>BSBN01001565.1:746957-1493915 GCA_027924645.1 Cunninghamia lanceolata | reverse complement strand
GTGATTATGATACAAAAAGTGATGATGTAGTAGAATCCTATTTGTTGAATGAACCAGAGAGGTCCAAGTACTAGGAGCTAGAAGGGTATGTAGTTTAAGGAAGAGAGAAAATAATGGAGAAAATTACTACATAAGAGTAAAAAATACTACAAATAGTGAGAGAAAATATTATAGAAGAGATAAACCTATTGCAAATCTACAAATCTTATTACATAACCAAGGGAATATCACACATCAAGCTACCTTGGTACTCTAGGGTAGGAAACATATTAGGGTACCTAGAAAACATGGAAAGAACACTTGAAAGAGAGGAACTTAAAATAAAAGCATTAGATGACACTCTTATGTGTAGTGAAATAAGATGGTGGCACACTCACAAACCTCTACTACTTGACACATCATCCACTTCTCACCTCTTTCACCCATGATTCCTACTTCTTATGAGCCACCATATTATTCCTCTATTCCTTATAATGTTCTACATTACAATCCCTTCTTCCATTGTGTCCTTTCTTTATTGTAAGTCACGCTCTTTTCCCTCAATTTCTAGTGATGTTTTACCCTTACCTAATTCACCTCCTAAACAAATTAAACCTTTTTTCTTCCTTTCTACAACTTGTCACCTCCATCTACTCATTTTATCTATAATCCTACACCATTTTCATACCTTCATCTACCATGAATTTCATTTGAACATAAGGATTCCAAAATGTGTAAGGAAAACAACACTATTGAGGCTTTCATAGATTACACATTAGATGCATGTTTTGATGAATATTTGAATGTTTTTACCCTTTATGCTAATGAGTGTTCTATGCATGATTTGTATTTTCTTCCCTCTCTAAACCTATGATATTATGTAATGAAATATATTATAAAATATATGTGCAATCTTCTATGGTTTCTAGAAGTGAATTATGTTGTGATGAACCTCTTATGATGTCATTTTTTCTCATCCTTTAAATGATGATATTTAGATAGTTTCATTCATATGAATTATTTTATCCTTTATATGAGTTCCTAAGTTCATTTACCACTCATTCTCCACCTCTAACCCACTCATGTGTCACTTCACATAGTTACTCTCCTTTTGTTTCTTCTCATAACCATGCACATGTTACCACATGTGCTAAAAGGACCTAATGGAAAATTTAGAGACCTCTCTAATCAAATGTAAAACCTTCATGTCCCTCCTGCTCAAGCCATAACTATACCACAATATCCTCCTCCTAAGATCATTGTACAAGTTGCTCCTACATTAAAAATACTATTAAGAGGTTATTCCTCTTTCTCCCCCTTGCATACTCTAGATCATAATGATTTTACTCATACTTATGGAACTAGAAAAACCTCAACCATATCACCTAAAACATATACTAAAATTCCTACTATTGTGGTTCATGGGGGCTTCTCCTCCTATTGTGGTTTGTAGTGCTACTCCCACTACTATTTTTAATCATTCTCACAACATGATATATATGGGTTAAATTGGCTATTTCTCTTGACATTCCTCATCTGCATATTCAGGGGGATTCAAAACTGATCATTGATACAGTTACTAATGCTTTGGTCTGTGGGTGGAGACTTAAGGATATTATTGTGGATATCCAAATCCTAGTCCAGAGGATCTCTAGAGTGGAACTCTCTCATATTTATAGAGAGGAGAATGGGGTTGCTGATGCTCTTGCTAATTATGGTCAGTAATTCACGAATTGGCAGTGTTGGCACCAATTTAAAAATATTCTAACATAAGGGAACTGATTCAAAAAGAGATGACTTGTCAAGGATGACTCATCATAGTGAGGGTGCCAGTCTATTTAGTCATCTTTTTTGGGCATTGATGATGTGTATTTTGAAGTACGTGTTTTTTATGAACTATTGTACTTCTTTGTATAATGTCATTTCGGCATTATTTATCACTCGCGTTAAGGCGAGTTGGTTATATGGTAATCATAGGAAATTTATGATTATCATTTTCAAGCATGGGAAGGGTTGGCATCGATTGGAGTTTGTGAAGGTGCTCCAGGCTAATGATGACTCGTGCATGTTAAGCCTCATTTACTATTTCATTATTCCTGCCCAAGCTATTAGAATTACCTTCCGAAAACACTCTGTGAATTCTTGGCTCTATGTTTTCTGTGTCTTGAGAGAAAAGAGATAATGGGGGGAGACAAGATTCTCACGGAGCCAATATCTTGCTGTGAATTCAACGATAATGCCGTGGTTTGGCATTACTGTAAGGAAGGTGGCATTAGTCCTTTTTTGGAATGCCTGAATGGTTTTGATGAAAATTTGTCTGTGCAATTTGCCCTTTCCTGGCATAATCGTAGAGTTACTATGGGAAGAATTGGTTTTGAAATCTCTGACAAGTCATAGCCATGGCGACTGGTCTTTCTACTAAGGGTACTAAGTTGAAAAGGAAGGTGAAGGTGGCTGATCATTTAAACCAAAAGCTTTTTCTAGGGGAAGGAGAGGAATTAGGTCCCTACTAGGGAGGGTTTGAACGGGACAAGCTGCCAGAGCCGTGGGATGAGATGTGCTTTCTTCTCATGAAGTACTTCACTTTGGAGGGCTGTTCACCATGTTTTATAATTATCACCTCCCTATGCTTAATCATTTCAAGCATAATGCTCTTATTAGTTTCTCTTTTTACTTGATGTCGTCCCTTGAACACTCTATTTTTAGGATTAAAGCTAAGATGGGTAAGAAACCCTCTAAAAGGCCTATCCCTCTACATCAAGGTCTTATCCTTTGTTTATATAATTTTCATCTTGATTTGGAGCCACCTAAGCCAATTCAGACTCCTAGTTGTGAGGTTCCTACCAATTCTGACCCCCTTGATGTTGCCATTTCTAAGGAATCTTGCCCTACCTGTATTTCCCAAAAAATGAAAGGGGTTTCTTTCTCTATGACCACTAAGGAGACCACCACGGTGAAGGATATTCATACTCCGGCTTCTAAAGGGAGTGTGAAAAGTAAGAAACAAAAACTCAAGGAGTTGGATGATGATATTGTGGGGGGACTCTGTGGGAACCCATTAGAATCTGAGCAGTGACCTTGTGGGACCTGGCAATAAACATAAAGCTAATTTGTCTACTAAAGATAAGGAGGGCTTCACTTCTGGGGTAAGGAGGTCGGGAAGGATTGTTGGTAAGCCTGCCCCACAAGCTAAGCTGATTGACTACTTTGAAAGTGCTTTTGAAGCCTTCACTCAGGGGGATGATCAGCTGAATTCCAAAAACATTGATGTTCAAGAGATCTCTGAAGATGATGCAGGTAAGGATGAAGGGAAACAGGTTGATGATTCGGGAGGTGATGATGGTGATTTGGTGGACAATGTTGGTGAAGGGGAGAGGATGATCGTGGGGGAGGTTGGAGAGGAGACTAATGAGGAAGGGGATGACCACAGGCATGATCTTGCTATCCTTAGGGGTAGTGTGGATGATCTAGAGCAGAAGGTTTCTTCTATGGGAGAGCTCATAAGCAACATGCTCAGTCGTATGGTGATGCTTAACCTGTCTCTATTATAGGAACTTGGGACTTGTGCTCATGAAGAGGAGGAGAAATTCAAAAAACTTGATGAATTTATTGAATTTCTAGCTAAAGGCTAGGAGAATGTATCTCCTTAGTTCTCTTACTTTTTATGTTGTCTATCTACTGCTACTTACTATCTGCTGGTTATAGGCTGTATATGCTATAGTTGGTCTGGTGGCTCTTTTTGTGCTAGAGCCTTTGGGTCTCTTTTTGTCTTGTTGTAAGGGTTCATCCCTTGGTTTCTGCCAACTTATATAATTGAAAACATGATATATATGGGTGATCCTATAATAGTGTGTCCCACTTTTTGGCAAAATTTGGCCTAAGTGGGACATTGAAATTAGAATTTTTAACCAAATTTCCACTTTCTATCACCTATAGCAAATAAACCGTTAAGAATTTGATGATGTGAACTAGTTATTTTAGAGGTTTCGTGTGTAGATTCTATATATATTAAAAAATAGTTTATGAAATTTTTTACTTAACTTTTAATAATTTTTTTTTCTAGTTAATAGTATTTTTAAAAAGTGACATTTATTCCATCACACAACTTTTTTTACAAAAAGGATAAAATTATAAATTTTTAAACATAGATTCGTAACACCAATTTTCATAATTTTTGGTTGCATATTTTATTTATTATTAATTTTTGATGTGAGATTAACTATAATTTAGACATAGTTTTATTCCATCATGCATAAATTTTTCTATATATATCCAAATCAACTTATTTTTTTGTTGAATCAAGGACATCAATACATAGTGTGCATATATTTTTCAAAAGAAATTCTCTATTTTTCTATTTTTCCACATGTGTGGAATAGAGACCTCAAGGTTTGATAAAAAACCTACGTTCACTAGAAAATAAAAAATATAATAATTGAATTAATTATATTCAAAATTATAATTTTTGAAAACCTTATTCTGAGGGCTACAATCCTACAAAATTTCAAGTCTTAGTGACTGACTTTAATGGTCCAACCTAAGGTTCAAAGAGAAATTTTTTTAGAGAAAAAAGTGAGGAAAAAAGGTCATGAAAAAGATCTTTGTTTGAAGGTACCTTTGCATTTTTGAACATGAAAACATTAAAAAGAGTAAAAAAATAGCTTTTATTGAAGGTGTTTTTCATTTTTTTTTCTTCCTTGGGCTCATTTTTTGCCCCATCCCCCAACTGGGGTATACTATTGTGGGAGCACATGCACGCACACACATATATCAAACTCTACTTCACTTCCCTCTACTACTATTAGTCTTCTCCCTCCACCTTGTCTTTCCTCCAAGAGCCCTAAAGAATTTGATCTAATAGATCAATTACAAATCACACAAGCTAAAATGTCTTTTAATATCTCCTTCAAACCTCCCCTTCTCTCAAGGAAATCCTTCAACATGTTTTGAAAAAGATTTCTATTCAACCATCTCTTTGATCCTTTAAACTTGCTTATGATAGAACCTATACAAGATATTTATTTTCCTTCATTTAAACTTCCACCCCTTTCTATTCTTTAGGAGGCCCTCCCATTAATTATACTCATGTAACTCTCAATAAACATTTTCATTTCATGCCTAGTAAACTAACCTATAATCTCCTCCTTGGAAGACCATCACTCCATGAAATGCATGCCATCTCTTTCACCCTTTATCTTTGTTTGAAGTTCATGAATAACAATAAATTTATAGTATCTCTACTAATGAAGCCCTTTTCTAATATTGTCAAATTACTAAATCTCAAGCTCTCTTCAATTTGGCTACATGTATTTCACCTCTTTTCAAAACTTTTACCAAAGAGGGCTCACCTAAACTACCTCCTAAAATTTCTTCAAAAGCTTCTACTTCATCTACCACTGCTCTAAATGATAGAAAACTCCCCTCCTATCCAATTTCAAGTGGCATACCTTCAACCTCCATTTCCCATCCTCTATAGACTACAAATGATCTCTCCTCCCCTTCCAAATCTTTTAAACCCTGGCTTTGAGATGACTGGGGGCTATTTCAACTTTACCCCTCATTTTTTATAAAGGTAAATCTCACCTCTATGTCTCTAATACTTCCACTTTACACATTGACCCATACTTATGGTTGACTTCCTCATATATATATTTCATCATCCCCTCTTATCCAAAATCCTAAATTCAACTTCGATATCTTTACCCTCCCCATATTCCCTAGTCCACCCTATAACATTACTTCCTCTTCTTCCAAAGACATTATTTCCAATCCTTTTTCTAATAACCTACCTCTTAATCTTCTCCCTTCTCTTCAAGTTTGAAGTTCTTCAAATAACTAATCAAAATATTGTATGCCAAAGGGTTCAAGGTTTTAGTAGAGTTTGGATATAAAGAATGGATACATATACTTCATATTATTAAGCCTATTCAAGAACTACCCAACAAGAAAAACATATAACTATTAGAAAAAAATTTCCAATATAGAGCTAGCATGTGCTTGTACTATACATAGATCACAAGGAATTATAATGAAAGGTTTGGCACTTCATCCTTCTATCATAAATCAATATGGATTATCATGAAAAATGATTTCACACACAATAATAATAGACACATTATTCTTACTAAATTCTCTTAAAAAATTAAATTTAACAAAAATTGGTCCTGGAAGTGTCATGTCTCCACTTTACCTCAAATTTTATATTCGAAAATGAACTCCTTTTGGAATATAATAATACTTCACATGCCTATTACTATGTGCATAGAAAACTTGCAACTTTGAGTGCATGCATAATACATTCTCAATGATAATGATCTAATGTCATTTGATGTTTTGTGTTTGCAAGAGATAATGTGCAACCCTTCGTATTCAACAATCCCTTCCAACATTTCAATTTCTTCTCAACATACCACATACATCTAGTGTAATAATTTTTAATAAATATATCTCTTAGGCTCAAAGAGTGCAACATACAATAAAAAATGTTAAATCTATACAATAACAATAACTTTGACTAATAAAAAAAATAAACATATGTAATATATATCCAAAACCAACAAATCTATTAATAAAAATCATAGCCATCACTAATCAAGCACTATCATATGCAAATGCATACACTCCTTTATACGTCATAGACAATCTCAACATTGCATTTCTAGACATAATAACAAAACATTTAAACAATTACTAAACCATATGCAAGGACACAACATGTGCTTTCTATTGAATAAAATAATTCTCTGTCCAAATTAGTTATTGATCATGTTTGGTCTAATGTACATACACGGACATCTCACATCTACAAATCAAAATCATATTGGACTAATCATGATGTAGTTTTCATCAAACTTGAAATTGTGGATCAAAATAAATTTAATTAAATCCTTCATTAAATATTATTAAAACTAACCATTCAATCATGTTTAAATCAACTAAAAAATATAAATTCAATTTAAATACAAATAAAAAACTATATTATTCAATATCTAATAAATAAAAATATTTGCATTATCACACTTTCTAATCTAGGAGAGATAATTGCTCATGCAGTTCATCATCAACAACTACACATATTGCTTTTAATTTGAGCAAGATTGCTTTTATTTTAGGAAGGTATTTAAGTTTCATGGAATTTAGGAGGAAGAGGTCATTGGAGAAATTACCGGTCGAGAGATACTTCAAGAATTTCCCCGAGTCCTCTATTATTCACATGTCATCTCCTCTTTTATTTTAAATGCAATAGATTTATTTTAAGATGCAAACATCATTAAAATGCTTTCATTCCATTATGTACAAGATTATATGCTTTCAGAAGAAATTTTCAATAATGTCTTGAGCAATTATGACCTTTTCAATTGTCGGGGTGCTCTGGTTGGTGGATTGTTTAAACTATCAAAGGTTGTTAATTGTGTTTATAATGCCATAAAACACAATATCCATAATTCATGTATTGTTTCTATCAATAAATCTTTGCATTCCCACCATTGTGAATTGGGTCCACAAAAAATCAAGCAAATTGAAGAAGTCTTTCATGCTCTACTACTTAACAACCATAGCAATATCAATAACATAAGATCTACCAATAATGCAACACAAGAAGAACACAACATTTACGTGGAAACCCTTATGGGAGAAAACCATGGAAAAATATTGCTAATTGTTGTCTCTAAAAGTTGCACCCTACTAATTTATAGAAAATTGGTACTCTAGAGGAACATGGAAACACTTCTATGGCTGCATGGGTCACCTAGAAATTGGAGTGAATCTCCAGAGAAGGCTGGCTTCCTAACTTTATATCACCTAAGATTGACTATTCTATGGCTTTGCCAAGGAAAAGGGTAAGAAACATATGCATTAAAACTGAAACTAAAATCTAACGGGTGATACACCTAACTGAATGAGGAACATGAAAATACCAGATTCAAACACTTGTTATAATGACTAAATTTTTTTTTCACAACCTATCACTTATACTTCTACATAAATATTTCACAAGTAGGTTTATGTAAGTAGAGTTCTTAAGAGGAAAAAATGATTTCACCCTTAAGGGCAATACACACTTTTAACAAAACTTGCAACCTGCATTAGTATTTTCGGCATAAAAGGCTCCAAATTTTGAGACAAAAGCTAAGAGGAAATAAAACTTACTTCACTGTATTCCATATCAAGTAAACTGAAAAATGAGTTACAAACTGTCAAAATTTTGAGCCAGGATTGTCAAAATCACAAGTCTCCAAAAAATTGCATAATCAAAACTGTACAAAATGAGTCACAAAAGTGACTATATCCATCACTATCCAAGTGGTTCCAGCAAACAAGGAGCTAGAAACCACCTTGGGTTGAATACAATAGAAAAGCCCCAAACCTAGCACCTAAATCTCCTCCAAAAGAGCTCATAATGAGAGAAAAATTCAAACATGACTTAGTCTAACATGATGACACATAAACCTGTACACAAAAATCTCCAATTTGCCCTCCAAAGTCAATAAAACCCAAACAATCTTCTCCTAAATCTCTTGCATATGTTGGACAACTATCACAAGTACCTCCTAAATGCTTGGCATGTGTTTGCCAATCACCTCCAGTCTCCTATATGCTAGGCATAACACAAGGCAATCTCAAGGACACTCAATACCATAAATATGCTTCTATAACCCCTTTGCATTTAATAATAACAATAAACTTAAAATGATTTATAATGATATCATTTGAAGTTTAAATGTTTTACATTTTATATTTTATGCAAAGGAAATAAAAACAAAGGGAAATAAAAGCACCAAAGTGCTGACCTTAGCAAAAGAGAACAAAGTTAATACAAAAAGTCTAAAATCCTAAGACCTAAGTCTTGGACCACGGGCTTTCTTATGAAAAGATACAAAAGTTAAAAAAAATGCAAAAGCCCATCGGACTCTTTTAGGGTTCCTAAAAACAAAAAAAAACAACTTTTGCACTTCACTTTGCATTTTTTTTTTGCATCTTGCAACTTTGCAACTTTTCTTGTGCGATACCATGGACTTTGTAGCTCCCGATTTGGAGAGTTCTTTGTTGTTTTCGAAGGTTTTTAGACTGTATTTTGCACATGGCTTGATGAATGGCTTGGAACAACCCTAGGTGAGAAAGATAAATTCATTTTTGGAAGCTAAAGCTATAAACTCCATACCATTTCTGTTTCTTTGTTTCTAAGAACATGATAAATGTAGTATTTCACCATGACCATGGCTATATGACTGTATCTCATGCTCTAACAAGCTGCATTTTCATTGGAAACAACTACAAAAGAAGAAAATTTGTCATTTCTATATAATGTGCTCTTTTGTATATAATATTTTCATGACTTAATCATATAGTTGGTTTTTGCTATTGAAAAAGACTGAGAAATAAGGGTTTTTATATAAACAAACCCTTCTTAATATATTTATACGTCCTCTATGTCTTTACTTCTGTAGCTGGTTCAAATTGGAATATTTAAAACATTCGGGGTATTTACTCCTCTGTAAATGATCAACTTTGAAAATGTGACATTTTGGGCAATGATAACTCATATTATCTTTATAAGGGTTTTGTATAAACAAACCCTTCTCAGTATATCTATCATACTGAACATGACATGACTATCCAATATTTTGTTTCTTAAATAGGGTAAGGTTTTATAGAAACCCTCCCATATTCCTCTGGCTGAGATATTTCTTTTTTACATGAAGCAAAATGAGATGTTCATTGTCCTCTTACAACTCTTAGACCTCTGTCAAACTTTGCATGATTATATTTTTAACTATTCTTGTAGATAGCTATAGAGGGGTTGTAAAGGCTTGGCATGCTTTTTGATTAACTGGAAGACTTATGACATGATCTTAGACTCTTGGTATGACTGTGATAGTCATTTCAGCTTTGCTCCTTATGGTTTTGTTGTCTTTTTGACAGAGATGACTCTTGACATCAATCACTCAACATGTATTGTCAAGTTGTCCTCATTAAGTCTTTGCAATGATAACACCTCCTATGCATGACTATCATGCCTCCCATATACTGTTACAAGCATCTAAATGATTTGGCAAAGCCTTAGACTATCATGCATTGGTGATTGTTTTATCATATAACTCTATTGTCTCTAAGATTCTTTTGTCAGTCTATAGAAGCAAATAAGATCACGAGGAATCTATAAGATTTGATATAAATCTCTTGGCTATATCTGCTCATCTTGTACTAGATAGTGTCTTTGTTGTTCCCATCAAACTCTCAGGTGATTATTTTGTACTAACCATGACAGTCATCTAATAGACTGCCCTCTGTTGTTCCCTCTATCCTCTTCATTGTCAATGTTTGTTGACTATACTGTTGTGAAATATTGCATCAACACTGTCCTATAATTCTTTCATTAGGCTTGATAACTAGAGGCCTCTAAATGCTTTACAACTTGGACATCTATATTCACAACAATCATTTGCACTATGTCCACAATCCATACCTAACTTTTAATGTCATTATCTCTTGTGCTTGGATGCTTGTCTCAGACCTTCTAACCTCCCGTGTCCTTGTGACAGACTACTCTTTATGCTAGTGACTATTGCAGAGCTCATTGTTCATCATGATAAGGACTGTTCCTCAAGACTTTGATAGTCTTTATTATCTTGCTATTATGATCGTTCTCTCCCAACTATTGCACCCTAACACTCTACTGCTCCACGATGAGGTACTACTCCTTGTAAAGAGATGATTGTAGCTCCTTGTTGACAGTCTCTTGCATTTGGTAACTATTCCTCTGCCATTTTAAGAATATTCAATCACAAATATCTTCATTGCTGACATGTTCATATTTCTTGGCCTTCATGATTATCCTTTGTTGATTTCTTCATTTAGTTGCATCATTGTATTTTACATGTGCACTGCATTGCTGTTTAGAATAACATGTTGATAAGATAACCTTGATCATGTACATACTGTAACATTGATCATCATGTAACTTATGATAGTTTCTTATTACACTTGTTGATTCCTATTGTCCTTGTACATACATATACATGTTCATATTGTGCCTTCATGGAATAATACATCATTGCATTGGTTTAATCTCTCTATGCCTCTTTAAAGCACAATAAGGCATCATGCTGGGCTCAACCCTTGTGGGAGCCACATTTAACCCACATGCTAAAATTAGATAAACAAGACAGTAACATAACTTTCTCTATACTTGCACAAGAAACAAACATGTTAGGAAAATATGTGCATGTGATTGATGTTCTTGATTATCCTATTGCTTTTCTTGAAGGTGCATGTGATACTGATGGGTTTATTGCATTTGAAAATTAAATTGTATATCTGTAGATATATGTCATATGGTATATGATGCCTCCTCATTTCTCTAACATTAGTTTTCAACCTCTAATGCAGATAACTAGAGGCAACAAGGAGATAACAACTAGATATGGGTCACGCGGACAACATGGGATGACGCAAGACAACACAAGAAGGACCAAGACTCATCATTCAGGCAATGACGAGTCACCCTATAACATTTGCACATTTATTTCTTTAATTTTCTATAAATGTATAGTCTTTTTTTTCATTTGCAATGAATCAGTTAGCCTCATGGCTTGTGTGAGACCTTATACATTTATTTTATCAATAAAGATTACTATTTCTGAAAAATATTTGTGCAATCCTTCCTATGTTATCTGCATTTGCATAAATGCAATCTAGTGTAATGTAATCCTTCTGATTCTATTTATGCACATGCATGTAATGTAGCAAAAGAATAAAAATGTACCTTTCTATTTCCATTTAAGACACAAAAGCTCTACCTAATTGATCTGTTAGCAAAAATACGTAACATTTTTGGTGACATCTGCTATATGTTTGCCTACTAAATATCAGACCAGTTGCCTAGACCTTATCCATTAGGCATGGGGTCACTCAGAGACTTCTAAAACACTTGGATAAATAGATTTTTGACTGCTGCAACTCAACAAAACAAAGTGAAAGATGCTTGAAAAATGAAGCAAAAGCAAAAAGTAGAAAGACAACTATCTAACTGTGTTGGACAACACTTAGGGAAAAACAAAAAGCATCTAAACTATGGTGCAACAACACTTATTGAAAGCAAGAAACCTAACCTACTATTCACAAAGGCAGATCATACCTCAAAACACCTTTTCAGGTGTATCCCATTAATTGAGATAGGCAAGTTTTGTCCATCCATGTTTGATAACTAAAATGCATTATGCTCCTTGCATCCAGTGATGATAAACGGGCCTCTCCACATGTTGTCAAACTTGGAATGTTTTCCTGGCCTGCTTTTCAATTCATCCCATTTGAGCACCATATCACCCTCTCTAAAAATTCTAGGAGTGGCTTTCTTATCAAAGACTCTTTTTGTTTGAAGCTGATGATACTCCATAGCTTTCATAGCTTTATCTCTTACTTCTTCTAGCTCCATGAGCTGAGCATATCTAACAGCCATTAGATCTTCCTCTTTAAACATTTCCAACTGATTCATGATGTCAAGAGCTGGCAGCTCAACAGATAGAGGTAGCCTTGCCTCTTTTCCATAAACTAACATAAATGGAGAGTTCTCAATAGACCTTTTAGGAGTTATTCTATCTTCCCATAGAGCAGACTTAAGCTTGGTGTGCCAGGTCATCTGGTTATCCTTCATAGTTCTTTTGATAATCCTTATCAAATTCTTATTTGTGGATTTTGCCAAACCATTACCCTAGGGGTAATAATTTGATGATGTATTTAAATAAATTCCATTCTTCATAATGTAGTCACTTACACTCAATCCAACAAAGGCTAAAGCATTGTCTGAAAAGATTGATTCAGGAACTCCAAATCTGGTTACTAATTCATAATAAAAGTTTAAGACAACACTTTCATTGGCTTCTTTCAAATCCACTGCTTTAGTCCACCTTGTGGAGTAATCTATTGCCATGAGTACCCACTTATGACCTACATTAGACGGTGGGTTAATGGCACCTATAAAATTAATGCCCCATTTCATAAAGGGTTGTTCCACTTGAACTGGATGCAAAGGCAAAGTTGGTAGCCTCTCTTTGCCTACAAAAATGGCACATTTTACACACTTCCTGGCCCAAGCATGGGCATCTCTAAATAAACTAGGCCAATAATAGCCATCTCTCATTATCTTCCATGCAATTGTTCTTGGGGCAAAATGACCCCCAGCTGCTCCATCATGGAACTCATAAAGCACTTTGTCAACTTGATCATTATTAATACATCTTAAGAGTACACCATTCAAATCCTTTCTGAAAATAACATCATTAACCAAAACATAAGGAATAGACTGTAATCTGAAATACCTCCTTTTAGCTCTGTCTAAACCCATTGGGCACTCACCAATTTGTGGAAAGTGAGTCATATCCTTAACCCAACTTGTTCCAACTATTGTTGTATCATTTTGAGGCTCATCAACAATAACCAGAACTACTTCTTCTTCCTTATCTATTTCATTTTCAGGCCTAGAAGCAAGCTGTTCACTAAGTCCTCTTCCCCTGACAAGCTTAGTTATCTTGATATCCATGTCATACTCCATGACTTTAGTAATCCACCCAGCGCTCTTCTCATTTGCATCCTTGCTCAACAGAAAATCTTTCACACCAGGGTGAGCAACCATTAAATGCACTTTGTTGTTAGAAACAAGATGTCTAAATTTCTTTAAACTCTTAACAACTGCAAGGACATGCTTTTCAATAAAATTGTACCTCTACTCATAATCTTGTAAACCTTGACTAAAGAAGACAATGGTCTGTTCAAAACCTTCATTCTGTTGTTATACCAGAATTGTAGAAATGGTGTCTATACTACCATAAGCATACAAAATGAAATCTTTTGAAAAATCAAGATTTACCAAAGTTGGTGCTGTTGATAAGGCTTCTTTTATGGATTCAAAACTGAGCTTGGCTTCTTTTGTTCAGCTAAAAATTGCATTTTTTTTAACATAGAAGTCAGTGGCTTCAACAAGTTTGCAATATCAAGTATAAATCTTTAGAGAAAATTAATTATGTCTATAAAACTTTGCAGTCCTTTCTTATGGTTGGGCAAAGGCAACTCCAAAATGGCCCTTACTCTTTCTGTATCAATGGTAACCCCCTATTTTGACACATGTCCTAAAAGCTTACCCTCATGGACAACAAAAATACATTTCTTGGGATTGAGGGATATACCAAATTCTCTACATCTCTCAAACACTTGTCTTAAATGTGATAAAATGCTCATCTGCATTCTTGGAGAAGACTGTGATGTCATCAAGGTACACAAGTACTAACTTATAAAGCAAGCCCTCAAAGGCCATATCCATAGCTCTCTGAAAAGTGGAACCAGCATTAGATAAGCTGAAAGGAATTATTTTATATGACATGGTACCCCACTTTGTGGTGAAAGAGGTCTTATGTTGGTCATCTTCTTTGACCAAAACCTAATTACAACCTAAATAACCATCAAGCAATGAAAATCTCTCTGAACCAGCTACTACTTATAGGATTTGCTCCATTAAGGGCAATGGATAGTGGTCTTTCAGGGATGCTCTATTGAGGTCTCTGAAATCAACACAGAGCCTAATTTCTCCATTCTTCTTCCTTACGGGAACAAGATTGGAGACCCAGGATGTGTGCTTGATTGGGAAAATGATATTTCCCTCAATCAACTTGGTTAACTCTTTAGTCATTAGAGGCTCAAGTTTTGGATTTAAAGGCCTCTATTTCTGCCTAACAGGTTTTGCATTTGGCTCTAATTCTATGGTATGATGGGTAATGTGAGGATCAAACCCTTTGAAATCTAAATATTTCCAAGCAAAGACATCTTGAAATTCTTGACAAAGAGTAATAAAAACTTTCTTATCCTCAGGTGAAAAGATTTTACCAATTTTAATGAGCTAATTTCTAGCTCCTCATAATGTTCCTCTTTGACTTGTATGCTGGTTTTTCTCTTTTTGAACTGATCATCAGTGTTGAAGATGGATTCTAATGTAACTAACCCCTTAGGTAGTTTGTTAGTCTTCAAATGAATAATCTACTCATCATAGTGCTTCTGAATCTTGTCTTGATTCATCACTAAAAGCTCATCTTCCTCTAGTAAAAATCTCAGCACCTGTTCATCACTCTCAAACACTTGCTAGTGAATGTTGTTATTAGGAATAGAAGGTCTAACAATCACCGTAACATAATGCTATGCCTTCTCCTTTTTTATATCATTAGGAATATCAAATTGAGCCCCTATTGCTGCTAACCTATCTGCATGATTGTTTTGACTTCTTGGAATAGAAATCAAGTTAAAAGCACTAAACTCTTCAATCATATCCCACACTCTATGCTTGTAGGATTTCAAAACATCATTTTTAGTAACATGCAGCCCTTTAACCTGATTCACAATAAGTTCACTATCACCATATACCTGTAAGTAGTTGATTTTCCTCTTCCTAGCCCATTCCAATACCTGAATCAAACCTTCATATTCAGCAGTATTATTAATGCACGAGAAAGCAAAACAGAAAGTAGAATAATACTTGTCACCTTGTGGGGACACAAGAATTACACCCCCACCAACTCCATTTCTACTCCTAGAGCCATCAAAGTACATTTTCCATAACTCATCTTGTTGTTCCAACTGTTGTTCTGCACTTTTCTCAAGGTTTGGTATGACTATTCCAGGTTCATGCAACATATAAACACCCAAACCAGCTTCATGAATGTGGTCATTAGGATTATCTACAATATTTTCTACTGCCCACTAATTCAAAAGTACTTATGGCACACTTTTAGCCTATAATTCTTGAACAACAACAAGCTCACTATCATAAAAAATAGTGCAATTGGCATTAACTGCACTTGGCACATAAGGCTCAATGTGGTCGTTGGCAAGCAACTTAGATTTTATAGTCACTTTTGTTCCATATATGGTCCTAAAGAACATGTGGGACCAATCTGTGGACAAATACCCTCCTATTTTGGTAGTGAACTCCCTTGACAAACACATGGCAAAGTAAGGGGGTAAATTAATGATAAACACCTCCTGAGAGATTGAAACATTTGGACAGACATGCAATGTGAGACCTAAGTCTTTAATCACAGCTATAGGGTTGACAGATGTTCCATCTAATTGGAGTACTCCCTTTTCAAGAGGCTGGTATTTTAGTCCTAATTGGTCTACAATCTATTTTTGCATGACTGAAGTACTTGCCCCACTATCCACGATACAGTTATCTACTAGTTTGTCCCCTATTATCAATGAGACATAAAATGAGAGAGGTTTAACACCCTTACCTAGTTGTTTATTATTGTCCTGAGGTGAATTTGTAAGGACAACCCTAGCTGAGTCGACTGTTGCATCACCAGACACTTTCAAATCAGACAAGGCAGATTGTAACATGTCTTTTTGGCTTGGGATGGATAAGGAATCCCACATGGACATTGTCACATTCATTTTCTTCATATTTTCAATGATGTTGAAAGGTCAAGGAATATTTACCTTTTGTTGAGACTTTGCAGAAGCAGGGTTTGCCTGCATGTGAGGTTGTTCCTTGACAGCACCTTGGACATTTCTTTGTAAGATGTGACGAATTTGAGATGTGGATGGTCCAGTAGCTTCTTTTCCTTTGTTTGTTGATTGTTCCATCTCAAAGCCCCTCTTCTTAGCTCTTGTATTTGCTACAATCAAAGAATCATCTCTGTTTACGCCACAAAACTCTTCACCTTGCTAGTTGAGGAAGACAATATCACTTGGAGGTTGCTCCTACTACTAGAAAGGCCCATCATTAGATGTGCTAGGCTAAGGAACTGCAACATTCTACACCATCAATGCCTAATTAATAACTCCATTTGAGCAGGTAGCTTGATTGTGTGACTGGTTACAAGGAAAACACCATTCATAATCTGCCACAAGGTCATTCTAGACAGGAACAAGGTCTCTAACTACATTAATTGGTGCAGGATTATAAGGCTGAAAAGGCCTTGGGTTTACATTCTACCTTGTACCATGGTAATTTCCTTGATATGGTGGCCTATTTGCTTGGTATGGCTGGTTTTGACCTTGATTTTATGGCTGATATGGCTGTCTATTTTAGGACTGTTGCTTCTTTATGTTCACTAGTTCATTTCCAAAAGTTTGAAGTATGTTTTCAATCTTTTGTTGGCTATTTTTAATCTCTTTTAGCTCTTGTGATGAGCTGTAAATAGCAACCTTCGGATTGACATCAGTTGGTAATGGTGCAACAACAGGTAAAGGGGCAAAAGATGGAATTTGCAATGGCATAGAAGGTTGGATTTTAGGAAAAATAGGCATTGGTGGCCTCGGTGCTATCTTACCAGCATGAATCAGGCTATTTTATGCTCTAATTGCTATTTCATAAGCATCTGGTAAACTAGTACCTCCCATTGATTATATCATGATAGAAATGTTGTTGTTAAGAGCTTTTAAATAGTATAAAAAAGCATAATCTGATGAGGGTCTTACCGTAACTGGAATTCTGTGCCATGTTCTTTGAAAATAGAAGTTGAAGTCCATCATTTGCTCCTAAGGAGCTCTTTTTATTGTGGTTAGCTATTCAAACAACGATCAGTGATTAGACTTATCTTGAAATTGTTTGTGCAGTTTATCACCCAAATCATCCCATGTTCTAATGGTTGCCACTGGTAGTCCCCTGAACAACTGTAGGGCTTTTCCCTTCAGTGAAGCTGCTAGCAGCTTGATGGCTACATTCTCTTGGGTTACATGATGAACTCCACATAGGGAAGCCACGTCTCTAATGTGCTTAATCGGGGTAGTTTGATCCTCCCTTGTGAAAAAAATGTAGACTCTTCAAGGCTACCATGAGTATGTCGTCATGTTGTGTTAAGTTCAATGGGCTAACCCCGTCAAATGCCACAAATGGATGATTCCTTGCCATTGGCAAGGTTGGAGGTGGACTAGCTTGGACTGGTACAGGAGATACAGGCATTGTTGGTCTAAAACTTGGTGGATTTGACTGAACTCTCTTTGAAATTGGGGTTCTTTTTATAGTTCTGCTTTGTCTTCTAGGTGGAGACAACTGTAAATACTCAAAGGAACTCAAACTTCAGGTTTGTATCCTTTTCATAAAAATAAAACAACATTGGTTTACTTGTTCTATTCTCAGTGAGAGTCACCAAATATGCGAGAAAAAACACCTCTTAAAGGCTAAAATATGTTGGCTGCATATCAAAACCAGCAAATTTTGAAAACTGAAACTATCTTGATTCGACAGTCCCACTGGGTGTGCCAAAAATTGTTGTCTCTAAAAGTTACACCCTACCAATTTATAGAAAATTGGTACTCTAGAGGAACATGGAAACACTCCTATGGCAATGGGTCACCTAGAAATTAGAGTGAATCTCCAGAGAAGGCTGGCTTCCTATCTTTATATCACCTAAGACTAACTATTCTATGGCTTTGACAAGGAAAAGGGTAAGAAACATATGCATTAAAACTGAAACTAAACTCTAATAGGTGATACACCTAACTGAATGAGGAACATGAAAATACTAGATTCAAACACTTGTTATAATGACGAAATTTTTTTTTCACAACCTATCACTTATACTTCTGCATAAATATTTCACAAGTAGGTTTATGTATGCAGAGTTCTTAAGAGGAAAAAATGATTTCACACTTAAGGACAATACACACTTTTAACACAACTTGCAACCTGCATTAGTATTTTCTGCATAAAAGGCTCTAAATTCTGAGACAAAACCTAAGAGGAAATAAAACTTACTTCACAAATAACTCTATCAAATTAGCTACTAAGCACAATGATACAAAGGACAAGTAGGCACAATCTTCAATTAGTAGCATTCAAGGTCTCCACTGTATTCCATATCAAGTAAACTGAAAAATGAGTTACAAACTGTCAAAATTTTGAGCCAGGATTGTCAAAATCACAAGTCTCTAAAAAATTGCATAATTAGAACTGTATAAAAAGAGTCACAAAAGTGACTATATCCATCACTATCCAAGTGGTTCCACCAAACAAGGAGCTAGAAACCACCTTAGGTTAGATACACTAGAAAAGCCCCGAATCTAGAACCTAAATCTCCTCCAAAAGAACTCATAATGAGAGAAAAAGTCAAACATGGCTTAGTCTAACATGATGACATGTAAAACTGTTCACAAAAAGCTCCAATTTTCCCTCCAAAGTCAATAAAACCCAAACAATCTTCTCCTAAATCTCTTGCATATGTTGGACAACTATCACAACTACCTCCTAAATGCTTGGTATGTGTTTGCCAATCACCTCCAGTCTCCTATATTCTTGGCATAACAAAAGGCAATCTCAAGGACACTCAATACCATAAAAATGCTTCTATAACCCCTTTACATTTAATAATAACAATAAACTTAAAATGATTTATAATGATATCATTTGAAGTTTAAATGTTTTACATTTTATATTTTATGCAAAGGAAATAAAAACAAAGGGGAACAAAAGCACCGAAGTGCTGACCTTAGCAAAAGAGAACAAAGTTAATACAAAAAGTCTAAAAGCCTAAGACCTAAGTCTTGGACCACAGGCTTTCTTATGAAAAGATACAAAAGTTAAAAAAAAAAATGTGTTACATCCCTAATTTTTGTCTTGCTATATTTTTTACTTTTACTTGGAAATAAGTAAATCTATTATGATGTTTAGATAAATGTCAAGGAAATACATGGAATTATATTGAATGTCATCTACAAAGTTATGAAAATGATTGTGTTATTATCATTTCAATATTGCACTATGAGATTTGGTTTATCATTTGAATAATGATGCATTGATCATAATTTGTTGGTTACAAGTTTGATACAGGATTGTAGGTTGTTAGATGACTCTCGGAGAAAAGAGAGAGTGTGTGTCTTTTGAGGAGAAAGATATAGACCTAAGGTTATGAGTAGTTTATTTGTCAAATCGAGTATAACTATTTAACAGAAACGTGAACCAATGTGTCGTAAGAGGTAAGTCTTGTCTTATTAGTTTACTTTTGAACCTTATCGACAGGTAGTTGATATCTTTCGAATCTTTTCAAGTCGTAATGTGTCGTCATAAATCATTAGTAATGCAATGATGCCATTTGAGTATGAGCTGTGACCATTTACATTTAATGTAAAATTTATGACGTCATTGTCGTAAAATGATGGTGTTATTATTATTTACTTAGTGTTTTTTATTGTCAATGTTTAACGTCAAATGATGATCTCATCAAGTTGACGTGAAATAATGTGTAATTGTGAAGGGGGAGACAAATTCAACCCTATCACACTTTTACGTAAGTCATTCATCACATTATTTTAATAATCCCTATTGATGCTATAAATTTGATCTTAAGCTAATATTACGTTGTTATTATTATTATTATTATTAAATGGTTAGTATGCGGTAGTTAAGTGGGGTTTTGAGAAGATAATGACCTCCCTTTTTGTTGGAGCATTCTTTCTTAACAAGATTAGCAACATTGGATACCATGATGGAGACATGGATAGTTTGTTAAGTGTTTTTAATAAACACGACCCCCCTTATTCTGCATGCTCGTTAAGTAAGCAATTAGAGGCTTTATTCTGGGAGATGTTCATGACCTCGAGAGAGTTCTTTGCAACCACTTATGAGTAGAATCATTAAAGGTCATAATATTCTTGAGTTGGTGACCAGATAGAAATAAGAATGTGTGGATCTTTTTCTAAGGATCATTGTAAACTCATCAGAGGAGTAGTGTCAAGCGACTTAAGTGAGGAAGTTTAAACCAACTTATAGTGATGACTTAATGATTATCATGAGCTGTAGATTTTCAGGTGTCGGCCTTTATGAAAGGGAGTGGTGTTATATACCATCTTTTTCCCCCCTCTCATTGCATGCTGAAGAACCCGTTTATAACCAATTTCTGGTAACATTGAATGCCTTAGGAGTGAATCGTTGTAACTTGAGGAGTGGAAATTTATTACCCATGAACCCCTTAAGCGTGCATGAGAAAGCAAAGAGACAATACAGGCATGTATTTGGAGATATTCACGGTTCAAGGAAAGTCTTATAATAACCTTTTTGAGTGGAGTTTTCAAAAAAAAGAAACAAGCGTGATAAAGGGGGCATGGGATGGCATAGGTAGAAAACAAAAAAGAGCATAGGGATAGAGGAGGATAATTTGGAAATGGTAAGGCTATAACATTGGCATCCGAGATATTATATTGGGGAGATTGTTAAGGTAAAATAGCATAACAATATTAGTAGTAAATGACATGGAGGAATCAAATAGAAGAGAAGTATTTCTAGCCTGGTAGTAAACCTTCTCAGGTTCTCGTACTATTCAACATTGCACAATAGAGGTAAGTATATTATTACTTCAACCATTTTTCAATTCTCAAGACTGCGACTAAGTGTATATCAAGAACCGAGTCTTATTTTCAGTTTTGGATTCAATTTAAAACCGAGTTTAATGCCTTTCTGCTTTATTAAAATTCTTCTCATATAAAACATAGGAGTGTATCTTTTGTGAGAATAAATAGTCTTCACTATAAGCATTAAACCGGGTGGTTTTATATATATATTATTTAGAACTTCAGTCAAATAAGTTGATACCACGTTAGTTGATGATCCAGTATGATAGAGTTATGAGTATCGAGCCATTAACAAACCTGAGATATTATCTGGTGTAAATTGCCTAACCAATATTGAGATATTGAAAAGGTATTGGACAAGAAGTCTCTATGTATTCTCTTATAGTATAAATTTGGCATAAGATACTGGATAACCAAGGTTTTTATTCAACCTTAATATGCTTATGTCGTAGAGATACTGTGTAACACTAGTATTCTTATACACACATAGAGCATAGTATAAACAGTAAATAATAGACCCCTGATGCCATGGAGAAGAGTTTACTCAGTATTATATATTAGTATTTACATATTGTCACATGAAGAGTTTGTTTAAAAGAAATACTTGGACATGCTCATAATGATGAATTATATATGTTGATAAGTAGCCTCTTATGAATGAGAAGATAATGTCAACTAGAATATATTTATACTCACTCTAAATAGATACAGTTTGACACTGTAAATTAGTCTATCTTTATCTTTATTTGCCTTCTTACCATAGGGTTCAATGAAAAACAAATCTTTTATGTCAGAGAATAACTAGCATGTCATAAGATACCTCGAGAGTAGTATGTTAGGTCTCAAAAATGCAAGTTACTAATCCTAAGAGGATGCCAGGCTCTATATTTGGATTTGCAACGTTTTTGAACTAACTTGACGAAATCAACCTTCAAGGTTTGATGATTTCCTACACTTTAGGTCCTGCTACACCTAGGTGGGTGAACCTTAAAATATTAAAGCAGTCTGAGTGTGGATGAATGGACTAACTAGGTCTATCTACAATGGCATAGGATGTATGATAGATGACAAAGCTGACTAATTAATTCTATGTGTAATGTTTAATAGGTGATTGGCAGAAATTGTATAAGCAATATCAAAAAAAGGTTTTAATTAATGAGTTGAATAAGACCAGTGCCTTGTTGGGTAACAGAGTCAATTTGAAGGACTAAGACCAGTAGTTTCTAAATGGTAATAATTCTAGATATTTGGCACAGTTCTGGTTTATAGCTTGTACAAACGTGCAAATAAATGACTGACAGACTCTTCTTGATAATCCAACCAAATAAAATCAGAGATCTTATAATTCACCAGAAGGTACTTTAATCCTTACTTGAAGGAGCCAAATGAAATGAAAAGACAAGATTACAGATAATATTTTACTGGAGACAGTGTGTCAATCCTAATTATATGGCTCTACTTAGTAATCCCAACTTACTACTTCCAGGTTACTGTGAATAAATCAGAAGGGTTTAATTCCTTAGGATGGATACCAACCGAATTGATCACACAGATACAGCGAATGTGTATTGACAGATTAAATGTATACTTGATAGTTTAATCTGAATAACAGGGAAATGCAGAAATGGAGACAGCCACACAATTGAATAATTTCAACAAATAACTGATACCCAAATGGAAATACTGAATCAGAGAACTTCAAATTTCTTCTTTAAAATAAAATATGCAACATGATCATTCTGGAATATTATGTATATGTATATCTAAATATCTTCTACTGCTGATGATCTTTCAGCATAGATTGTTTGAACTTATATAGATATCTTCAAGAAGAGATACAACTCTTCAATAAGTCTCTTGAGATTTTAACAAACAATAATTACATAATCTTAACTAGGCTCTGTTTAGCCATAAATAGACTTTTGTTAGATGATCCAAGTATTCCTGCGCACGGTGAGAATCAGTAAGCTCGACTGCACTCCTGGTGATTATATCGAGGGTGATCATTTCCTCCAGTTGCTTGCAAACTTCTGTAGATACAGAGGCTTTATCTTTTAGGGCTCCTGTGGCTTTGTGTAATATAACTTGACAATCAATAGTCCACTCTTCTTTGCTCTTTACCTCTCCATTATCTTTGAATATTCTGGGCACCCCTGCGTCTGATGCATCAGTCCCTTCCTTAGCATCAGCTTTGAGTTTATCATAAAAATTCTGGTGCCTTTTGAGTAATGCTCTTGCCTCAGAGACATCTGTGCTATCAGGGGTACCTCTGTTTTGCAACTCGATCACCTTTTCTTGTATCCTCTGATCAAGCCTCTCATGTTCTTTGACTGCTTTATGATTTTCCGAGTAGTTATCCCAAAACTGGTTTAACCACCGTACCATGTTTGCATACCTGCTCTGCAGTATTGTAACAAATGCATCTATTTGAATTTGTTTGGCTTGATCATGGGATATCTCTTGACTACTTTGTGAGCTTTCACCTTGAGTTATTCTCTTCGTAGATTGCCCAAAGGTGCTCTTAACAGCATCCTTCAAGTAGTCATTCTCCTTTGTTAATCTTTCACAATTCAGCTTGTAGGCATCCCTTTCCTTGATTAACATCTGAGCTTGTGCTTTATTCAATTTTGCAACATTGATACCAATGTCTGCAGTAATTATGGGGTCAGTCTCACCTGCTCTAAAAGTCATAACATGGCCAAAAGTTTTCTCAGTGTCTATTATGGCCGTCTTCTTATGGGGAGGATACAATGCCCATATCATTAAAGAATTTTCATCATTGTTGTATCTTGTTCCCATATAGACTTCATTAACTCCTTCTGGAGTAAGCTTATACTTATCATCAGCATTATTCAAAAAACTGTCAAAAACCAGAGCAGAATTTAGATCTAAGCCGGGAAAAATCATAACCCCCGCATCTTTAAGCAGCTGTCTGCCTCTGCTTGGTGTCATGTCCTGCATTTCCTTGTCCACTGTCTCCTTTAACATCTCCAATAACTGTTTTTCATTGTCAGCAGAAACATTATCTACTGACTCTCTAATTTCCTTTCCCTTGTATTTATACAGGAATGATTTAAATTCCTTTGAATGAATGAATGTATCATCTGACACAAAAGAATCATAAGCCTTTTGGCGTGGATCTTCATCAGCAGATCCCTCCTCATCATGTATCACAACTGGAGGCTGATATTGTTGCATTTTTCTTTTAGACATTTCTGTTGTCTTATCTTGTGGCTGTTCAGTCAATTCTTCCTCTTCAGAGGATACCACTTCAACTTCTGCCAACTGCTTTTTCTTTTCATTCAAATCTCTGTTATATTTCTCCACTACCAGATCGACTTCAGCCTCTTCCAAATTTCTAATAACATCATCATGTGGATAATGTATGTGCATGTATCCACTGAGATTTTGTTTTCTTCTTGCATAGTCAATGAAACCCTCAGGGTCAAACCCTTTCCTCACCTCAGCAGTCACCATGTTATAATGCATTAGTTTATCCAAAATGAGATTATACCCTTCTTTTGAAACCACAGTAAAATCTCCAAAACACAAAGTACTAGGCATAAATGATTGTTTATCATGCGAACTTAGATGCATGACATTGGAACAATGCATTTGCCTAATTATTTCCAGATATGCAATCCTGTCAGGGACAGTTTTAGGCAATATAAAGGGGGCATCCTCAAAACCATACACTCTGATCATGGTAGCGTCCTCAAAACAATACCAGTCTCCCCAATTATGAGTGACAGCAGGGGGGCCACCAAAATCTTTTGGCCTGAGGAATCTTTTTATTTCATCTGAAATTGAATATTCACAGGGGTGGTTGAAATACCTATACAACACTTTAACACAATGCTCCTCAAATTGAGCATAGCTGGAATTAGCATACCTGCTATCCCAGATTCTGGTCCACATTTGTACAGGTATCTTCTCCCCTTTCTTACCTGCAGCAACAACTTGAAGCTCATTTGGCCACAATCCTACTTCCTGGCCGTAGTATAAGACCATATGCATGAGCATCGAGTAATGCTCAAAAGAGCATGCTGGAGCATTGTTTTTCATTGCAGATAGACCAGAGTCTATTCTAGTAGCAACATAGGAGGCATAATCAAACTGTCTGGCATTGTGACATTGAATATCAGAGGTTATGACCATTAGAGGAATAGCCATAAACTCAGGGACCTCTGAGCCAAGGACTTGACCTACAGAATAGTAAGTATATTGAATGTATGGTTCAAAAATGGATACATGAAAGGGAGGGCCATCATTCTCAGTCAAGGGTATCACTTCTCCTTCAATCCTGGGTCTATGAATGGGTAACCTCCATCCATTGTAGGTTGTATCCATTCTCCAGTATTCTTTATCCAAATCTTCATAAACAACAGGGACAGTGCACAAATCATCCAAATCATACACCTCACAAATAGCATTTTTTGATAGGTGTATAATTGGTTCTCCCTGAGGGTTGCAGATAGCTTTCAGGCCTGAATTGTAATGCCTGGCTAATAGTTGCAGGAGTTCTACATTCAAGAATACATTAGGTACAACCAGTTTGCCTAAATTCATGTGCCATGGGTTTGACACAGGGGCATTTCTAAATCTTCTGTTGTAATGAAACCTGAAGAGTTCATATCCCCTAATTGGGGTCCAAATATCTCCCAGGCGCTTATGTTTGTCTTCTAATTTTTCTACTTCTGCCCTGAGTTGGGCAGACCTCCTGGCCTTAGGAGCTGACCCAGGCAACTGATCAATCAAGTCCTGATTTAGTTTCCTGTCTTTCACTTTTTCTTCAGGGGTTTGATCAGTTTTTTGCTTCTTTGGTTTACTGGTTTCTCCTTGTGATTTTCTTCCTTTTCCTTTCCCCGAAGTTTCCATTTGTTTTGAAAAATTTGGCAGGAAATTCAAATACAGGTAATATAGTGGTTTGTGTATGTGTACCTGTCGCTCGATGACTGGAATTGGAAACCTTTGCTTTTGCCCTGAGAATTCTTCTGTATTCTGCTCTCGGACGGTTTTTTGCAATTATAATGATCGTATGAACTTTGTAGCCGTTTTGTATTAATTATCTGATCAATTCAATGTTCATCGCTGTGAAGTGTCACATCGCCATAACTCTTCCTATCGGCGTGCCTTTTTGAAATGTCTGAACGACCTCAACCCTTTTTTATGGCGCGGACGGTCAATCGGCGTAACCCCTCAATTGTATCCCCGATGCCATGTAGTATCATATTTCAAGTGGGTGTGACCATCGGCATGATTTCCTTCATCGCCAAGAGTTTTAGATCTCTCCGCGATATGGCAAGTCCCACCGATATACTTTGCTTATCGGGAAGATTGAGACCATCGGGATACTAAAATTATGTCTCCCCGATCTTTATTGTCTTACCGATAGTCTGTTTGTGTATGAACTTTTATCTTTATCGGAATGACATTCTCTATCGGGATAGCTTTCTCAAGATACCCCGATCGAAATCATCTCCCCGATGCCCTTTATCACATCCTTCATCGGGCAAAGCTTAGTAATGTCCCACCGATATCTTTTGATCGCCGTGACTTATGAATCGGCAAGACTTGTTTCTTTTGTTCCGATGGTTCATTTCTCACCGATGACTATTGCTTTGTGACCCTCGCATGCTGTTCGGTGAAACTCTTGCCGAAAGTGCTTCATCGGTATGATATATATCGTCGGGGCAACTTCTAAAAGATCATCCGATAGATATTTGTCATACCGATCGGCATGACCACTTGCCTTTCTTGCCGATGTAAAGTCATCGGTGTTGCTTACTCCATCGGTGAGCTCCATGATTCTTCTTCCGATCTCTATTTTTACGCCGATGGTTGTTTTCAAACAATTCGCTGTGTATCGGTGTAAGCCACACGACCTTATGCCGATGGATTGATTTTGATGATTTTTTTACACTGTTCATCCCTAGACATTTTATGAGATACAAAAATTTTATATTGTGGTCCTTTTGGGATATTCCTTTAGGGTTTATTCAAATATGATGGAATAAGGGAATAGTAAAATTTTGAAAATTTTACTGTGCTAACAGTGGCTCTGTCTGTGATGAATACTCCCTGTGAGTATACAAGGATCCAAATCTCCTGGGGAAGTAGACCACATCTTTTATTATTTTGGGGTGAGGTTTTATGGAACTGGAAAAAGGAAAGGAACAAATGATGGGGAGCGGGAATGATTCCTAGACTACTGTGCATGGAAAAATATTTTTGAGAATTATTTGAATGTTGTCCATGCACTGGCAACATTCAATTCTCTTTGTACATGTTTATGAAAAGAACTGCTTCAGGTATTGCCCATGTACTGGCAATTCCTGCTCCTCTCCTGACATATTCTGTACATAGTAAGAATCATCACCTCCCTTGCCAGTGATAACAAAAGGACCCAACCACAGGGCTTCAAATTTTCCATGTTTTCCTTTGTCTTGACATCTTGCATTCCACATTAGTACCAGATCATTAATTTCAAACTTTCTTTCTTTGGCCTTTTTGTCAAAGAGATATTTTACCTGTGATTGTAATTTAATATTCTGTTTCTGAGCCATTCTTCTTGCTTCATCAAGCTCTGCCAATTGTTCCAACCTTTCCTCCATTGGTTCAGGGATATTCAGGTCTTCCTGGAGAATGAATTTGTATATTGGTATAAGATTTTCTAGTGGTAATCTTGCTTGGGTTCCATATACCAATTCATAAGGGGATCTCCCAATTGCCCTTTTTATAGTAATCCTGTCAGCCCATACTGCCATTCTTAATTTTGAATCCCAAGCCTTCTTATTTCTATCCAACATTCTTTTTATGATTTTCAACAGACTCTTATTACTTGATTCGGCTTGTCCATTGGCCTGTGGATGGTAAGGAGCAGCATAAGAAACAGTGATACCATATGTGCTGCAAAAACCTTTGAATTCATTAGATCTAAAGCACATCCCATTATCAGTAATCAGTCTTACAGGAGTACCAAATCTGCATATAATGTTATCCATTAGAAAATTTATCACAACTTTACTAGTAGCCTGTCTGGTTGGGATTGCTTCCACCCATTTTGTAAAGTAATCAGTAGCTACTAAAATCCATCGGTGCCCCCCACTTGATTTCTCTGAAATTTCACCTATAAAATCAATACCCCACTGATAAAATGGAGCCTCAACTTGCATAGGTTTTAAAGGTAGTGCTCCATGATACTTTAACTTCCCTGAGAACTTTTGGCATGCTTCACATTTTCTAGTGTACTGGTATGAATCGTTAAAGACTTTAGGCCAATAGTACCCTGCCCTCAAAATTTTGTGGGCTGTAGTTTTTGCTGAGAAATGTCCCCCGCACATGCCTTCATGCAATTCCTTCATAATATGTTTTGATTGATATTCATCCAAACATAATAGTAGAACCCCATCTCTATTTTTCCAATAGAGATCTCCACCAATGAGTACATATTTTGAAGCTTGTAGTTTGAGTGTCCTTCTTTTGTTATCATCATATCCTTCAGGACTCTTCATATGTGTTAGATAATATACTATATCAGTATACCATGGAGTATGTTCAATACTGGTACTTGCATCAATATTACATATATGGGAAGCTTCTAGATTATTTTCAGTCATCAATTTGGCAAGACCCTGTCCTCTTACTAATTTAGTGATTTGGATTTCAATGTTGAATTCCTGAATCCTATTGATCCACCTACATCTCCTACCCGTGACCTCAGTTTGAATCAGTACATCCTTGATTGCAGCATTAGGAACATATGCTATGATTTTAGCCCCTACCAAATATGGTCTAAAGTTTTTTACTGCTTTTACCAATGCATATGCCTGTTTTTCAATAATGTCATACTTCAACTCTGCATTCTGAAGGGACTTGCTAAAGAAAGAGATTGGCTGTTCATATCCATCATTGTTTTTCTGCAACAACACTGCTGCCACTGTATGATAGGAAGCAAATGAAAAAAGTTGGAAAGGTTTGCCGAAATCAGGGGATATTAAGACTGGAGCTTGTTTGATGGCCTCCTTAATGTTACCAAATGCTTCCATTACTTCTGTTGTCCATTTCATATCTGAGTTCTTCTTCAGCATTCTTGATATAGGACAAACAATCTCTGCGAAATTTGGTATAAACCTTCTGACAAAATTTATCTGACCAAAAAATGATTGTATAGCTTTTACATTTTTTGGAATAGGGACCTGATCAATTGCCTCCACCCTTTCAGGATCTATTTTAACTCCTTCCTTCGAGACTATATGGCCAAGCAATTTTCCTTCTGTTACTGCAAATTGGCATTTTTTAGGGTTCAATGATATTCCATATTCTAGGGCTTTGACAAATATCTGTTCTAGATGTGTGCAATGATCTTCAGCCCTTTTTGAATATGCTGTTAAATCGTCTTGATAGACTATCATAATCTTATTGATCAATTCAGCAAAAGCTACATCCATCGCTCTTTGAAATGTTGCCCCAGCATTAGTTAATCCAAATGGCATTCTCAAATATACATATGTTCCCCACGGAGTGGTGAATGCGGTCTTGAATTGTTCAGACTCCTTAACCTTTACCTGATTGTAGCCAGAGAAACCATCCATCATGGATAGTAATTCACATCCAGTAACTTTCTGTAATATCGCCTCCATATTGGGAAGAGGATAATTATCTTTGAGAGAAGATTTATTCAGGTTTCTGAAATCCACACACAGTCTAATGTCACCATTCTTTTTTCTGACAGGTACTAAGTTTGAGACCCAGGAAGAATGTCTAATAGGCTTGATTATAGCTCCATCCCTTAACTTTGTAAGTTCCTCCAGCATTTTCGGAGCCAATGTAGGATTAATCGGCCTTTGTTTATGTCTGAATGGTTTTGCATCTGGTTTGAGTGGTATCTCATGTTGAAATAGATCCTCTCTATATGCCTTTAAGTCATCATATGACCAAGCAAACACATGCCTATACTTCCTAAGTAGATTGATAATTCTACTTCTGATTTTCTGGTCAAGATTCCTCCCAATATATACATTTTTTGGGGTTGTCTGAGTCCCCAAGTTCACTTCCTCAAGATTCTCAGGTATCACTGGTGTTTCTTTCTTCTTGTATCTATCATGCCCATCAAATGCTTTTTCTAATGCAATAAGCCCTTTGGGTATCTTATTTGTCTTCAGTTGAACTACTTCTTGACCGAATAGGGTTTCTTTCCCATCGTGTTTCTCCACAAATGCACTGAAATCAATTTCTTGATTTTCATAATAATCAGCACAATGTAAGAAATTGATTATATCAGCATCGCTGTCAAACACCTGCCAGTTCTGTATATTATCAGGGATGGTAGGTCTAGTTTTAAATTCTACTTCTGTGATCCCTCCTAATGTTAGATCATCTCTCTTTAATGCAATGTTTGCTAAAAAGTCTGCCATGATGTTTTTAGACCTATCAACCCAGCTGATTGAAAAAGCATCAAATAATTCAACACTATCCCAAACTGCATTTCTATACTGTCTTAATCTTTTATTCTTAGATAAATATTTTTCTCTTACTTGGGAGATGACCAATTCAGAATCACCATAGACAGCCAACTTTTTTATTTTGTATTTGATGGCTATGTCTAGGCCAATGAGTAGGGCTTCATACTCAGCTACGTTATTGGTGCATTCAAATGTCAGTAAGAAAGAGTATTTGAATGTTTTCCCTCCTGGTGAGATAAAAACTACTCCGGCCCCATTTCCTATCTTGCTGCATGCACCATCGAAATACATTTTCCACAAATCATTTTCTTTTTTCATAGACTCAGTGTGTATTGGGTCAGTGTTATGCAATTCTGGGGTAGTCTCTCCAACTTTGAAAACCCCTAAATCTGTGTCACAAAAGAAATTCACCTGATGCCGGTCCATTCTTTCTATAATATTGTCATACCTTGGTTCTCTGCACAACTTGATTTCTTTGTCACCTACTGGTATGGTGGCATATGATAGATCTAATTGAACATTGCCTCCTGCCATTGCAGCCCACTGCCTTGATAACAGCATTCCATAATACGGTGGGATATCAACCACAGTGATGTCAATGTTATATGTTGCCTCAGGATATGAAGCAAGTTTTATTTCTACATCTTTCATAATACCAACTACTGGAATTGATCTGTTATCCATTGCATAACATTGGCCATACGTAGTATCAACCCACATCCCTAATTCTTTCATCACTGCTATAGGCATGATATTCATAGCAGCACCTGAATCAATCATACAATTCCTGACTATTCTGTTCTTGATTACTAGTGTAGTATAGAATGGATCTACCTGTGAGGGATTTTTTGTAAGTGTGTCACCAAGGTATACCTCAGGCATCTTAAAATTTTCTTGATGCACATTATTTGTTGTTTTTTCAAACCCTTTATGTTTTGGATTAGGTGTATCAGAAATCATCTTGACGACTGTACTCCTATATTTATCTATTTTCATCATCTCTAAGAGTGGGACTGATATCTTCACCTGAGACACTACCTGTGCAATGTCAAAAGAAGGGGTTATGATTTGGTCATTCTTTTCTGTTTTTGTATTCTCTTTTTCTATATTTTCTTTCATTTTATTTTTATCCCCCTTTTCTGGTTCTTTAGGTGATGATTTTGTATTATTCCCCTTGTTATTCTGGTCTTTTATGAATACACTCCCAGGAGTTCCCTGCCCAGCATTTATTGTTCTATTCCTTAAGTTATAAGTGTTTCGAGCTTGAGCCACTGCAGCTACTGTGAGAGCTTCTTTTTCATCCTCAGTAGGTTTTCTCCATTGACCATATGGTTTATTGTCATAAATATCTTCCTGGTCTGAGAATACTTGCTGTTCTCCCATGTTAACATGATATTTTTGGTTCCTTACATCATACTCATACCCTTCTTCCTCTGAAGAAGAATAATCTTCTGTTACCACACATGGTGTATCCTGCATCATATTAATGGTGTGATTATCTCTATTATAGTTATATAGCATTTCCTCTTGCTGTATTGATTTAGCTACCTCACAGTATCCAGGTGAATGTGGCAAGTTACATACAGAACACCAAGGTTTATTTTCTGCCATATGTGCCATGTTTCTCTTCAATGGATCAGGAGTATCCTTTCCATATGGCTACTTTCTGTTGTTGTCAATAGGTCTTCCATCCTTCCAATTGGTATTGTAAGGCATATCATGTAACCTAGGTCTATCCTGCCTATGCTGACCCTCTGGTTTAATCTGTTGAGCATTTGAATTCTGAAGACTCCTATGATTTTCCCTTTTATTGACCATTCCTGCAGCTTTTCTATTATTTTCAATAGTTATGGCTATTTTCTGTGCTTCAGCCAACGTTGCAGGGCACCGGTTTCTGAGTTCATATCCTGTTTTAGGGTCAAATGCCTTCATATAGATACTCAGTGCTGCCTGGTCAGATAACTTGGCTCCATGCGGTACCTTATTATGCAACTTGGAAAACTTCAGGTTGAAATCGAATACTGATTCATTTTGATACTTCTGTATACTTATTAGTTCATGTAAGGCAAACTCAGGAGCGTATTGGTTACCATACTGATCCTTAAACTGGTTATGGAAATCAGTCATTGAATTGATTGATGCATCGGGCAAGCTATTAAACCAATCTCTGGCATCTTCAGTGAGGGACATCATAAATAACCTCATCCTAATGTCTTCCCAGTCCATACCTATATCCTGTACAAAAGCATTAAAACTTCTGATATGATCTTCCGCAGATACTGCATTGTTTCCAGTAAACTTGGGAACCATGTTTCTCCAAGTACTATCCATAGGATATGGATATAACTGATATCCAGTTAAATCAAATTGACTGCATATATTAGCAAGGTTTTGGGGAGAAAAATTGAGATGTGGTGGATTGGGATAGTAATTATATCCACCTGGTGGCTGATGATAGGCATATTGATGTTGGTTCATATGGGGATTTATGTGTTGATTTTGTGGCCTATAATATTGTTGACCAGGGGGTGGGTAATTATTTGCCACATGTAAGGATGCATTACTTATGGGAGGTGGTCTGGGGATTTGGGAAATAGTGTTCTGATGATTTCCAGAAGCATGTGAGTTTTGAGCACTATTTGTATTTTGTTGTGTATTCCTTGAAATATTCCCTCTATGCGGGGGTACATATTTGGGGGGAGCTATTTTGGCTTTATTTCTCCTCTGTTGAATTTCTTGCTGTAATAACTCCTTCTCCTCTTGTATTTTGTACCTTTCGAGTTCTTTCCTGAGCATGAGTATTTCCTTTTTCTCATCACTCATGTCTTGATTATTTATTTCCTGATATTCTGGATTGTCATTTATTCCCTGATTTGACAATTCATATCCTATCTCTTCTCCCTGGTCAAACGAGACCTTGAAATCATGTTCAGCCTGGTTCCTATCAATATCCCTCATGACCTTTGCATCATGATCCCGCTGTTCTTGAGGAGTGGGTCTGTACCTTGCCAAAATATCATCAGTTGCTCCACTGAGGTTCTCGTTTGAATCATGTAGAGGTGTGAATTTATTGTGAATTGCAATATTTTGTTCTGAATCATTCTCCTGGATATCTAGATTATTGTCTTGGTGGGAATATTTTGGATTCATATTTCTTTTGGAGATGTTTCTAAGTGGTGGAGATGACTGCAAGTTTCTGCCTTCCATCTTGGATCTCCTACCATCCATTTGAAATTTTTTGTTATGATTGTAACTAGAGTCGCCACCTATTGAATAGGAAAAGTTTGTATTTTTATCTGTAAGGTTCTTTGTCACCAGCAGAGTTACCAAAAAGAACTTTTAAGTGACTCTATGAAAGAAAGGACTAAATTCTAAGGTCTTTTTACTAAGTTCCCCAGTAGAGTCGCCAATTTGTTAGGTCTCAAAAATGCAAGTTACTAATCCTAAGAGGATGCCAGGCTCTATATTTGGATTTGCAACGTTTTTGAACTAACTTGACGAAATCAACCTTCAAGGTTTGATGATTTCCTACACTTTAGGTCCTGCTACACCTAGGTGGGTGAACCTTAAAATATTAAAGCAGTCTGAGTGTGGATGAATGGACTAACTAGGTCTATCTACAATGGCATAGGATGTATGATAGATGACAAAGCTGACTAATTAATTCTATGTGTAATGTTTAATAGGTGATTGGCAGAAATTGTATAAGCAATATCAAAAAAAGGTTTTAATTAATGAGTTGAATAAGACCAGTGCCTTGTTGGGTAACAGAGTCAATTTGAAGGACTAAGACCAGTAGTTTCTAAATGGTAATAATTCTAGATATTTGGCACAGTTCTGGTTTATAGCTTGTACAAACGTGCAAATAAATGACTGACAGACTCTTCTTGATAATCCAACCAAATAAAATCAGAGATCTTATAATTCACCAGAAGGTACTTTAATCCTTACTTGAAGGAGCCAAATGAAATGAAAAGACAAGATTACAGATAATATTTTACTGGAGACAGTGTGTCAATCCTAATTATATGGCTCTACTTAGTAATCCCAACTTACTACTTCCAGGTTACTGTGAATAAATCAGAAGGGTTTAATTCCTTAGGATGGATACCAACCGAATTGATCACACAGATACAGCGAATGTGTATTGACAGATTAAATGTATACTTGATAGTTTAATCTGAATAACAGGGAAATGCAGAAATGGAGACAGCCACACAATTGAATAATTTCAACAAATAACTGATACCCAAATGGAAATACTGAATCAGAGAACTTCAAATTTCTTCTTTAAAATAAAATATGCAACATGATCATTCTGGAATATTATGTATATGTATATCTAAATATCTTCTACTGCTGATGATCTTTCAGCATAGATTGTTTGAACTTATATAGATATCTTCAAGAAGAGATACAACTCTTCAATAAGTCTCTTGAGATTTTAACAAACAATAATTACATAATCTTAACTAGGCTCTGTTTAGCCATAAATAGACTTTTGTTAGATGATCCAAGTATTCCTGCGCACGGTGAGAATCAGTAAGCTCGACTGCACTCCTGGTGATTATATCGAGGGTGATCATTTCCTCCAGTTGCTTGCAAACTTCTGTAGATACAGAGGCTTTATCTTTTAGGGCTCCTGTGGCTTTGTGTAATATAACTTGACAATCAATAGTCCACTCTTCTTTGCTCTTTACCTCTCCATTATCTTTGAATATTCTGGGCACCCCTGCGTCTGATGCATCAGTCCCTTCCTTAGCATCAGCTTTGAGTTTATCATAAAAATTCTGGTGCCTTTTGAGTAATGCTCTTGCCTCAGAGACATCTGTGCTATCAGGGGTACCTCTGTTTTGCAACTCGATCACCTTTTCTTGTATCCTCTGATCAAGCCTCTCATGTTCTTTGACTGCTTTATGATTTTCCGAGTAGTTATCCCAAAACTGGTTTAACCACCGTACCATGTTTGCATACCTGCTCTGCAGTATTGTAACAAATGCATCTATTTGAATTTGTTTGGCTTGATCATGGGATATCTCTTGACTACTTTGTGAGCTTTCACCTTGAGTTATTCTCTTCGTAGATTGCCCAAAGGTGCTCTTAACAGCATCCTTCAAGTAGTCATTCTCCTTTGTTAATCTTTCACAATTCAGCTTGTAGGCATCCCTTTCCTTGATTAACATCTGAGCTTGTGCTTTATTCAATTTTGCAACATTGATACCAATGTCTGCAGTAATTATGGGGTCAGTCTCACCTGCTCTAAAAGTCATAACATGGCCAAAAGTTTTCTCAGTGTCTATTATGGCCGTCTTCTTATGGGGAGGATACAATGCCCATATCATTAAAGAATTTTCATCATTGTTGTATCTTGTTCCCATATAGACTTCATTAACTCCTTCTGGAGTAAGCTTATACTTATCATCAGCATTATTCAAAAAACTGTCAAAAACCAGAGCAGAATTTAGATCTAAGCCGGGAAAAATCATAACCCCCGCATCTTTAAGCAGCTGTCTGCCTCTGCTTGGTGTCATGTCCTGCATTTCCTTGTCCACTGTCTCCTTTAACATCTCCAATAACTGTTTTTCATTGTCAGCAGAAACATTATCTACTGACTCTCTAATTTCCTTTCCCTTGTATTTATACAGGAATGATTTAAATTCCTTTGAATGAATGAATGTATCATCTGACACAAAAGAATCATAAGCCTTTTGGCGTGGATCTTCATCAGCAGATCCCTCCTCATCATGTATCACAACTGGAGGCTGATATTGTTGCATTTTTCTTTTAGACATTTCTGTTGTCTTATCTTGTGGCTGTTCAGTCAATTCTTCCTCTTCAGAGGATACCACTTCAACTTCTGCCAACTGCTTTTTCTTTTCATTCAAATCTCTGTTATATTTCTCCACTACCAGATCGACTTCAGCCTCTTCCAAATTTCTAATAACATCATCATGTGGATAATGTATGTGCATGTATCCACTGAGATTTTGTTTTCTTCTTGCATAGTCAATGAAACCCTCAGGGTCAAACCCTTTCCTCACCTCAGCAGTCACCATGTTATAATGCATTAGTTTATCCAAAATGAGATTATACCCTTCTTTTGAAACCACAGTAAAATCTCCAAAACACAAAGTACTAGGCATAAATGATTGTTTATCATGCGAACTTAGATGCATGACATTGGAACAATGCATTTGCCTAATTATTTCCAGATATGCAATCCTGTCAGGGACAATTTTAGGCAATATAAAGGGGGCATCCTCAAAACCATACACTCTGATCATGGTAGCGTCCTCAAAACAATACCAGTCTCCCCAATTATGAGTGACAGCAGGGGGGCCACCAAAATCTTTTGGCCTGAGGAATCTTTTTATTTCATCTGAAATTGAATATTCACAGGGGTGGTTGAAATACCTATACAGCACTTTAACACAATGCTCCTCAAATTGAGCATAGCTGGAATTAGCATACCTGCTATCCCAGATTCTGGTCCACATTTGTACAGGTATCTTCTCCCCTTTCTTACCTGCAGCAACAACTTGAAGCTCATTTGGCCACAATCCTACTTCCTGGCCGTAGTATAAGACCATATGCATGAGCATCGAGTAATGCTCAAAAGAGCATGCTGGAGCATTGTTTTTCATTGCAGATAGACCAGAGTCTATTCTAGTAGCAACATAGGAGGCATAATCAAACTGTCTGGCATTGTGACATTGAATATCAGAGGTTATGACCATTAGAGGAATAGCCATAAACTCAGGGACCTCTGAGCCAAGGACTTGACCTACAGAATAGTAAGTATATTGAATGTATGGTTCAAAAATGGATACATGAAAGGGAGGGCCATCATTCTCAGTCAAGGGTATCACTTCTCCTTCAATCCTGGGTCTATGAATGGGTAACCTCCATCCATTGTAGGTTGTATCCATTCTCCAGTATTCTTTATCCAAATCTTCATAAACAACAGGGACAGTGCACAAATCATCCAAATCATACACCTCACAAATAGCATTTTTTGATAGGTGTATAATTGGTTCTCCCTGAGGGTTGCAGATAGCTTTCAGGCCTGAATTGTAATGCCTGGCTAATAGTTGCAGGAGTTCTACATTCAAGAATACATTAGGTACAACCAGTTTGCCTAAATTCATGTGCCATGGGTTTGACACAGGGGCATTTCTAAATCTTCTGTTGTAATGAAACCTGAAGAGTTCATATCCCCTAATTGGGGTCCAAATATCTCCCAGGCGCTTATGTTTGTCTTCTAATTTTTCTACTTCTGCCCTGAGTTGGGCAGACCTCCTGGCCTTAGGAGCTGACCCAGGCAACTGATCAATCAAGTCCTGATTTAGTTTCCTGTCTTTCACTTTTTCTTCAGGGGTTTGATCAGTTTTTTGCTTCTTTGGTTTACTGGTTTCTCCTTGTGATTTTCTTCCTTTTCCTTTCCCCGAAGTTTCCATTTGTTTTGAAAAATTTGGCAGGAAATTCAAATACAGGTAATATAGTGGTTTGTGTATGTGTACCTGTCGCTCGATGACTGGAATTGGAAACCTTTGCTTTTGCCCTGAGAATTCTTCTGTATTCTGCTCTCGGACGGTTTTTTGCAATTATAATGATCGTATGAACTTTGTAGCCGTTTTGTATTAATTATCTGATCAATTCAATGTTCATCGCTGTGAAGTGTCACATCGCCATAACTCTTCCTATCGGCGTGCCTTTTTGAAATGTCTGAACGACCTCAACCCTTTTTTATGGCGCGGACGGTCAATCGGCGTAACCCCTCAATTGTATCCCCGATGCCATGTAGTATCATATTTCAAGTGGGTGTGACCATCGGCATGATTTCCTTCATCGCCAAGAGTTTTAGATCTCTCCGCGATATGGCAAGTCCCACCGATATACTTTGCTTATCGGGAAGATTGAGACCATCGGGATACTAAAATTATGTCTCCCCGATCTTTATTGTCTTACCGATAGTCTGTTTGTGTATGAACTTTTATCTTTATCGGAATGACATTCTCTATCGGGATAGCTTTCTCAAGATACCCCGATCGAAATCATCTCCCCGATGCCCTTTATCACATCCTTCATCGGGCAAAGCTTAGTAATGTCCCACCGATATCTTTTGATCGCCGTGACTTATGAATCGGCAAGACTTGTTTCTTTTGTTCCGATGGTTCATTTCTCACCGATGACTATTGCTTTGTGACCCTCGCATGCTGTTCGGTGAAACTCTTGCCGAAAGTGCTTCATCGGTATGATATATATCGTCGGGGCAACTTCTAAAAGATCATCCGATAGATATTTGTCATACCGATCGGCATGACCACTTGCCTTTCTTGCCGATGTAAAGTCATCGGTGTTGCTTACTCCATCGGTGAGCTCCATGATTCTTCTTCCGATCTCTATTTTTACGCCGATGGTTGTTTTCAAACAATTCGCTGTGTATCGGTGTAAGCCACACGACCTTATGCCGATGGATTGATTTTGATGATTTTTTTTACACTGTTCATCCCTAGACATTTTATGAGATACAAAAATTTTATATTGTGGTCCTTTTGGGATATTCCTTTAGGGTTTATTCAAATATGATGGAATAAGGGAATAGTAAAATTTTGAAAATTTTACTGTGCTAACATAGTACTCTCATGCTCCTAGAACACTTTAGTTTTAAATGGTTATTAATATCATTAAGAGATTACTTTTCTTTAGGGATGTTCAAAATGAGTGAATTCCCTACATCAAACTCGGATAATAGCTCTTGTTTAATATTGACTCTATATAGTTCAGTATGTTAAAAGAGAGAAGAACTTAAACATGAATTCAAGAGGATAGCAAAAAAAGTCTCTCCCTCTCCATTTTGGAATAAAATTGAATCTAGTCAAAAGAAGACAAGGATAATCGTTTACTTAAGGCGCAGTTCTCTCTAGCATTAGAGAGTTTGTCATTTCATTGTGATGGGATAGGTTAAATAAAGCCCTAAGTTTAACCTAGAAGGGTTAAAGATTATTTGATAACACCTTTATGGTTATAACCTATTTTAGTTATTTTGTGTAGGTAGACATTAAGTGGTTGAGAACCCTAAATAATAAATGCTCATCGAAAATAGATTTGTTATTAGTCGATAATGTTTAACCTTAGGTAAAGAAACCTAATCGTTTGATTATAAGTCAACTTGTGATATGAGTCAAAAGCCTCAGGTTTTGCAAGTATGCAAGGAGTACTACTAATGGTTAGTCAACCATAAAGTCTATATACCTTTTGGTCACAACTTGTCTTAGCTATTACTTATCAATAAAGTTTATCCTTGGTTTGATAACCTATTAGATTGTTACAAATCAACTTAAGTGTCGATAAGTCAAGGAACCTAGGTAATGCAAGGATGTAAAGGGATATCTTTGCACAAAAGTAAATCCATGAGATCTGTGGAACAAAGATAGTGTTTGAAACCTATCTAAGTCAAGAATACTAGAATATTGAAGTTGTTAAGACTATATAAGTTGACCAAGTAAAACTATAGGAATATGATAGTATCCAAGTTGAGTTGGGGTTGTGAACATTACGACAACATTCATTACGAATGCCAATTTATATTGAAACTATGGCCATAGTAATGCTTGTCTCTGCATGCATTGTCGGTTCACTGTATCTGGATTGCACAACCTATCGGAAATCACACTTAGCTAGAGGGTATCTAGGGTTGTATGGTTGATAGAGTTGTGTAGGATACAACACTATGTACTTGGAAAGGAAAATTACCACTGGTCACCTTTGGTCTATATTCCTCGTGAAGGGTAGGGCCACTTCCTATGTGGCAGATGTGTGGGAGGCCGTCGGTCTGTGGATGGAAGTAAATCACTGGAAAGATACTCTCTCTCTAGCAGAAGACATGCTGAGGCTTGTGATAAAGATGTCAGATTTTTGGATGCAGTATATCTCTAAGTGTATATGCCTAAAAATGACACGACTTGGTCTAAATAAATATTCTTAATATTTATTCCCTTCTAATTCTTCTATCGATAAATAAATATACAAATTTATTTATTTGATTCATATTCCTCTAAATTAATTAAATATCAAAATATTTAATTACATCTTCCAAAGTCAAAATTAAATAAAATCCTTTATTTAATTTAATTCTTCCAAACAATTAAATAATTCTTAATTATTTAATTAAGTCAAAATCATTCTTCCAAATTTGAATAAATCAATAAAATTTATTTAAATTCTCTCAATCTCCAAAAATAAAATATAATCAAATATTTTATTTATTCTTCCAAATCATGCACAACAATTAAATAAATTTATTTATTTAATTAACTTTCTAATTCTTCAAATATCTTCCAAATCTTCTAAAAATAAGTCTTCTTCTTCATGCACACAAAATTAAATAATTTATTATTTAATTTCTCTCAATTCATGCAAAAGCAAATCACCACTTGAGTTAACTAACTCAATCAACCTTGTTTTTATCAATATCTCTTAAATTAGAAAAAAAAACTTTCTAATTTATGAAAAGCATGTCTTATCTTTAGAAAAGAAAATAGTTAACTCAAATAAAATAGCTTTTGGGTGACACTTGTCTTCTTCTTATTTGCACACGTTCGTCAACTATTCTATACCATTGATCTTCTCATTCTTTCTATACTGTTGATCTTCTCTTTCTCAAGTCTATAAAAGCAATCATGTTCTTCCATTTCATTCATCCAAGCTTTAAGTATTGTTACTCTGTAGGAATTATAGTGCACCTTTGGCACCAATTCCTTCATTGCTTGCGATCACACTCGTTACTATATACTACTATCATTGTTGTGAAGCTCATCTTCATGGCAAAACTATCATAGCCATTCCCATTTGAACATCTTGGAATCATAGCAAGGAAGTGCACCTTCTGAGGGCCATATTCATAGACAAGATCATTTGTGATAGGCGATCAATGGAGCTTTGAATTAAAGGAGGTTTGAATTGTATTGTTCTTTATTTGATTAACCTTCTTTGTTCACCATTTCATTGATGTATTGGGTTTGTTATTGATTTGATTAATCCCACATTTCACCCATCACACTAAGATTTATGTTTATTGTGACTAAGTAAAACATTATCTAATGCAGATATTTGTAATTGATTTACTTTTGTAAACATTATACTTGAGAATGACAATATGGTTCATTGTATTTTGTATTGAGAAATCTTATAATTGTAGTTACTTGATTATATGTTGAATAAAAGAAAAAAATTTCTCTATCTCATTTTTACCTTGTTAAATCACTTTATGGTAAATTTTCTAATTTTACTATGTTTTTAGAACGTGGATGTTACAAAATGCAAAAGCCCATTGCACTCTTATAGGGTTGAAACCCTAAAAACAAAAAAAACAAATTTTGCACTTCACTTTGCCTTTTTTTTTTTTTTGCATCTTGCAACTTTGTAACTTTTCTTGTGTGCCGCCATGGAGTCTTCTGTAGCTCCAGATTTTGAGAGTTCTTTGCTATTTTTGAAGGGCTTTAGACTGTATTTTGCACATAGCTTGATGAATGGCTTGGAACAACCCCAGGTGAGTACAATAAATTCATTTTTGGAAGCTAAAGCTATAAACTCCATGCCATTTCTATTTCTTTTTTTTTTTAGAACATGATAAATGTATTATTTCACCATGGTTGCGGCTTTATGATTGTATGTCATGCTCTAACAAGTTGCATTTTCATTGGAAACAACTACAGAAGAAGAAAATCTATCATTTATAATGTGCTCCTCTGTATATAATATTTTCATGACTTAATCACAAAGTTGGCTTTTGTTGTTGAAAAAGACTGAGAAATAAGGGTTTGTCTTCATTAGAGTTTTTGTATAAACAAACCCTTCTCAGTATATTATACCTCCTCTGTGTCTTTACTTCTGTAGCTGGTTCAACTTGGACTATTTGAAACATTTTGGGTATTTGCTCCTCTGTAAATGATCAACTTTGAAAATGTGACATTTTGGGCAATGATAACTCATATTATCTTTATAAGGGTTTTGTATAAACAAACCCTTCTTAGTATATCTATCATACTAAACATGGCACAACTATCCAATATTTTGCTTCTTAAATAGGGCTAGGGTTTTATAGAAATCCTCCCATATTCCTCTTGTTGAGATGTTTCTTTTTTACATGAAGCAAAATGAGATGTTCATTGTCCTCTTACAACTCTTAGACCTCTATCAAACTTTGCATGATTATATTTTTGACTATTCTTGTAGATAGATATAGAGGACTTGTAAAGGCTTGGCATGATTTTTGGTTAACTGGAAGACTTATGACATGATCTTAGACTCTTGGTATGACTGTGACAGTCATTTCAACTCTGCTCCTTATGGTTTTATTGTCTTTTTGACAGAGACAACTCTTGACATCAATCACTCAGCATGTATTGTCAAGTTGTCCTCATTAAGTCTTTGCAATGATAACACCTCCTATGAATGACTATCATGCCTCCCATATACTGTTACAAGCTTTTGAATGATTTGGCAAAGCCTTAGACTATCGTGCATTGGTGTCTGCTTTATCATATAACTCTACTATCTAAGATTCTTTTGACAGTCTACAGAAGCAAATAAGATCATGAGGAATCTATAAGATTTGATATAAATCTCCTGGCTATCTTTGCTCACCTTGTACTGGACAATGTCTTTGTTGTTCCCAGCAAACTCTCAGGTGATTATTTTGGACTAACCATGGACGTCATCTAATAGACCGTCCTCTGTTGTTCCCTTTGTCCTCTTGATTGTTAATGTTTGCTAACTGTACTGTTGTGAAAGATTGCATCAACACTATCCTATAATTCTTTCATTAGGCTTGATAACTAGAGACCTCTACAATGCTTTGCAACTTGGACATCTATATTCATAGCCATCATTTGCAATATGTCCACAACCCATACCTAACTTTTAATACTGTCATTATCTCTTGTGCTTGGCTGCTTGTCTCAGACCTTCTGACCTCATGTGTCCTTGTGACAAACTACTCTTTATGCTAGTGGCCGCTATAGAGCTCGTTGTTCATCATGATAAGGACTGTTCCTCAAGACTTTGACAATCTTTATTGTCCTACTATTATGATTGTTCTCTCCCAACTATTGCACCCTAACACTCTACTGCTCCATGATTAGGTACTACTCCTTGTCAAGAGATGATTGCAGCTCCTTGTTGACAGTCTCTTGCATTTGGTAACTATTCCTTTGCCATTTTAAGAATATTCAATCACAAATGTCTTCATTCCTGACATGTTCATATTTCTTAGCCTTCGTGATTATCCTTTGTTGATTTCTTCATTCAGCTGCGTCACTGTATTTTCCATGTGCACTGCATTGCTGTTTAGAATAGCATGTTGATAAGATAACCTTGATCATGTACATACTGTAACATTGATCATCATGTAACTTTTGACAGTTTCTGATTACACTTGTTGATTCCTATTATTCTTCTACACACATATACATGTTCATACTATGCCTTCATGGAATAATACACCATTGCATTGGTTTAATCTGTCTATGCCTCTTTAAAGTACAATAAGGCAACATGCTGGGCTCAACCCTTGTGGGAGCCACATTTAACCCACATGTTGAAATCAGATAAACAAGTCAATAACATAACTTTCTCTATACATTCACAGGAAACAAACATGTTAGGAAAATATGTGCACGTGATTGATGTTCTTGATTATCCTATTGCTTTTCTTGAAGGTGCATGTGATACTGACGGGTTTATTGCATCTAAAAATTAGATTGTATATCTGTAGATATATGTCATATGTTATATGATGCCTCATCATTGCTCTAACATCAGTTTTCAACCTCTAATGCAGATAACTAGAGGCAGCAAGGAGATAACCGCTAGATGTGGGACATGCAAACAACATGGGATGACACTGTGAGGCTAATTATTTTACCTCCCATATTTTGATCATTATGCTATTCAGTAGATGACACTATTAGACCTTAGTGACTATGTTCATTATGTAGACTTGATTTTTTATCTCACTAATTTGATATATGTGATTTGATTCGGTCATATTGGATGATATGTTGTGGTTCGACGTATGGGATATATATTAGATGTTATTTTGTTATAAGATTCTAGTTATTTATGTGATGTGAACTATTTGACATGTGATTGGATAATGTAGTTTAATTTGAATTAATGTATTGATGTTATTGTTGTATTCGATTGCGTGAATTTAATTCCAGTTGCTTCGGCTATCACTTTTCATGACAGAACTGACACTTGATCGAGATGTGCAGGTTTTACATTCCCTAGCCACGGGAAATCAGAGGTAGGATTCACACCATGTTATCCCCTGTAAAGCCGATCCATTCCCAAGAGGGATAAGGATCACGTTTGAAATTGAATGATGATTTATTGTGCTTGGTTTAATTTTAATTATTTTTAGCCTTAGTACCCTTTCTTTTTCTTATTCTTGATTAATATTAAGTGTTGTAAAATTTTATTTGATTTATGCCACTTGGTATTTTTATTTTATTTTTTTGGGCCATTTAAATGTGGATTTTTAACCCTTTTCATGAACCCTAGGGCCCCAAAAGTTACCCTAGGTGGTCAACCATAAGTCTAGGGTCAACTTGGACTATCTAACCCTAATTTTGACTTACCTTAGGTCACCCTAAACCATGGTTGAGTAAAAGTAAAGAATTTAGAAAAGAGGGAAGATGGGGGATGGGCCTTGCCTTGGGAAGAACTCATCTCCCATCCCAAAGCTTTGGGAATCATTCCCAAGGGAGACTTGGGAGGTCTCCAGGAGTCCTCCCAAACTCCCAAGTGAGTGGGAGCACCACTCAAGACCCTTGTCTTCTTGAGATGTGAGTGGGAATCCAACTCACCATTTGTCCCCCTACCACTTGTGTGGAAGCACAAGTGGATGAGGTGGAGATGGAGGTGGAGTGAGAGGAGGACATTTGTCATCCTCTTACCTTCTCACTCTTACAAGTGGTTTTGGAGGAGGGAGGAGATGGTGACAAATGTCACCTTCTTATTCCCTCAAGGCCAAGTTGATGGCCTATAATAGCTCCTCTTATTGAGGAGTGGGGGTTCTTCTTTTTCTAGCTTTTTCCTTGCAATTTTATGGTCCTTGCAATTTTTAGTTTTCTCTTTTTTTTTTGAGGAGTTAGGAGAAGGTTGAAGAAATTCTTGAAGTTGGAAGGCTTGGGAAGGCTTGGAGCTCTTCACCAAACTACTTCCATTATAAGGGCTTGTAAGGTAGGCTTCTTAACTTGTTATCTCAATTTTGCTTGTATAATGTGTTGTGTTTTAGTTTGTGGTTGTTTTGTTGTTTTGCATTGTGATGTTGGGATGGGTGTTATGGTGAGAGCACCTCCAATGGAGGTAATTCTCAACTAGTATGGGTAGGGGAGAGGAACAATCCTTGGGGGCTCTCCCACAGTTGTATTTGTGCCTTGAGGGCTTTTATATGTGGAGGAGAATGTTGAATGGCAAGAGTGCCATGCAGAATTTATGTGATATTTGTGGAGGTTGGGTTATGGAGGTGTTTGGCTTGAGGCTATGGATTGTGATTTTATTGGATGACAAGAGTGCCATGGAGTATTTGTGATTTGGAGGATGGTGGCATTTTGATGATTTTAGCTTGAGGCCATGTGTTGGGATTTTTATCATTTGGGAGCCCTTTTAAGTTGAGGGGTCTATTCCCTACCCTCACCAAACTCATTTAAATGAGTTAAGTTATGTGTAAAACCTATGGGGTGTTTTGATTTTGTGTTATTGTGATTGCCTTTGTTGTGGAATGAAACCCTGTGTGAAAACCCTACCTCCCTAGCTCAGGGGTGACCCACTTGCGGGTCTACGGTAGGGAGGAGAGCTTTTCCTTTAGTAGTGGCTGGTTTTTGTTGTTCTTGCTGTTGTGATCTATTGCAGGTTGTGAGGAAAGAAGTGAAGTTGTTATGGAGTCTTCTTTATGTGTTCTTGCAGTGTTTTATCATTGTGGCCTTGTTGTATTGTAGTTTATGGAAGAAACTGCCAAATTAGTGTCATGAAGTTGGCTGTAAATGATTAGCCAATGTAACCTTATGATATTGAGTTTAAAATAGTTTAATTCTTTTTTTTATGAAGTTAGCTTTGTGTAGAGAAATGCATGGAAAATAAACATAAATACTTTTGCCATTATTCTTCAAAAAGAAAAAAAAAAGATTTATGTATGTGATATAAAGTTACTGATTAGATTTTGATGTAAATAAAAGAAAAGAACTGTATTCTTTGGTTAGTTTATGCTGTTACTTCCTATTTTTTTTTGTGGAGTTGTGAAGTTGATAAAGGTTTGTGAAAATATATATATAAAATTTTTCTTTGTCATTATAGTTACCAAAAAGGAGAAAAAAAAAGAAAAAAAACATGTGTTATAAGGATGCTGTTTCAGATCTTGTTTAGACAAAGGAAGAGGAAAATGCATTTCTGTTTTGTATATCACTTTTTAAAAAAAAAAGTTTGTAAATAAATATTATGGCAGAAAAGGGAGAAGATTAATTCTTTTTTTTTTTTTTTTTGATTTGAATGTTGGAAACTTACATATTTGTTGTTGATGAATCTAGAAGAAAATGCATGCTTATACTACACTTTGCTTCAAACAAAAATAAAGACTAAAGCATCGTATTTTGTTATTATTTCCATTAAATTATGTTGCTGTTTAGTTCATTTTGGTTACATACTGGGTATATGCTGCTTAAAAAGAAGAAAAGGGAAAAAAGATATATTTTAGAAAATTACATATGTATAATTATATAAATATATATGTAAGTATATATATTTAAATATAAATATATATATATATATATATATATATATATATATATATATATATATATATATATATATATATATATATATATATATATATATATATATATATATATATATTTATGAGTTTACATATGTTAAAAAAATACATATCACATTTATAAAAAAAAAAGAGAGTTTATATTTTTTTAACACATGGCACTGCCACAGCGCCCCCCCTCCCCCCCGATCCTTCGTGAGAGAGGGTGTGGGTGGGGGCTCCGTCTCCCCCACACCCCACACCCCCTTACCCCCGTAAATGCCTCCGCAACACCACACTCACAGCGCAGTCCCCGCCACCCACAGCGGCACCCTCGACACCTCCTCCGCCGAAACCCTCCGTAACTTCCACCTCCGCCGCCCACAACTGCGCTCCGCCACCACTCTCCCGCCGCCCTGGGTGTGCCGCCGCCATCAGACTCCCCAGCCACCGCTGCCATTACCTCCGCCTTCCTCCGTGCCCTCCGCCACACACAGCTCCGCCACTGCCTAACTCACCACTGGCGGTCCGCCACCCTCTCCACCTCTCCTTCCATGGCTCCTTCAAACCCTGCACAAAAACAAACAAAAAAAAAAAAGAACTGAGATTAGGGCAAAAACAACAAAAAAGAAATTAAGAGAAGAGAGAAAAGATATTAGGGCAACAAGAAGAAAAGAAAATAATAAAAGAAGATTAGGGTTCTCATTTAAAACCTTAAGTGTTATTTTAAAAATTAGGGTAGCTTGTTTGTTTGAATACAATATTTTAAATGTGATTAGGGTTAGTTATAATTTGGAAGCCACATGATTTTATTTTTATTTATTTATTTAGAGGAGTGTGTGAGGATGAGGGATTTAAATTTGAAATTTTAATTTTATTATCTCTTAGGCATATGATCTTTATTAAATGAATTCTAAAATTAGAATGGGTTTATTCATTTTAATTTTATTAAACCCCTTAAATTTTTTTATAATGATTTAACTTAACTCTTGGGAGACCTATAATTTGTATTCAGATTTAAATAGGATATTTGTAGCAAATGAATTTCTGGTTGTCTTGTAGATTGAATTTATCTTTCGAGAGGGATTATTTTTATTTTGATTGGAGAGAATTTCTATTTCCTTTAAGACTCTTATTTCTTTTTTTTGTCATAATTTAACTCCGGGAAAATCCTCTTGATTGGCTTCAACTTTAGACTGAATGGGCTAATGTTTAAAATTTGATATTGACTTGCGATTTAAAATTTGTTTTGGAGGGTAATATTTTTATTCCATTTCGACGTCTTGTCATTTTAATTTAATTTCATCATTGTACTTGATATCGTTTCCAAACTAATTTAATATTAATTAAACATTTATTTATATAGTTTCCTATTGGTGTTTTATTTAAAATTTGTTCTTAGTTTTTATTTAATTTTACCTTTAAAATTTATTTTCTTGATTGAGAGCTATTTTAATATTTTTTTCTGCATTTAACGAAAACGTATTATGCTGCCGAAATTATTTTAGATTCCTAGGGTTGAATTTACGTCAAATTATTAATTTCTTTTCTGTCATTTCACCTTTAAGTGTGCGCCATCATGTCAACATAACTGATCACCTCTCGATCCGAGTTGAGTTAGGGAATCAATGTTGGTGAAATCACCTTCTCACCTAGGAAACTAGGGTTTTGATTTAAAACAGTATAACCCTAGAAGCGACACACTTCGTGTCGTTTACCCCTAGACAGCCTACACCTCATCGAATATGTTGTCATGTTTACGCCTCAGGCATATTGCCATTGAGCATGCAAGCGCGTGCGAGGTAGTTTTTAGGGTTAGGGAGAAAATTTTTTTGTAGTTCGTGTTGTGACCACATGGCAGATGTGGTTGTGACACATGTGTTCGTGTGTCGTGTCTGCACAGGAGATGCGAGCATGACATTAGGTATTAGAGCTAGGTTTTTTTAAAACACTGGGCTTGTTATAGGCACATTATTGTTTCCGCAACTATGATTGATTTGTGGCTACCTCGTTTTGTAGGATGCCTCCCCGACAAGCTCGGCGAGCACAGTCCCGCCACACTCCACCCGCCGAGGTGCACACTGATTCTTCAGATGAGGGACCGGATCAGCCAGTTCCACAGGTACAACCAGTCCCACAAGTACAACTAGTTCCACAGGTATAGCCACTCCTACAGCCATAGCCAGATTTACAGGCACCACATGCACCACCGGCCTAACCAGATTTTGGTCCACATATATTATAGGCCTTACAGGCAATCTTAGATAGGCTTCCACCGACTGTAGATGAGCCATGCGTGAAGCCACGAGCTGAGTCCCGTGTCAGGCCACGTGTGGAGCCCTGCGTAGAGCCGCGAGAGGCACCACGTGTGGAGCCTTATGTCGAGTTGCCAGAGACAGAAGAGGTTGATTCGGGCAACAGGGCCCATAGATGGAGTCCTTCACGTCATGCTAGATATGATGAGACAGTATGGGTAGAGCACTTTGGTCACAGGTCTTATGATTACTATGCAGATGAGCCCATCAGGGGGTGTAGAGATAAAGGAGATCCCATTAGGGACATATTGAGGTTGAACCCTCCTACATTCATCAGAACCATAGAGGGAGCTGAGGCAGAAGCTTGGCTTATCAGTTTAGACAGGTGCTTCGCGTTGCGTCCCTACGAGGGCAACACGAAGGCCCGTGTGGCAGTACACTTGTTGCGAGATGTAGCGGCTACTTGGTGGCGCACTGAGGAGTGCAAGCATCACCTTTCTTTGGAAACCCTCACATGGGAGACCTTCATTAAGCACTTCAATGCGCGCTACTTATCAGACCATTACAGGCATCATCGTATAGACAAGTTCCATGACCTTCAGCAGAGGGGACTTTCAGTGGCTTAGTATGAGGCTAGGTTTATAGAGTTATCTAGATATGCGGAGTATCTCCATGACGAGAAACTCCTAGTGCATAAGTTTATTAGGGGACTGAACCACAGTATAGCAGGGCCTGTTCAGATGGCAGATCCCCAGACTTTGAGTGATGCTGCCGAGAAGCCTTATATTGCTGATGAGATTCAGGGACGAGGGCAGAGTTCACGTCCTCAGTTTTAGGATCGTGGATAGCAGCAGAATCAGCAGAGTCACCGCAGGCCACCTCCGCCACCTAGGGGAGGAGGATTTAGTTATGCACCCTTACCTTCTAGGCCCCCACAGTAGCAGCAGCGACAATAGCCATGAGCTGCAGGACCTGCACAGTCACAACAGTCTTTTGGAGGATCACAGAGTTCCACGGGCTGACCTACACAGTAGCAGCCGTCAAATAGGACACAGACGGTACACATTTAGGCTCGGGGACCATGCTATGTTTGTGGTGGAGTGGGACATCTAGCCAGAGAGTGTCCACAAGGCTTTATAACAGGGGGACAACCTCGTGCCAGAGGATCTGAGCTGACAGTTGGAGATGTGGGTAGATCCCACCACATGCTAGCAGCGGTTGACAACTGCGAGGCCAACTTTCAGACCCCCATCCTTGAGACTACGAGCAGAGGTAAACAGGCAATTAGCTCTGGAGCCAATTCATATTTTAGTTTGTCAGATGCTAGACCTTCGAGGCCGAGAGCTGGACCAGGTTAGGATCCAGTGGGATCGTTATGGCGAGGTCACAGTGACTTGGGAGTATGCATCTAGTTTGAAGGCACTCTATCCTCACCTGTTTGACGACTTCTAGGAGGAAGTTTAGTCTTATGGGGGGACGATGTGAGGCCGATTATTTTACCTCCCATATTTTGATCATTATGCTATTCAGTAGATGACACTATCAGACCTTAGTGACTATGTTCATTATGTAGACTTGATGTTTTATCTCACTAATTTGATATATGTGATTTGATTCGGTCATATTGGATGATATGTTGTGGTTCGACGTATGGGATATATATTAGATGTTATTTTGTTATAAGATTCTAGTTATTTATGTGATGTGAACTATTTGACATGTGATTGGATAATACAATTTAATTTAGATTAATGTATTGATGTTATTGCTGTATTCGATTGTGTGAATTTAATTCCAGTTGCTTGAGCTATCACTTTTCATGACAGAACTGACACTTGATCGAGATGTGTAGGTTTTACATTCCCTAGCCACGAGAAATCGGAGGTAGGATTCACACCATGTTATCCCCTGTAAAGCCGATCCATTCCCAAGAGGGATAAGGATCACGTTTGAAATTGAATGATGATTTATTGTGCTTGGTTTAATTTTAATTATTTTTAGCCTTAGTACCCTTTCTTTTTCTTATTCTTGATTAATATTAAGTGTTGTAAAATTTTATTTGATTTATGCCACTTGGTATTTTTATTTTATTTTTTTGGGCCATTTAAATGTGGATTTTTAACCCTTTTCATGAACCCTAGGGCCCAAAAGTTACCCTAGGTGGTCAACCATGAGTCTAGGGTCAACTTGGACTATCTAACCCTAGTTTTGACTCACCTTAGGTCACCCTAAACCATGGTTGAGTAAAAGTGACGAATTTAGAAAAGAGGGAAGATGGGGAATGGGCCTTGCCTTGGGAAGAACTCATCTCCCATCCTAAAGCTCTGGGAATCATTCCCAAGGGAGACTTGGGAGGTCTCTAAGAGTCCTCCCAAACTCCCAAGTGAGTGGCAGCACCACTTAAGACCCTTGTCTTCTTGAGATGTGAGTGGGAATCCAACTCACCATTTGTCCCCCTCCCACTTGTGTGGAAGCACAAGTGAATGAGGTGGAGATGGAGGTGGAGTGAGAGGAGGACATTTGTCATCCTCTTACCTTCTCACTCTTACAAGTGGTTTTGGAGGAGGGAGGAGATGGTGACAAATGTCACCTTCTCATTCCCTCAAGGCCAAGTTGATGGCCTATAATAGCTCCTCTTGTTGAGGAGTGGGGGTTCTTCTTTTTCTAGCTCTTTCCTTGCAATTTTATGGTCCTTGCAATTTTTAGTTTTCTCTCTATTTTTTTTGAGGAGTTAGGAGAAGGTTGAAGAAATTCTTGAAGTTGGAAGGCTTGGGAAGGCTTGGAGCTCTTCACCAAACTACTTCCATTATAAGGGCTTGTAAGGTAGGCTTCTTAACTTGTTATCTCAATTTTGCTTGTATAATGTGTTGTGTTTTAGTTTGTGGTTGTTTTGTTGTTTTGCATTGTGATGTTGGGATGGGTGTTATGGTGAGAGCACCTCCAATAGAGGTAATGCTCAACTAGTATGGGTAGGGGAGAGGAACAATCCTTGGGGGCTCTCCCATAGTTGTATTTGTGCCTTGAGGGCTTTTATATGTGGAGGAGAATGTTGAATGGCAAGAGTGCCATGAAGAATTTATGTGATATTTGTGGAGGTTGGGTTATGGAGGTGTTTGGCTTGAGGCTATGGATTGTGATTTTATTGGATGGCAAGAGTGCCATGGAGTATTTGTGATTTGGAGGATGGTGGTATTTTGATGATTTTGGCTTGAGGCCATGTGTTGGGATTTTTATCATTTGGGAGCCCTTTTAAGTTGAGGGGTCTATTCCCTACCCTCACCAAACTCATTTAAATGAGTTAAGTTATGTGTAAAACCTATGGGGTGTTCTAATTTTGTGTTATTGTGATTGCCTTTGTTGTGGAATGAAACCTTGTGTGAAAACCCTACCTCCCTAGCTCAGAGGTGACCCACTTGCGGGTCTACGGTAGGGAGGAGAGCTTTTCCTTTAGTAGTGGCTGATTTTTGTTGTTCTTGCTATTGTGATATATTGCAGGTTGTGAGGAAAGAAGTGAAGTTGTTATGGAGTCTTCGTTATGTGTTCTTGCAGTGTTTTATCATTGTGGCCTTGTTGTATTGTAATTTATGGAAGAAACTGCCAAATTAGTGTCATGAAGTTGGCTGTAAATGATTAGCCAATGTAACCTTATGATATTGAGTTTAAAATAGTTTAATTCCTTTTTTTATGAAGTTAACTTTGTGTAGAGAAATGCATGGAAAATAAACATAAATACTTTTGCCATTATTCTTCAAAAAGAAAAAAAAAGATTTATGTATGTGATATAAAGTTACTGATTAGATTTTGATGTAAATAAAAGAAAAGAACTGTATTCTTTGGTTAGTTTATGCTGTTACTTCCTGTTTTTTTTGTGGAGTTGTGAAGTTGATAAAGGTTTGTGAAAATATATATATAAAATTTTTCTTTGTTATTATAGTTACCAAAAAGGAGAAAAAAAAAAGAAAAAAAAAACATGTGTTATAAGGATGCTATTTCAGATCTTGTTTAGACAAAGGAAGAGGAAAATGCATTTCTATTTTGTATATCACTTTTTAAAAAAAAAAGTTTGTAAATAAATATTATGGCAGAAAAGGGAGAAGATTAATTCTGTTTTTTTTTTTTTTTTTTGATTTGAACGTTGGAAACTTACATATTTGATGTTGATGAATCTAGAAGAAAATGCATGCTTATACTACACTTTGCTTCAAACAAAAATAAAGACTAAAGCATCGTATTTTGTTATTATTTCCATTAAATTATGTTGCTGTTTAGTTCATTTTGGTTACATATTGGGTATATGCTGCTTAAAAAGAAGAAAGGGGAAAAAAGATATATTCTGGAAAATTACATATGTATAATTATATAAATATATACGTAAGTATATATATTTAAATATAAATATATATATATATATATATATATATATATATATATATTTATGAGTTTACATATGTTAAAAAAATACATATCACATTTATAAAAAAAAAAGAGAGTTTATATTTTTTTAACACAAAAAAAAAATTATTACCACAGGGGACTGTGGCGCTGCCACAGCCCTCCCCCCTGACCCTTCGTGAGAGAGGGTGTGGGTGGGGGCTTCGCCTCCCCCACACCCCACACCCCACACCCCCTTACCCCCGTAAACACCTCCGCAACACCACACTCATAGTGCAGTCCCCGCCGCCCGCAGCGGCACCCTCAACACCTCCTCCGCCGAAACCCTCCCTAACTTCCACCTCTGCTGCCCACTACTGCGCTTCGCCACCACTCTCCCTCCGCCTTGGGTACGCTGCCGACATTAGACTCCCCAGCCACCGCCGCCATTACCTCCGCCTTCCTCCGTGCCCTCCGCCACACATAGCTCCGCCACCACACATCACCGCCCAACAGCTCCACCGCTGCCTAACTCACCACTAGCGGTCCACCACCCTCTCCACCTCTCCTTCCATGGCTCCTTCAAACCCTGCACAAAAACAAACAAAAAAGAAAGAAAGAACTGAGATTAGGGCAAAAACAACAAAAAAGAAATTAAGAGAAGAGAGAAAAGATATTAGGGCAACAAGAACAAAAGAAAATAATAAAAGAAGATTAGGGTTCTCATTTAAAACCTTAAGTGTTATTTTAAAAATTAGGGTAGCTTGTTTGTTTGAATACAATATTTTAAATGTGATTAGGGTTAGTTATAATTTGGAAGCCACATAATTTTATTTTTATTTATTTATTTAGAGTGTGTGAGGATGAGGGATTTAAATTTGAAATTTTAATTTTATTATCTCTTAGGCATTAAGATCTTTATTAAATGAATTCTAAAATTGGAATGGGTTTATTCATTTTAATTTTATTAAACCCCTTAATTTTTTTATAATGATTTAACTTAACTCTTGGGAGACCTATAATTTGTATTCAGATTTAAATAGGATATTTGTAGCAAATGAATTTCTGGTTGTCTTGTAGATTGAATTTATCTTTCGAGAGGGATTATTTTTATTTTGATTGGAGAGAATTTCTATTTCCTTTAAGACTCTTATTTCTTTTTTTTTGTCATAATTTAACTCCGGGAAAATCCTCTTGATTGGCTTCAACTTTAGACTGAATGGGCTAATGTTTAAAATTTGATATTGACTTGCGATTTAAAATTTATTTTGGAGGGTAATATTTTTATTCCGTTTTGACGTCTTGTTGTTTTAATTTAATTTCATCATTTTACTTGATATCATTTCCAAACTAATTTAATATTAATTAATCATTTATTTATATAGTTTCCTATTGGTGTTTTATTTAAAATTTGTTCTTAGGTTTTATTTAATTTTACCTTTAAAATTTATTTTCTTGATTGAGAGCTATTTTAATATTTTTTTTCTGCGTTTAACGAAAACGCGTTACGCTGCCGAAATTATTCTAGATTCCTAGGGTTGAATTTACGCTAAATTATTAATTTCTTTTCTGTCATTTCACCTTTAAGCGTGCGCCATCATGTCAACATAACTGATCACCTCTCGATCCGAGTTGAGTTAGGGAATCAATGTTGGTGAAATCACCTTCTCACCTAGGAAACTAGGGTTCTGATTTAAAACAGTATAACCCTAGAAGTGACACACTTCGTGTCATTTACCCCTAGACAGCCTACACCTCATCGAATATGTTGTCATGTTTACACCTCAGGCGTATTGCCACCGAGCACGCAAGCACGTGCGAGGTGGTTTTTAGGGTTAGGGAGAAAAATTTTTCATGGTTCATGTCATGACCACATGGCAGATGTAGTCGTGACATGCGTGTTCGTGTGTCGTGTCTGTACGGGAGATGCGGGCATGACATTAGGTATTAGAGCCAGTTTTTTTAAAACACTGGGCTTGTTATAGGCACATTATTATTTTCGCAACTATGATTGACTCGTGGCTACCTCGTTTTGTAGGATGCCTCCCCAACGTGCTCGACGAGCACAGTCCCGCCGCACTCCACCCGCCGAGGTGCACACTGATTCTTCAGATGAGGGACCGGATTAGCCAGTTCCACAGGTATAGCTAGTTCCACAGGTACAGCCAGTTCCACAGGTACAGCCACTCCTACAACCACAGCCAGATTTACAGGCACCACATGCACCATCGGCCCCACCAGATTTTGGTCCACAGATATTATAGGCCTTACAGGCAATCTTAGATAGGCTTCCACTGATTTGTAGGCACCAACCTACTAGAGATACCAATCCACACTTGTAGAATTTATGAGCACCAACCCACTCAAGGCACTTTTTGGATGATACTTCTTTAATGGATGATGGACATCTAATTTCCTTTCACAAACTCTTCTTGTAAATGAGATATTCTTGTAAACAAGCAATTTAGAAATGATCAAATACTCCCTTGCTTTCTTTGGTACCAATTGATGAGAACATAGTTATACTAAGAGGGGGGTGAACTAGTATAAGACAAACTTTTGCTTTTTCAAACTAACAACCACAATAATATTCAATTACACACTATTATTCACATAAGATCCAATAATTGAGAAACACAAGGAGAACACAAGATGTACATGGAAACCCTTATAGGAGAAAACTACAGAAAAATATTGCTTATTTATAAAATTCTCTTACAAGCTTTGTAGGCACCAAACTAAATGAGACACCAATCCCCTCTTGTACAATTTGTAGGCACCAACCCACTAGAGATACCAATTCCCGCTTGTATACTTTTAGGCACTAACCCACTAGAAACACCAATCCCCATCATTTATAGGCACCAACCCCCATTGCTAAGCACCGACTTAGCGAGATACACCAATCTCTCCTTTAGGAAGCACCAACTTTCACAACAAAGTTCCACCTTCTAAAAGTTGCTTCTTTAATGAATAATGGACATTACAAATTCCTTCAAGTCTACATATTCTCCTCTTCCTTTAAATCTGCATATACTTCTCTTCTATATCTTCATATACTTTCCTTCTCAAATCTCTATGCACTTCTCTTCCCAAATCTGCCATAAATATGTTATTATAACACATTCAATGAAATCATAAACCTACTGCCATATGCTCAAGAACTCTGCCTTTAATGATCATCTAATATAGCCTCATATGCAAATAGATGCTTGGTATATTTCTAATATATCATTTTTTCTCCATACTACACACTCTCTTCACCACCAATCATAAATTTCTTTTGTACCTTTCCAAGGAAGGTGACTTCATAAATGAACACATCTATTGCAAGAGAAGGCAACACTTCATAATGGAGGCATCTTTTTCTAACACATACTCTATTCTTGATTGATGCCTTTGCAAGAGGTCGCTGGACCTTTTTAATAATGAATCAAGGCCTTTCTTAATTATAATCATTGCTTTACATCTACTCACATTTTCTATTATGTTCTTCTCATAAGCTCTATAATTGTATTTACTTAAATTCTTCTTGTTATTCTACTCTTCATCTACTTCAAACCAAAGTTATATTCATTGTATTTCATACTATAATAGGTCCATCTTTCCATACCTTTGTATACCCTATTGCCTACATGAAGGGAGGCGACTCTTAATATATATGTACCTTTTCACTATGGTGTTCATCAAGAGGGGTCATATTCCATAAAGAAATGCTTATATTTAATTTATTAGGATCTTAATCTTAACTCCTCAATGTCTCCTTAATGAGGCACTCATTTAAAGTGAGTCGGCCCTATCATTAAAAATGTTTAATCTCAATTTACTTTAATTCCTTCATAAGAAGTCAACCACAATATCTTGGAAGAAGTTGGCCACAATAAACAAGTTTTATCTTTAATTTCAACCTCAAACAATTACGTTAATTTTGTCATTGTCATGTTGAGGTTGGCCATCTTTTGCAATCCTTTGATGATCTCAATGAAAGGATTTATGGTTTTTGGCCTTTCACAATGTCTTCTTCATGGACCAACAAATTCCATCATGACATCCATGGCATCTTTCTTGACATTATTGACAATAAACTTATGAACAATCTCCCATACTCCTTTGACATCAATGACAACAATCTTGGAAAACTAATTCCTTCTTCACATCAATGACAAAATTTGCAAGAAGATAGCTTTTTAGTATCTTGTTGACATAAAAGGGTTATTCTTATCTAGCTAAAGCATAGGTGATAATATGTATTTATATTTTTACTTCATTATAGTTTATAATCTTGCCTAACATATTTGTTTTATCAAGAAAATCTCTTAACTTTTATCCTAACATTGAACAACTACAATTACATTCAAAATTGGCACAACATTTCTCTACAATGTAAGAACAAGTTCTACAAAACAAATTCCCTACAATGTTATTTAGAAAAATTATAAAAAAATTTGATGCAAATCAAAAATAAATAAACCTTGGATTGTGTACACAACTTTCTACACTCAACATTTGAAGTAAAAAAGTTTACATTCCTAAATCTTAACACTTACCACAAAAATTGTATTCTTCAAATATAATAAAACTTACATTGTCATATATTGTAGGTACATGGAACTTAGAAGTAGCAAATTCATTATCCATTCCATTTCATACCTTTTGATCAACATGCAACTATAAATTTGACAGCTTTGGAACACTGCAAGATCAAATTGCTCAATGTGTTAAATGCAATAAAGTTAGCTACATATACTACCTCAATCTCAAAGGTAATATAACAACTAAGAAAAAGAAAACACTATATCAATATTTTGACAAACCAATCATTCAACTTTTACTCCTTCAACTAGAAAACATCACTTATGAAGACTACCTCCAAAACAAATCATCAATAGTCTTCATCTTGCAAAACTTCCATGTGAAAGGACACTTCACTCTCGATCAAAGACAATATTATAGTCAAAGCAAATTGAATAGTGAACAAAAAATCATAATATCAAGTGTAATCATATTTGATTTTAAAATATCATATTAAAAAATTGAACTTATTTACTAATTATACATTCTTTCTTACAAATTGCTTCTTTCTACAATGGAATTAAAAAATTGTACACATTATTGAATTTCCTACTACTACAAATTTGTTAAGTTACATAAAATTAATAAACATGTAGCATTCTCTTCCAATTTTTTTTACAATAGCAATATCTATATGTATATAAGTATAAATCTTTATATCAATTTCAATATATATATCAATATCAATATTCCATATCTATAACTCTTCTATTGCTTTCTCTTTGAATTGTTTGTAAAGATCACAATTTACAATAACTGGGTAATTACATATGTATTACATTTTTTTACTTTGTAAAGTTTACATTCACTTCCAAATTAAAATATGTTAAGGGGAAAATTGGATAATTTCAATAAAGCATATCAAAACCCAATAACACAATAGAAATTGTAAATAACAAAAATTTAAACAAATAAACAAACTTATAGATCTTCGTTACCTCACGGCTTCCATTGTTCGCCTACTCTCGATCGATCTTTGTATGATGAATGTTGCCCTCAGGTAGCACACTTCCTTGCTTCATTCTTCAATATGGCAATGGAGAGATGGCTAAGATACTTCTTGTATTGAAGATGAGCTTCAAATACAATAATAGGATGATTGCAAGCTAAATGGATATGGGGGGTGCCAAAGACGCGCAAGTAATTCTGCAAAGTAATCTTAATGAAAGCTTCAATCCTAGAAATGGAAGAAGAGGGGGTATTTATAGATTTGTGAGAGAGAAGATCAATAGTGTAGAAGAAATAAGAAGATCAATGGTGGAGAAGATTTGAGAGAATGTGCGTGAATAGAAAGATGACAAGTGTCAAAGAAAAGTTGCTTTGATTGAGTTAATTGCTTTCATGACAAAGATAAGATTTGATTTTACAAATTAGAATAATTTATTCTAATTTAAGAGTTGTTTGATAAAATCAAGATTGTTTTAAATCAATTAGCTCAACTTTTTGCTTTTGTATGACAAGGAAGATTTATTTTTAGAAGATTTGGAAGATAAGAAAATAAATTTATTTAATTGTTTATGCAAGATAGAGGAATTAAATAAAATATTTAATTATATTTTATTTTTAAAGATTGAGAGGATTTAAATAAATTTGATTAATTTATTTAAATTTGAAGGAATACATGACTCAATTAAATAATTATATTTAATTGTTTTGGAAGAATTAAATTAAATAAAGGATTTTATTTAATTTTGACTTTAGAAGAAATAATTAAATATTTTGATATTTAATTGACTTAGAGGAATATGGAATAAATAAATTTGTTTATTTATTTATTGATAGAGGAATGTAAACTTAAATAAATATTAAGAATATTTATTTAGGCACGTCATTTTTAGGTGTATACAAAATATACTACATAACGTAATCACATAAACCAAATAAAAAACATCTCTTATTTATATGTAAAATGAATATTAACAAAATATAATATTAATTTGTTTCGAGACTAAAATCTAGAACCACAACTAACCTGGATAAACCACTACCCAAATATTGACTCCTCTCCCTTAAGTCAAATTCCAAAAACCAAAAATTTACACTTAAACAAGGACAATGACCAACTCTAACTCATTTTGCGAGAAGAGTAAACATTTCCACACAAACTAAAATCATTGTTCTAGTCACGACATTTGAATTACTGACTCCTCTCCCTTAAATCACATTCTAAAAACCAAAAATTTACACTTAAACAAGGACAATGACCAACTTTAACTCATTTTCAGAGAAGAGTAAACATTTCCCAACGAACTAAGATCGCTGTTCTAGCCACCACATTTGACTAGAGGAGAAAATATTAGGGAAAGAAAAACGTCGCCATGATATTGATATATGAAGTAAAATAACAGTGAGTGATAGAGATGGATTTGCTCCACTTGAAGTCTATGCATGACTACTTATCTCATTCAATGTGAACGTTGAAATTGCATGGTGGTCTACCTCATTGCTTTTATTTTTAGTCAATGTTGAAGATGGGTATTTTAGTTGAATATTATATGAGGTGGGATCCTAACATAATCATAGCCTCTTGGTAATCAAACAACTGGCCACCACCCTTTTAACATTTATACCAAGATAGAGACGCCACGTTTAAATAAGAATACGAATGGTAGTTGTTAACAACCTCTTTATTACTCAACTACCCTAATAGGAATTCAATTTAAAACATTCAAATTGAAAACAAAAATCAGATTGGTTTGTGAAAAGGAATAAAGTGCTTTACTTTTTCTTTTTATGTTTGGTTTGATATTTTTTTAAAATTGAAACAATGCTGGGAAATACAGAAGAAGCAGTGAAAAGACTGTGAGGAGTTGAAAAAAAATAGAAACAAACCATACAGCAGACCATTACATAACCAATAGCAATAAAATAACAAATGCCCACATACAGAAATCAAAGACCATAAAACAGCCACCCTGCAAAAACTCCATTCCATGAAAATAAACCGAAGCTGAACTAAAGAGTATAAACAGAAAACAGCAACCATCACCGAGCAGCTCTGGTAATACAAAAAGTTGAACAAAATCCCCAGTTGAAGGACAAGATCCATCACAGAACCGATCTGGGCAAAGAAAAAACTGTATAGCCAGCAAATAAACCTATCTGACCTCCATTCAGAGACCATGGGAACTGAAAACCTCACATAACAGGGCGCCAGTAAAGCTACCCTGCTAAAAAGCAGTGACCAACAAACTCTGAAGTTACAGCATACCAAGATAACAGGTGCTGATTCAGATGGTCCCCAAAAGCTTCAGAATGCAAACAAACCCGAAGATAATGTTGTCACATTTAGAAACCTTTTAATGGACACCCTGCCTGTAGACCTCATGCACCTCACAAAGACTGGTCATGTCCTCTGTATCCCAGAAACAAACATCCACCAAAAAAGAAGAACTGACATCTGAAAAACAAGACCAGACCTTGAAATGAAACAAGCATTGAAGTTGCCTTGAGCATAAAATGTCACCTTCATGAAGTTGGAGGAATTGAAGATAAAAGAATTGAAGTTTAATATTATCCAAAAGGATGCTGATCTGCAAATGCTTCTTGGAGACCCCTGCAGTTGAGATTAAAGAGAAACAAATCGAAGCAAGATGTCAGATTAAAACTTTAACATTTCTGATTCCTCATGTTATGTTTTGAAAACATAGCTAAGCATCTACTTTTCCAAATATGAAGCAAAATGACCTGTCTCATAGAATCAGCCACAATGTGTTTATGAAGGCCAAGATCCAATATAGCTACTAAAACAATGTTCAAAAATAGCAGGTAAATGATTGAAAAGGGCATTCCATTTTTCTTTTGTCTATGGACAATCCCCAAAAATATGATATGTTTCAAGTTTTTATTATGTTGACAGAAAGGGCATTTAATTAGCTAAATCCTCATACATCTCAAACTGTCTACCATAGACAGTTTGCTATGTGTTGATGGCTGTTTTGGCACGTCAACACTAAGTAGAATGAATGACACTCTACTTCTCCTGAAAGGCAACCTAACGATGTTATGATTATCCGAAGTCCCTATAAGCTCGGTCAAAGCAATGTTGGAGTAGCTGAGTGGAAAATGTAATTGTTTGTTCAAGAGGCCTCTGCTGGTAGAATCAATCTGTCTTTTTTGGCACATCAACAGGATTGATAATTAAAATTATTGGAATTAAATGTAGAAATTAAATATAATACGCAGCTCAAAATTTGATGATAAAAATGTGTTCTGATAAATACCAAAAACTTATTAGCCAAGTTGTTGGAATTTGAGGGCTTGCTCAAATCAAGATCTCATATTCTACTGAACTACTTTATTTCACTCAAACTCACCTACATGAGTACAAATATAGTCTCCATGAGTGTAGATCTAACTAATACACAAACCTGAATTGTAAGTCATGCATCTGAACTAGTAGAATGTGAAGTGCTGAAATTTTCTCACCTTTCAATCTCTAATGTTTGAATTATTTAGGGACTGGCAATGGGCAGGAATAACTTTGGGGAATCTATTGAATTGCAAGGGTCAAGTTCTCCTTAGTCAAATCCCTAATAGACTACTTTTATGGCTTTGAGCAAAAGATTAAAGACAACTAGCAAGCATGTAACAATGCTAAGATTCTATTCTCTTGCTATTTCTCCTGATGATGGATCACGGAGTGTGATCTGAAACGTTGAGGGAAAAAAACTTGCACACAGTTTAATCTTGAAATACTGAACTTCAAGCGTTATGGACTGTGGAAATTTGATGTCTATCAATGCTAAGATGTTTTAATGTTGATGTAAGACTCTGATAATGCTCTAAGAAAAATAATCTTCAATTCTTTTACACAACCCTAACACACTCCTTGATGATTTTTAAAATAATGAGTGAATATCCTTAAATATAGTAACATAATGTTCAAATCAACACAAGCATGCACTATGTTAGCTTACAATGGATAGTAAAACGATAAACAATGTTTAAATTTGAATTTTAGATTTCAAAAGTTCAAGGTACATTTCCACAATTGTTGAAATGAGTTGGGTTAAGTCTCTACCTACAAATCTAATCCTAAGTGATGATAAATGAATCTAGGAATCAAGATCAATCTCTAGATATCAATAATAATAGGACCAAAATATACCAAATTCATGCTAGAATATATCACTTGTAGACTAATCATTACATTTAAGACACTTTAATCAAAGTGGCCCAAAACATTAGAAAAGGGCCATGGAACCGAAATTACAAACAAGCTAATTTTGGCTTTTCTTTAAATTTCTCTATAATCAACCTAAGTCCTTTATACATTGTCATGTGAAAGACCAAAAATCAATATTTAATTAAACATTTATTTACAAGAACTTGAGAGAATAAATTAATTTTTCTTGTAAACTCGTTATTTTTGTATGTGAGCTTTATGACACTCTGTTATAAATCATATACCATTTGAATGACTTTGCTACTAGATTTATAACTCTTGCTATTAAATTTATAACTCTTAATACTTAACAACTTTATCATTTTTTTCTCTTTAAAGTGTGAACTTACTTAAAATTTACCCATTTTTAAATATAATATAAAACTTTATTAAAAACTAATATTATATATAAATCATTGAGATTTTTAAGAGACAACACAATCATAAAATAAAAGTTCTAATACTTTGGCCCCATATTCCAAAGCTTTTGAAACAAAAGATGGAAACATCACATTGCATGTCTCACATGGATGAGTGAGTAATTTATAAGATATTAATGCTACTTTAAAGAGAAGATGATATCAAGTAAAGGCCCCTCTATATTAATTATATTAGAGATGATTTCTATATGAATTTGAACTTGTAAGCTACCTTAAATGCCTCAATGGATGTGTTGGTAGTGCGAATTTATGAAGTGATCATGACAACCACATTTCCTCATTTTCCAAAAAGTGGGTGTGGGCCCACTTCATATCTAACTAATAAATCCTTTACAACCCCATCTCCATGTGTAGAGATTGTAAAGGAGAGTAGTGAATCCATGCTATAAGGTGTGAGGAATACAACAAAACAAAATTGAATTTAAATATTAAGTTTAAGGACAATAAAACAATACCCAACTTTATGAGATTTCTTTATTTTGCATGGACTTCTTACTTACGACACCACATTTATCAATCTAAGGATTCATTTAAGGTTTTTAATTCATGAAAACTTTTGGAGATAATTCAGTTAGTGAAGCTACACATGGGCACGAGGGAGTTTATCTATCTGATTCTAACAACACATTTTGTTGCTATAAAATGTGATTTTAAAATTTTTAAGTAATTAAAGAGGTTGAGTTTAATTAGTGAGATTTTTATTAAGGTTTAAATATATGGAATTATGATTGGGCAAGGTTTGATCTTTGAGTAATTTTGATAGCATAGATTTTGTCTAATTAAGTTAGTTTTGATTCAAACTTTAAATTAATTTGAGGTGCTTTTTTTTAATAAAATTAATTGGATTACAGTGAACATCTCTTCTTTATATAAATAGTATAATATTATAAGGATGTATATATCTAAACTGAAAAATCGTCCTTTGACTAAGCTCCATAAATAAAATGATCTAATCTATTCAAACATGACTCAATCACATCATAATGACATAATTAAATAACACATCATTCTCACCAAATAAATTATAACCCTTCAGTCAAATGATTTTTTCTTAATTCACCTTAACGAAATGTCAATATGAGTTCCTATTGCATGCTTTAACTTTATTAAATTTTAGTGTTGGGCCTTAAAGTAAATTTGTTGTTGCCATTGGTTATGAATTTTGAAAGAGAGAGCAAAAACGTACAGCACGGGAAGGGTTGAACGTGTCAAATTATTGGGAGAATTAATTTGCATATCCTTCTTTTATTAAAAGAGTTTCGTCTTCTAGACCAGTTAACTCAAAGATGGGAGTATCAAATTATTGGAAATAATCTAATTTTTATTTTTATTTTTATTTTTTAAATTCATCTTTCACAATTCTCCTCGGACCGAGAAACTTAAAGCAAAGGCTTATAAGGCATTCATAGGAAGAGAAATAATGAGGGAGAGGAAATACTCTTGTCATTATTATAAAAAACTCATAAATTTTATATAATTGTAATGGTGAAATTTGTTTACTTTTATTATTTGTATTCAATTTTGTCTTTATTTTAAAGAGAGTGTCATAAAATATTTATATACTAATAAATGGTATAATTTTTTTATAAAGTTAGGTCTCTTTCTTTATATCGTTTATTTATCTATTACACATATTTTTGCATATTTATCTTTTATCTTTAATCATATGTATACATATACTAAATCCAATACATTATCCCCATCTATACATTTATTACACTTGCACAAACACATATTTTCATGTACCTATCACCCACTTTGATTTGGCCCCTTTTTGATCTCATTCAAGTTTGTGGTTATGGGGTCAACCTCAAACCCCAAGACTTGATCCTTTCAAATTCAAAGTTTGGCCAACCCAATAATTTATTTCCCACCAAAGCCCAACTAAACACAAATTTGTGAGTTATTGCTATGTCCTTGTATTTAAAGGCAATCAATGCATCTAAGCAACATCACATCTTCCAAACACTATTTGCGTTATCATCCTAAGAGCATATGCATAATTGAAGAGTGTTGTCTCCAATCATTTACTCAAGTTTTGGGGATCTTGAGCTAAGAGAATGTATCCCCTTCAATACTAATGGCAATCCTCTATAAGTATTCTTAAATATTACTAGTCTTTAGATATCAAAAAGGCAGAAGAGGTAGATGGAATTTGGTGAGCAAAGAAGGAGAGTTGTACAAACTGTCAAATCAAATTTCTAAGCACAAGACATTTCTATGAGTGCACACTCAACCCTGATCCCTAGACTTGACCCCTCCTCACAAAGCAAACAAAACATTATGATCTTGAGGCAAATTACATACTATAACATTCAATTCCTGGTCCCTAGGCATTCAATATTTTAGTGCCATATCTAGAGTGCATTCATTCTTCAATCGCAAAGCTAAGTACCATTATTTATTACATTTATTTCCATACTTTCTAGCATGTATTATTTCAAAAACATATGAATTAAGTTATTATCAAATAAATTAGTCTAGGTTTGTGCTTATGTGCATGCATGTTACTGGATTATCCTAGACTACACTTAAGGAAAGATTATTTTCATTCACTTTTAGTGAACCCAATTGATCCTACACAACATAGTTTTCTTCTAGTGTACTTTCTTTTCATCAACATTAAGGTTTTTCAAATCTAAGACATCTATAATTTTTCATCTATTTACATATCTCTTATGGTTTGGTATGCATTTACTTGTTCATTTCAAACTAGGGTTTGGTAATACATTGTGATCTATTTCTTTCTCCACCCTCATACCCTAAGCTATCATATCATCATGGAATCTTTTAAGGCTTGTCCCTTAGTTGATTTACACACATTTATATTAGATTTTGGCATGTTCGTATCTTTCATTACACATCATCCCTCTATCCTTGATATTCTCATTAAACATTATACTAAGGATAGAGATATGTGTTCTATGGAGAACTTATTTATCATGTCTCATCTTCTCCCTCCTCCTTGAAGTTAGCTAGTGCTCATCCATGCCTATTTGATAAACTTATGTCATTTATCCATGATCATAATGATCATAATATGGATTGTGATAGGCATGAGTAGTGATGATCTACCTTGTGATACACCTTGTAGGATAAACATAGATGGTATATTTTTACCTCCTTCACCTACTCATGGTAATGTTTTCTTCATGGTGATCTTTCTTCCACGTGTCATGACGATCTTACATCCATAAAGTTATTATTTTTAGGTAACATGTCCCCTCTCATACATAACAATGTGATAGATAATGATCAATCTTCTACATCTCATGTTGAATATATGGATACTTATCTTTCACATAGCCTTTCTTTACATGATGATAGTTGTTAGTGTGAACAGGGGTATTTCCTATCTAGTTTGGTATTTCCTATCTAGTTTCCTCTTATAGTGTGAATAAGGCACATTATCTAACTAGTTATTAGTTAGAGTCTATTCACACATGTTCACATGTTAAGTTGACTCAGGAAGCATTCTAGTTGTTTCTAGTTGTTGATAGTTATCTTATCCTACACATGTGATCTTATCAACTAGTTGGCATCTTATCCTCTAGTTGTCTCATGTCATAGGATTAAGACACTTATCGCATGACTACAACATATTATCTCTCAACCTTGCCTTTATAATCAAGGTATACCATAGCATATTGTGATGGGAGAGTAATGGTTGTGTATTGTTGTATTTTCATTCTTTGATAGGAATCAGGGCCTAAATTTGACGGTCGACCTTGCCTGTCAAGCAAATTTTTCATGAAGGTTATCTATTCAAACTTGCCCTTTGAATATTAAGACATATTTTTATTATAAAAAAATTATATATACACTAAATACATCTCAAAATAACTCTATAGAAAATTTGACGTTCTATCTAAAATCTACCCTTTCATGTGATACAATCTTTTTAAAAATTTGATTGTATTTTATGACAAAAATAACCAAATACGGCCATACGACCATCAAATTTAAGCCCTGATAGGAACATAATTTATTCTTGTCATATTGATCTTCTCATAAATATTTGTGTTTTCCATTAGGCCTCTAGATCTTGGGTGGCTATCTTCATACCCAAATCTTACATGGTATCAAAGAAAGTAGAATGCATATGGTTAGTCTATTGAGAGATTTTGAGTGCAAGTCATGGTGGATCTTGAAAAATTGAGTATGTTCTTCTCTTGCATCACATGATGACCTGGAGAATAAAAAAAAATTAAGAGAAATACCATATTTAGAGGGCTTCCTTCTTATGGAATTATATTGCAAGTCCATTTAAAGTATGTTGTTGCAAATCTAAGCACACTATTGTGTTCAAGGGATTTGAGATAGTCAAAATCACTTTTTTCCATCCAGATCAGACATCGGAGGACAAATCTATGAGGGTTTGAAGTTGGGAGGTGCATGCTAGATCTAATAGGTACCTAATCACTTTGGGTTAAATTTGACCCTACCATCATGCTTAGGAGGCCCAAAAACCCCAAGTTCAACTATCAATTCATTAAAATCATAGCACTTTTCCCTGGGACATTAGGGAAAATTTTTGCCCTCCTTCACTATCCATATGAAATATTCTACAAAATATTCCTTCCAAGAATATTCTGCATGGGTACACTTTATTCTGCAAAAAAATTTAATATATATATAATTTTACAGTGTTGTTTTTATTAAAAAAAACAAAAACAAAAATTTTAGGTACCTGCACAGGCAGGTACCTATGCAAGCAAGTACCACAGGGTACCACCGTGTATACCCTCCATGGAGGGTACCCCTTAAAAATGGGAGTGGCTACATAAGAGGCCACAACCTCTTTTGAGGCATACAAACCTCCCTTAAGGAGTCTGCTACCCACTAAATGTGGGACATGGGGAGGAGCTTTGACCTCCCTACATTAATTTTTTTTTTAAACAAAAACATTTTTAGATCTACCAATGACCACTTGTGCCAGGGCCTTTTTGGCCATAAAATTAATTTTTTAATCTCAATCCAGAGCTACCAAATGTGGCACTTTTTTCTTGGCAAATAAACTAGTTTTAGCAGTATATTTGGCGGTCCTCCAGATCTTGAGTATCACTAAACCTGGTTGGAGCTCCTCCACATCTAGAAGAGGTTAAATTTAAATTTGGCGGTAACTATCTTTAGTGTCATCACTAAGTTTGGCAGATTTTTGCCAAATTTGGCCACAAATGTTTTTTGCTTTTTCTTTCCCCTCTCTGTTGGCGGTTTGGTTTTGGCAATTGATCTTTGTACGCTTGTATCTCAATCATCCGAGCTTCTTTTTTGGAGTAACTTTTTTTATTTGAGATAGAATTTTGTAGGCTTCATAGTGGTGCAGATAGATTTTGGTTTTGGTGTCTTGATTTTCCAGAAATTATAGATTTTCGTTGTTGTTGATGAGTAGTTCTCATTTTCATACCTTCTGGGGCTTTGTTTGGGGTCATATGGTAACATTTTCTGGTGGATTTTTTTTTGAAATTGCATATTTTTCCAGGTACTTCTTAGATCTACAATCAGATTGGTCTAGTTTTACTCAAAAATTATACTTTCAATTTAGCCTAATTTTGGCATTTGCATGTACCAAAATCAAAATACCATCTTGTTGTTTTGGCTTGTGGTAATTGTAATCATACAAAGTATAAAGTTCCATACTCATAATTTGTTGGGGGAGTTCTTATGATTGAGTAAATTTGGGGGGGTAATCTTATGCTTTTATTGGATTGAGTCTCTTGATTGGTCTATTGAGTGACTAAATTTGAGGAGTCAATCATGGGTATTTTTTTGGATTGAGAATCGAGCACAAATATTATTCAAAAAAATAACCAGGTATTACATCATAGTGGTTGGAGAAACCACATCAAAATTGCTACATACATCAATCCAAAACTGGTTTCTTCTAGATATATACTAAATGTTATAAAGATCAAAAACTAAAGTATATATTAGAAAGGATAATCATCTTCTATTGACTACACACTAGATATTAAGAATACTTGTTATTAATTCCTGTCCTTGTTTTGGTCTTACGATCTAGCATGAGAGCTTCATGTTCCTCCATCTCTATAGGTAATCGCATGAGGGGACTGTCCCAAATCATTGTCTCTGACATTCTCTTCCATTATCTCCTCCATTGCAGGTCTGTTTTGATCTACAACCTGTGATTCTCCTGCAACTTCCATGTATTGATAATACATCCCTTGACTATCATCAAGTTTAGTGCCATGCCTAGAGTCTTCCATTTCAACTTTCTTGAATTCAAACCTTGGGTCATCATACCACTCACCTTCTTTGTCCCATATGTGTATCCTATTATTGCTGTTGTCATAAGAATCTAGACCAAGAATAGCTCTAATCTTGGGTGAGATTCTGAGTTGTTCCGTGTTGAGACTGTAGTTTTGTCCTGACATCTTCAACTATTTATAAAGTTCACCTTCTACTTTCTCCAATTCTTTCAGTTTACTATATATATTTTGGAAGTCTATATAAGAATTGAAGAACTTCTCAACAAATTTCCTAGGGCTTCTTGCACAAAAATATGTTTCTTTGATATCCTCTTTGTGGAACATTGTACCTATTTCAACCAGTTCTTTAAACCTACCAAGGGAGATCTCCATTGTTACAGTGACTTGTTCAAAGAAATTAAAAACTATGAGATTCCAAAGAATCCCAATGAGTCCTCTTTCCTTGCCAAGAAATCTTTCTTCATTCCTTTATTTCCATAGGAACCACAGAATTTCAGATGACATGACAAACCAAAAATAGTTATCTTTTGCATTCAAACCTTTGATTAGACCAGTAAATATTTCTTTCATAATCATATTAACTGTAGGACACCAATTTTCAACATTACCCGTAAAAAAAGACTAGACATACTTGGCATATAAACATTCAAAGAAAATATGGGACACCGACTCTGACTCATTACATAGAGGACAAATTACAGCCTTAGTTCCTAGGTTCAGTTTTGAATGAAGCTTATTTTGGTTCTAGGACTTTAGACCACAACAATTTAAAGGTTCTAATAAGTTCTTCATCTATAAAGGAGCCAACCCAAGAGAGGTTGATGTGATGGAGAATGTCCTACAATTTTGTCATCATTTTATAGATCAACTTTGGTTTTATTTGAGAAAAGGGAGTTTCATCTTCCCACTCCAGTTTCCCCATTCTTTCATCCCGTGTTATTTCTATTTTATTGTTCAGCTTACTTAACATTTCTTTATAAATGGTGGAGAATGTTCTAAAATACTTTTTGTCTAATTGAAATTGACATTCTATTTGTTTCCAATCTTAAGGCAATCCTTGCTCAAACAAGTCTGCTAGTTTGGACAAGCCTTTATCATTACATTTTTTTGCCAAGCAACCTTGAAGCAAAGCCAACGAATTGTTTTTTATGAATAACATTCCACCATATTGACCTTTGTCCCCAAATGACTCCTTTATTCCAACTGATAGCTTCTCTGTCCAAAATCAAAGGTTTCACCATTTCCCATGCCTTCCAAATACTACAAAACATTGCAAACCCCCTGGCTTAGAGAGAGACTCCCCTAACAGGGCATCATAAAAACCAATCCTACCGCAACCTTTCTTTGTTGAGCGAGTAACATTATAAATATTGTGTCTAACCAAAACTTTCCAAGGTTCCCCCCCAATTAGGCCATTGGTGATCCATTTAGAGGCCAAGGCCATTCCTTGGATTTTCAGGTTCTTGAGACCCAGCCCTCCTAGCTCTTTACTATCATAGCACCAACCCCACTTTACAAGAGGCTTTTTTGGTTTTCCTTTACCATCAGACCATAAGAAGTTTCTTAGCAATTTATGAATAATCTCAAACTGGTAGTTGGCAAATAGCCACATAGAAGAGTAAAAGATAGTATATGCAGAGAGGATTTTTTGATAGACTTGTTTTCTTCTAGCTGAGAATAGATGTAATTTGTTCCAATTTTTTAGCTTTTTTTCAATTTTGGTAAAAAGCCAATGCCACATTACATTAAGAGAGGGGCAAAAAACAAAAGGAATACCAAGAAATCTGAGTTGCATTGAAGGTCCTCCCCACTGCCATTTGTCCCTCATAGACCAATTAGGAATAAATTCATCCCAAGTCAAGAAGATGGATTTAGGGTAGGAGATTTTTGCCCCTAAGGCCAAGCAGAATATGTCAATTCTTCTTTCTACATTTTCTATCTCTTCTTTCTCTACCCTTGGAAAAAGGGCAGTATCATATGAAAATTGGACATTCATAAGCCTATCACCATTAGGCAATAATATACCTTCAATTCTTCCTTCAACTGCCTCTATTCTCATAATGTAATGAAGGGCCTCTGAAGCAATTACAAAAAGGGAGGGGGCAAGGAGATAGCCCTGTCTGATTGACCTTCCCATCTTAAATGGGGTAGAGAGTTATCCATTCACTTCCACCTGAGCTGTAGCATCCACAAAAAGCATCATAACCATTTTGATAAAGAATTTAGGAAATCCAATAGCTCTGAGCATCATAAAAATAAAGGACCACTCCACTTTGTTGTATGCTTTTTCAAAATCCAATAGTAGTATACCTGCATTTTGTTTGGAGTCCTTAGCCCATTGCAGGTCTTCCCAACTTGTTATCAAGTTTTCAAGTATGTATCTTCCCTTAACAAATCCAGTTTGGGTTGGGCTAATTATATCTAGGAGGATATATTTGAGTCTCAAGGCCAACACTTTTACAATAATTTTGTAAGAGACATTTAGGAGTGTTATGGGTCTCCAATTCTTCATTTCTATCATGTCTCCTTCTTTTGGAAGAAGCTTTATAATGCCTTTATTTATATCTTCCCTTAAAGCCCCTTTCTCTATTGCTTTAGAGTAAAGTTCCAGGAGCTCCTCTACTATCCAGTCAATATTTGTTTTGTAAAATTCTACTGGCAGCCCATCAACCCCAGGAGACTTGTCATTGCTCATGGATTTGATAGCTTTTTTTATTTCTTCCTTAGTGATTTTTTGTTCTAATTTCCTACTCATGTCTGGGGTCAATTTAGTTTTACAAATTCTGCAACATAATTCTTGGGCCTCCCTACAACCTTCCCTATTATCATCTGCCTTAAATAGAGTTTCATAAAACTTCCTAAATGCCTCCAATATTTTCTCTTGAGAGTTCAAATTGACTCCATTTTCCATTATTACTTGAATATTTTCTTTTATGCTTTTCTGCTTCAACAAATTGAAGAAATACTTAGTACCCTTGTCCCCATCTTGTAACCATTTGAGTTTAGCTCTAACTCTAGCTCCTTGTGCCTTCCTTATTTGGATTTTCCTTAGTTTATGTTTTATATCTCCCAATTTGATATTTAGCTCATCATCCCTTGGATTGTCTTGTAATTTCTCTTCTACCTGGAGGAACTTTTCCTGCAGCAAGAGCTCTTCTCTTTTCCTATCTAAGGTATATTTTTTCCCAACAATTTGGAAAACAGCTTTACAAGATTCAGTGAGTCTAGTCCAATAAAATATATTTCCTTGGCCTCCATACCTAGACCTGCATATATTCCTGAGAGTTTTAATTTTGTCATGCCCATTTTTATTGAGTGATCATGACACAAGCATACCACATGTCATGCCCACATTGCCCATGTCGTCATGACATGGACCACCAAAAATTTTCCATTTGTCCCTAGAATCCCTGTCGCACAAGGCAGGGAAAGGAAGACAAGGTGTGGATTAAACATCCAAGGCACCTTTTTAGGTGAACCAAACCAAGGAGACACAACAAGCGCGTTAGAAATTACATCAATCTAAATAGAAACAACTTAATACATCATTTCAACTCTAGAAAGCAAATACATTCGTGAGTAGAAGAGAAGTAATTTTGTTCATTCAACATACAAGAGCATTATGAGAATTCAAGGAATACTAATTTGAATTCAACTCTAAAGCATAGCTTAGAAACCTTAATGAAGGTACAAGGACTACAACATGCAGATATAAACATTTAGGCAAAATCATTTACTTTCATCATAAAATATTCTCCTACAATTCAAATATCAATATCAATCCAAGAGATAACATTGTACAATTACAAGTTGAAGGCTACTTCCAAACATGGAAGAATCACGCTTCAAAGTTTAAATTACAAGAGTAGTAATGTTACAATAAAGAGTAACTAACAATTAAAGTGCCCTACGACACAGTGATCAACAAGAGTACATCAAAGAGTGCAACACAAGGATCTTGCCAAGTCATCGGTAGATCATCTAAATGGAGACCAATGGAGGGTGTTGCTCACCTCCCAACCATATTGCCATCGTCGAACACAATGGATGTCCATTACGCCCTAGGCAAGCCCTGAGCTACGGAGAGAGGAGGACATGGAACCACTTCTAGAAAAGCCAACTAACACCACAAGGGCCTCTAACAGGATAACACGTTCAACCACATAGCCACAAAACACAAGATTCACACACATTGAACAAACTAACAAGGGCAACGATAGGTCTAATAGTACTCAATGGACGATCACCCAAGAACATACACATAGCACAATATCAAAGAATATATCACCATAAGGTCATTCATGCCTCAAGCAAGCAAGAGAAGGAAGTAATGCCAACATAAGGAAACATCAGTAAGCTCTAATTTCATATTAGTTTTTTTTTTAATACACTTACTCTATTTGATACATTCCAAAGAAGCCAAGACACGAAAAGAACTCCCAGGCTGTAAAACATTACCCCCATTAGCACTCACAAAACTAATATTTTCAATACAAGGAGATAGTGCTACAACATACAAGGTACAACATCAATGTGTCAATATACATGCATAGAACAAAATAAAATAAATTAAAACAATATAATATTTGCATATGGGTTAACTAGAATCTAAAGAAGCACGAGGGACCATTATGATTCCATCATGTGCAATAAATCTCCTATCAACATGATTGAATCTTTCCACGCTCATCCATACAAGAAAAGCTATAGGCATAAACTTTCTTCCTTAATTTTTTTTAAATACCATCGTTAATATGATTGTAACCCTTTTTTTTTTCTTAAACTAAAGAACCTACTTTAATAATGCCACAAATCCTTTCTACAAGTAGAATAGAACCCTACAACAACTATGAAGATCTAATGTTCCACAATAACCACCCATTTCCCTCACAAGAAATCTCTCAAAGAAAAGGAATAATGAACAAGTTCATTTAATAGCTCAATATCTATACTTATCTACATTATTAACTTTCTATAACATTCTCAAAAAGTGAGAAGAGGAAAGACAATATTCTCAAAATTTCAAACTTCATCTAAAATCACAAATATAAACCCAAAACTGAACCACATATTTTTTTTTAACATCTCTAAAATAAATTATTTAGATAGAATGTTTCCCTTGTAAAAATAAGGAGAAGTCATTTTTTTTAAACCTTTCCCACAGTTTTAAACTAAATGCCGAACTTAATACAGTAGTGGGTAAACTTAAAGCAATTCTAAAACCCATAAATGAAAACTCTTCCCTTTGCATTTTTTTTTCCTTTAAAAAAAAAAAACCAAAAACAAGGATAGCTACAGAGCTATTTATGGTGGAGGGGATGTGTAGAGAAGGCATGAACTGATGAAAGAAAAAACAAAGAGAAGGTAGATGTTCCCAAAAGGGAATGCAATGAATGTTACGAGGTGCACCTCTGGTAAACAACGGCTGAGGTAAGGGTCACTATGCCACATAGGGGAAGTCATGCCTGTCATTCAAGCCACACCTCTCATGGGTAAGGCCCCGCACACCAACACTATTGAAACAGTTTAAAACCCTTTTTATTTTAAAGGCTGCACTAAAATTCTATTCGGACGATGGGTTACACCTCTGTTCTCACTCTCCTACTCATTATTTTTGAGTTTCATGTGCCTTGAGGTTGTCTTGAAGTGCCTTCATACTCTACAGGAAAATTGCTATATTTTACTTAGTTGAGTCTATTGTGCCAAATGTTAAGGTGACTACAGCATAGAACCTTCTACTGACTTTTGCACATTAAGGTGCATCTATAATCTATACTCTCCTCCTAAATCACGAAGGGGTAGCTTCATCCAAAAGAACAGAGTAAATCAAACTAAAGGGTAACACAAATTTGTAATTGCAGACAAGTTGGATAGAAGAAAACCTTTAGTGGCTTTAACACAGAAACAACAGGAGATCTCGGGTGAGAGAGAGACTTTGTGGGGACAACAGAAAATGCTCCCCGCAGGGACTTTAAGGTACCGTTCACCTAAATCCTCAATGACCACAGTCTGTGAACAAGAGGAGCAATCATTCCAATATCCTCGTCGACCCCATCCTTTTCTTTCTTCCCTCCCTTTGCTACTTCAGGAGCCGCCCAAATCCAACCATCCCCCCAGTCTTGAGACCATCCATCAAGTGACACTTTTTTTCTTTTGTGATCTAGCGGTCCTCCTTTTTTTTTAATCCCGTTTTGTTTTTCTTACACCACTAATGACCCCCCCATAGCTAACAACTCACCTCCCATCTTCCAGACTTATTTTCGATGGCATTGTTAACCCTAACGGAAAAATAAAAACTGGCCGATAGTTTAAAACAAAACGCTGATGACATACACGGTCTACCAATGAGAATAAGCCCTATGACATATCAGCCACAACTAATAATTCTAGCAGTAGTTATAAGCCCTTGACAACCAGATCTTCCCACCAATGAATCTTTGGTGTCGATTTAAATCCCCCGGTGATCATCCTAACCACCCGCCGGCATCTATACTACCGGCAACCTATTTTCAACAATGCTGGTCTATTTTTCTCAACTCCTCCCAAAACTTAAACCCTAAAACCCTATCTCCCCATGGTCCCAACGACGCTCCCCTTCAACCCCCCCTCCCAAAAATAAATTTATCCTCCTAAACAAGATTATAGAAATTCTAACTCTAGAATACCATCGAACTTTTAAAAAAACTATATCACAAGAAAGGAGAGACAACATAATAAATAGGAAAATAAATATAACTATATGGTTTTCACATAAGTTTAACATACATAAACTCTGGTTCATATTTATTTCCTTTATCAAGCATATATATAAATCAATAAGGGTCGCAATATAATAAAGGGGAGATTTTAGAAATAGTGCCAAATTTTATATAGGATAGTGATTAAATAATATGGTTTTCCTATAATACACTCCTACCAAGATATGCCAAAATATTTTATGTAGTTTACTCATACTACAATATGTCATAGTATTTGAAAGGCACCATTGAATAGATTATTGTGATAATAAAGATTGCTTGACAGGCAAGGTTGACTGTCAAAACTAGGCCCTAGCCATAATACTAGAACAAGGGAGATTTTAGAAGATTTACCAAAGTTTAAATAGGAATATGATTATATGTATATAAGTATATTTGGTTTCCATACATTTACACATACTAAGATACATCATAGTATTTTAAGGGAAACATTGAAAAGGTAGTTGTCATAAACAGATTCCTTGTCAAGCAAGGTCAATTATCAAATTTTAAGCCCAATATGTTATCCTTGGGGTATTCACAAAATTAATGAAAACAAATGACTCATCACTGAGTGAAATCATCAACAGTTTGACTAATCAATTTAAGACTGACTTTAACTCTAAAAGTATAACAAGGTTTGCCCACATTAAAATGCCTCCTAGGAAAGATACATGAAAATGACTTCACATCCCAAGCAAGGAGGCTAATTGCGAACACTCAACTGCAAGAAACATACGATACCAAAGCAGTGAAAAATACGTCAAGTAAATCAAAATCATGCAAGAACATAACACTTTACGGGTTTATGCACCTCACAAGGAACAACCTCGAAAAGGATTACATTTAGAGGCAAAAAGGCAAACACTGGCATGAGTAGTCCCCTCTTTGCAACTAACAAGGAAGGTTTATAAGATTGACATACCACAAGAACATAGGGTCGATACCCAAGGGACTAGGTGAGGTGAGGTGGACCAGTAGTTCCATGTCTCCTCCTCCACATCCATCCATTGGTCAAACCTGTATAGGTACGCCCTACACACTCAAATTGAAACATCAAAACCACCCATGGAGATCATAGCCAAAGCAACATATAATGACCAATGAGGATGCATAATCTAGCTAGGTTCTTGTCCATCATACAATTACATCATATATACATTCAACTCATTTTATCATTTACTCTAGACTATAAATGAATCAGTACATACTAGTGAGAACAAGGGCCGCGCTTACATACTACCCCCATAGTATATGACTTACTCTCGGAAGTCATCAAGTGGAGGTTAGCAACACTCTCCTGAACTTCTTTGAACCAGATGAGGTAAGTATGGAAGATAACATATGCCATAAAGAACTCACAAGAATATAAAGCATGGTGACTAAATGCCATGAAAACTAGATTCGTTTCACAAAACACCTTATATAGATCAAAACTCAACATGAAGAATTCCATGTTCACCAGTCACTATCACACATGCATAGAGGAATTCATACGTCATAATGCATGTTCATATAGTAAACATCAACTCATATATAGATACATCAAATGCAGACCTTACACAAAACACACATTTTCATTCATCCACATTACAGGAATTAACTTCACAAGGTTCACATATGGGTTTAGAGGAAAATCATAGTCTCATCATAGAACCAAGTAACCAATAACCAGTGCCAAATATCCAAAGATCCAAGAACCTGTTGGTTTTTCTTCTGAATCAGCATTAGGGTTTGCCACTTCTAATGCACAGGCAGATTCAGCCAACTAATACAGGAGGTTGCGTGAGCTCCTCCCCTTCACTTCTGGTTCTGCCACACCAAGGGGGGTATCCCTATAACTCAAGATGTAACCTTGACTAGCTCAAAGATAGAAAGATCTAACTTGACAACAACAGGCAGAATACTCTCATGTATGGACCAAGATCTGTATGATAGATCACAAGGTGGGCAACGTTCTTGGACATATATGTCTGGTTAGGTATGAGAGCATGCAGGGATCCTAATCCTACTCCTACAACTAACAGGTGGAAGGAAGAGATGGTTTAGTTTGAATTTTGGATGCAAAGCTGGACATGGTGTATAACCTCAACACAGAGCTAGATTGGTGCCTATCCAGGGCTTGGAGTCGGTAGACATACACCTGTGAATGATCAGCATGAATAGCTAAAACTAGATTTTAGGGGGATACACATGATATCTGTCTTACAGATATCTCCCAATAAAGAGTGTTAAGCTGTCTATACTTACGGCATCCCTATTGCAGTAAGAAAGATACATGCAAAACTGGAGACAGAATCAGCATAACACATGCAAACACAGCATTATCCATATAAGATTAACCATGAAATAAGTGGATTCATGCCAAATCGTACAACAGGAGATACATAAACTCACAAGTTTAGCTGTACAGAGCAACCAAAATGAATTGTATTGTGTTACAGAGCCAAAATGTTCAACTTTCAACAACCTAAAATGAGTAACCCTTCCTGCTTATAACAGCCAGGAAGTGTACTATAGCAATTAATTACATAGTTGACCAAAAATCCTGTCAGATACACAGTATCAGAAAATGGCGCTCAACGCATTACCAGATTGGCGCCCAAACATGAATGTAGTAGGTAGGGGAGGAGACAAAAAGAAACCTCGAGCTCTGCGCCACTGTCCGTTGATGTACACCTTCAATCAGGTACCAGATCCGTCCATACCTCTGCAACCTTTGCCATTAATGCCCATCTACCTCGCAGCCATCGGGAAAACATCAAACAGTGCATCGCAACCGTTTCCCGCCAAAATACCTCATCGTGATATTTCAAAATATGCAGGATACCAATTATCCCACATGCACCCTGCGGCGACCATTTCAACACTTTATATACTAGGCCACGAGCATATATGATGTCGGTGCTTTTGCTCCCGACGACACTAGTATAAGCCTTCATCATCATCCTCCAACAGCATGATATCCTGTTGCTTGAAATATCACCCTGACGTCAGCATCATCATCGCAATATCACCTACATGATAATCGCCTTCATCGGCACAACCTGATGCATCGGAGGAAGATCCTCCTGCTTAGCTGATACCAAATGCCTGGCCGATGAACTTCCTGATGACGTCACTGTCATATCCTGCTGACGTCATCAGCATATCTGCCTACTGCGCACCTCCTCATGTCCGGATGACGTCATCGTCATGTTTGCGAATATCGGGGGATCTCCACAAGATGATCAGTGTTAGAAATATGACCCCCCCGGACCTTGATGACGTCACCATACATCGGCATCAGGATGATATTCAGAAGATAACCAGATATTTGGAAATATCCTCCTGATGCACACATATCATGCTGCACTGTAGCTCCACTATAAGATCGGGGTGATATATGAATATGTGACTGATATTTGAAATGATCACCCCCATTAGTTAATGCACGAAGCCGACAGGTGGATATCTCCCTGATATCAGCATCATCATGATGCTGGAACAAACATACATCCGGGTGATATTCAAATATGAAAATATCACCCCCTCCTTCGGAAATATCATGATGCAGATAGGCAGAGAAATAGATATCACCCTGACATAAGAATGACGTCAGCATCATCAGGATGATAAAACAACGAACATGAAGTGATACAACAACATCAGGATGATATTGACTAAGATCATCCTGACGTTCAAAATATGATGACCACGATGAATATCGGGTCACACTTAGAACTTTGCAGCAACATCATCAGGATGATCTTAAGTAAGATCACCCGATGTTAGAATATCACCCCAGCGAAAGATCATGCTGACAGAAAATATGATGACCCTCGTAAGCAACATCAGGGTGATGTCTGGAAACATGATGATGATGACCTCCTCCAAAAAAAATATGATGCTGATGTTAAAACATGCTGAGGAGGCCCAAAGACTTAGAACTTTTTTTGGATTTTTTGGGAAGGTGCCTGCATGAAAATTGCTTAGAAACTGACAGTGAAATCAGGCACCAACAATGGCTCTGTCTGGGGATGTGCAGGTGCAAGACTGCAGCGAGAACCCCAGATCTCTGGGATGCAGACCAGTCCCTTATCCATTGGGCACAGAGTCAAATACTGCACCGACCTGCATCACCAAACACACTTGATGGCCTAAGGCCACCAAGAAAAGAAAAACATGTATCTCCCTTTGTCAAATATCTTGTTTTCATCTACATGCACTGGGTCAAGCTTGGAGATACTACAGAGATCCACCCACAAACAAATCTTGTCATCTGCATACTCAACCCTCTGATTTGGCTTGTCATTGTCACCCCTATGCAGACAACCCTTAGCATCCGGCAACAAGTGGATGCAGAATGTATCAGGCAATGCATGCTCACATGGCATAGAACACAGGTTATCATTTGTATCAGCATTATGCATTGCAAAATGATCTCCTAGCTGGACTGAAAACTGAAAATATTCAAAGTCCACCATGCAGCTAGGAAAATCAGAGCTCATTTCATATGCTGGCCTCTCAAAAGAAAAGCATTCAAATTCACAATTGTGCACATCATGCACACAACCATCTGGTACACCAAGCTGGAAAAGATCAGGCTCCGGCACCTCTTTCAAATCAGGCACATTTTTACAATCACTTACCTGATGTATGTTGGTCTCTCTTTCATCAGGATGAGAAATAGAATCCAAGTCAAAAATAGTGTCAAGATCCTCACCATACTCAGATAGATCCTCATCACCATATGTGTCATAGATGGGTGACCCAGGTACATAAGCTTGATCATAATATGCCATTTGTTCATGGGCAGCAGAGCACACATCTTCATCACCAATGGATTCCCTCTGTGGAGGAGTATCAGCCTGTATGCTTATTTCTTCTCTATCTTGAGCACAATACTCACAATTATCTCCACAGGTCCATTCCAAAAATTGCTCATTGCTGTCCACAACCTCATTGTTGTTTTCATGGTCAGATGCCTCATCATTGCAATGGGAATCCTCATTAGTCCTTTCACTGGCATCCTCAACATTCATCTTTTCATCTTCACATGATGCCCTAATTATTTGGTCATTTGCAGCTTTACAACTATTATTCACACCAAGGCCTGGGGACAGGGGTTTCAGCAGGTGCACATTTCTGATTTTTTCTATCTTTTCTATGAACCTGTATGCCATCTGCATACTTGTCACCTTGAAATCCCTCAGTATTGCACTAAAGCTCTCCTCAAAAGCTTCAAAGAATATGCCAACACAGGCTGAAATATCAGGTCTGAAGACTTCTGGGATCTGTGAAAGGGCTATTGCAAACCTATGACTGAAATCAACACATGGCTCTTCATCTTGTTTTCTGATTCTCATCAATTCTGCAACAAGATCAGCCGGTTCTTTTGCAAATTCTTCCTTGAAACAGTCAGCAAGCTCATCCCAACAGGCAAAGGATCCTTTTGAAAAGCTCAAATACCAGTCTTTTGCTTTTGCATCAAAGGACCTAACAAAAAACCTCATCCACATATCCTCATCTCTGAATGAATGTTTTCCCATAAAACTATGAAAATTTTGGATATGTGCATTCCCATCACATACACTGTGACCACCAAATCTAGGCATCTGACAGTATATCCTAGCAGGCATAGTTTCTACTTTATAATCCACCCATGACAAATCCAGTTGGTCATACAAAGGATCAAAAGGGCTAACAGGAGGTTTAGCTTTCCGACTGGCAAACACAACAGGGTTACTGCTTTTTAACTGGGCCTGCTCAGCCTCTAAGAATATCAACATATTTCTTATCTCTTCTATTCTTTTCTCCAACATTTCACCGCTGAGTATGGGATAATTCATACTTGGATTCATGAAATTTCTATTTTCAGACATCCCTTGCATTCCTAAGACCTGTAACCTCCCCTGGCATCTAACCTATGCAGTAAAACAACAAATAAAGGGGAAGTAACAAGGTACCTTTTCTCATCTAGATGCAGAAATATGAACAGCACATTTTTGTCACATCACATACATCCATCTTTCATGTGCATTCAGATCTTTTTTGCAGAGTCGCCACCTCTCCAGAGAGGACAAAATTTACAGCAGCTGAAAGCTATTTTTTCCAGGTTCATTCCACCAGCAGAGTATCATTTTGTTAGTGACTCAGATGGGCCACAAATATATCATTTTTTTTTATCAGTCCGTCCCCAGCAGAGTCGCTAATTTGTTGGTGACTTGGATGGGTCACAGATATAATCCTTTCTCAAATTTCCTCCCCAGCAGAGTCGCCATTTTGTTAGTTTTTCTTCTGAATCAGCATTAGGGTTTGCCACTTCTAATGCATAGGTAGATTCAGCCAACTAATACAGGAGGTTGCGTGAGCTCCTCCCCTTCACTTCTGGTTCTGCCGCACCAAGGGGGGTATCCCTATAACTCAAGATGTAACCTTGACTAGCTCAAAGATAGAAAGATCTAACTTGACAACAACAGGCAGAATACTCTCATGTATGGACCAAGATCTGTATGATAGATCACAAGGTGGGCAACGTTCTTGGACATATATGTCTGGTTGGGTATGAGAGCATGCAGGGATCCTAATCCTACTCCTACAACTAACAGGTGGAAGGAAGAGATGGTTTAGTTTGAATTTTGGATGCAAAGCTGGACATGGTGTATAACCTCAACACAGAGCTAGATTGGTGCCTATCCAGGGCTTGGAGTCGGTAGACATACACCTGTGAATGATTAGCATGAATAGCTAAAACTGGATTTCAGGGGGATACACATGATATCTGTCTTATAGATATCTCCCAATAAAGAGTGTTAAGCTGTCTATACTTACGGCATCCCTATTGCAGTAAGAAAAATACATGCAAAACTGGAGACAGAATCAGCATAACACATGCAAACATAGCATTATTCATATAAGATTAACCATGAAATCAGTGGATTCATGCCAAATCGTACAACAGGAGATACATAAACTCACAAGTTTAGCTGTACAGAGTAACCAAAACGAACTGTATTGTGTTACAGAGCCAAAATGTTCAACTTTCAACAACCTAAAATGAGTAACCCTTCCTGCTTATAACAGCCAGGAAGTGTACTATAGCAATTAATTACATAGTTGACCAAAAATCTCGCTAGATACACAGTATCAGAAAATGGCGCTCAACGCATTACCAGATTGGTGCCCAAACATGAATGTAGTAGGTAGGGGAGGAGATAGGAAGAAACCTCGAGCTCTGCGCCACTGTCCGTTGATGTACACCTTCAATCAGGTACCAGATCCGTCCATACCTCTGCAACCTTTGCCATTAATGCCCATCTACCTCGCAGCCATCGGGAAAACATCAAACAGTGCATCGCAACCGTTTCCTGCCAAAATACCTCATCGTGATATTTCAAAATATGCAGGATACCAATTATCCCACATGCACCCCGCGGCGACCATTTCAACACTTTATATACTAGGCCACGAGCATATATGATGTCGGTGCTTTTGCTCCCGACGACACTAGTATAAGCCTTCATCATCATCCTCCAACAGCATGATATCCTGTTGCTTGAAATATCACCCTGACGTCAACATCATCATCGCAATATCACCTACATGATAATCGCCTTCATCGGCACAACCTGATGCATCGGAGGAAGATCCTCCTGCTTAGCTGATACCAAATGCCTGGCCGATGAACATCCTGATGATGTCACCGTCATATCCTGCTGACGTCATCAGCATATCTGCCTACTGTGCACCTCCTCATGTTCGGATGACGTCATCGTCATGTTTGCAAATATCGGGGGATCTCCACAAGATGATCAGTGTTAGAAATATGACCCCCCCGGACCTTGATGACGTCACCATACATCGGCATCAGGATGATATTCAAAAGATAACCGGATATTTGGAAATATCATCCTGATGCACACATATCATGCTGCACTGTAGCTCCACTATAAGATCAGGGTGATATATGAATATGTGACTGATATTTGAAATGATCACCCCCATTAGATAATGCACGAAGCCGACAGGCGGATATCTCCCTGATATCAGCATCATCATGATGCTGGAACAAACATACATCCGGGTGATATTCAAATATGAAAATATCACCCCCTCCTTCAGAAATATCATGATGCAGATAGGCAGAGAAATAGATATCACCCTGACATAAGAATGACGTCAGCATCATCAGGATGATAAAACAACGAACATGAAGTGATACAACAACATCAAGATGATATTGACTAAGATCATCCTGACGTTCAAAATATGATGACCACGATGAATATCGGGTCACACTTAGAACTTTGCAGCAACATCATCAGGATGATCTTAAGTAAGATCACCCGATGTTAGAATATCACCCTAGCGAAAGATCATGCTGACAGAAAATATGATGACCCTCGTAAGCAACATCAAAGTGATGTCTGGAAACATGATGATGATGACCTCCTCCAAAGAAAATATGATGCTGATGTTAAAACATGCTGAGGAGGCCCAAAGACTTAGAACTTTTTTTGGATTTTTTGGGAAGGTGCCTGCATGAAAATTGCTCAGAAACTGATAGTGAAATCAGGCACCAACAGAACCAAGTGGAATGATGGCCTCGAGGCTATGCACTTGGGGGCCTCACCATACATTCCCACAATGACCTACCTCTTGTTTGTATAAAGGGTTTAGCCTCAAAGAGATAGCCAACATAAAAACAGGATCACTAGGAAGGTAAGTGGATAATGACCAGCCCATACTAGTCCACACCTACCCCCATCCTCATAAGTTTCCCACGTCTACTTCCTTATATACACTCCACCAAAGGTCGCTCCATCGACATGGCGAGAAGAACAACACAACACAAGACCACCACTAGAAAACATAAAGAACCTAGCTTAGCCAACACAGATTTCTAGGAAAGTCAAAAGGAGAAGTTTCCATAACCAAAATAAAACAATAAATAAAAAAAATGCGCACAATTTCAACATTTAAACAATGTAACCATAAGAGTCACGTGAAAAAGGAAGAATCAAAGATTGTGGCTAAGCTACTTTCAGACAAGATAAAATAACATGGCTGGTCCACAAAAATCAAGATACAAAAAGGTCATCAAACATCCGAAAGAAATGATTGCAATCCATGAAAGTGCATATTACATCACTATGTGACTAACATTAAGTCACCAATAAGGAAGGAGGGAAATATGAACGCTACACATGCTATGCAAACACAACCAATGCAAAAACATCATGTAGGTAAGTATAATCAATGCGCCTTCACGTACTCTTACGTGGAATTGTGCCCTTCTCAAAGGTAACATGTCATCAGTATTGTACATCGTGCCCTTCTTAAAGGTACATGCCATCATCAAAATGTAAATGTCTCTAGGATGTTATGCATCCACTCAAATAAGATACCAAGGGTAGGAATAAACCTGCACAAAGTAGCATGGCCTCGAGCAAATCACATGCCCATACCAAACCATAACCAAGATCCCAAGTCAAATGTCAATAGTACCATCAAGGAAATAGAGCATGATAGGATAGCACTATGGGCCTCTCAAAGGTCCATTCACTAAGAAGAAGTAGTGGGTACTCTAGCATCGGAAGGTATGGTTGGTTGGGTAACCCCAAACCAATGCCACAACATGTCACCATAGTTCCTAAGTTCTTCCTCTCCACTACTTAACTCCACACATGGAAGGTCTCCAACTCCAAGATTGGACCTTATAGGGTGTACAAACAAGCAGCCACACAAGCATGACTCCACCATACTTGTAGTTATACACTCAACCCATGGATGGATACCTAGTATCGCAAGCTCATGAGTACACTAAGCATGTACAGGATAATCACAACACATAGTAAGCATGCTCATAACAGGTATTCACATTCACAAGGTAGCACATACACAATTTTCCTTTACTATTCATTACTTAGTGAAGAAGGACAACTTTCATACCAGAAGTCACATAATAATTACCATAAAGGTTCTCTAAGAAATTTACTGAAACATCAACTCAAATTAAACTTTCTAAGGCATACATGGAATCTAACCATAACTTCACACTTAGAGACAATGCAACACACCCCAAACAAGTACACCAACATACTAGCATTTGCCTACTAGGCCATAACTGGATCCAAACATAATTATTTCACTTGCAAGATGGACAACACATCAGACATCATCGAGTTATTAATGAACCATAACATCCTACATGTGTTCTACGAGCTTTACATATATCTATCTAACAACAAGACTCAAAAGTAGAGGTATTTCATAAGAAGAATCTAATTGCAAGTTCAAGTCCCAAATTTAATATTCTAATTATATCATAGAATGTCAAACATCTTCTTCACTCAAAGTATGCACAACTAGGTAGCAATTACACACAAGGTCCAAATCATAAACTACAAATTTCACATTATGGAAGTACTTTACAATTGGTCAACAAGCACACCAGGCATCTTTGTAACATTTTGAAAACATACGTTAATTCTTAACAGTTTACTAAGCATAAACTCATTTTCACCTCTTTCTTTCTTGACCTTTTACAATCAAATGTAATGCAAACATACACCAATGACTTGCACCCCTAAAATTTGAAGCAAGATACGTTTCATGCAACATTTCTAAGTACCCAATCCAACGAAGACAATACCAATTTCTAAATGATAATAAGGGTTAGGAATTCAAGAAAGTAAGCCATTCAAACATCATGATAAACACACACAAAGTTCACAAGGCAAGAATAAATCAAACAAGCATCGAGACGTCACTACTCTCCACAAAAAAATACACAAGGGCAAGGAAGGGCCCAACACAACCCTCACAATCTAGACCAACCTACTCAAGAGGAGATTCTACAAAGAGGAACACAACCACCACATTAAACACAAGCGGAAGACTTTGATACTCGTGTGACAACGCCACCACGATGACAAAACAAGAGGATGGATATTCCTCCAAGATGGAGATTAGTTGTCAGTCCACAACCTTGCTCCCTTGCAACTACATGAAGTAGGACAAGGATCAGACCACCCTCAATCCACTCCATGTCAACCCAATCAAACACACAAAACCCAGAGCTCCTAATGTTGAAACCTAGCTCTGATACCAAATGTCATGCCCACTTTTACCAAGTGATCATGACACGAGCAGACCACATGTCATGCAGATATAAACATTTAGGAAAAATCATTTATTTTCATCATAAAATATTCTCCTACAATTCAAATATCAATATCAATCCAAGAGATAACGTTGTACAATTACAAGTTGAAGGCTACTTCCAAACATGGAAGAATCACGCTTCAAAGATTAAATTACAAGAGGAGTAATGTTATAACAAAGAGTAACTAACAATTAAAGTACCCTACGACACAGTGATCAACAAGAATACATCAAAGGGTGCAACACAAGGATCTCGCCAAGTCGTCGGTAGATCATTTGAATGGAGACCAATGGAGGGTGTTGCTCACCTCCCAACCATATTGCCATCGTTGAATGCAATGGATGTCCATTGTGCCCTAGACAACCCCCAAGCTACGGAGAGAGGAGGACATGGAACCACTGCTAGACAAGCCAACTAACACCACAAGGGCCTCCAACAAGATAACACGTTCAACCACATAGCCACAAAACACGAGATTCACACACACTGAACAAACTAACAAGGGCAATGATAGGTCTAATAGTACTCAATGGACGATCACCCAAGAACATACACATAGCACAATATCAAAGAATATATCACCATAAGGTCATTCGTGCCTCAAGCAAGCAAGAGAAGGAAGTAATGCCAACATAAGGAAACATCAGTAAGCTCTAATTTCATATTAGTTTTTTTTATACACTTACTCTATTTGATACATTCCAAAGTAGCCAAGACACGAAAAGAACTCCCAAGATGTAAAACATTACCCCCATTAGCACTCACAAAATTGATATTTTCAATATAAGGAGATAGTGCTACAACATACAAGGTACAACATCAATGTGTCAATATACATGCATAGAACAAAATAAAATAAATTAAAACAATATAATATTTGCATACGGGTTAACTAGAATCTAAAGAAGCATGAGGGACCATTATGATTCCATCATGTGCAATAAATCTCCTATCAACACAATTGAATCTTTCCACGCTCATCCATACAAGAAAAGCTATAGGCATAAACTTTCTTAATTTTTTTTTTAAATACCACCGTTAATATGATTGTAACCCTTTTTTTTTCTTAAACTAAATAACCTACTTTAATAATGCCACAAATCCTTTCTACAAGTAGAATAGAACCCTACAATAGCTATGAAGATCTAAAGTTCCACAATAACCACCCATTTCCCTCACAAGAAATCTCTCAAAGAAAAGGAATAATGAACAGGTTCATTTAATAGTTCAATATCTATACTTATCTACATTATTAAGTTTCTATAACATTCTCAAAAAGTGAGAATAGGAAAGACAATATTCTCAAAATTTCAAACTTGATCTAAAATCACAAATATAAACCCTAAACTGAACCACATATTTTTTTTAACATCTCTAAAAGAAATTGTTTAGATAGAATGTTTCCCTTATAAAAATTAGGAGAAGTCATTTTTTAAAAAACATTTCCCGTAGTTTTAAATTAAATGCCGAACTTAATACAGTAGTGGGTAAATTTAAAGCAATTCTAAAACCCATAAATAAAAACTCTTCCCTCTGTGTTTTTTTTTTCCTTTTTTTTCTTTTAAACCAAAAACAAGGATAGCTACAAAGCTATTTATGGTGGAGGGGGCGTGCAGAGAAGGCATGAGCTAATGAAAGCAAAAACAAAGAGAAGGTAGATGTTCCCAAAAGGAAATGTAGTGAATGTTACGAGGTGCACCTCTGGTAAACCACGGCTGAGGTAAGGGTCACTACACCACACAGGGGAGGTCATGCCTATCATTCAAGCCACACCTCTAATGGGTAGGGCCCTGCACACCAACACTATTGAAACAATTTAAAACCCTTTTTATTTTAAAGGCTACGCTAAAACTCTATTTAGATGATGGGTTACACCTCTGTTCTCACTCTCCTACTCATTATTTTTGAGTTTCATGCACCTTAAGGCTGTCTTGAAGTGCCTTCATACTCTATAGGAAGATTGCTATATTTTACATAGTTGAGTCTATTGTGCCAAATGTTAATGTCATGCCCACTTTTACGAGTGGCCACGACATGAGAACACACATGTCATGCCCACATACCCATGTAGTCAAGACATGAACCACTAAAAAATTTTCCACCTGTCCCTAAAACCTTGTCGCATAAGGCGGGGAAGGAAGACAAGGCGTGGATAAAACATCCCAGACGCATAAACAAACAAACAACAAGAGAGAAGAGAAGGTTCCATTCCCCACCTAACCAAAGATGAATTAAGTCGCTCACAAGTAAACAGGTGAAATCTGACCTACCCATCAAATACGATGTTGTGAGTGTTTCAAGGCAACAATTGTGTTAATAAATTACACTACACATCAAGGTTGCATAACAAGGAAAGGAAGATTTCAACGTTCGGTCTAAACAAGTCCAACTTTAAAAAGGGAAGCAAAAGAACGTTAAATTTTCTCCTTTACATCAACAGAGGTACATTTATATTAAATATCTTCCTTTACATCGATGGAATAAATAACAACAGTCATTGCCCTTACAACATTAGAGATAACTACACATTAATATTATTTCCTACACATCCATAGATTAAAATGAACAATAATTATTTACCTTGAATACATCGACAGAGATAATTTACATTAATTACTTTTCCTATATATATATATTGTTAAAGAGAAATAACAATAATTACTTTCCTACATACCTCCAAGTATAAAATTGCTCTTCCGAAACATCAATAGAAGTAAACACGATAATCTTTTTTTTTCTAAATACCTCAAAGAGATAACTATCCATTATTTAAGTCTCCAATATATATCAATAAAATAAAAAAAATCAATAATTATTTTTCCTGAATACATCAAAAGAGATAATTATACGTTACTTATTTTCCCTATATATATATCCTTAGAAATAATAAACAATATTTAACCTTCTGAGTACATCACGGAGATAGAATACATTAGTTACTTTCCTGTACGCCGAAAACAAATAAATAAGCAATATTTAAATTGTCGAGTACATCAAGGAGATAATTATACATCCATTATTATCCTACACATCAATTGAAATAATTAAACAATATTTAATTTCCTGAGTACATCAATAGGAAGTAGGCCAAGGTCCCGCCAAGCCGTTAATAGAAATCGTAATGAAGCCCAATGGGGGATGTTGCCCACCTCCCATCCATATTGCCATCGTTGAATGCAATGGTTGTCCATTACACACTAGGCAACCCCCGAGCTACGGAGAGAGGAGATCGTGGAACCACTGTTACATGGAAAACTCACATGACTAGGGTCTCAAGTACGACACTAAGTTTTGTTAGATCTAGGCCACACAACTGAGAGGGGGGGGTGAATCAGTTGTATAAAAACTTTGCTTCTACTTCAAACATTTGATTCTTCTTGTTAGTTAACAGCATATCAATTAATCATTCATGAAAGCACAAAGCATAAACACCAGAGCAGATAAACATCATCACATTTGACACCAAGATTTTTGACGTGGAAAACTCGGTTAAGGGAAAAACCACGGGGTGATTAACCCAAGGATTATTCTCTGTTAGAAGAATAAGGAAATACAAAATGGCACTTGCCAATTAGGGCTCACTGCCCGAGCACACTACTCACAAAGAGACACACTGCCTACAAAGAGACACATTGTCTACAAGATCATAAGGATCACAACCTTGAACTAGAGAATGAAATCTTTACCATGTCTGGATTAGTTCCATTTAAGCCCGAGTCACACCTACTCTGTCTTTCGCTCTTTCTCTATCCCACACTCATCCGCTCCACAACACACTTTGAAATGAACTCACAAACCTTTATTTATACAAGACATCTACTTAGGAACAATCATCTAAGTCGGCAATCAACCATAAGAACATTTGTAGGATGAATAACACATCCGGTTGGCCACCACAAGAACATTCGCAAGATGAACAACTCATCCGGTCGGCTAGTCTAAACAAGAACTTCATCCAGAAGAATATCTTCAATTTCGGGCTCTACCATCAATGCGGACCAACAACACAACCTCAACATGATCCAAGAACCTTCACAAGCTTGCCTGAATGACCAGGTACACCCGCACTTCCTCTACTCACTGGAATCTCTTCTCTTCCTCATCCGGAACTTCAAGAACACTGTCTGTCGCCACTGTCATATTGCAAGAGGTGCTTCCAGACCTCCAAACCATGAACAAATCGAGATGACACATCACAAGGACATCCCCAACACTCTGTCCAATCTGTAGAGTAGGACAAAGCACTTCTGGATCTCACCGGACCTTTTTGTAACACTCTGTCACTCTGGAGCATCTCCCAGAACTGGTTCTACTTGATCAATCACAACTTCTTCACATCTTCATGCGAACCTCTGAAATCTTGACGGGATAATCTCAAGACTCATATCTACAAACCCTTTAATCCGCATCCTCTGGATCTCAACCTATTAAGTCTTTTGCCTTCTTCTCATCACTGTTCTTCACTGTTCTTGATTGAGACTAATTTTCTCAATATCCTCAGCACACAGCTCATCCAATCCTTCTTACCAATGCAATATGAGTATGTTGACATCAATGACAACACTGGCTCACCTCATACTTGCAACAATCCCCCCCTTTGTCATTGATGGCAACATATGGTGTGAAAAACCATCAAGACAAGAACTTCTCCTTTCTGTCACAGCTCCCCCTATCAACAACAACTCTTCACATGTCTTCTCTTCTTTACTGCTCCCCCTTTGATCATCAACCACTTATTTTTCACATGTCTTCTCTCCCCCTTTGACATCAATGGCAAAGGGCTCATACTTGCAATTCTAACATATCAGAATCATACCAGCTACTCCCCCTTAGTAGCAGCTCCCCATCATCAATCCGGATCACAAGATATGATAGTGATATCCACCAGACTGATGCACACCAGTGCATCCTAGTTCATCACCGGAGGGGCCATGACCCCTAACTTCTCCTGGAGATACTCAAAAGAGTCCTTGGGAAGAGGTTTAGTAAAGATATCTGCAATCTGATCCTTGGAGGGTACATACTCCAATCTGACTTCATCCTTGTTCACTTGCTCTCTCAGAAAGTGAAACTTGATAGATATGTGCTTGGTCTTAGAATGCAACACCGGATTCTTAGAAATATTTATTGCACTTGAATTATCACAGAAAATGGTGATAGGCTCCTCATATTCTACTTTAATGTCTCTTAACATCTGCTTCATCCATAAGATTTGAGTGCAACTACCTGCTGCTGCAATGTATTCTGCTTCAGTTGTAGACAAAGATATTGCCTCTTGTTTCTTGCTTAGCCAAGAAACCAATCTTTTTCCCAAAAAGAATGCTCCTCCACTTGTACTCTTCCGGTCATCCACATCTCCTACCCAATCTGCATCTGTATATGCATGAAGAGAGAAATCATGATCTTTGGGATACCATAGACCATACTCAACTGTCCCCTTTAGATATCTAAAAATCCTCTTGATTGCCATAACATGAGATTCTTTAGGATTAGCCTGAAATCTTGTCACAAGACCAACAACCTGCATTATATCTGGTCTAGTTTGAGTGAGATACAATAGTCCTCCAATCATTGATCTGTACTTGGTCTGATCTGTCTTGGGAGAGTCATCATCTTTGCTCAACTTACATCCAGTTGCCATAGGAGTGTTCATTGGCTTTAAATCTTCCATACCAAATTTTCTCAACAATTCTTTTGCATATTTGGTCTAAGAGATAAAGATGCCTTTCTTTGTCTGAGTAATTTGCAGACCCAAGAAGAAATTCATTTCACCAAGCATTGACATTTCAAACTCACTTTTCATTTGATTTGCAAAAGTTTTACACATACTGTCTTTTCCTCCAAAGATGATATCATCAACAAATACTTCAACAATCAAGATGTTTTCCTTATCTATTTGGAAATATAGATTACTGTCAGTAGTACCTTTGTTGAAACCAATCTGCACAAGATGCTTATCCAACCTTTCATACCATGCTCTTGGGGCTTGCTTCAATCCATACAGTGCTTTCTTCAACTTGCAGACCATATCATCATTATTAGACAATTGAAATCCATCTGGTTGTTCAATGTAAACTTCTTCTTCCAGATCACCATTTAGGAAGGCAGACTTGACATCCATCTGATATATCTTGAAGTCTTTGAAGGCAACAAATGCAAGAAATAATCTAACTGCTTCAATTCTTGCCACCAGAGCAAAGGTTTCTTCAAAATCAATTCCTTCTATTTGAGAGTAGCCTTTGCAGACCAATCTAGCTTTGTTTCTGATTACTTCATCGACTTCATTTAGTTTGTTCCGGAAGACCCATTTGGTTCCAATCACATTCTTGTTTCTAGGTCTGGGAACAAGATCTCAAGTGTGATTTTTCTCAATTTGCATCAACTCTTCCTCCATTGCTTTGGTCCAATTTTCATCATTGTAGGCTTCATTTATTGTCTTAGGTTCAATCTTTGAAATCACACAACATTCATTTGAATCTTGAGCAATTCTTCTCCTTGTTTGTACCCCTTTGCTTTTGTCACCTATGATCTGATCTTCAGAATGATTTAGAGTTACATACCTTGGAACTTTGGGAGTTTCTTGCACTACTGTTTCTTGATCAGGCTCATTCAGACAAACCTCTTCTTCCTGATTTACCAGATCAGTCTGTATCTGAATTTCAGAGGAGGATTGAGCTCCTTGTACCGGAGAATCATTTTGATCATCTTCATCAAATTCATAAAACATTGAGGGCTTCTCAATTCCTTCATCAACTTTCACATTTGTACTTTCTATCAACTTTCTCAATCTCTTATTGTAACACCGGTATGCTTTGCTTTGAGTGGAGTAACCCAAGAAAATTCCTTCATCACTTCTAGCATCAAACTTTCCTAGATCTTCATCTCTTTTGATATAACACTTGCTACCAAATACTCTGAAATATCTCACAGTAGGAGTTACACCAAACTAAAGTTCATAAGGAGTCTTACCGGTATTGCTTCTGATTTGAACTCGATTAAGAGTGTAGACTGCAGTGCTGACAGCTTCTCTCCAAAACATCTGGGGAACATTTGCTTCCATCATCATTGTCCTGGATGCTTCCTGGATGGTTCGGTTCTTTTTTTCAACAACTCCATTCTACTGTGGAGTCCTAGGAGCAGACAACTGTCTCCTTATGCCATGCTTCTCACAAAATTCTATGAATTCACCGGATGTGAATTCACCACCTCTATCAGACCTCAGACATTTCAGCTTCAATCCAGTTTGATTCTCTACCATAGCTTTGAAGATTTTGAACTTCTCAAGAGATTCTAATTTCTCTTTTAGGAAGGTAACCCACATCATCTGGGAATGATCATCAATCAGTAACATGAAATATCTATCACCTTGCATACTCTTGATTCTTGTCAGACCACATAGATCAGTATGGACTAATTCCAGTAATCCGATAGTGGACTGATCCTTGCTTTTGAAAGAGACTCTGCTCTGTTTACCTAGCTGACATTCTTTGCACAAAATATTTTAGGTTTCACCAATTTAGGAAGATCTCTTACAGCCTGAGTATTGCTTATCTTGATGATGTTATCAAAATTCACATGACACATCCTTCTATGCCATAACCAACTCTGATCAACTTGAAGAAACAGACAACTTTTATTAGAACCAACTAGATGGAAGATATTACCTTTTGTTTGAGTACCGGATGCAATCTTAGTTCCAGAGCTTCCAAAGATCCTGCATCTTCCATTCTTGAATCAGAGATCATAGCCTTTGTCCACCAATTGACCAACACTGAGAAGATTGTGCTTCAATCCTTCAACATATAGAACATTACTGGTTTTGCTCTTTCCATCAAAAGAAATAGTTCCCCTACCTCTGATTCTGCCAGCAGAATTATCACCAAATTTTACCATTCCTCCTTCATACCTTTCCAAATCTAAGAACTTGTTCTTGTCACCGGTCATATGGTGAGAGCATCCACTATCAATAACCCAATCATCCTTTTCTTCAACTTGGGCAGCCAAAGCTCTTTCAACAACCTTATGATTGACAGATTCAGAGGATATTGAATCTTCTTCCTTGATGGCAATAAACACCCATTCATTTCTGGATTTGCTTCCTATTTCTACTTCATCATCTGTTACTCCTTCATTATCATCTTCTTCATGAACATAGTAGCAGTTCTTTTGAAACCTTGATCTATTAGCATTTGACCTTGTAGATCTTTTCGGACATCTTGAAGCAAAATGACCAATCTTATTGCAGTTGAAGCACTTAAAGGGTAGTTTTCCTTCATACTTACCGGATCCTCTTGGCAGTCTCTTTGCAATGAGGGCTTCAAGTTGAGCTGTTTCTGCTTCTTCCTCTTCCATGTCTTTCCTTGCTTGATCATACCATGACAGCTTTCTTGAGGAGTTCTCTCCCAGATCAAATCTTTGTTTGCCTTTCACATAGGCATTGGCTTTGAATGCAGATTCAGTCTTGGGTTGATCATCTCCAAACTCAGTCATTTCAAATGCAGCCAGTTTGCCAGCCAATTGCTCTCTTGTGACAGTTGTATGGGCTCTGAATTTATCAATGGCAGCAACCTTGATTTTGTAGGCAGCAGGAAGGGATCTGAGAATTTTGCAAACAATTTCATTTTCATCCAGAACTCCACCAGCATTCCTGATTCCACACACCAGCTCATTCACTCTTGGCATAAAGGTAGTGATATTTTCATCATCTTTCATCTTCAATCTTTCAAATTTACCTTTCATACTTTGCAACCTTGCACTCTTGACAAACTCATCTCCTTCATACAGAAGTTCTAGTTTAGTCCAGATCTCATATGCAGTTGGTAGGTCAATAACATTTGAGAGATCTGAGTCATTCAATGTGCTTAGAAGAGCTTCTTTGGTCCGCAGATTGTTTTTAGCATCTGTGATTTCATTCAGAGTTGTCGGACCACCCTGTGGAGGTACATATGATTTTGAGACCATGGTCAAGTATGCTTTTCCCATACACTCCAAGTGACATTTCATGCGACCTTTCCAGAGAGTGAAGTTGGTTCCATCGAACTTCAGACTATCCTTCTTGTATGATGACATCCTGGATCTCCTCAAGCGGTTAAGCTCCTTTCAGAGGAACTTGGCTCTGATACCAATTGTTAAATCTAGGCCACACAACTGAGAGGGGGGGGTGAATCAGTTGTATAAAAACTTTGCTTCTACTTCAAACATTTGATTCTTCTTGTTAGTTAACAGCATATCAATTAATCATTCATGAAAGCACAAAGCATAAACACCAGAGTAGATAAATATTAACACATTTGACACCAAGATTTTTGACGTGGAAAACCCAGTTAAGGGAAAAACCACGGGGTGATTAACCCAAGGATTATTCTCTGTTAGAAGAATAAGGAAACACAAAATGGCACTTGCCAATTAGGGCTCACTGCCCGAGCACACTACTCACAAAGAGGCACACTGCCTACAAAGAGACACACTATCTACAAGATCATAAGGATCACAACCTTGAACTGGAGAATGACATCTTTACCATGTCTGGATCAGTTCCATTTAAGCCTGAGTCATACCTGCTCTGTCTTTCGCTCTTTCGCTATACCACACTCATCCGCTCCATGACACACTTTGAAATGAACTCACAAACCTTTATTTATACAAGACATCGACTTAGGAACAATCATCTAAGTCGGCAATCAACCATAAGAACATTCGCAGGATGAATAACACATCCGGTCGGCCACCACAAGAACATTCGCAAGATGAACAACTCATCTGGTCGGCTAGTCTAAACAAGAACTTCATCCGGAAGAATATCTTCAATTCTGGGCTCTACCATCAATGCAGACCAACAACACAACCTCAACATGATCCAAGAACCTTCACAAGCTTGCCTGAATGACCAGGTACATCCGCATTTCCTCTACTCACTGGAATCTCTTCTCTTCCTCATCTGAAACTTCAAGAACACTGTCTGTCGCCACTGTCATACTGCAAGAGGTGCTTTCAGACCTCCAAACCATGAAAAAATTGAGATAACACATCACAAGGACATCCCCAACACTCTGTCCAATCCGCAGAGTAGGACAAAGCACTTCCAGATCTCACCGGACCTTTTTGTAACACTCTGTCACTCCGGAGCATCTCCCAGAACCGGCTCTACTTGATCAATCAAAACTTCTTCACATCTTTATGTGGACCTCTGAAATCTTGACGGGATAATCTCAAGACTCATATCTACAAACCCTTTAATCCGCATCCTCTGGATCTCAACCTATTGAGTACTTTTGCCTTCTTCTCATCACTGTTCTTCACTGTTCCTGATTGAGACTAATTTTCTCAATATCCTCAGCACATAGCTCATCCAATCCTTCTTACCAATGCAATATGAGTAAGTTGACATCAATGACAACATTGGCTCACTTCATACTTGCAACAAGTTTGACATCCTAAATAAAGACATCCCATCACCAAGGGGAATCGATAGAACTTGAGGATCTCAAAGCAATATACACACACAAAAGTACCCTTTTAATGCAAAAATTCACATAAGGACACTCTTATCCCAACAAGCAGGAAGAAGGTAAAGAGGCTAATAACAGGGACATCAATACATTAGATCTCATACCTATCCTTTTCTATACAAGGGTACCTTTCATTGGATCTACAATGCAACCATGAAGAAGTAAGAAATCACTCAAAACACAATACATTCACCCATTAACATATGCTAACTAACCCCCCCCTTTTTAAAAAACAAATAATAATAAGGTACTAAGATTTTTAACACAATAGAAGAGCATGAACCCAAATCAGTCAGTTCTTCAAAATCTACGAATCCTAATGTTTCTTACAAGACTACAATACCCATAAACATGGATCTAACTTTTCCCATATAACACTATAACATGAAAGCTTTGCCTATAGAATAATTTCTTAAACCCAACATGCGGGAGTATGAATCTTTCACAACTTAAGATTGATAATCCTACGATACAAAAAGCCCACTTACAAAATAAAATACATAATAAAATACATAATAAAATAAAGTTTTGCAATCATCCCAATTTCTTTATGCAAGTTGAGAGTAATCCCATAACTTATTGTTGACCAAGTTAATACTCTAAAGAAAGTCATAACTAATTGTTGTCTGAATTAAGGTCAAGGTAGAGAGTTACTTATTGCTAGCTTTCAAAAATAAATAGAAATTTCCAAATGTTACAAGCATTTCCTCTCCTACACAGTATGGATTTTTAACTGAGATAAATAATAAAAGAACATAAAAAATAAAAAAATAAAAGCTACCCTCAGAAATATAAATTGATCCCCATAATTACTATCACTGAACTAATGTTTTCAAATAGACATCAATAAATGAAGAAGTTACTTTTAGTTTTAAACTAGGCAATAGGGTGTTTCAACCATAGGGAGTAGTTTATATAAGGGAAGGTGTGTCGTACATCTTGAGGCCACGCCTATTGGGGAAAGTTGTGCCCTGCTATAGTGGCCATGCCCCTCATAGGCTGTGAGCCCACTCCAGGATGCTAATAAAACAGTCTGCTAAGTTTTACCCTTAGATTTCTGTATCTAATAGTTTAAAAAATAGTTTACTATGCCTTCCTACCATTGTTGCACCCTATTATTACTGAACACAGTAAGATAAAAGTTTTGTTTCTATTCTGGAGGCATTCTGGTTATTATAGCGCTTCATAGCCCTTTGTACGCTTCTATTGTTATGCGATGCCTCATTTATTTTCGCAGTTTTGTGTTTATTTGTTTTGTGAGCTCTTTAGTTTTCTACACTATCCATTCGATCATTTCCTCAAATAGAGTCCCTCTTAAGGCTATTCATGTGCAACATTGATAAGGGAAAGAACTTAAACTCTTAACTAGTAGAAAACAAATAAGGGTATTACCTCCCAAAACTAGAACATCGCATTTATCTTCCAGAACCCCCAAAGCACTTCATTCCTTTATTTTTATTTATTTATTTTTTTCTTCTCTTTCATTTGCCTAAAAACACAAGGCCTCTAATAGAGAAGTCTTCTAACTACACGACTTTTCTCAAATGCCAGTATTGTCAGATTCCTCTTCTGCTGTGCTTTTGCATACATTAAATGCCAACCAGGAGAGCCTTCTCAACTCTTGCCTATCTCATCTCTGTTGTGAGTCCTATCTCTTCTTTTTTAGCAGAGGCATTCCTCCCCCCACAAACTATGGCCCCCCTCCTCTCACCGCCCGTCCCCCTGTTCTTTACCACCCCCCGAACACCCTCTGCCCTCCGCGTTTTTAAAAAAGCCCCCAATTTAAAAATTCCCAAAACCTTTTATCTTCGCCCCCCCAAAACTCCTAACCCAACCCCATCGTTCTCAAAATATCCCTCTAAAGGTTGCACTATTGGTCAAAATTGAGGTGATGTGACATGATGGGATCCAGCGTAAATAACGATAGAAAACTCTAAGGCTCGCAAAGCATCGTTGATATAGAGAAGAACATTGTACAAGTTCTAAAAACGTGGCGCAAGCATTCTAGCGAGCTTGTTAATGACTCAGCATCAAATGTTACAGAACTCCTCTTAGCATGGCGTGGGTCCAGAAAGGATAGCGCAGGGCAATAAAAAGAGGGAGAAGTGGCCACAGAATAATGCAAAATTAATAAGAAATGATTCACAAGGCATTAAAAAGAACATGGCGTAGCATGTGGAGATTGCATAAGTTCTAGCACAACAATCATATGAAACTTTGCATATAACCATACGAGCTTGGCACAGCCTTGTAGAAACTCAACGTAGCCATAAAACTGGTGCAGCAAATAAATGAAAATTACAGTGTTGCCAAAGGTAAAAAAAAAAGGTGCAGGCTATTGAAAAGGATTGCGCTGGGCAAATCCTTGCACAGTAGAATCAAAACGTTGGTGCCTTCCATGAAAACAAGATGCCCATAAGCAATCCTTGGCACTATCCATTTGAATGTGGAGCATTAAATAAACTTGCACCTCTCACAATCTATTGTGCAGCCAGAGAATAGGGTGTGAAGGTTAAAACAGAGAACAACCATATCAGATATGGTACAACCATGATCAAATGAAGTAGCCCTATAAACATTGTATAGGGCAAGGCTAATACAATATTCAATGAGATCAAATGGCACAAGCCTGAAAACACTACACAACACATTAGGAGCCATGGTACAAGTAACATACATTGTGCACCTGCAAGTATGGAAGTGTAGCCATAATACATGGCGCTGCATTAAAATGTTGTGTAGATATTTACAAAATTGTGTAACCTCTCTTCTGCTGCAAACATATGAAAAGCATCACGCGATGGGAGAGATCTTGGACATGCTGCCAAAGTTTTTAAAAATGAGATATATGAAAATTATATATATATATTTCATAAATGAAATACTTGACAAGCCAAATTCAAGCTCGATATGCTATTCCTTGCTAAAATCTAAAGTAACGAATATCTATGGTTAATAATAAATTAACATAGAAATATCCAAATTTAACTATTTTATTAATTCCCAACTAACTCTATCTTCTTACAATGAAATAAGAGAAAATAACATTATCTTGCAACGAAAGCCCTACGAATGAATTTGAACTATAACCACTTTACTTTCAAGCACATGGGATAAATGCAAGCACTCCACAGACGCTTATCTGAATTCAAAGAAGGGCACAGCTAATCCTATGAATTAATTTTAAGGAACAAGATTTCTATGCTTTGATACATTTACATCAAATAAAGAAAACTGACAATAAACCCAAACTAAATTTATTACTAGGTAAGGCAAATCTAATTAATTATTTACCTCACCAACTATCTTATAACTGAGGAAGCAATTCGAGAACAACAATAGCAATGCAAGGATCCTCCCACTATGACAGTAATAACACAAAACAACTACACAAGAAAGGCACGAGGACTAAAAGCAACACACCTTTGCAATCATTACGATAGGTCATAACATATCATTAAAATGCAACAGACTGACCCACGATGGTCGTCACACTATATCAACCTCACAACTAAAGAAGGAAGGTTACTTACAACATACCACAACCATCTCAAAGGCAACCCCAAGGTGCAAGAACAATCAAGACCCTTTATGAATATGCAATAAACACAAACACTATACGGGGTACACAAGGCATGGGAAGCTGACTCGTGAAGGATTCCGACTGAAGGCAAAGAGGGAACCCCACTCGAATAAGTCCTCTATTCGAAATCAAAACAAAAGTGGTTTACAAGACTAACATACCGCATGGCCCCCAGGTCAACCATTTGACCGAAGGACTAGGTAGGGTGAGGTGGCCTAGGGGTTTAGTGATTCCATGTCTCCTCCTCCACATCCGCCCATTGGTCAGTACCTGTATCATAACAACCTGTACACTCAAGACAACACATCAAATCCAACAATAGAGGTCATAGCCGAAGCAACATTAATAGACCAATGAGGATGCATGATCTCGCTAATTACATGTCCATCACACAATTATCTCCTATAATAATAAACACATTTTAGATTTTAAATCTAGAACTGTATGATGAATAGGTACGTACCAGTGAGACAAGGGTAGGCCTTACACTCTAGCCCCCTTGGATATGACTTACTCCGGGAAGTCATCAAGAGAAGGATAGAAACAATTTCCTAAACTTCTTTACATCAGACGAGGTAAGTGCAAAAGATACATATGCAATAAGGAGCTCATAAGATTTTAAAACATGTTAACTAAATGATATAAAGGCTAAATTCTTTTCACAAACACATTCTATAGATCAAAACCCAACACGAAGAATTTTCATGTTCATCAATCATTATTACACATGCATAGAGGAACCTTCACATCGTTCAACATGTTTATAAAGGAAAACATCAACTCATAAGCAAATACATCAATTACAAATCTTACATTAAAACACATATTTCATTCATCCACATTACAGGTATAACTTCACAAGGCTCAGATAAAGGTTTAGGGGAAAGTCATAGTCTCCTCATCGAATCCAAGTAACCAATACCAGTGCCAAGTAACCAAAGATCTAAGAACCAGGTAGAATGATGGTCTCAGGGCCACGCGCCTGGGGGCCTCGCCATACATTCCCACAATGGCCTACCTCTTGTTTGTATATGGGGTTTAGCCTCCAAGAGATAGCCAACATAAAAACAAGATCACTAGGAAGGTGAGTGGATTATGACCAGCCCATACTAGTCCACACCTACCCCCATCCTCATAAGTTTCCCACGTCTGCTTCCTTATATATGCTCTACCAGAGGTCACTCCATCAACATGGTGAGAAGAACATCACAACACATGACCAACACTTGCAAACAAAAAGAATTTGGCTTAGCCACCACAATTAACAAATATATCAAAAGAAAAGAGTTTCAAAATCCAACAATAAAATAAATAAATGTGCGCAATTCTAACAATAAATCAAACATAACCGCAAGGGTTACGTGAAAATGGAGAAATCAAAGATTTGTGGCTAAGTTACTTTTAGAAAAGATTAAATAACATGGTTGGTCCACACATGCAAGATACAAAAAGGTCATCAAACGACTGAAAGAAAAGATTGCAATCTATGAAAGTGCACATTACATCACTATGTGACTAACATTAAGTCACCAGTAAGGAAGGAGGGAAACACGGTCGCTACACGTGCTATGCAAACACAACCAATGCAATAACATCATGTAGGTATGGATTATCAATGCACCTTCACGTACTCTTACGTGGAATCATGCCCTTCTCAAAGGTAACACGTCATCAGTATAGTACATCATGCCCTTATCAAAGGTACATGCCATCATCATAATGTAATTGTCTCTAGGATGCTATGCATCCACTCAAATAAGATACCAAGGTAAGAATAAACCTGCACCAAGTAGCATGGCCTCGAGAAACTCACATGGCCATACCAAACCATAACTAAGATCCCATGTCAAATGTCATTAGTACCGTCAAGGATATAGAGCATGATAGGAAATCACTATGGGCCTCTCAAAGGTCCATTCACTAAGGAGAAGTAGGGGGTACTCTGGCATAGGAAGGTATGGCTGGTTGGGTAATCCCAAACCAATGCCACAACATATCGCCATAGCTCCCTAAGTTCTTCCTCTCCACTACTTAACTCCACACATGGAAGGTCTCCAACTCTAAGATTGGACCTTATAGGGTATACAAACAAGCAGCCACACAAGCATGACTCCACCATACTTGTGGTTATACACTCAACCCATGGATGGATACCTAGTATCGCAAGCTCATGAGTACACAACGCATGTACGGGGTGATCACAACACATAACAAGCACGTTCATAACAGGTATTCACATCCACAAGGTATCACATAACACAATTCTCCTTTATTGTTCATTACTTAGTGAAGAAGTACAACTTTCATTCATCAATTCACATAATAGTTACCATGAAGATTCCTAAGAAGTCTACCAACATCAATTAGATTCACCATTTCAAGGCATAATTGGAATCTAACCATATCTCCACATTGAGGGACAAAGCAATACACCTCCAAAAGTATACCGACATTCTAGCATATGCATACAAGGTCATAGTTAAATCAAAATTAATAGTAGTTTGTCTCGCAAGATGGTGTCTCACATCACATTACATATCATGGGGCTATTGATAACCATAACATATTCCAAATACACTACAATCAATACACATACTTATCTAACAACAAGGTTCATGAGGTAGAGGCATATCACAAGAGGAACCTAAATAAGGAAAATCTTAAGTCCCTACTTTAGTATCTTTCCAAAAGATGTCATACCTTTTCTCCTCACAAGGTATGCATATCAAGGTATCCAATTCACACAAACAAGGTTATAAAACACAATTTCAACTATGGAAGTACTTTACAAAAAATAAAAAATAGCCACAAGCACACCATTTACCCTTGTATCATCTTGAGAACATAATTTATTTCATAGCAATCCTAAGCACCAATCTTAATTTACCTTCTTTCTTTCTTAATATTTTTACTAGGTAATCTAATGCAATCACACACGACATAGCTTGTACTTATAAAATTCAGAGCAAGATACACTTCATGCAATCTTTTCTAGTTACCAATCCAAAGGAGACAATGCCAATTTCCAATGATGACTAGGGTTAGGGATTCATGAAAGTGTGTCTTTCAACACCATGACAAACAAACACCAAGTTCACAAGGCAAGTATAAGTCAAACAGCAATTAAGATGTCACCACTCTCCACAAAATACACAAGGGCGAGGAAATGTCCAACACTACCCACATTATAGTCCAACCAACTCGAGAGGGCAACCGACGAGGAGGAACACAACCATCACAAAAAAAAAAAAAAAACAGCGGAAGACTTCAAAAATCATGTGACAAGGCCACCATGATGACAAAACAAGAGGATGGACATTCCTCCAAGGTGAAGGCTAGTTGACAAACCACAACCTCACTCTCATGCAACTACACGGAGTAGGGCGGGGGTCAAACCACCCTCAATCCATTCCATGTCGGCCCAAACAACATGCAAACCCCAGAGCTCCCAATGTTGAAACTTGGCTCTGATACCAAATGTCATGCCCACTTTTATGAGTGGCCACGACACGAGAACACACATGTCATGCCCACATACCCATGTAGTCAAGACATGAACCACCAAAATTTTTTCCACTTGTCCCTAAAACCCCGTCGCATAAGGCGGGGAAAGAAGACAAGGCGTGGATAAAACATCCTAGACGCATAAACAAACAAACAACAAGAGAGAAGAGAAGGTTCCATTCCCCACCTAACCAAAGTTGAATTAAGTTGCTCACAAGTAAACAGGTGAAATCTGACCTACCCATCAAATACGATATTGTGAGTGTTTCAAGGCAACAATTGTGTTAATAAATTACACTACACATCAAGGTTGCATAACAAGGAAAGGAAGATTTCAACGTTCGGTCTAAACAAGTCCAACTTTAAAAAGGGAAGCAAAAGAACGTTAAATTTTCTCCTTTACATCAACAGAGGTACATTTATATTAAATATCTTCCTTTACATCGATGGAATAAATAACAACAGTCATTGCCCTTACAACATTAGAGATAACTACACATTAATATTATTTCCTACACATCCATAGATTAAAATGAACAATAATTATTTACCTTGAATACATCGACAGAGATAATTTACATTAATTACTTTTCCTATATATATATCGTTAAAGAGAAATAACAATAATTACTTTCCTACATACCTCCAAGTATAAAATTGCTTTTCCGAAACATCAATAGAAGTAAACACGATAATCTTTTTTTTTCTAAATACCTCAAAGAGATAACTATCCATTATTTAAGTCTCCAATATAAAATAAAAAAAATCAATAATTATTTTTCCTGAATACATCAAAAGAGATAATTATACGTTACTTATTTTCCCTATATATATATCCTTAGAAATAATAAACAATATTTAACCTTCTGAGTACATCAAGGAGATAGAATACATTAGTTACATTCCTGTACGTCGAAAACAAATAAATAAGCAATATTTAAATTGTCGAGTACATCAAGGAGATAATTATACATCCATTATTATCCTACACATCAATTGAAATAATTAAACAATATTTAATTTCCTGAGTACATCAATAGGAACTAGGCCAAGGTCCTGCCAAGCCGTTAATAGAAATCGTAACGAAGCCCAATGGGGGATGTTGCCCACCTCCCAACCATATTGCCATCGTCGAACGCAATGGTTCTCCATTACGCACTAGGCAACCCCTGAGCTATGGAGAGAGGAGATCGTGGAACCACTGTTACATGGCAGACTCACATGACTAGGGTCTCAAGTACGACACTAAGTTTGACATCCTAAATAAAGACATCGCATCACCAAGGGGAATCGATAGAACTTGAGGATCTCAAAGCAATATACACACACAAAAGTACCCTTTTAATGCAAAAATTCACATAAGGATACTCTTATCCCAACAAGCAGGAAGAAGGTAAAGAGGCTAATAACAGGGACATCAATACATTAGATCTCATACCTATCCTTTTCTATACAAGGGTACCTTTCATTGGATCTACAATGCAACCATGAAGAAGTAAGAAATCACTCAAAACACAATACATTCACCCATTAACATACGCTAACTAACCCCCCCTTTTTAAAAAACAAATAATAATAAGGTACTAAGATTTTTAACACAATAGAAGAGCATGAACCCAAATCAGTCAGTTCTCCAAAATCTACGAATCCTAATGTTTCTTACAAGACTACAATACCCATAAACATGGATCTAACTTTTCCCATATAACACTATAACATGAAAGCTTTGCCTATAGAATAATTTCTTAAACCCAACATGCGGGAGTATGAATCTTTCACAACTTAAGATTGATAATCCTACGATACAAAAAGCCCACTTACAAAAAAAAATACATAATAAAATAAAGTTCTGCAATCATCCCAATTTCTTTACGCAAGTTGAGAGTAATCCCATAACTTATTGTTGACCGAGTTAATACTCTAAAGAAAGTCATAACTAATTGTTTTCTGAATTAAGGTCAAGGTAGAGAGTTACTTATTGCTAGCTTTCAAAAATAAATAGAAATTTCCAAATGTTACAAGCATTTCCTCTCCTACACAGTATGGATTTTTGACTGAGATAAATAATAAAAGAACATAAAAAATAAATAAATAAAAGCTACCCTCAGAAATATAAATTGATCCCCATAATTACTATCAGTGAACTAATGTTTTCAAACAGACATTAATAAATGAAGTTACTTTTAGTTTTAAACTAGGCAGTAGGGTGTTTCAACCATAGGGAGTAGTTTATATAAGGGAAGGTGTGTCGTACATCTTGAGGCCATGCCTATTGGGGAAAGTCGTGCCCTGCTATAGTGGCCATGCCCCTCATAGGCTGTGAGCCCACTCTAGGATGCTAATAAAATAGTTTGCTAAGTTTTACCCTTAGATTTCTGTATCTAATAGTTTAAAAAATAGTTTACTATGCCTTCCTACCATTGTTGCACCCTATTATTACTGAATAGAGTAAGATAAAGTTTTGTTTCTATTCTGGAGGCATTCTGGTTATTATAGCGCTTCATAGCCCTTTGTACACTTCTATTGTTATGCGGTGCCTCATTTATTTTCTCAGTTCTGTGTTTATTTGTTTTGTGAGCTCTTTAGTTTGCTGCACTATCCATTCGATCATTTCCTCAAATAGAGTCCCTCTTAAGGCTATTCATGTGCAACATTGATAAGGGAAAGAACTTAAACTCTTAACCAATAGAAAACAAATAAGGGTATTACCTCCCCAAACCAGAACATCTCATTTATCTTCCAGAACCCCCAAAGCGCTTCATTCCTTTATTTTTATTTATTTATTTTTTTCTTCTCTTTCATTTGCCTAAAAACACAAGGCCTCTAATAGAGAAGTCTTCTAACTACATGACTTTTCTCAAATGCCAGTATTGTCAGATTCCTCTTCTGCTGTGCTTTTGCATACATTAAACACCAACCAGGAGAGCCTTCTCAACTCTTTCCTATCTCATCTCTGTTGTGAGTCCTATCTCTTCTTTTTTAGCAGAGGCATTCCTCCCCCCACAAACCGCAGCCCCCCTCCTCTCACCGCCCGTCCCCCTGTTCTTTACCACCCCTCGAACTCCCTCTGCCCTCCGCATTTTTGAAAAAGCCCCCAATTTAAAAATTCCCAAAACCTTTTATCTTCGCCCCCCCAAAACTCCTAACCCAACCCCACAGTTCTCAAAATATTCCTCTAAAGGTTGCACTATTGGTCAAAATTGAGGTGACGTGACCTGATGGGATCCAGCGTAAATAACGATAGAAAACTGTAAGGCTCGCAAAGAATCGTTGATACAGAGAATAACATTGCGCAAGTTTTAAAAATGTGGCGCAAGCATTCTAGCTAGCTTGTCAATGACTCAGCATCAAATGTTACAGAACTCCTCTTAGCATGGCGTGGGTCCAGAAAGGATAGCGTAGGGAAATAAAAAGAGGGAGAAGTGGCCATAGAATAATGCAAAATTAATAAGAAATGATTCACAAGGCATTAAAAAGAACATGGCGTAGCATGTGGAGATTGCATAAGTTCTAACACAACAATCATATGAAACTTTGCATATAACCATATGAGCTTCGCGCAGCCTTGTAGAAACTCAACGTAGCTATAAAAATGGTGCAGCAAATAAATGAAAATTACAGTGTTGCCAAAGGTTAAAAAAAAAGGGTGCAAGCCGTTGAAAAGGATTGCGTTGGGCAAATCCTTGCACAGTAGAATCAAAACGTTGGTGCCTTCCATGAAAACAAGATGCCCATAAGCAATCCTTGGCACTATCCATTTGAATGTGGAGCATTAAATAAACTTGCACCTCTCACAATCTATTGTGCAGCCAGAGAATAGGGTGTGAAGGTTAAAACAGAGAACAACCATATCAGATATGGTACAATCATGATCAAATGAAGTAGCCCTATAAACATTGTATAGGTCAAGGCTAATACAATATTCAATGAGATCAAATGGCACAAACCTGAAAACACTATGCAACACATGAGGAGCCATGGTACAAGTAACATACATTGTGCACCTGCAAGTATGGAAGTGTAGCCATAATGCATGGCGTTGCATTAAAATGTTGTGCAGATATTTACAAAATTGTGTAACCTCTCTTCTGCTGCAAACATATGAAAAGCATCACGCGATGGGAGAGATCTTGGACAAGCTGCCAAAATTTTTAAAAAATGAGATATATGAAAATTATATATATATATATATTTCATAAACGAAATACTTGACAAGACAAATTCAAGCTCGATATGGTATTCCTTGCTAAAATCTAAAGTAACGAATATCTATGGTTAATAATAAATTAACATAGAAATATCCAAATTTAACTATTTTATTAATTCCCAACTAACTCTATCTTCTTACAATGAAATAAGAGAAAATAACATTATCTTACAACGAAAGCCCTACGAATGAATTTGAACTATAACCACTTTACTTTCAAGCACATGGGATAAATGCAAGCACTCCACAGACGCTTATCTGAATTCAAAGAAGGGCACAACTAATCCCATGAATTAATTTTAAGGAACAAGATTGCTATGCTTTGATACATTTACATCAAATAAAGCAAACCGACAATAAACCCAAACTAAATTTATTACTAGGTAAGGCAAATCTAATTAATTATTTACCTCACCAACTATCTTATAACTGAGGAAGCAATTTGAGAACAACAATAGCAATGCAAGGATTCTCCCACTATGACAGTAACAACACAAAATGACTACACAAGAAAGGCACAAGGACTAAAAGCAACACACCTTTGCAATCATTACGATAGGTCATAACATATCATTAAAATGCAACAGACCGACCCACGATGGTCGTCACACTATATCAACCTCACAACTAAAGAAGGAAGGTTACTTGCAACATACTACAACCATCTCAAAGGCAACCCCAAGGTGCAAGAACAGTCAAGACCCTTTATGAATACGCAATAAACACAAACACTATACGGGGTACACAAGGCATGGGAAACTGACTCGTGAAGGATTCCGACTGAAGGCAAAGAGGGAACCCCACTCGAATAAGTCCTCTATTCGAAATCAAAACAAAAGTGGTTTACAAGACTAACATACCGCATGGCCCCCAGGTCAACCATTTGACCGAAGGACTAGGTAGGGTGAGGTGGCCTAGGGGTTTAGTGATTCCATGTCTCCTCCTCCACATCCGCCCATTGTTTAGTACCTGTATCATAACAACCTGTACACTCAAGACAACACATCAAATCCAACAATAGAGGTCATAGCCGAAGCAACATTAATAGACCAATGAGGATGCATGATCTCGCTAATTACATGTCCATCACACAATTATCTCCTATAATAATAACACATTTTATATTTTAAATCTAGAATTGTATGATGAATTAGTACGTACCAGTGAGACAAGGGTAGGCCTTACAGTTAAGGTGACTGCAGCATAGAACCTTCTACCAACTTTGCACATTAAGGTGCATCTATAATCTATACTCTCCTCCTAAATCACGAAGGGATAGCTTTGTCAAAAAGAATAGAGTAAATCAAACTAAAGGGTAACACAAATTTGTAACTGCAGACAAGTTTGACAGAAGAAAACCTTTAGTGGTGGTGCAGGAGCTCCCAATTCTAGTCATTTTTTTGATATGTCATGTTTTGTTGTCATGTTATATTGTTCTTCCTAAGGCTTTGAAAGCCATTTTCATGGGATGTAATAAGGACTTGGTCCATTTGGTTGACTTGTCCAATCTAGACCTTGATATGGTCAATTTGAATGTAATAACACTTAAGAAACATGTGGTTTCTTGTGGAGGAAGTAATAACCAATGGTTAACTGCCTTGGATAGTAGTTGTATGGTTGGAGGAGGAAAAACATTCTTCAAGCCTTCTATAGGCAAAACAATGTAATGACATGCCAAGAATAATGAAGTTGGGAAGTTTTTGGAGTGCAAATCTGTAATTTTCTACATTTTCCTAAAAAATAGTCATTCTGTATGGCTCTATACGGACAGGGAAGGATCTGAAACTACTGAAATGTGTTAGTAATTTGAGATACCTTTCATTTGAATGTAGTTTGGTTTCTTGAAACCTCTTGTGTTGTTAGAACCAAATCGTTTTGTGAAAACTGGTCTGGAAACCCTAAAAACTAGGTTTTTATGGAAAAATGTGTAATTTCTCCTCTGTCCTCTGAAAGGCATCAACTATTTTCAGTAGGATGGAGAGAGAGAGTGTGTATTGTATGTTTTTGTTGGTTGTAAGGTCTTCACTCCTCACTCCAAGGCACTTGGCATGAATCTAACTAGTCTACATAGTGATTAGTTAGTATGCAAATGGTGGAGATCAGTTTGGTTTCTAGGAACAGTCAAGAGACCAACCAAATGGAGGGTATATTTGGTGTTTGTAGATGAAAACAGACCTGTGCAGGTGCTTGTTTGATCCTGAGCAAGTGAATCTGATGCACTTCCTTTGTAAGGACCTCAAATAAGGCCTATTTCCTAAAGAGAAGAGTTTGTTGTCATTGGACGCCTGGAACAGAGTACGGCCCTACAACTTGGTGGATGGTTGTAAGTCCATAATGGGTATTTAAATGTGCAAAGAGTTTAGATTGTCCTTTGGAGGTTTGAAAAGTTATCCTTGGATTAGTCGATCTCAAGGGCTACAAGGAATAGGTCTCTTTAGGCACTGTCATAGTGCAGTCATACTGTAGTTTGCTGTTCACTGTCCTTGCAGGTACAGAACATAGTTATTGGGTTAGAGACCTTGTGTTGGTCATGTCCTTGACAAGTTTGTGTTGATCGTAGTGTGAGATCCTATTGGTAGGGATGTTGGTAGTTTGGTTGTTGATCTAGAAGGTAAGTGGGTGTGTTGGTTGGGTTGAGTAGAGACTCCACAAAAGAGAGTTGAGTAGTCTATGTGGTGGACACTAGGGTGTGGTCCCAGACTAGGTCAGTCTCTTGGATAGCCTGGTATAGGCTTGTGTTGCATAGCCTTTGAAAACCTTGTGAAGGAAACCTAGAAGTCTAGGTTTACTGTGTGAACCAAAAACAAACACTATCAATACCTCTGCATCATATTGGTATCAGAGCCAATATTTGATTAGAGCAGTGTATGTCAGATGAGGAGATTGAAACTGAGGCTAGTACAATGCCTCCCAAGACAATGAGTCAAGAAGCCATCAAGAAGTTGGTGGAAGAGATGGTTGAGACAAGATTGCAAGAAGAAAGAAGGTCTAAGGGCAAGACCAAAGAAGATGGAAGTTCTTCTGACACAAATGATGAAGAAGAGGCAGAAGAGAGTCCTTAAGGGAAGGACATGTCTGCAAGTCAGAAAGCTTTCTTGAATGCACTTAAGGGTGCTCATGGAGACAGTGGTGATCCCAAGATGGATGTGCCTACATTTCATGGCAAATTGGATGGGGATGCTCTCACCGATTGGATAGAAGCCATGTGTAACTACTTTGATTACAAGGAGTTCAATGACAACAAAAAGGTTAAATTTGCCAAGACAAGGCTAAGAGGTTCTGCACTTGTGTGGTGGAACTACATGCAAAGTAAGAGGGAGAAGATTGGGAAGAGTCCCATCACTAAATGGAGTAGAATGGTGGCTATGCTTAGAAGCAAGTTCATGCCACCTGACTATGAGATCTAAACCATTAGGAGATTCCATAATTTGAGACAAAAAGACATGGATGTGGCTGCCTACGCAGAAGAATTTCATAGACTAAGTATGAGAGCCAACCATAATGAAGAGGAAAAGGAGATGGTGGCTAGGTACCTAAATGGTCTGAAATATAATTTGCAAGATGAGATCAGTTTAGTGATCCCTGGAACAGTGGATGAATGCTTCTTATTGGCCTCTAGAGTAGAAGAAAAGTTGAGAAGGAAGGGTGGACAAAGTGCCAGAGGAAGAGGTGGCAGAAACCAAAGAGGAAGAGGCAGTTTTGGCTGTGGACAGTCCAACAAAACTAAAAATAACAGTCAACAAGAATCACAAACTGAAACAGAGCATAGAGGAGGCTTCAGAGGTTGGAGAAGGCCTAATGGTAGGGGTGGAAATGGTGGAGGAGGTAGAGGACCATGAGTCTTCACTGGAAGGTGTTATGGCTGCAACCAAGTTGGCCATACAATGAACAAAAGCCCAGAGAAAGCCAGCAGTTCTCATGACAGTGGAAGGAGAAATCAGTTAGTGAAGGATGATGACTATGAGAGTGTGAATTCACCAATGGGAAGTGTTGCACCTATCCTAGAAGGAGAGAGTATGATGATTAAGAGGTCTATGTTGAAGATGCCATTGAAACAAGAGCCTCCTCAGAGAAAGAATCTTTTTAGAACCCAAGGCCTAGCCTATGGGAAACTTTGTAAGATCATAGGAGATTCAGGATCTACTGAGAATGTGGTATCCACTAAGATGGTTCAAAAGTGCAAGTTGAAGAGGCTGCCTCATATCAGTCCTCACAAGATCTCTTGGTTGAACAAGAACCAAAGTTTCATGGTAGAAGAGCAAACTTGGGTTGAATTTGCAATCGGTGACTACAAGGACAAAGTGTTATGTGAAATCATCCCTATGGATGCATGTCATCTACTTCTTGGCTGCCCATGGCAATATGATGTCAAAGCACAACATGATGGTGAGAAGAACACCTATGTCATCACCAAGAATGGAAGACCATACAAGATGGATCCTATGTCAGAGCAAATCGGGGGGAAGAACAATGACAACAGTGTCATGTTGGTGAATGGCAAAGAGTTTTTGAACCTCTTGAAGGAGAAGGATACCCAAGGGTATTCCTTGGTCATGAAGCCCAAGAGTGGATTAGATCAGCAAGATCAAAAATAGAAGGAGATTTAATTGGAAGTGTAGCAACTTCTAGACAAATATCAAGATCTTGTGGTAGAGGAAGTCCCCAACTCCTTACCACCCATGAGGGACATAAGTCATCAAATTGACTTAATACCTAGTGCTACATTGCCTAACAAGGCTGCCTATAAGCTGACCCCACAACAAAATGAAGAAGTGGCAAAGAAAATTCAAGATCTTTTGGAGAAAGGGCTGATTAGGAAGAGTTTAAGTCCTTGTGCAGTCCCAAGTGTACTTGCTCCTAAGAAGGATGGAAAATGGAGGCTATGTACGGACTCAAGGGCCATAAACAAGATCACCATAAGGTACAGGTTCCCAATGCCAAGGATTGAAGATCTTTTGGATTATCTTGGAGGCTCGTGCTATTACTCAAAGATAGATTTAAAATCAGGTTATCATCAAATCCAGATCAGACAGGGAGATGAATGGAAGACTGCCTTCAAGACTAATGAGGGTCTTTATGAATGACTTGTTATGCCATTTGGTCTTAGCAATGCTCCAAGTACATTTATGCGCTTGATGAATGAGGTATTAGTTGAATTCATTGGTAACTTTGTTATTGTTTATCTTGATGACATACTAATCTTCAGCAGGACAAAAGAAGAGCATGTGAAGCATGTTAGTCAAGTGTTGGAGAAGCTACATGAGCACAAGTTGATGATCAACTTAGACAAGTGTGAGTTCATGAAAAATGAACTTGTATACCTTGGATTTGTGATTTCCAATGGCTGTTTGAAGATGGATCCCTCTAAGGTTGATGCTATTCTCAGTTGGCCTACTCTTAAGACAGTGGGAGATGTGAGAAGTTTCCATGGATTGGCGACTTTTTATAGGAATTTTATCAAAGGTTTCAGTCACATTAGTGCTCCCATCCTCAACACCATCAAGGGTGGAGTCAAATGTAGATTCCAATGGACAAAGGAAGCCGATGTTAGTTTTGAGTTGTTGAAAACAAAGGTGGCTGAGTTACCTACTTTAGTACTTCCTAATTTTGATAAGGTGTTTGTTGTTGAGTGTGATGCAAGTAAGCAAGCTATTGGTGCTGTTCTCAGCCAAGAAGGACATCCTGTGGCATTCTTCTCAGAGAAGTTGAATGAAGCCAAGCAAAGGTACTCTACTTATGACCTAGAGCTCTATGTAATGGTGCAAGCTCTTAAGAAATGGAGACATTATTTATTGCCCAAAGAATTTATTGTGTTTACTGATAATCATGCTCTAAGCTTTCTAAACAGTGAAGAAAAATTGAACCATAGACATATTAAATGGATGGAACAGTTACAAGCTTCACAATTAAGCACAAAAAAGGTGTTTCTAACAAGGTGGCTGATGCTCTAAGTAGGAGGTTGCTTATTGTTCATGAAATTTAGTTAGAAAGCATGGGCATTGACTTTTTGAAGGAGTTGTATAAAGAGGATTCACATTTCAAAGAAGCTTATGATGTTTGTGTAAACTTGGCTAACACATTCCATGGAGAATATGCTGATTTTGTATTGCAGGAAGGTCTTTTGTTTAAGGGCAATTTGTTGTGTATCCCTAAGTGTTCCATGAGAGACAATATCATTAAGGAGAAGCATAATGGCTCTTTGGGAGGACATTTTGGCTTAGACAAGACACTAGAACAAGTTACAAGGTTCTATTTTTGGCCAAAGGTGTAATCCGATGTGAGAAGGTATGTTGCTAGTTGTGCAATTTGTCAAAGGGCCAAAGGTGTGTCTTCAAATGTAGGTCTATACTAGCCCCTTCCCATTCCCAATAGGCCTTGGGAAAGTATAAGCATGGATTTTGTACTTGGGTTACCTAGGACAGCCAGAGAGGTGGATAGTGTGTTTGTTATTGTTGATAGATTTAGCAAGATGGCTCATTTTGTGCCATGTAAATGCACAAATGATGCATCTCATTATGTAGGTCTATTTTTCAGAGAGGTAGTGAGAATCCATGGTTTTCCATTGTCAATTGTAACAGACAGAGATTCTAAGTTTGTGGATCACTTTTGGAGGACCTTGTGGAGAAAGTTCGACACACAGTTGTCCTTTTCATCAGCCTACCATCCACAAACTGATGGTCAGACTAAAGTGGTTAATAGATCACTTGGAAACCTCCTAAGATGCCTTACAAAATAGCATGGTTTGGCATGGGACTTGGTTATCAGTCAGGCTGAATATGCCTACAATGATTCAAAGAATATGACCACTGGTAAAAGTCCTTTTGAGGTAGTTTATGGCTTCCACCCAAGAGGGCCACTTGAATTGAAGGATCTCCAAGGATGGGATAAAAGGAGTGCACTTGGTGAAGATTTTGTTGCCTCCATAAAAATAGTCCATGATCAAGTCAAGTTGCAATTGGAAAAAACAGTCACAAAGTACAAAGAAAGGGCAGATTTGAAGAAAAGAGAGGTGCAATTCAAAGTTGGAGATTTAGTTATGGTATATTTGAGGAAAGAAAGGTTGCCAAAAGGCCAGCCCACTAAACTCTTGATGAAGAAGATTGGGCCATGCAAAATAGTGCACAAATTCGGTCCAAATGCATATGAGATTGAGTTACCATCCGGTCTTGGTATCTCTCCAATTTTCAATGTTTGTGATCTTTTTCCTTTTAGACCCCTATTACATGGTGAAAGTAGATCAGATTTGGTGGATGAAGATGCTATTTGGATCAAGGATTTGCCTCCAAGCAAACCTTTGCAGCTGGAATGTATTCTAGATTCCAAAATTGTCAAGAAGACTAGGAGAGGTGTCTACAAAGACTACTTGGTGAAATGGAAGGATCTTCTTGATTCAGAGGCCAATTAGATGACTGAAGCAGATATCTTGAAGCATGGAATGACACTTCAACAATTGGCAACTCAAGGGACTTGAGTTCTTCTTACAGGGGGAGTATGGTGCATGAGCTCCCAATTCTAGTCATTTTTTTGATATGTCATGTTTTGTTGTCATGTTATACTGTTCTTCCTAAGGCTTTGAAAGCCATTTTCATGGGTTGTAATAAGGACTTGGTCCATTTGGTCGACTTGTCCAATCTAGACCTTGATATGGTCAATTTGAATGTAATAACACTTAAGAAACATGTGGTTTCTTGTGGAGGAAGTAATAACCAATGGTTAACTACCTTGGATAGCAGTTGTACAGTTGGAGGAGGAGGAAAAACATTCTTCAAGCCTTCTATAGGCAAAAAAATGTAATGACATGCCAAGAATAATGAAGTTGGGAAGTTTGTGGAGTGCAAAACTATAATTTTCTACGTTTTCCTGAAAAACAGTCATTCTGTACAGCTCTGTATGGATAGGGAAGGATATGAAACTATTGAAGTGTGTTAGTACTTTGAGATACCTTTCATTTGAATGTAGTTTGGCTTCTTGAAACCTCTTGTGTTGTTAGAACCAAATAATTTTGTGAAAACTGGTCTGGAAACCCTAAAAACTAGGGTTTTGTGGCAAAATGTGTAATTTCTCCTATGTCCTCTGAAAGGAATCAACTATTTTCAGTACGATGGAGAGAGAGAGAGAGAGTATTGTATGTTTTTTTTGGTTGTAAGGTCTGTACTCCTCACTCCAAGGCACTTGGCATGAATCTAACTAGTCTACATAGTGACTAGTTAGTATGCAAATGGTGGAAATCAGTTTGGTTTCTAGGAACAGTCAAGAGACCGACCAAATGGAGGGTATATTTGGTGTTTGTAGATGAAAATAGACCTATGCAGATGCTTGTTTGATCCTGAGCAAGTGAATTTGATGCACTTCCTTTGTAAGGACCTCAAATAAGGCCTATTTCCTAAAGAGAAGAGTTTGCTGTCATTGGATGCCTGGAACAGAGTACGGCCCTGCAACTTGGTGGATGGTTGTAAGTCCATAATGGGTATTTAAATGTGTAAAGAGTTTGGATTGTCCTTTGGAGGTTTGAAAAGTTATCCTTGGATTAACCGACCTCAAGGGCTACAAGGAATAGGTCTCTTTAGGCACTGTCATAGTGCAGTCATATTGTAGTTTGTTGTTCACTGTCCTTGCAGGTACAGAACATAGTTATTAGGTCAGAGACCTTGTGTTGGTCATGTCCTTGACAAGTTTGTGTTGATCATAGTGTGAGATCCTATTGGTAGGGATGTTGGTACTTTGGTTGTTGATCTAGAAGGTAAGTGGGTGTGTTGGTTGGGTTGAGTAGAGACTCCCCAAAAGAGAGTTGAGTAGTCTATGTGGTGGACACTAGGGTGTGGTCCCAGACTAGGTCAGTCTCTTGGATAGCCTGGTATAGGCTTGTGTTGCATAGCCTTTGAAAACCTTGTGAAGGAAACCTAGAAGTCTAGGTTTACTGTGTGAACCAAAACCAAACTCTATCAATACCTCTGCATCAAGTGGCTTTAACATGGAAGCCACAAGAGATCTCAGGTGAGAGAGAGAGACTTTGTGGGGACAACAAAAAATGCTCCCCACAGGGACTTTGAGGTACCGTTCACCTAAATCTGCAATGACCACAGTCTGTGAACAAGAGGAGCAATTGTTCCATTGTCCTCACTGACCCCCTCCTTTTCTTTCTTCCCTCCCTTCACTACTTCAGGAGTCGCCCAAATCCAACCGTCCCCCACAGTCTTGAGACCATCCATCGAGTGACACTTTTTTTTCTTTTGTGATTCGGTAGTCCTCTTTTTTTTTCTCCCCCCCTTTTTTTTTACACCATTGGTGACCCCCCATAGCTAACAACTCACAGCCCATCTTCCAGACTTATTTCTGATGGCATTGTTAACCCTAACAACAAAATAAAAAATTGCCAATAGTTTAAAACAAAACGCTGATGACATACATGGTCTACCGGTGGGAATAAGCCCTACAACATACCAGCCACAACTAATAATTCTAGCAGTAGTTATAAGCCCTTGATGGCTAGATCTTCCCACCAATGGATCTTTGTGTCGATTTAAATCCCCCGACGATCATCCTAACCACACACCGGCATCTATACTACTAGCAGCCTGCTTTCAACAATGTTGGTCTATTTTTCTCAACTCCTCTGAAAACTTCAACCCTAAAACCCTATCTCCCCACGGTCCCAATGATGCTCCCATTCAAACCCCCCTCCTAAAAATAAATATATCTTCCTAAACAAGAATATAGAAATTCTCACTCTAGAATACCATTGAACTTTAAAAAAACTATATCACAAGAAAGGAGAGACAACATAATAAATAGGAAAATAAATATAACTCTACGGTTTTTGCATAAGTTTAACATACATAAACTTTGGTTCATATTTATTTCCTTTATCAAGCATATATATAAATCCATAAGGGTCGCAATATAATAAAGGGGAGATTTTAGAAATAGTGCCAAATTTTATATAGGATAGTGATTAAATAATATGGTTTTCCTATAATACACTCCTACCAAGATATGCCAAAATATTTTATGTAGTTTACTCATACTATAGTATGTCATAGTATTTTATAGGCACCATTGAATAGATTATTGTGATAATAAAGATTGCTTGACATGCAAGGTTGACTATCAAAATTAGGCCCTAGTCGTAATACTAGAACAAGGGAGATTTTAGAAGATTTACCAAAGTTTAAATATGATTATGATTATATGTATATAAGTATATTTGGTTTCCATACATTTACACATACTGAGATACATCATAGTATTTTAAGGGAAACATTGAAAAGGTAGTTGTCATAAACAGATTCCTTGTCAAGCAAGCTCAATTATCGAATTTTAAGCCCAATATGCTATCCTTGGGGCATTCACAAAATTAATGAAAACACATGACTCATCACCGAGTGAAATCATCAACAGTTTGACTAATCAATTTAAGACTGACTTTAATTCTAAAAGTATAACAAGGTTTTCCCACATTAAAATGCCTCCTAGGAAAAGATACATGAAAACAACTTCACATCCCAAGCAAGGAGGCTAATTGCGAATACTCAACTGCAAGAAACATACGATACCAAAGTAGTGAAAAAGACCTCAAGTAAATCAAAATCATGCAAGAACACAACACTTTACGGGTTTATGCACCTCACAAGGAACAACCTCGAAAAGGATTACATTTAGAGGCAAAAAGGCAAACACTGGCATGAGTAGTCCCCTCTTTGCAACTGACAAGGAAGGTTTAAAAGACTGACATACCATAAGAACATAGGGTCGATGCCCAAGGGACTAGGTGAGGTGAGGTGGACCAGTAGTTCCATGTCTCCTCCTCCACATCCATCCATTAGTTAAACTTGTATAGGTATGCCCTGCACACTCAAATCAAAACATCAAAACCACCCATGGAGATCATAGCCAAAGCAACATATAATGACCAATGAGGATGCATAATCTAGCTAGGTTCTTGTTCATCATACAATTACATCATATATACATTCAACTCATTTTATCATTTACTCTAGACTATAAATGAATCAGTACATACCAGTGAGAACAAGGGCAGCCCTTACAAATTCCTTGAATGCAAACTTCGTCATTTAGTAACTCACAATTCAATTTAAACAAGGATCCCTTTCAACTTCTTATGCTTTGCTCTTTCTCTTTGACTGATACTATCATTTTAATAGGGTGATGGTTAGACAGTGGGTTTGGAATGACTTGAGTTTTGTTTGTATTTTTCTTTTGAATGACCTATGAGAAGCAATCTTTTTTCAAATAGAATCTATCAAGTCTACAATATATTATTTTGTTGATTTTCTGACAATTTGACCAAGAGAACGAGATGCCTTTGTTGTTCTTTTCCCCCCTTCTATTGGGTCTACCAGGTTGAGTGAATTTTAAAATCTTAGCCAGAAGAATTTCTCATTCCCTCTCCATTCTAGAGGGTTCCCCCCTTTTTTATCTTCTGAATATTCTATCATGTTAAAATCTCCATCAAAGATCTAGGGAACCTTGGGAAGACTTGATGTTAACCATTTCCAAAGTTCTGTTCTATTCAAATAGTCATTGGGGGCATAGATAGAACATAACCCAATATCCACTCCCCTAATGTTCAGAGTGATCCATACACTCCTGTTGCAGGGAGAGTGACCAAATTCTTTTAGTTATTTTTCTAGTTTTCTACTTAATAGAGTAGCATTTCCCCCTCTACCTTTCTCATGGCTCGATGTAAAGGAAATTGCTTCCCTCTATACAAATCTCAATGTATTTTCTAAGGTGAAGCCTACTTCCTTAACTTATTGAATAAACAATACATCCATATCCTTATTACAAAAGTCTCTCAGAACATATTTCCTGTTAGGGGACTCCAAACCCCTAACATTCCAACTACAACAGCAAATGGCTTTCATTACTTTGGAGATTGAGGGGGTGGAGGGTCTCTTCAAAGCTTAGTGTTATCCACCAAATATTTTTGGATAGAGTCAAGTATTTTCCTTTCCTTCCAGGCTTAATGCTGCTAATGTTCCTACTCAGTTTCTTTCTTTTTTACCTTCATCTTCAGCCTTAAGGATACCCTATTTGAGGATGCTCAGCTCTAAACCAGAGGGATCCACTTCTCTCCTTTTCAAGAATTCCTCATTGAGTTGATCTAATTTTTTTCCTTTTCTCTGTAACTTCCCTTATTTTATCAAGTGCAAGTTGTGCATTTTTCTATCTCATTGAGATAAACCCATTGTCAGAGGCATATCCCAGAGGAACACCATCCTGCTTGCTTTCAGGGTCAAATTTGGGAGGGGAGTTCTCCCTCAGGTCCTTAGGGTTTTCATTGAATTGCAATGGAGTATTTGCAATCTTGGAAACAAGAGCAAGGTCTTCTTCCATCCACCCTTCAGAGGATTTTTCCTCCAAGGAGAAACTGCTAAGGTTCCATCTTGGGTGCTATTTGAATCATCTCCATCTAGGTGATCTTCCTTTACAGCTTCTGAGTCCAAGCCATCATCAATAGAAATAAACCCATTCATGACCTCTTCTATGGATGATGCCTTGAGAATCAGGCCACCATTAGGGTTTGAGCTTTTGTTTTTATTGACATTCTCATTATTTGTTGTTTGACCCACATTTTTATCCTCTGGGGGGGTGCAGATTCTCCACAACTAGAGTCCATCCCTTTTATTTCAAGTTTATTTTCTGAAACCCCAATTTTACCTTTGTTTAGGTTTCTATTGAGGGCTGAACAATTCTTTTTTTGATGCCCATCCTATTTACATAGGAAGCATGAATTGAGCCCACCCATACTTGTTAACTCACATTGAAATTTCTTTCCCTCCCAATTAATTTCTAGAACTTCTGGGATTTGAATCCCTATGTCAAAGGAAACCAACATTCTCACATTGAGATGGGGAAGGGTGGATCTTGTCTCATCAATTTTTAAAATTTTTCCAAAGGGTTCAAAAATTTGTGGCAAAAAGTTCCAGAATTGGACCAAAACATCTTTTAGCAGAATCCATCTTAGAACTGAGAAAAATCATATTTCTTTGTGTGGTGTATCCAACTTCCAAGGAAAAGCCTTGAAGAGAGTTGGCCCTATGTTCCAATAATCTTTCTCAATTATCCTTTTCTGCATAGTATGCGATTAAAAAAAATACAAAGATTCCCAGTTGTATCATGCGACAGAAAGAATAGTGAATGCCCAATTTTTTCACCATACTGTAATCAACCAATTGTCAAAGAATTTTCTAGATGGTAGTTTTTCCAAATTGACACAAGTGAAAAAGATTACAACATTCATTAATCATAATTCTTCATTTTTAACTACTTTTCCTAATTTATCGTTAGGTTTTAAAGAAACTTTCCTTGGCACTGAAAGAAGCTCACCTTGCCTTCGCTCCAAGGATCCACTTCCTTCATTTCCCTCTTTGGCGCTTGGACTGAGTTCTCTGACACCACCCATGACTACGAAGACTACATTTTTTTGCATGGTTTGTGCATCGTCTGCATTCACTATTTCTTTGAAATACTTCAACCTTTGCTTACCTGGCTGGTCTTGTCCACCCGAGTTGTCCTCCATGGGCACTAAAGGCTCTTCAATGTGAATTCAATTCCTTCCCATGCATTGTACTCTCCTCTCCGATGCCCATCCACCAACCCCCTGGGTTGACCCAGTATGACGCAACGACGAGGGCAAGAAAAAGCCAAACCGAAGATTTAAAAATTTAAATGTTAAAACAAGACAAAACACAATGATAAATAATTTCAATCCAAGACCACATATATGATTGCAAATTCAACCAAGCAAAACAAGGAACACAAAAGATTTCTCAACAAGGAGAGGAGCCCAAACGGGAGGCACATGGTGGATTTGTAGACAAACCCTTGTGCGACCCCTGGGAGCCCTCCAAGAAATCCAGAGTGAAAGTCTCAATCATGGGTATTAAACGACATCCTACTGTAATAAGATTGGATAGAGGAAACTATAAGCCTTGGCAAGGTGGAATCCTAACGCGTTTCAGGTGGCTTCATATTTTGCCCCATCTCTATGGACTTGTTCCTCAATGTACATCCTATTGGTGAAAATTTGTGTGGGATTCTAAGATTGAACACATCCTAGGAGTGATTGGTTGCAGTTTTTATATTGATACCTAGATGGCTATTGCTGATATTGAGTGTCCTTGTGACCTTTGGATCAAAATTTGGGAGATGTATGGAGATCCAGTTGATCCTCCATTCCCAGAAGATCCTACCTTGGATTATCTTCTTCCACTTGATGTTTTTCTACCATATGATCATAAAATAGCTGCAGTGCTTAATGAATGGGAAGAGCTTGAATGTCATGATGACATAGAGACTTCTAGAGATGCCCCTTCTCCTATAGAGACGTTTATGAAGACTTTGGCTTCTATGACTCCTAATCTCGTAGACACCTCTAATGTTCACACTTAGACATCTTGTGTGGACACATCATTGACTGATGAGCAGTGTAGTCAGATGACATGCATTGAGATCTCATATGCATTACTTGTTGCTTTTGATGAGACTAGTATTGCTACATCCACGGTTTCTGTTGATATAGTGCAGTAGGATAGTCATTATCTTCTAGATACATCTTCTTGGGATGACTACTTGATAGGTATTGTAGATTTGTTTTGTGTGTCTCATCTTGTAGACTTGGATGACACTATAGAGGATATTCACCTCCTCTTTGATGTTGACTCTCGTGGAGTTGCATCATCTTCTTTGGATGTGATGAGGGAACCTTCATACCCTCTTGTTCTTTGTTCTCCTATTCACTTGTCACAGTTTGGCATTGAGTTGGAGTGTCTTGAGAAACATTCAAAGGATTCTTTATCTTTGGATAATGTTCTACATTCATTTCCATTAGATTCTAGATTGTCACCTTCTTCAATTTGGCATGAGACTCTTGATTGGATTGCGGCTTCTTTCAGTATCGACATGGCGACACCTGAGCAGAGTTCAGAGACATCATACATCTTGAGTTTTCTTCTATCATATTCCTTTCAAGAATAGGATGAAATCCTGGATAAATCCTTGGTCTTGTTTCTTCCTAAGGGGAGGAACGTTGTTTGGTGATTGTGGATCATCCTCACCATTCATTGTCAGGCATCTACCATCAGTGCAGGAGACTCTACATTTGGGGGGGCTATTTGGTCTCTCTTCTTCTTCTCTTTTATGGTGGTAATTTTTCCTCACATGGGTTTTTGTTTGTCTCATACTATAGAGAGTATTTTTCATGTTTTCTCTCTTTTGGGGAGGGGGTTTTTCCTATAGGTTTTTCTCCTTTTCTTCATTTGTGAGAGATTGTTTGTACATGGGTACCTAATATGGCCTTGTAGCTAGGACCCATCCATCATTGCATCATTTGCATTTTTCTGCTTCTCCCTAAGTTGTCTTAAGGGGGGGTGCTAGTGTGAACAGGGGTATTTCCTATCTAGTTTGGTATTTCCTATCTAGTTTCCCCTTATAGTGTGAATAAGGCACATTATCTAACTAGTTATTAGTTAGAGTCTATTCACACATGTTCACATGTTAAGTTGACATAGGAAGCATTCTAATTGTTTCTAGTTGTTGATTGTTGTCTTATCCTACACATGTGATCTTATCAACTATTTGGCATCTTATCCTCTAGTTGTCTCATGTCATAAGATTAAGACACTTGTCACATGACTACATCATATTATCTCTCAACCTTGCCTTGATAAGTAGGGTATGCCATAGCATATTGTGATAGGAGATTAATGGTTGTATGTTGTTGTATTTGCATTCTTTGATAGGAATACAATTTATTCTTATCATATTGATCTTCTCATTTATTTGTACTTTCCATTAGGCCTCTAGATCTTGGGTGGCTATCTCTGTAAATGAGAAAATTTGGATAAATGAAGATAAAACAAATTAAATGCAATACCTTGATCCAAACCTTTTCGAATACCCCAAATTGATGCATGCATGTTTGGTTTGCTCGAATGGTTGATTTGTTGATTGCTCAAATCTATAGCATAATGTTGGATTGAGATTGGATGAAAGAAGAAGATAGGTGAGGATGGATGAAAGATGAGAAGAAGATGATGCAAAGGTTCTAGAATGATTTTGACAGTGTAAGGGTATTAAACTCAATACATACCAAAAAGGCTTATGAGAGGCTATATTTATAGACAAGGGTGCTTTTTGATGTGGAGGGAAGAAGATTTGATAAGATAAGATAAGATTTGATTTTTGATAAAATAGGAAATAAAACAAGATAAGATAGAAAAAAGATAGAAAGATTGACTTTTAGTTTTAAATCCTCAAAAACGGAATAAATCTTTGAAAAAGATGGGAGGATAATTGATGAATTATTGAACTAAATAAATTAATTAGATACACATGAGTTTAAATTTGGAAAGAAAGCAAAAGGATTTTATTAATTAATTAAATATTTAATTAATTTTGGATTTATGATGAGAGATGATGTGGAAAGATAATTAAATAAATAAAAAATTATTTAATTATAGGAAAATAGATAAATGACTAATTAAACAATTAAAAATAATTATTTAATTAGAGAAGATAAATGGACATGGATAATTAAATAAATAAAATTTATTTAATTATAGAAGGGATTATGGGATTGAAAGGGAATAGATGAAATTAGTCAAATGAATAAGATTTATTTAACTAATTAGGTGATCATATGGGTGCTTGGGGCAAAACATGTTACAAGATGTCTAGATACTGTAATGCAATATGAGTTTAATGCATAAAGAATGAAATGGGATAATTTTAGGTGTCTACAATCTCCATAGATAAATCTTACAATAGCTTATGCCTGCATGATCATTCATTTACTTCTCATGTAGACTTCATTGCCTTATTCTATATTGCACATGATGAAATTATAATCCTTAGAGAAGAAATTTTATATACATTTGATTATGATGGATTTGCTGATGCATCCTTACATATGAAGTCATTCCTACTTTCTAATTATCAAAACATAGATAATGACATTCTATTGAATAGTGATTTTAGATTGTACCTAATTGGTAGAGCATTACGATGGTTTGATTCATCTTGCTAGATTTACACTTCCTTGATAAATTTGGTTGATCCTTTTATCTCATATTTTTTACCCCTAAATCACATAAGGATACCATGGACTTAGAGATGGCCTCTCATAATTTATCCTTTAATCCTAAATCACCATCTATCAATGTGGTTTATGTGTCTCATATACCTACTTTTCAGGTGGTCTCTGATTCACATGATTGTAACCTTGTTCGGTATACTCATCAAAGATTAGGAAGATGCAAAGATGTTAATTTACCAGCATCAATTTTACCATATAATGCACTTAATTTTCCTTCTATATTTCAATCCATATCTAAAACAAAGGAGTACTATGTTATTCAACAAATGTAGAAAACTCAAGCTAAAATATCTATATGGGACTTGTATGCACATCACCTCATTATAGAGATACAATAGAAAAATTTGTAGAGAAAATCCAAGTTCAGTCTAACATTACTCCACAACTAGTTACATCTTTGATTGAGTCTATTATCCATGGAGAGCATCAAGCTATATCATTTGATGATATTGACATTTCACTTGAGAAAGTTCTTAAAGAAGCTATATATATACATGTCATGGTGAAATGTGGCAACATATTCATCAAACAATCATTAGTTGACAATTGATCTATCCTCAACATGTGTACTGAAGATTTTTTGAAGTAATTAGAAGTAGACATATCAAAGATACAACCATCAAACCTTACCATTAGAGGATTTGAGATATGCCTAGATATTACATGGGTATTATCATTCTTCCAAATCATGATGGACCATGCAATTTAATTATTCCATATGATGCCTAGAAAATTAAATTACAATTTCCTTCTTGGGTGTCCATGGTTTCATGCTATGAAATTTGTTCCCTCTACTTTGCACCAATGTGTAAAATTTGTGCATAACGAGAAGCTTTTTCACATACCTATTGATCCCCAACCATACAACAAAAATAAATCAATGTACACTTCTAGCAATTATATTACACAAATTGAACCCTTAGCACATGACTATTTCACGTTACACTACGATGATTAGGGTTCACTAGATTTTATATCATGTCATGTTGGTGAATATCATGTGGATCTTAATGCTTATGGTATCTCATAGCTTTACATGGATCCATACATCTATGGGAAAACATCTGAGGCATATAAGGATGCAAAAGAGGCAGGTATGTGCAAATGTGATCATTAAAGTAATACATATACACCAAAACCACCATATCATCCTAAGACATCATTCAGATAAATCTATAGTCCTAGATATAAATTTAGGAATAAACTAGGATACAAAGGAACTAGATTAGGAAAGAATGAATAAGGTCATAAGAGATTTATTGAACCATATGAGACTAGAAGAAGCCATAGCATATGTTATCAATCTAAAGACATGACTTAATGGATAGAATAATGAAAAGGAAAAGGAAAAGGAAAAGGAAAAGGTAAAGGACTTCAAGTTGAGCTTGGTTGTAATCCTAATAAGGCTTTACGTCCATTTATTACATGTGATCTTTCTTACACAATTCCTTTGGGTTGTTAATTGATTCATATATTTAATGTTCCATTACATTATTAAGATTCATCAAGATTACCATAGATCACATGTGTCTTGTTATTCAAGATACATTTATACACATATATACATACATATGAACATTAAACATAGAAAAATAAAATCCTATGCATGATGACACACATTATTGACTATTAGACATGACCTGTTCACATTTTAACCACTTTTTCACATGCCACACATTTATTACTATCCTAATTTTACACTGATTATATCTTCTGACCTATGACATATACAAATGACCATATCGATCCACAACACCTATCTATTCACATTGACACATTTAAAGACAATACATTATTCTATAATCCATAGCATGTGATATGCACATTTTATTGCATTATGATTCTTGGACCTTGAAATAAATTTATATAACATTACACATTCCTTCACAATAATATCATATTTACATGTCTTTTCATTTTTATTTATTAACATTATTACACAATATTAATTCACATGATGATTATGAGACCAATTAGGTCTAACCTACTACATTATTTGGGCAATTACACCTTGATTATGATCCTCCATGGTTACACCTTTCAAGACAACTTTACATTTGGAGGCATCACGTCTCCCCCTTACACTCTAGGATTTTATTAATAAATCCTTATAATTAGAGGCATCATAACTTCTCCCTTACATTATGCCTTCATGGACATGTCTTTACATTTGGGGCATCATGACTCCCCTTACACATTGTGTCTTTTATTTTCATATCTTGCATTGGTGGAATCATGCATTCCTCCATCTTATCTCTTTGTGCCTCATTGCATTATCTTACCCATCTAGAGGTATTTAGATTGACATGTGCTTTCATGCTTAGACATTACTCTTTTACAATCACACCCAATCACATCCTAAGAAGCTAGCTTACCATATTGGAGGGAATCAAGAGCTATTCCTTCCCTATCACACTACATGTACCCACATGACCTAACCATGTTCTATACATTACACTTCCCACATTATCCACTATATGACATACACTAACATATTCTTCACTACTAGGGACCTTTCACCTTACATATACCAATGTGTGCCCATACTCTTAGATGCCACATTAGGGTCATATGCTACTCTAGTGTCTTGCATATTTACATGAGTGTTCCTAGCCACTAAGTTCCATAACACCATCCTTTATTTTCCCATGTTGGGGGGAACATCATTATTCCTTGATAATCTCTTGCCCATGATCTTACCACACTTATCATTTGAGACATTTATATGTTCTTTAAACAATGTATTCTTTAAATTTATTACTCTACATGATTACATTCTTACATGCTTAGCTTAAATTTAATTTTCATCTACTATTTTTTCCTCTCCTACAAATCCTTGTATCCTATAGATGCAACCAACTGTAGGGACATATCATGTCACTAACACTCCCATGTTGAGTTTTGTAGACAACTACAAGTACCTAAAGAAACTCATATTTAGTATGTGACATGCCTTACAATCCATGCACCCTTCCACCATTTGACCTCCAAATGATGTAGGTCATTACCATTTTTGTACATGTGGAATTTATCTTGTTTAGATCACTTATGATTGTTGACAATGAGATTCAAATTGCATTTGTTCCTACATGTGTTACAAAAGCTACTCAGAATATTTTTTCTCTATTTTTTAAATTCCATTATAGAGTACATGAAAATGGATAATCCTATATGATGACATCTTCGAGTGTCCAATACTTTATATGGACCCCATGATATCTTTTGATGTCTAAATATTTATGTTGCACGCATGTTTGTGAGTGTTATATATGTAACGTCAAAAAATGTCCCCTTGGGGGCTTTTCCCTCATAAGGTTTAGCTCCTGGGTCTTTAGTGTGCATTTAGGACATTTTAGTTCATATTTTAGCATCCCGATGGAATGAGACCTAAGTCTCCTGGCAAATAGGACCTAGGTAAACCCCTTGAGTTGTACCCTGCCTAAAATAAGGGGGAGGACTTGGGCGCCCGTGCCCTAGTCCTACCCTATTTTAGGTTAGCCCCAATTTGTAGGTGCTGGTTAGTGACCGTTATTAGGTCCTTCTGCCGACATGGTAAGTTTGAATTTCAAATATCTTGGCGGGAGTGCTTGTAGATGAATATATAAGCATGTGTAGGCATTCATTTGTAAACTAGATTTCAATTAGATAATTACTAGCAAGCTATTGTGTTCCTAAGGTGATTCAAGGCTTTCTATTATGTTGCAAGAGCAGACTTGTGTGTTTTGTGCATTGATATTTGCAGATTTGAGCATCAATTCCTTCATGGCATGAAGAGCATCTTCCTCCATGAAAGCTTCACTACAAGGTGACATAATATTGTGATTTTATTATTGTTTCCTTTGGTTTTTGGCCTCTGCCTCACAAGGGCACGCCCTCTTCATCTGATAATTGTGTTTGAAAACTTAAGTGTCCTCTAGGGTTTGACTGAGGCAAACCTCTAAACACCACATCCCCCAAACCAAGTCTTGTGTTTGTAGGTTACAGGTGTCGCATCTGGGAAAAGTGGAGTTGCAGGAAGACTGGGAAGACATCAGGGATTTAGGATCTGAAGAAAAGCTAGACAAAAGAGCATTTCTTAGACTAGGGTGCTCACACTAGTGTCCTCCATGCACTATTTTCAAGAAACATAAGTTACAGGGCTGATCAGTGTCCGAAGGAGGTCCAGATTCCCTAAAAAAGTAGGTACCTTGGACTTGGGCACCCACTCCAATGTGCTCGATTGTTCCTCTTCGGAACCCCAAAAATAGGTACTCTATAATCCTACATTTTACTCCCGTCTGTAAGAGGTTTTTTAGTAATTCATTAATTTGTTGTCGTATTTGCATAATTAAGGTTTTAATGGTCAATTGGACATAGGAGGAGGAAAAATTGATAGTTAATTTCCTAATCCAAGTTTCCTTACATCTGAAAGTGACTCTAGGGTATGATAGTGCTTTCCATTTGACCCTAGATCCTTTAATGTATAGTGGAGAGGTGGATTTTAACATCTAAACCACAAACGATTAAATAATTCAATTTTCCACTAAACATTTTGGTGGTCTTTGAACTTAAATTGCAACTTTCTGAGTGTTTGTCTGTAGATTTTGTGTGATTTCATTCATTCATTTGGTCATTTACCTTATTGCATTGAGAAAACTTCAAAAAAATTGAAAATTTGGAAAAATACAAAAAAATTGCATTGTTGGGCTTACTAAATTGTGTCAGTTCTTCCTAAATTTTCCTAATTCATGATTTTTGCATCAGATCTGATATAAAATAAATAAAAATACAAAAATTCAAGATCTTACATCACATTTGAACATCATTTAATTGCTAGGGTTTTGTAGAAATTTTGTCAATTTTATAACCTAGTAATTCCAAAATCTAGGGTTTGTAGGCAAAATCTTTTATCAAAATTTTCTACTGATTTTAGAGGCTCATTCAAATTTTAATTTGGCTGAAGTCTTGCATTTTAGTGTGAATTTGCATTTTAAATTAATTTATTTGCATTTTTGCATTGAAAATTTCAACAAAAAACTAGCAATTTTGGTGCATTTTCATTAAATTTGCATGGGAATTTGGCATGATTAAGCTTGAAAATAATTTTCAGATCTGAGAGTATTTAATTTCCATCATAAATCAGACATTAAATCATTCAAATAGCTTTTTATCCCAAGATCTAAAACCTAGGGCTTCAAAAATGACAATTTTCACTAAAAACGGCCTTATCGACTCTCCAAACTTGCACTACAAGTGTGTTGTGAAAGATATTTTCACACTAATTTTCTGTTATCAGGGTAATAATTTTATTCCCCTCATAAAAATCTTCACAACACCCTTTTTACAGGCTCTTGTAGTGAAAAAATGGGCGAAAAACTACACATTTTGACAATTTTTGCCCTAGGGTTTGACCTAGTTTGCAACCCAAGCGTGTTGTGATCAGTTTTATGGATTGAGGTGACTGATATTATCAATATTATTCACTATTCCTCCTAAAATGTCTTACAATACCTCCTTTTCTAGGTCTTGGAATTGAAAAATCGTGAAAAATAGCCTATTTTCGCTATATTTTCACTAAGGGTTTGACCTTCAATTTCACTAAAACCGTGTTGTGTTGGATATTTTTGCACCAAGTGGCTGTTATTACTGATATTATTTTCTTTCCATCATTATTTTCCTCACAAGACCCTTTGTTATGCTCTGTTGCATTGAATTTTGGTGAAAAAAGTGCTTATTTTGACATATTTTCACTAATTTTGACTCGGCATTATCTTGGATTTGCATCAAGAGTGTGTTGAAAGTGAAATTATTTCTGTTTTGGACTGGTATCATACATATAACCTGCTTCCATTGACTGAAATCCTCATAGCATCCTTTGTTTCATTCATTCTCATTTGAAAGGCATTGAAAAATCAAGCATTTTTGGCTACTTTTGCTCTTACCTTTTGCACCAATTTGGAAAAGCTTTCAAAAATATGATTTGGCATTAGTTTGAGCATAAAATAATGGCCTCTAATAATAATAGCAACAATAGGTTCCCTCCTAGACCTTACATGGAAATAAAGGCTCCTGAACCTGAAATTGTATTCACTCCTCATGATAGAACAATCGGTGATTTCGAAGGACCTCTTTACATTACCGTTTAGATAATGGGAAATAATGTGGAGGGAACTCTGATTCATCCTAATTCCATGAATAATATTTCCACTAAGGAGTTCCTCTTTTCACATCAACTAATGCAAGGTTCTTATGATCTCTTGAGCTTGATGATTAAAACACATAAGGAAACCTTTATCAAGCCTTTGGGTAAGATATCTCTGTTAGTAACATTATCTGGAAAACATGTCGAACAATGGTTCAATGTTCTCCCCATTTCTGACGTCTTTCGCATTAAATTGGGACATTCGTGGCTAAGAGAAATGAGAGCTATCCCTTCAACAATACACCATTGTCTGAAATTCCCTCTAGATGGTCGTATAATCACCGTCCCTCGGAACAAGTTTAAACCTTTGGTTTAGGAAAAACATTATGAATTGAACTACTTTTGGGATAAAACTAAAGTACCTAGTCCTTCTACACAAGAAATGACAAAATAGAAACAACCCGCATGTGAAGAGAACTTTAGACCAAAAGGACAAGGTCCCTATGCTGAGGTTCCTCCCCTGAAATCCTTACATGGATCAGGAGATCGTTGTCAAAAACAAAGTGTCCCACCACAACAAATGAGGTTTGATCCCATTGCTTCATCTTCTAATGTGCATAAACCTATGAAAGATAATAGCCCTATGTTACAAAAGATAAGTGGTAAAACAAAATGAAATAGAAAGGCAAGAAAAAGAAGGAGAAGAAGACAAGAATATGCCATAAACATTGCCTCTCAACAAGAAAACATGGATCCTAACATTCAACCAAACAAAGATAATCCTAATGATGAACAACATGATGAACAAGATGTTGATAACTGAGAGGGGGGGTGAATCAGTTATCCTAATTATTTCCCTTTTTGAACTTTCTTATTAATTAATGCAGCATTGAATCAAACACAAAAACATTACCATAAAATAAGAAACACATGACACAGTATTTTTGACGTGGAAACCCTGTTAAGGGAGAAAACCACGGGGTGATTAACCCAAAGATTATTCTCTGTTAGAAGAATAGGGAATTACAAAATGGCACTTGCCAATTAGGGCTCACTGCCCGAGCACACTGCTCACAAAGAGGCACACTACCTACAAAGAGACACACTGTCTACAAAAAAATGTTATACAATACTTGAACTGATTGGAAGCATCTACATATGCTAGAGTTCAGTTCCGGTTAGGCTCAGTACACTGATCTGCTGCACTTCATCTTTTCTCTGTTCTTTAATCTGCTTTTCTTTCACATACCGAATCTTTCTTACTGCTTCTGCTTTGCTCTGCACTTGTTTGCATACTATATCACACTTCCACTTTTTTCACAACTAAATCCATCCTCTATATATATCCGCACAAGTAATTTCATCACTTTTCTAGTCGGCATCCGGAACAGTCTTGTTTCTTACAAATTCTGTTATGTCGGCTGAATCCTTGCTCACCAAGCAATGCGGATCAAGCATATACTTGTAGATATCATTAATCATGTTGGCCAAACATGATTCATGCCTTCACAACCTTTACCATCAATAGTAACATATCCAAAAAATATTCTGATGCTCTGTCAGTCAGTTCTTCCTTCTGTTCTCATTGTCTTTCAGGAATCCGGTACTCAGCTATTCATATCTTTTTCTTTGTCCATCACCGAAGGCTAAATCCTTGGAATATACTACTCAAGGTAGTCCTCTTGACTTCCCCAAATCCGCACTGCACCAAGACACTTCCTCTGAGAGGTCCGGACCAATCTGTCGGACCTTGCCACATGCTCTGTTCTTGTTCACCGGACCACAACAGTTCTTCATCCTGACTTCCGGTAGAGGCACACCATGACTTGCGGATATGTGGGATGACATTTGTTGCCATCAATGACAACAGCCATGAATCCATATAGTGTCTCTTGCCAACAATCTCCCCCTTTGGCATTGATGGCAATACTTAGTGAAAAATGACTAAGTGTTTACACTATGCTCCCCCTTTGCTGATGCTCTATCTTTATATACAATTTCCGGAACTCCCCCTTAGTTGGATTCCTCTTTTTTCACTGCTCCTCACTCCCCCTTTGACATCAATGGCAAAGGGTAGGGTCCGCACACCAAAATTTTGAAAATTTTTCTATACATAGCCGCATATTTACATACTCACATGAACTGAAGAATGTCTGCAAAAGATGTCTTCAGTTGGATCAGTTCTGTAGCCCAACTTTGCTTCATTCTATCCAAAATTGAAATTTGACCACTCAAGAAAAATGCAAAAGCTTCTGCCCTCTTGAGATCTGTCGGATCATTTGTTTGGGCGGTAGTTTGAGCATCACTGATGGCCTCATGCATAGTTTCTAGCTTAGGGATTATAATCCTTCTAAGTTCTCCCATCCGGTTAATGATATTCTTCCTTTCCTTCTCAAAGTTCTTTATTGCATTCGTGATTGCAATAGTTTGACATTCTTGATTTACTATGGAAGAGAGAGGATCAAAACTTTGTAGTTTGTCCTGTTCCGCTTTTATTTTCTTATCTATTTCTACTGTTGCCTTTGACCAGGAGATACAAAATTTGTAAATATCACCGCCATCCTTAAGAGCATTTTCTAAGCTCTTTATTCCAATACTCATATTTCTCCTATCGTTAGAGATTAATCCTAATACTTCTGAAAATCTTTTATCCAAAAATTCCTTCCGGACCTTTTCTTCAGCTGATTTTTCTAGAGAATCAAAATGTGTATCAACACTGCTGACTAAGGTTTTGAGATTACTAGAAGAGGAGGCTGTCGGATCTATCTGGATTGATGGCATAATCTTTACAAGCACTCCGGAAGTAGCCTCTATCAACTCACAGTCTTCCATATGAGACTTTAGGAGTTTTTCATTTGCCTTGGCATTTGCAAATGAAGCTATCTTCATTGTTTGTACTGGAGAGAGAGAGTCAAAGTCGAATGGGCCTTTTAGAAGCTCCGGTTCATCAATCTCTAAAGTTTCTTGGCTTAGAAACTTTTGGACAATTTGTGCAGTGTCTCTTGCCGGAGACAGATGTTTCTTTTCTTCTGCAGTTTTGTCCTTAGGAGTCTTATCTCCTTCCACATTCTTACCACTTATAGTTGTGGTTTTCTCTGTTGGATTGTTCTCTTTCTCTGTACCCTTGGTGCTGTCAACCTCTTTTTCTTTTTCTGCTGCTTCTTTCTCCTGTAATTTCTCTGCTTCTTGGGATCCGGAGACTGTAGGAGAAGCCGGAGAAGAGATGTTAGTCTGTTCAAGTGGCACCTCTTCCGGAGCAGATGATGCAGCTGTTTCTGCACCTAAGTCCTTTGTAATAGGAATGTTGAACCTTTTGAATGTATTCTGGAGGATCTCTTCAGTGTCCTTGGCTACTTTGTCAGTTTCACCAAGCATAAGCTGATTCATCCTTGCTTTGCTTCTGAATTCATCCTTGCAGTCCTTGAATATCATGTTCATTGTTTTGTGATCAATTGAAGGATATAGCTGAATAGCTATCTGTTCCCTGATCTCAAGGTCTTTTGCCATGGCATTGTTCTTTCTTATTTCTAATTCCATCTCTAGGCTCTTCGGGATTTCAGAGATAATCTCAATAAAAGCTTTATTGTAGATGTTCAAGTACCTTATTATAGCTTCCTGTAGGATCTTTTGATCTGCCTTATTGTAGTCATCATAGAATTCAGCCACCGGTTGAAGGTTCCCATCCACAGTGACTGATTTGACTACACTGTCTAGAGACAGGGTGGGCTTTTCAGAAAATTCTTCTGTCATTTCTTCCTTGTCTCGGCCAGAAGAGGGTTTATCGGATCCTTTCTTCTTCTGTTTCTTTATTTCTTTCACTCCCTCATCTGACTCAGTTTCTTCTTCATCCTTTTGGCTTTGATAAGCTCTTGAGGCTTTTGTCTTAGATCTCTTACCGGATCCCTGGACTTCCGGTTTTGAGCTTTTGGTTTTGATAGGTGTAGATCCTTTTGATGATCTGGTCCGGGTTGAGGATTCCACCGGAGCACTTTTCTTGCTTTTCTTTTCTGCCTCTTTCTTTTCTTCCTCAGATTTTCTTCTCTTTTCTCGGCTGGCATCAAGTGCCTCTTTTGAGATGCCTAGGCCTTGAGCAATATGCTCTACTTCTTTTCTCACCTTCCTCTTTATCTCAGGTTCCCTGAGTTCTACATGGATCTTTACACTCAGCTTCTCAAAGGTTCCAAACCTTTCTGCCTTTGGATCTTTGGGCTGACTTAGCATGTGTTCAACATGCAGCTCCACTATCTGTTCATCCACTTCATACCCCATGGGCATGATCCAGACAGTCCTTGGCTCCACTGCCTCCATTAGGCACTGATCAGTGTCCACCATAAAGCACACTGAGTCTTTGTATTTTTCAACAAGAGACTGGGGAATTCTTTCTCTTGCTTGCATCATGCTTTGGAAGTTTTTGAAGTATCCCCATAGGGCTGTATTTCTTGCTTTGGCATCCCCAAGCCCATGTAAATAGTCTCTTATCTGGACTGCAACAGGTTTGTCATTCTGCCATGCCCATCCACTTGATCCGGGCAGCTCATTCATGAAGTAGAAAAATAGACATAATATAAGAGTACCATACTTAAAGGAATTCTTTTTGTCCTTCTTGATTTTCTGTATATTTTCCATTAATTGGCTTAAGAGCAGTTCGCAGAGATCATATTCTACATTCTTCCTTAGCATTTCATAGGCAGTATACACTGCAGTTCCGGATACAGAATTCTCCCTGCTGGAGTGATAGATCTTGTATCCTATTATCATGGATGCATACTTGATATCTGGATCCGAAATATCTTCAATGGTCATTGCCCTCTTATCAAATTTTGATCCGGTGGCCTCAGTTACAATGTTGTTCTTAACAAATTTGAGGATAGGTATCCCTCCGGAAGAGTAGAGACCAGTTACTGCCCTAATTGCCTCTTTTGTGATCTTGTAAGGTCTATCCAGCCATAGGAAGTTGTCATGCATTCTGCTCAATACATATCGGACCCATTCTTCTTCTTCAAAGTAGGGGAAATGAATGAATTGATCAAACTGTTTCTTCTGGATGCCCTTGTATTCTGGTTTAAGCTCAAAAGCATTGTCTATCAGTTGTTTGTGATAGAGATCTCTCAATTTGAATTCCTTGAATTCCTCAATGCTTGCATGTATGTAAACCCTAATGTCTTATGTGTGTAAGACTCCATGAGGAACACTGGAAAATGCTCCTAAGGGATCTACCTCCAATGACTTGTATGGATGTTTCTTAAATTCAGGTCGGGGCCTATCTGAGATTTTTACTATATTTGGAGTAGCCATTTCTTCAAAAGATTTGTAGCAAGATATCGAAAGTGGAAAATACCTTTTGTGTCTTCGGTTGCACGGAGTGGCTAGATTGATTTCTGTATGTAATGACTTCGGCAGGAGATCTTCGGTGAACTTGATGAATTTTGTTGTAGAGCTCCGCTTTTCGCTTCTTCTTGGATGTGGAATGATCAAGTGATTGTTGAGAAATCCCTTATATCATTTCGCAAACCCTAATATCTGTTTGCAATAAATGCTCCACCTACATTATTCCAGTTTGCCCTATCCGGATAGCTTGGAGTATCCTGGATCAGTCCTGATCTATGAACATCATGTGGATCTTTCAATTATGAACAAATCAAGATGACACATTACAAGAACATCCCAAGCATTCTGTCCAGTCTGCAAAGTAAAATAATGTACTTCTGGATCTCTCCGGACCCTTTTGTAGTCCTCTGTCATTCCGGAGCATTTCCCGGAACAGGTCTTACTTGATCGATCACAACTTCTTTACATCTTCATGCAGACCTCTGAAATCTTGTCTGGATCATCTCAGGACTTATATCTTCAAAACCCTTTACTCCGCATCTTGTGTCACATCCAGCACCACTTGATTGGCTGGGGGAACAGGATTTTCTTTGAGTCTTCCCCTGAGCCAGAGCTCACTTTTTAATTTTCAGAAGGAATATCAGCACCAGAATCTGGTGCGGATCTAGTTTCTGTATTCTCTAAACTTTTCTTTACCCAAATCTTGCTCATCTGATTCCTAATTTCATCTGCATTCATCTTTTGTTTACCCTTATCTTGATTCTGATTATACACCGGACCTCTTTTGTCCTGATTCTTGCTTCTGCAGACTTTAGCATTATGACCGGACCTATTACAGATTTGGCAAATAACATTTCTTTGCATATTTGACTGATAACCTTTTGATCTGCATTGATTAGCCATATGACCAACTCTATTGCATGTAAAGCATCTACCTTTGAATGATTTGTTTGCTTGCATATTTCTACATTCATGAGACTTGTGTCCATACCTTTTGCAGTTAAAGCACTGTCTGGAGAAGGATGGATTAGTTTGATTCATTCTTTTTCTGCACTGATTAGCTTTGTGACCAAAGTGATTGCAGCTGTGGCAGTATCCATTGAAAGATGGATATCTTTGAGCATTGGGCTGTCTTACCGGAGGTCTCCCAGGCCTATTCCTTGGATTTTCTGATCCAAAATTCTTTTGACCGGATCCGGAGCTTTCTCCTTTCTCATATCCCAAACCGTACTTGTCATCTGTCTTCTTTTGACTTGCAAGAAGTACTTCAAGTTGGGCAGAGCTTATCTTGAATTTTTCTTTATATTCATTTGCTGTTTGAAGATCTCTTTTGAGAGAGACAATTTGATTCTCAAGTTTTTCTTCATTATCTTTGGCATCTTCAAGATCAGATTCAAGATGTCTGATAATCCTGTCCATTTGGTGGCATTCTTCTGATTTCTCTTTAAGAGATTGTCTTAGATTGTCTTCAGCTTTTCTTTTTTCTTCAATCTCTTGCGTAAACTTTATAGTTCCTGATTCCATTTCATGTCTTAACATAATGACTTCTTTTGATAACTTTTCACATAACTTGGTTTTCTTAGTCAATTCTTCATTTGTATTGCTTTCTTCAGTTTGGCTTGCCAATTGTTGGAGCAGCTCCTTTCTCTTTTTCATAGAGAGACTTAATTTGTCTTTTAGTTCTCTCATGAATTCATCAGCCTGTTTGAGTCTTTCCTTTAATTCATTGACTTCAGAATTTGACTGTTCAAGATCCTCAAGGGCAGTCTTGAGTTGCTCCCTTAAACCATATGCATCCATTTGAATTCCCAGATCTTCCTCAAGCTGTTAGGCTCTATAAGGAGGAACCTAGCTCTGATACCAATTGTTGATAACTGAGAGGGGGGTGAATCAGTTATCCTAATTATTTCCCTTTTTGAACTTTCTTATTAATTAATGCAGCATTGAATCAAACACAAAAACATTACCATAAAATAAGAAACACATGACACAGTATTTTTGATGTGGAAACCCTGTTAAGGGAGAAAACCACGGGGTGATTAACCCAAAGATTATTCTCTGTTAGAAGAATAGGGAATTACAAAATGGCACTTGCCAATTAGGGCTCACTGCCCGAGCACATTGCTCACAAAGAGGCACACTGCCTACAAAGAGACACACTGTCTACAAAAGAATGTTATACAATACTTGAACTGATTGGAAGCATCTACATATGCTGGAGTTCAGTTCCGGTTAGGCTCAGTACACTGATCTGCTGCACTTCATCTTTCCTCTGTTCTTTAATCTGCTTTTCTTTCACATACCGGATCTTTCTTACTGCTTCTGCTTTGCTCTGCACTTGTTCACATACTATATCACACTTCCACTTTTTTCACAACTAAATCCATCCTCTATATATATCCGCACAAGTAATTTCATCACTTTTCTAGTCGGCATTCGGAACAGTCTAGTTTCTTACAAATTCTGTTCTGTCGGCTAAATCCTTGCTCACCAAGCAATGCGGATCAAGCATATACTTGTAGATATCATTAATCATGTTGGCCAAACATGATTCATGCCTTCACAACCTTTACCATCAATAGTAACATATCCAAAAAACATTCTGATGCTCTGTCAGTCAGTTCTTCCTTCTGTTCTCATTGTCTTTCAGGAATCCGGTACTCAGCTATTCATATCTTTTTCTTTGTCCATCACCGGAGGCTAAATCCTTGGAATATACTACTCAAGGTAGTCCTCTTGACTTCCCCAAATCCGCACTACACCAAGACACTTCCTCTGAGAGGTCCGGACCAATCTGTCGGACCTTGCCACATGCTCTGTTCTTGTTCACCGGACCACAACAGTTCTTCATCCTGACTTCCGGTAGAGGCACACCATGACTTGCGGATATGTGGGATGACCTTTGTTGCCATCAATGACAACAGCCATGAATCCATATAGTGTCTCTTGCCAACGCAAGATATGAATATGGCTATGGTACCTTATGTCCCACTATCCTCCATCATTAGGGAATGGGATGATGACGATGATGATTTGCTTATAGACAATTTCTAGCCTAGAAGGGGCCTTGTAGGTAAGTATCTCTAACCCTTTATCTATCTCGTGATGTGTTATGTGTTGTTTAGGCCTCCTGGGATGACCTCGGATTCTTCCGTAAGGTTTAGGATACCAGGAGACCACCTCTATTGTGACCTTCTTGTATTTGTATCATCATTCTTCCATATTGCCTCTCTCTCTGATTTCATTGTTGTGTGTTGTGTCTTACGGACATAGCGTCATGGTTGGTGACTTGGGGGCACCCTCCTATGTGACTGTCCCTAAGACACTTGTTTCTCCTCTCTTATTTATTGTTTCCCTTCCTCTAGTGTTTCCATCTAGCAGGCGGATGACGACAAACATTTATACTGATGCGGACCTAGTGTCCCTTTCGAGAGCAATCAAATAATGGACTATAGTTCCTAATATGACGATGGGGTTGTATATCTTATCCGATGCTTGGCTAGTCGAAGCACTCATGTTTTCTATGTAGTGAATTTCATGATGTTTCTATCGCATTTACAAACCTTAACAATACTGCTGCTCTATGCACCTTTGTTTGCCTTTGAATCTAGCCTTGGCGGTACTCGATTCAGAGAGCTTTGTGATATAGCCCCTGGTTATCCTCAAACTCCAAATTTATTGTATAACCTTGGCTCTTTGTGTGGTTAATCATATGCATTGATGTTGTTGTTTATCATGATTTCATAGACACTAACATGTTTCTTGCAGGGATGTGTTTGTGGGAACATTTGGCAATCGTAAAATACATGTCACCTCCAGGGGGCATGGGCTTTGTGAAAGTCGGTGTTCCCTTGTGTGTTTTCTTCCTACCTTAACGTGCTTGATATCGATAATTGATATCAACCACCTTAAGGTGGGGGCATATAAGGTAAGCAATTTGTTATAGGTGTTAGCAATGTGTTTGACTTATAGAGCTTCTGGAATTACTTTGTGATTGCTTTTTTTGTGTCAACGTTTCAGATCATACTCAATGATCCATCATCAGGACAAAAGATGAGAATGAAAGAGAGATACAATTGCAGAGAAGGTTGTATAAAAGGAGAGAGGTTTGGGGGCACGTATGACAAGGAAGAGTAACAATTAGTTAACTTAAATAAAAATACAAATTACAAGTTGCATAAAGAGTTATCAAATGAACAATACAATTAAAAGAAAGAAGAGTATAATACCAAAAGAGGAGAAAAAAATAAGAAATGGTGACTCCACAAAGAAGGGACAAAAACTTTAATTATATAAAAAGGAAGTATAAATAACTATGTAAAAATAGAAAGGTATTATAAAACAATAGAAAAGGATGAAAGCAAAACTAAGGTATAAAAAGAGAAGAATAGAATAAGATGAAAAATTAGTTAGCTTAAAGATGAAAAGGAATTAAACCATGTTGATATAAAGAGAGTATAAAAAGAAATTAGGTAATAATATACCAATAAGAAATTAATTAAGATAAAACCTAGGAAGAATAACATAAAAGAAAAATGTAAAATTTATAAAAAGATGTATGGAAAGTAAGAAAAGAGTAAATAAAGAGAAGACACGCCATGAATAAAAATATAAATAAAAATTTTTACAATTAAAGAGAATTGAGAACCAAAGTTAAATGCAAGTAAAGAAAGAACTAAAAACTAAAGAAAAAGAAAGGAGCACCAGTAAAGTGAGCCTATAGAGTAAAACAAAAATACATAAAGATACCTCAAGAAATAACGATCAAAAATTGAATAAATAAATAAAATAGGAAACAAGAAAAATAACTAGGTAAAGAATATTAACAAAGTATGAAAACGAGGGTTAGATAAAATAAGAAAACTTTAGATATAAAGAAAAATTAGATAAAGACATGAGAATATAATTTATACTATATTATATCCTCCTTGTCTTTAAATAGTTAAAGAATATAAAATTAAAAATAAAGGAGACACAGACCAAGGGGAGTATATATATATACTAGGAGTAGGCAATGAGAAGAAAAGGAAGAGGGTAAAAAAGAGGAGACAAAGACCAAGAGGAGATAAAATGAAGAGACTCAAAGGGAAGAATCGAGAGGGGAAGGAAATGCCCACAATGGAAACCAGTGAGAGGGAAGAGATATTATGAAGGAGCAAGGACAAGAATGGAGGAGGGCGAGGACCCACTAAAGGGAGGTGGAGAAAGGAGGGTGAGCCACAGGTTGGGGAGAGGAGAAGGAAAGTTTCAGAACCAGTGGTTGAGGGGGAGAGTGAATGGGAGGGAGGAAGAGGGAAGAGGGTGCCTCGGTAAGGAAAGAGGTAAGTGGGTGGGGGGGAGAGGTTTGGACAAGGAAAGAAAGGGGGGGAGGCGAGACGGGGTGAACTAGGTGACAAGGAAGGAGGGGGAGAACAGGTAGAGGTAAAAGTGGAAAGGAGAGGAGGAGGGATCATGGGGTAACGGGGGGATTATTGAGGGAATTGAGAAGAGGGTTTGAAGTGTGATTCAAGGTCCAACCATCGTCCCTATTAAGCTTGGCAGGGTTGTTTCTAATGAAGATAGCCTCTTTAAGTTTTCGCTTGAAGAAGTTATCTTCCTTAGCTAGGACGAGGGTATCCTCTAGGAAAATGTGGTGTTTAGTTCTAGAGGAGTGATCTGCTAGAGCCAATTTTGTGACCCTTTCATGCCTAATATCTGCACTGTGTTCTTTGATTCTAGTATAGATGGATCTACCCGTCTCACCTATGTAAGGGGTGCCACACGAACAATCAATTTTGTAAACACCTGAGTTTAAAAGAATGTCCTTGGAATCCTTGGTGGAAGGGATGAGGTTTCTAATGGCAGAGAGAGGTTTAAAAGCACAGTTGAGACCTTTCTTGCGAAGGATTCTGGAAATCTTATTGGAGATGCCCTTAATGAAAGGTAGGGTGGCACTGCAAACCACCTCAAAGTCCTTCAAAATAGGTTTCTTAATAGAGTGGGTTTGAGCTTGCTTAAAGGCTCGTTTGATGCATTTGTTGCGGTAACCATTAAGCTTGAAGACATTGGAAAGGTGGGACAACTCTTGGTTTAAGTGGTCATTATCGCAGATGTGAAAGGCTCTTGATGACAAAGTTTGGAGTATACTGGCCTTTTGGACTGGATGGTAGTGGGAAGAAGCATGAAGATAGAGGTCAGTGTGGGTGGATTTCCTAAAGACCCGGTAGCCAAGAGAACCATCATTTTTTCTGATGAGAAGGATGTCAAGGAAGGGGAGCTCATTATGATGTGTAAATATCATGTCTACAATGTGTTTGACATCAGATGCATAGACCTGCGCCCTAGAGTAGTGCATCGTGCATCCTGAGTTTGTTTGCAATCAATCAATCAATTATGTAAGCCCTCTACAGAGGTAGGATATCGAGCATATCCTTTTTCTTAAGCCCTCTATAGAGCCGGCAATGGTGTAATTCTAGAAGCAGATTACATCATCCTGTCATTTTCAAAAGTCCTCTACAGAGGGGGGGAGCAGTTCTGTGACTAACTCAACCCTTAAGCATGTCTTCGGTGATTGTTGTAGCGAAGCCCAATCATTGTTGTGTGCCTGTAATGTGCCTGAGATGGTGATGAGCCTAGAAATAGGGAACACACCATCGCTTCTCTACCATGTTTTCTCCATGTCTTCAAGTGTGCGTGTTTGGCGTGCTTATTTTGTATGGCATGTTTATTGCCCCATATGCAGTGACCAGTGCTCTTGGGAGTGCTTCATACATTTTGGGAGGTTTTGCGTGTCTTGCGTGTGTGTTGCCCCATATACAGAGACCTGCACCCTTAAGTGGTGCATCGTGTATTATTGGAGGTTTGTTTACTTTATAGTACTTACATTGCATTTCATATATGAAAAAGAAAAGAAAAGATATCATTTTTGTCTTCCATGCATTAATGTGTCTTCTATGCATTGACTGTCTGCTTCATGTTCTACGTGATTGTAACTATCTTCTCTGTGTTTTGTGTGCCTGTTATTGTCTTCTCTGTACTTGGTGTGTTTGTTGTGTTTATGACCTTACTTTAATGCATATATGGGCCTAGTGTTCATACATACATTAAAGTGGAGGCTAAATGTAACATCAAAAAATGTCTCCTTGGGGGCTTTTCCCTCATAAGGTTTAGCTCCTGGGTCTTTAGAGTGCATTTGGGACATTTTAGTTCATTATTTAGCATCTCGATGGAATGAGACCTAAGTCCCCTAGCAAATAGGACCTAGGTGGAGCCCATGAGCTGTACCCTACCTAAAATGGGGGGAGGACTTGAGCACCCGCGCCCTAGTCCTGCCCTATTTTAGGTCAGCCCCAATTTGTAGGTGCTAGTTAGTGACCGTTATTAGGTCCCTTTGCCGACACAGTAAGTTTGAATTTCAAATATCTTGGTGGTAGTGCTTGTAGATGTATATATAAGCATGTGTAGGCATTCATTTGTAAACTAGATTTCAATTAGATGATTACTAGCAAGCTATTGTGTTCCTAAGGTGATTCAAGGTTTTCTATTGTGTTGCAAGAGCATACTTGTGTGTTTTGTGCATAAATATTTGCAGATTTGAGCAACAATTCCTTCATGGCATGAAGAGCATCTTCCTCCATGAAAGATTCACTACAAGGTGACATAATATTGTGCTTTTATTATTGTTTCCTTTGGTTTTTGGCCTTTGCCTCACAAGGGCACACCCTCTTCATCTGACAATGGTGTTCAGAGACTTAAGTGTCCTCCGGGGTTTGATTAAGGCAAACCTCTCAACGCCACAACCCCCAAACCAAGTCTTGTGTTTGCAGGTTATAGGTGTCACATTCGGTAAAAGTGGAGTTATAGGAAGACTGGGAAGACATCAGGGATTCAAGATCTGAAGAAAAGCCAGACAAAAGAGCACTTCTGGGACTAGGGCTCTCGCTCTAGTGTCCTCCGCAGACTATTTTTAGGAAATAGAAGTTACAGGGCTGATCAGTGTTCGAAGGAGATCCAGATTCCCTAAAAAAGCACGTACCTTGGACTTGGGTGCCCACTCCAGTGTTCCCAACTATTTTGCTTCAGAACCCCGAAAACAGGTACTCTGTAATCCTACATTTTACTCCCGTTTGTAAGAGGTTTTTCTATAATTCATTAATTTGTTGTCGTATTTGCATAATTAGGGTTTTAATGGTCAATTGGATATAGGAGATAGAAAAATTGATAGTTAATTCCCTAATCCAAGTTTCCTGTAAGGCCTACCCTTATCTTAGTGGTACGTACTGATTCATTTTATGGTTCTAGAGTAAATGATAAAATGAGTTGTTATTAAATGATGTACATATATGATGGAAAGGTAGCTAGCTAGATTTTGCATACTCATTAATCTTAATATGTTGCTTCGGCTATGATTACCATGGTGGGATTTGATGTTTGATTTGAGTGTACAGGATATACTGATATAGGTATTGACCAATGGGTGGATGTGGAGGAGGAGACATGGAACCACTAGCCATTTGACTATCCCACCTTACCTAGCCAGTGGTCGAGTTATCTACCTTGCTTCTTGTGGTATGTTAGTCACCTAAACCTTCCTTTTCAGTTGTGAGTCGAGGGATGTACCAGAGTCCACCCTATTGCCTCTTAATTGAGTCTCTTCTGATTTCAAATCCACGTGGTGTGTGTGTAAACCCTTTTGTATCATGTTTCACTTTCATGTGTGCCTTTGCTCATTTCAATCCCCCTCCACTACTTTGGATGTCTAATTGGGCTTACCTTGTATTGTGAGTAACTTTCATGCCTTGAAGCATGGGCAGTGTTGGTTGTCTAACTCCTTGTAGGAGGGTCTTGCATGTTATTTTTAATGTGAGGTCAAAATAGTGGTCAACCCTTGTGTTGTGGTCCCTAGCATTTCAAGGTAGGGTTTAGACCCGTCATTATGCTTGCTAGGGTATGCTGCTAGTATTCAGTGCTTTCTAGATACCTCCTTACTTTAGTTGTGAATTTTTCTTCGTGTATCATTTTCTTGGAGAAGTGTTTTGTGGGAATTCCTTGATATACTTTTAAGGTTAAAAGTTAGTCATTAATGCTTAGTTTGGTCTAATAATGATCTAACTCGATTATGATTTTCATGTTTCTTTATTTTTTTTCTTTTTTTGGGAAATGCTCTTATGTGGGCATGTAGGGCTTAGCTATTATAGTCGACCTTGCTTGTCAAGCTATTCTCTTTGTGACAATTATGTATTTCAATGGTGTCCTTAATAATAGTATGCCATATCTTAATCAGAATATATATATAATCCTACCCCATATTTTGTTGACAACATTTTCTTAAAACCTTCCTTTCATAGGATACCGTTAACTAGCTGATAGGCATTTTTTTTGTGAGAATATAGTGCTCGTAGCCAAGGCTCAAATTTAATGGATGACCATGCTTATGGAGCAATTTTTGTATGACAATTATCCTTTCAAAGGTGCCCTTAAAACATTATATCATGCCTTAGTAATAGCAAAATTATATATATACCTAACATATATCATTATAACCATATAGATAGATAATGATGCCAATTTGTCCCAAAATCTCTCCTTTCATATGATACATTCTTATTATCATTTCGATTGTAAATTATTTGATCCAGTCTTTTGGTATTTTGATTGTAACTTATGTGATGCATTCTTTCTAATAATGTAGTCATATTCTATAGGGTACAGTCTTTTTAATATTTCAATTGTATTTTGTATGACATACCTTTTGTTTATATTTAGTTTTTTTTATTTGTTATGATACCTTCCTTTTAACATTTCGATCTACATTTTATATGAAACAATCTTTTAAATTTTCAAATTTTAAATGATACATTCTTAATTTTATCTGGATGGCTTCTAATGGGATATGGCCTGGATAGTATTGGGTTGGCTTAGTTTTTTTTGGAGGACATTTTTTTGGGGATTCATTTAGGGTTTTGAAAGGGATTTTTAGGGCAGAAAAAGAAAAATAGGGGGGAACGGCTCTCTCGAGTGGGGGCAGACCTTCTCTGAGGAAAAAGGAAAATGTGATAATAATAACAGAGTAGAGCAATGAGAAGGAGGACGCCTGCTAAGACCTGAGACAGACAGTTTGAGCAAGAGGTATTTTCCCTGCACATATATGTTTATATATTTCTTCATTCGCTCTGTAACCTCTGTCCTGGTGTCCTGCTCTAGAGGAGGCGAGTAAACAAGATTTAAGGATTTTAGCCTGTAATATTATTTTTGTGTATGCAAACATAGACAACTAGGGTGTAGTATTTTTAAGGAGGCATGGGAAAATAGGCAGAGGCAAGCCAGGGAAAATGTATCTTAAAGAATGTCAGTAACCACTGCAATAGGGGCGTACAAATCTTTAGAAAGACAAATTAGATGTATCTTTGTTATGAATCTGGTTGTGTTGGAATCCTATTCATTTTTATTTGAGTTGCTGAGTGAGTTCTTGCGGAGTTGGGATGAAGTTAGGGGTCCACCCCATTTTTATTAGTTTTAGTTTCTATTAACAACTAGTCTCTAGATTAAGCTAAGATAAACAACTCTGCTGCCATGAGGGAAGGGGTCGACTCACAGCCTGTGAGGAGCATAGCCCAAAGGCAAGCTACCATCTTTCCTATGTGGCCTCCCCGGTAGTTGCCACGGCCTCAAAGAGACTCAAATTTCCTTGAGGCTATTCATCTTGCATGATGAATTTTCTTTATACTCATGTCTCCCCTGAAGTCTCCTCTGCTACGATAAAACCCACAATAATGCCCAAGAGATTTTGGCCCTACTAGAGAGAAAAGAAAAGTAAGCAATCGAGAGGAGATTGTTGTTTAAAACATAATTTTTTTTTACCTTAATACAGCTAGAGGAGAATGGATTATTTTAGGGGTTTAACCATGCTCATAATAGTCCATCAAAAATAATGCTTGATTGCTAATCTTTACCTAACTATTTACCTCAATTTTGTTGTATCACTTTGTAAACGAATGAAGGATGTTGACTTCATCTTTAGACATAGCCCTTCGATAGATGTGCAAGCCCTTGTTATTTTCTTTTTATTTATCTAATATGATGATAGTGTATCAAGAAATTAAATGACCCTCCTTATCGCCATCGGGTAAATCCCTTTATAAAATTTTATTTTATCCTTGCTCTTTAATAGTTGTTTTAGTAAAGAAATGTTTAGATTTCATAGATGGATATCTAAGAGTGCCTTGGAGTGATAGCAATCCCTATACTATAATTCTTGTATGGTTTACCCGCCATGAGTAAGTACGGTATCCCACATTGTTGATTTTAATGCGTGTATTGTAGTGCATATATTCAACGCAAGGATGGTGTACCTTACCCTTTTTGTTATAACATGGTTTTTTTTGTGTTACCTTCATGTTTGTGAATTATTGGATAACACGCTTTATGTGTTACCTTCATGTTAGTGAGACTTTTAATATGCCTTTCTTTGCATTATCTTCATGGTAGGGAAAATTTTAGCGAACCAGAATTTGGGGGTATATCTTATATTTTTTGGGGTCGTGAGTGATTGCCACTCTCGTGGTTACTGATTTGATTACGAGTGTAAGTGTGAGGGTTTATAATGAAGGACTTATATGAAGTTAGTGGCACTAATGTTCTTGTGCTAGTCTCTCATCCTATACCTTCTTGTTAAGACTGTATGAATGATTTTTTTTACATTCTTATGCTTGGGATTGTGGTATGTTATGTTGATCGGTGTTTGTTCCTTGAGTACATCTAGTTTGTTGTTTTTTTCTTTTTCCCTCAGAGATGTGTTGGATTGTACGTGAGTCTTGTGTTTTATATTTATGTGGAAGACCTCAATGACTTCCTTGAGACCTTTATTTTGTGTGAGTTTGGCCATGCTAGTAGTGGTTGTTGGCAAGAGACACTATATGGATTCATGGTTGTTGTCATTGATGGCAACAAAGGTCATCCCACATATCCGCAAGTCATAATGTGTCTCTACCGGAAGTTAGAATAAAGATTGTTGTGGTCCGGTGAACAAGAACAGAGCATGTGGCAAGGTCCGACAGATTGATCCGGATCTCTCAGAGGAAGTGTCTTGGTGCAGTGCGGATTTGGGGAAGTCAAGAGGACTACCTTGAGTGGTATATTCCAAGGATTTAGCCTCCGGTGATGGACAAGGAGAAAGATATGAATAGTTGAGTACCGGATTCCTGAGAGACAGTGAAAACAGAGGAAGAACTGACTGACAGAGTATCAGACTACTTTCCGGATGTGTTACTATTGATGATAGAGGTTGTGAAGGCATGAATCATGTTTGACCGACATGATTAATGATATCTACAAGTATATGCTTGATCCGCATTGCTTGGTGAGGAAGGATTCAGCCGACAGAACAAGAGTTTGTAAGAAACTAGACTGTTCCGGATGCCGACTAGAAAGGTGATGAAATTACTTGTGCGGATATATATAGAGGATGGATTTAGTTGTGAAGGGTGTAATGGTGTGAAGATATATGCGAATAAGTCCAGAACAGAGCAGAAGTAGCAAAAAGGATCCGGTATGTGAAAGATAGCAGAATAAAGAACAGAGGAAAGATGAAGTGCAGCAGATCAGTGTACTGAGCCTAACCGGAACTGAACTCCAGCATATGCAGATGCTTCCAATCAGTTCAAGACTGTGATTCTTATCACTTTGTAGACAGTGTGTCTTCTTGTAGGCAGTGGGCCTCTTGTGAGCAGTGTGCTCGGGCAGTGAGCCCTAATTGGCAAGTGCCATTTTTTGTAATCTCCTATTCTTCTAACAGAGAATAATTTTGGGTTAATCACCCCGTGGTTTTCTCCCTTAACAGGGTTTCCACATCAAAAATACTGTGTTATGTGTTTCTTATTTCATGGTAATGTTTTTGTGTTTGATTCAATGCTGCATCAATTAATAAGAAAGTTCAATAAGGGAAATAATTAGGATAACTGATTCACCCCCCCTCTCAGTTATCAACAATTGGTATCAGAGCTAAGTTCCTCCTAATAGAGCCTAACAGCTTGAGGAAGATCTGGGAGTTCAAATGGATGCATATGGTTTAAGGGAGCAACTCAAGACTACTCTTGAGGATCTTGAACAGTCAAATTCTGAAGTCAATGAATTAAAGGAAAGACTCAAACAGGCTGATGAATTCATGAGAGAATTAAAAGACAAATTAAGTCTCTCTATGAAAAAGAGAAAGGAGCTGCTCCAACAGTTGGCAAGACAAAGTGAAGAAAGCAATACAAATGAAGAATTGACTGAGCAAACCAAGTTATGTGAAAAGTTATCAAAAGAAGTCATTATGTTAAGACATGAAATGGAATCAGGAACTATAAAGTTTACTCAAGAGATTGAAGAAAAAAGAAAGGATGAAGACAATCTAAGACAATCTCTTAAAGAAAAATCAGAAGAATGCCACCAGATGGACAGGATTATCAGACATCTTGAATCTGATCTTGAAGATGCCAAAGATAATGAAGAAAAACTTGAGGATCAAATTGCCTCTCTCAAAAGAGACCTTCAAACAGCAAATGAATATAAAGAGAAATTCAAGATAAGTTCTGCTCAACTTGAAGTTCTTCTTGGAAGTCAAAAGAGGACAGATGACAAGTATGGTTTGGGATATGAGAAAGGAGAAAGCTCCGGATCCGGTCAGAAGAAACTTGGATCAGAAAATCCAAGGAGCAGGCCTAGAAGACCTCCGGTAAGACAGCCAAATGCTCAAAGATATCCATCCTTCAATGGATACTGCCACAGCTGCAACCACTTTGGTCACAAAGCTAATCAGTACAGAATGAGAATGAATCAGATTAATTCATCCTTCTCCGGACAGTGCTTCAACTGCAAAAGGTATGGACACAAATCCCATGAATGCAGAATTATGCAAGTAAACAAATCATTCAAAGGTAGATGCTTTACATGCAATAGAGTAGGTCATATGGCTAATCAATGCAGATCAAGAGGATATCAGTCAAATATGCAAAGAAATGTTATTTGCCAAATCTGCAATAGGTTCGGTCATAATGCTAAAGTCTGCAGAAACAAGTATCAGGACAAAAGAGGTCCGGTGTATAATCAGAATCAAGACAAGGGTAAACAAAAGATGAATGCGGATGAAGTTAGGAATCAGATGAGCAAGATTTGGGTGAAGAAAAGTTCAGAGAATGTAGAGGTTGGATCCGCACCAGACTCTGGTGCTGATATTTCTTCCAAAAATTAAAAAGTGAGCTCAGGCTCAGGGGGAAACTCAAAGAAAATCCTGTTCCCCCAGCCAAACAAGTGGTGCCGGATGTGGCACAAGATGCGGATTAAAGGGTTTGCAGATATGAGTCTTGAGATGCTTCAGTCAAGTTTTCAGAGGTCCGCATGGAGTTATGAAGAAGCTGTGATTGATCAAATAAGACCTGATCAGGGAGATGCTCCGGTATGACAAAGGATTACAAAAAGGTCCGGAGAGATCCGGAAGTGCACTATCTTGTTCTGCGGATTGGACAGAGTGTTTGGGATGTTATTGTAATATGTTACCTCGATTTATTCATGATTGAAAGATCCAGATGATATTCACAGATCAGGACTAATCCGGGATACTCCAAGCTATCCAGACAAGGCAAACCGGAATAATGTAGGTGAAGCATTTATTGCAGATAGATATTAGGGTTCGCGGAGCAATATAAGGGATTTCTCAAAAGTCATTTGCTCATTCTGCACTCAAGAAGAAGCGATTAGTGGAGCTCTGCAACAAGATTCATCAAGCACACCAAGGATCTCCTGCCGAAGTCATTGCATAAAGAAATCAATCCAATCACTCCGTGCAAATCGAAGGCGCATAAGGTATTCTCCGTTTTTCATTACCTCACTGCAAATCTTTGAAGAATGGCTACTCCAAATATAGTTAAGATCTCTGATAGACCTCGCCCCTCATTCAAGAAACATCCTTACAAATCATTGGAGGTAGATCCACTAGGAGCCTTCTCTAGTGTTCCTCATGGTGTATTGCATACGGAAGATATTAGGGTTTACATCCATGCGAATCTTGAAGACTTTGGAGAATCAAAACTGATGGATATCTATCACAAACAATTGATAGATGACTCCTTTGAGATCAAACCTCAGTATAAAGCCATCCAGGACAAACACTTTGCACAGTGCATTCATTTCCCCTGTTTTGAAGAAGATGAATGGGTCCGGTATGTACTAAGTAGAGTACATGACAACTTCCTATGGTTGAACAAGCCCTTCAAGATCACCAAGGACGCAATTAGGGCTGTAACCGGTCTGCACTCATCCGGTGGATTACCTATTCTCAAATCTGTCAAAAATCAGACAGTCAGTGATGCAACCGGATCCAAGTTTGACAAGAGAGCTATGACAGTTGATGACATCATTGAACCGGATGTCAAATTTGCAGCTATGATAATTGGTTACAAAATCTATCACTCCAGTAGGGAAAATTCAGTACCGGGAACTGCAATCTACACAGCCTATCAGATGTTAAAGGAGAATGCAGACTATGACTTGTGCGAGCTTCTAGTAAACCAACTCTTTGAAAATCTGTAGAAGATTAAGAAGGACAAGAAAAACTCCTTCAAATATGGCAATCTGATCCTTTGTCTCTTCTTTTACTACATGAATGAGCTTCCCGGATCCAGTGGATGGGTATGGCAAAATGACAGACCGGTTGCCATCCAAATCAGAGACTATTTGCATGGACTTGGGGATGCCAAAGCAAGAAATACAGCTCTATGGGGATACTTCAAAAACTTCCAAAGCATGATGCATGCAAGAGAAAGAATACCCCAATCCCTTGTAGAAAAGTACAAAGACACAGTATGCTTCATGGTTGAAACAGATCAGTGTCTAATGGAGGCAGTAGAGCCAAGGACTGTTTGGATCATGCCCATGGGGTATGAAGTGGATGAACAGATAGTAGAGCTGCATGTTCAACACATGCTAAGCCAGCCCAAAGATCCTAAGGCAGAAAGGTTTGGAACCTTTGAGGAACTGAGTGTAAAGTTACATGTAGAACTCAGGGAACCGGAGATAAAGAGGAAGGTAAGAAAAGAAGTTGAGCATATTGCTCAAGGCCTAGGCATCTCAAAAGAGGCACTTGATGCCAGCCGGGAAAAGAGGAGGAAGGCTGAGGAAGAAGAGAAAAGTAAAGAAAGTGTTCCGGTTGAAACTCCCACCCGGACCAGATCATCAAAAAGATCTGCACCTCCCTCAACCAAAAGTTCAAAACCGGAAGTCCAGGCATCCGGTAAAAGATCCAAGACAAAAGCCACAAGGGCTTATAAAAGCCAAAAGGATGAAGAGGAAACAGAGTCAGATGAGGGAGTAAAAGAAATAAAGAAGCAGAAGAAGAAAGGATCCGGTAAACCCTCCTCAGGACAAGACAAGGATGAAATGGCAGAGGTATCTGTTGAAAAGCCCACTCTGTCTCTAGAGAATGTAATCAAGTCGGTCACGGTGGATGGAAACCTTCAACCAATGACTGAATCTTATAATGACTTCAGTGAGGCTGACCAAAAGACTCTGCAGGAAGCCACAGTCAAATATCTGAACATATATAATAAGGCTTTCATTGAGATCATATCTCTTATTCCTAAAAGCCTAGAAAAGGAATTGGAAGTAAGAAAGAACAATGCTCATGCAAAAGATCTTGAGATCCGGGAGCAGATAGCTATTCAGCTATATCCTCAAATTGATCCCAAGACAATGAACATAATCTTCAAGGACTGCAAAGATGAGTTCAGAAGTAAAGCCAGGATGAATCAACTCATGCTTGGTGAGACTGACAAAGTGGCCCAAGAGACAGAAGAGATCCTCCGGAAGGCCTTCAAAAGGTTCAATCTTCCTGTTGTAGAGGACTTAGGTGCAGAAATAGCTGCGGATTTGGAATCATCTGTTCCGGAAGAAGTGGGCCCTGAACATACAAGCATCTCTCCTCCGGTTTCCCCTACAGTCTCCGGATCCAAAGAAGAAGAGCAATTACAGGAGAAGGAAGCAGGGGTGAAAGATAAAGAGGTTGACAGTTCCAAGACTGCAGAAGAAAAGAAACATCTGTCTCTGGCAAGAGACACTGCACAAACTGTTCAACAATTTTTGAGCAAAGAAACTTTAGAGATTGATGAACCGGAGCTTCTAAAAGGCCCATTCGACTTTGACTCTCTCTCTCCGGTACAAACAATGAAGATAGCTTCATTTGCAAATGCCAAGGCAAATGAAAAACTCCTGAAGTCTCATATGGAAGACTGTGAGTTGATAGAGGCTACTTCCGGAGTACTTGTAAAGATTATGCCATCAATCCAGATAGATCCGACAGCCTCCTCTTCCGGTAATCTAAAAACCTTAGTCAGCAGTGTTGATACACATTTTGATTCTCTAGAAAAATCAGCTGAAGAAAAGGTCCGGAAGGAATTTTTGGATAAAAGATTTTTAGAAGTATTAGAATTAATCTCTAAAGATAGGAAGATTGTGAGCATTGGAATAAAGAGCTTAGAGAATGCTCTTAAGGATGGTGGTGACATCTACAAATTTTGTATATCCTGGCCAAAGGCAACAGCAGCAATTGATAAGAAAATAAAAGAGGAATAGGACAAGCTACAAAGCTTATCTCAAAGTTTTGATCCTCTCTCTTCCTCCATAATAAATCAAGAATGTCAGACTATTGCAGTCTTGAATGAAATAAAGAATCTTGAGAAGGAAACGAAGAATATCACTAACCGGATGGGAGAACTTAGAAGGATTATAATCCCTAAGTTGGAAACTATGCATGAGGCCATCAGTGATGCTCAGACCACCGCCCAAACAAAAGATCCGACAGATCTCAAGCGGGCAGAAGCTTTTGCATTTTTGTTGAGTGGTCACATTTCAATTTTGGACAGAATGAAGCAAAGTTGGGCTACAGAAATGATCCAATTGCAGACATCCTTTGCAGACATTCTTCAGTATATGTGAGTATGTAAATATGCGGCTATGTATAGAAAATTTTTGAAAATTTTGGTGTGCGGACCCCACCCTTTGCCATTGATGTCAAAGGGGGAGTGAGGAGCAGTGAAAAATGAGGAATCCAACTAAGGGGGAGTTCCGGAAATTGTATATAAAGACAGAGCATCAGCAAAGGGGGAGCATAGTGAAAACACTTAGTCATTTTTCACTAAGTGTTGCCATCAATGCCAAAGGGGGAGATTGTTGGCAAGAGACACTATATGGATTCATGGTTGTTGTCATTGATGGCAACAAAGGTCATCCCACATATCCGCAAGTCATAATGTGTCTCTACCGGAAGTCAGAATAAAGATTGTTGTGGTCCGGTGAACAAGAACAGAGCATGTGGCAAGGTCCGACAGATTGATCCGGATCTCTCAGAGGAAGTGTCTTGGTGCAGTGCGGATTTGGGGAAGTCAAGAGGACTACCTTGAGTGGTATATTCCAAGGATTTAGCCTCCGGTGATGGACAAGGAGAAAGATATGAATAGTTGAGTACCGGATTCCTGAGAGACAGTGAAAACAGAGGAAGAACTGACTGACAGAGTATCAGACTACTTTCCAGATGTGTTACTATTGATGATAGAGGTTGTGAAGGCATGAATCATGTTTGACCGACATGATTAATGATATCTACAAGTATATGCTTGATCCGCATTGCTTGGTGAGGAAGGATTTAGCCGACAGAACAAGAGTTTGTAAGAAACTAGACTGTTCCGGATGCCGACTAGAAAGGTGATGAAATTACTTGTGCGGATATATATAGAGGATGGATTTAGTTGTGAAGGGTGTAATGGTGTGAAGATATATGCGAATAAGTCCAGAACAGAGCAGAAGTAGCAAAAAGGATCCGGTATGTGAAAGATAGCAGAATAAAGAACAGAGGAAAGATGAAGTGCAGCAGATCAGTGTACTGAGCCTAACCGGAACTGAACTCCAGCATATGCAGATGCTTCCAATCAGTTCAAGACTGTGATTCTTATCACTTTGTAGACAGTGTGTCTTCTTGTAGGCAGTGGGCCTCTTGTGAGCAGTGTGCTCGGGCAGTGAGCCCTAATTGGCAAGTGCCATTTTTTGTAATCTCCTATTCTTCTAACAGAGAATAATTTTGGGTTAATCACCCCGTGGTTTTCTCCCTTAACAGGGTTTCCACGTCAAAAATACTGTGTTATGTGTTTCTTATTTCATGGTAATGTTTTTGTGTTTGATTCAATGCTGCATCAATTAATAAGAAAGTTCAATAAGGGAAATAATTAGGATAACTGATTCACCCCCCCTCTCAGTTATCAACAGTGGTTTCATGATCTTCTCACTCCGTAGCTCGGGGATTGCCTAGGGCGTAATGGACATCCATTGCGCTCGACGATGGCAATATGGTTGGGAGGAGAGCAACATCTCCCATTGGTCCCATTCTAGCGTTCTCTTAGAGACTCGGCGAGATTATTGTGTTGTATCATTTTGATGTACTCCAGTTGTTCATGGTGCAGTAGGAGTACCTCGATGGTTATTTAACTTATGGTTAATTGCCTCTATTGATGTAAAGCAAAAATGATTATCGTATTTATTTTGGTTATCTTTATATTTCAGAGAAGTAATTAATGTATATTTATTTCTTTTGATGTATTTAGGATAAGTAAATTAATGTGTACTTTATTCAATCGATGTTAGCAAAAATAATTTATGCATTTAACATTTATTTGATTCTATTGATGCGTAGGAGAATAATTAATGAATAGTTATCTCTTGTTGTAAAGGATAGTATTAATTATCTCTCTTTTGGTCAAGGACATTAATTATTGATTATTTTATTCTCTTGTCGTAAAGGAAATATTTGTTGTTTATTTATCTCTCTTGATGTGTAGGAACCTAACCATTGTCGATCTATCTCTTCTAATGTTTGAATAGTATAGGTTGGATGTTGGAATCCTCTTTCTCTCTTAATGTTGCCTTTTTGTGTTGTGTTAATGGATTAATAACTCTTGTTGTCTTGAAAACTCTCTTAATGTCAAATTTGATGGAAATAACAAAATTGTATCTCTTTTGCTTATGTATGATTCATCTCATCTTAGTTACATGGGGGTTGAATTATCTTTTCGTGCATGATTGTTGTTTTGTCCTCAATTAATGTTATTATCCCCTTGGTTTGTTTTTTTTGACAAGGTGTCTTGGATGTTTCATCCACGCCTTGTCTTCCTTCCCTGCCTTGTGCGACGAGGATTTAGGGGTAGGGGAAAATTTTTGGTGGTTCATTTCATGACCACATGGGAGATATGGGCATGACATGTGGTTTCTTGTGTCGTGGCCACTCAGAAAAAGTGAGCATGACATTCGGTATCAGAGCCTATGTTTCAACATTGGGAGTTCTGGGGTTTGCGTGTTGTTTGGGTTGACATGGAGTGGGTTGAGAGTGGTTTGACCCTCATCCTACTCCATGTAGCCACTAGAGAGTGATGTTGTGGTTTGTCGACTATTAAAGTCTTCCACTTGTGTTTTGTGGTGGTTGTGTTCCTCCTAGTTGATTGTCCTCTTGAGTCAGTTGGTCTAAGTTGTGAGGGTTGTGTTGGACCCTTCCTCGCCCTTGTGTATTTTCATGGAGAGTAGTGACATCTTAATGCCCGTTTGATTTATTCTTGCCTTGTGAACTTGACGTGTGTTTATCATGATGTTGAATGGCATAATTTCTTGAATCCCTAACCCTTGTTATCATTGGAAATTGGCATTGTCTCCTTTGGATTGGCAACTAGAAAAGGTTGCACGAAGTATACCTTGATTTGAATTTTATGAGTGCAAGTTGTGACGTGTGTGATTTCATTAGATTACCTTGTACAAAAATATTAAGAAAGAAAGGTGAAAATGAGTTTTATGCATGGAAAATTGTTAAGAATTAACATATGCTCTCAAATTGTTTCAATGATGCATTTATGTGCTTGGTGACCTTTTTGTAAAGTACTTCTACAAAATAAATTTTGCATTTTATAACTTTGTTCTTGTGTGAATTTGATATCACGTTATGCATACCTTGTGCGGAAAATATGTTGGGCTTCATATAGTAGAATAGTAAAATTAGAGACTTGATCTTGCTATTAGATTCCTCTTATGATATGCCTCTACCTTATGAACTGGGTAGATAAGTATGTGTATTGATCGTAGTGTATTTCTTAATATGTTATGGTTTAATAATAGCCCCATGATATGTGATGTGATGTGAGACACCATCTTGTGAGATGAAGTAATGTTATTTTGATTTAATTATGACCTTGTATGCAAATGTTAGTATGTTAGTGTACATGTTGAGGTGAATTGCATTGTCTCCCAATGTGAAGTTATGGTTAGATTCTAGTTATGCCTTAGAAATAGTAATTCTAATTGGTGTTTGGTAGATTTCTTAAAAACCTTTATGGTAACTATTATGTGATTTTGTGAATGAAAGTTGTATTTCTCAAAGTAATGGGTGATAAGGAAATGTTGTTATGAGTTACCGTGTGGTTTTAAATACTTGTTATGAGTACATGCTTTCTATGTGTTGTGAGTATCTCATACATGCTTTACGTACTCATGAGCTTGTGATACTAGGTATCCATCCATGGGTTGAGTGTATAACTACAAGTATGGTGGAGTCATGCTTGTGTGGCTGCTTGTTTGTACACCCTGTAAGGTCCAATCTTGGAGTTGGAGACCTTCCATGTGTGGAGTTAAGTAGTGGAGAGGAAGAACTTAGGAAGCTATGGCAGCATGTTGTGGCATTGGTTTGGGGTTACCCAGTCAACCATACCTTCCTATGTCAGAGTACCCCCTACTTCTCCTTATTGAATGGACCTTTGAGAGGCCCATCGTGCTATCCTATCATGCTTTGTTTCCTTGATGGTACTAATGACACTTGACTTGGGATCTTGGTTATGGTTTGGTATGGGCATGTGATTTTCTCGAGGCCATGCTACTTGGTGCAGGTTTACTCTGACCCTTGGTATCTTATTTGAGTGGATGCATAGCATCCTAGAGACATTTACATTATGATGATGACGTGTACCTTTGAGAAGGGCACGATGTACTATATTGATGACGTGTTACCTTTGAGAAGGGAACAATTCCACATAAGAGTACATGAAGGCACATTGATAATACTTACCTACATGATGTTAATGCATTGGTTGTGTTTGCATAACACATGTAGTGACCGTGTTTCCCTCCTTCCTTATTGGTGACTTGATGTTGGTCACATAGTGATGTAATGTGCACTTTCTTGGATTGCAATTATTTCTTTCAGTTGTTTGGTGACCTTTTTGTATCTTGGTTGTGTGGACCAGCAATGTTATTTTATCTTGTTTGAAAGTAGCTTAGCCACAAAATTTGATTTTTTCTTTTTCTTTTTATTCGTGTTACTCTTATGGTCATGTCGTTTTAATGTTGAAATTATGTGCATTTATTTATTTATTTATTTAATTTTGGTTATGTAAACTTCTCCTTTTGACTTTCGAGAAATCTGTGTTGGCTAAGCTAGGTTCTTTCTATTTTCTAGTGTTGGTCTTGTGTTGTGTTGTTCTTCTCACCATGTCAATGGAGCGACCTCTGGTGGAGTGTATATAAGGAAGCAGACGTGGCAAACTTATGAGGATAGGGGTAGGTGTGGACTAGTATGGGCTGGTCATTATCCACTTACCTTCCTAGTGATCTTGTTCTTATGTTGGCGATCTCTTGGAGGCTAAACCCCTTATACAAACAAGAGGTAGGCCATGGTGGGAATGTATGGTGGGCCCCCAGGCACGTGGCCTCGAGACCATCATTCCATTGGTTCTTGGATCTTTAGACACTTGGCATTGATATTTGGTTACGTGATTCTATGATGAGACTATAACATCCCTCTAAACCTATATGTGAACCTTGTTAAGTTAATTCCTGTGATGTGGATGAATGAAAATGTGTGGTTTGTGTAAGCTCTGCATTTGATGTATCTGTAAATGAGTTGATGCTTTCTATATGAACATGCATTATCACATGTGATTTCCTCTATGCATGTGTGATAATGATTGATGAACATGGAAATTCTTCATGTTGAGTTTTGATCTATAGAATGTGTTTTTTGAAAAGAATCTAGCCTTTATAACATTTAGATAACATATTTTATAATCTTATGAGTCTTTATTGCATATGTATCTTTTGTACTTACCTTGTCTGGTGCGTACCCTTATCTTAGTGATACGTACTGATTCATTTTATGGTTCTAGAGTAAATGATAAAATGAGTTATTATTAAATGATGTAAGTATATGATGGAAAGGTACCTAGCTAGATTTTGCATACGCATTAATCTTAATATGTTGCTTCAGCTATGATTACCATGGTGGGATTTGATGTTTGATTTGAGTGTACAGGATATACTGATATAGGTATTGACCAATGGGTGTATGTGGAGGAGGAGACATGGAACCACTAGTCGTTTGATTATCCCACCTTACCTAGCTAGTGGTTGAGTTATCTACCTTGCTTCTTGTGGTATGTTAGTCACCTAAACCTTCCTTTTCAGTTGTGAGTCGAGGGATGTACCAGAGTCCACCCTATTGCCTCTTAATTGAGTCACTTCTAATTTTGAATCCATGTGGTGTGTGTGTAAACCCTTTTGTATTGTGTTTCACTTTCATGTGTGCCTTTTCTCGTTTCAATCCCCCTCTACTACTTTGGATGTCTAATCAGGCTTACCTTGTATTGTTGTGAGTAAATTTCATGCCTTGAAGCATGGGCAGTGTTGGTTGTCTAACTCCTTGTAGGAGGGTCTTGCATGTTATTTTTAATGTGAGGTTGAAATAGTGGTCGACCCTTGTGTTGTGGTCCTTGGCATTTGAAGGTGGGGTTTAGACCCATCGTTATGCTTGCTAGGGTATGCCGCTAGTATTTGGTGCTTTCTGGATACCTCCTTGCTTTAGTTGTGAATTTTCTTTGTGTATCATTTTCTTGGAGCAATGTTCTGTGGAAATTCCTTGATATGCTTTTAAAGTTAAAATTTAGTCATTAATGCTTAGTTTGATCTAATAATGATCTAACTCGTATATGATTTTCATGTTTCTTTTTTTTTTTTCTTTTTTTGGGAAATGCTCTTACATGGGCATGTAGGGCTTAACTATTATAGTCGACCTTGCTTGTCAAGCTATTCTCTTTGTGACAATTATGTATTTCAATGGTGTCCTTAATAATAGTATGCCATATCTTAATCAGAATATATATATATATATATAATCCTACCCCATATTTTGTGGACAACATTTTCTTAAAACCTTCCTTTCACAGGATACTGTTAACTAGTTGATAGGCATTTTTTTTGTTAGAATATGGTGCTCGTAGCCAAGGCTCAAATTTAATGGGTGACCATGCTTGTGGAGCAATTTTTGTATGATATTTATCCTTTCAAAGGTGCCCTTAAAATATTATGTCATGCCTTAGTAATGGAAAAATTATATATATACCTAACATATATCATTATAACCATATAAATAGATAATGATGCCAATTTGTCCCAAAATCTCTCCTTTCATATGATACATTCTTATTATCATTTCGATTGTAAATTATTTGATCCAGTCTTTGGGTATTTCGATTGTAACTTATGCGATGCATTCTTTCTAATAATGCGGTCATATTCTATAGGGTATAGTCTTTTTAATATTTCGATTGTATTTTGTATGATATACCTTTTGTTTATATTCAATTTTTTTTATTTGTTATGATACCTTCCTTTTAACATTTCAATCTGCATTTTATATGAAACAATCTTTTAAATTTTCAAATTTTAAATGATACATTCTTAATTTTATTTGGATGGCTTCTCATGGGATATGGCCTGGATAGTATTGGGTTGGCTTAGTTTTTTTTTGGAGGATATTTTTTTAGGGATTTGTTTAGGGTTTTGAAAGGGATTTTTAGGGCAGCAAAAGAAAAATAGGGGGGAACAACTCTCTCGAGGTGGAGCGGACCTTCTCTGAGGAAAAAGGAAAATGAGATAATAATAACAGAGCAGAGCAATGAGAAGGAGGACATCTGCTAAGACCCAAGCCAGACATTTTGAGCAAGAGGTATTTTCCCTGCACATATATGTATATATATTTCTTTATTCACTTTGGAACCTCTGTCCTGGTGTCCTTCTCTAGAGGAGGCGAGTAAACAAGATTTAAGGATTTTAGCCTGTAATATTATTTGTGTGTATGCAATCATAGACAACTAGGGTGTAGCATTTTTAAGGAGGCCTGGTAAACTAGGCAGAGGCAAGCTAGGACAAAATGTATCTTAAAGAATGTCAGTAACCACTGCAATAGGGACGCACAAATCTTTAGAAAGACCAATTAGATGTATCCTTGTTATGAATATGGTTGTGCTAGAATCCTATTCATTTTTATTTGAGTTGCTAAGTGAGTTCTTGTGGAGTTGGGATGAAGTTGGGGGTCCACCCCATTTTTATTAGTTTTAGTTTCTATTAACAACTAGTCTCTAGATTAAGATGAGATAAACAACTCTGCTGCCGTGAGGGAAGGGGTCAACTCATAGCCTATGAGGAGCATAGCCCAAAGGCAGGCCACTAGCTTTCCTATGTGGCCTCCCCAGTAGTTGCCACGGCCTCAAAGAGACTCAACTTTCCTTGAGGTTGTTCATCTTGCATGATGAATGCTCTTTATACTCACATCTCCCCTGAAGTCTCCTCTGCTACGATAAAACCCACAATAATGCCCAAGAGATTTTGGCCCTGCTAGAGAGAAAAGAAAAGTAAGCAATCGAGAGGAGATTGTTGTTTAAAACATAATTTTTTTACCTTAATACTGCCAGAGGAGAATGGATTATTTTAGCGGTTTAACCATGCTCATAATAGTCCATCAAAAATAATGCTTGACCGCTAATCTTTATCTGACTATTTACCTCAGTTTTGTTGTATCACTTTGTAAACAAATGAAGGATGTTAACTTCATCTTTAGATGTAGCCCTTCGATAGATGTGTAAGCCCTTGTTATTTTCTTTTTATTTATCTAATATGATGATATTGTATCTAGAAATTAAATGACCCTCCTTACCGCCATCGGGTAAATCTCTTTATAAAATTTTATTTTATCCTTGCTCTTGAATAGTTGTTTTAGTAAAGAAATGTTTAGATTTCATAGATGGATATCTAAGAGTGCCTTGGAGTGATAACAATCCCTATACTATAATTCTTGTATGGTTCACCCGTCATGGGTAAGTACGTATCCCACGTTGTTGATTTTAATGTGTATTGTAGTGCATGTATATTCGACGCAAGGATGGTGTACCTTACCCTTTTTGTTATAACATGGTTTTTTTTTGTGTTACCTTCATGTTTGTGAATTATTGGATAACACACTTTATGTGTTACCTTCATGTTAGTGAGACTTTAGTAATATGCCTTCCTTTGTGTTATCTTCATGGTAGGGAAAATTTTAGCGAACCAACATTTGGGGGTATATCTTATATTTTTTGGGGTTATGAGTGATTGCCACTCTCATGGTTACTGATTTGATTACAAGTGTAAGTGTGAGGGTTTAGAATGAGGGAATTGTATGAAGTTAGTGGTACTAATGTTCTTGTGCTAGTCTCTCATCTTGTACCTTCTTGTTAAGACTGTATGAACAATTTTTTTTACATTCTTATGCTTGGGATTGTGGTATGTTATGTTGATCCGTGTTTGTTCCTTGAGTACATCTAGTTTGTTGTTCTTTTCTTTTTCCCTCAGAGATGTGTTGGATTGTACATGAGTCTTGTGTTTTATATTTATGTGGAAGACCTCAGTGACTTCCTTGAGACCTTTGTTTTGTGTGAGTTTGGCCATGCTAGTAGTGGTTTCATGATCTTCTCACTACGTATCTCAAGGGTTTCCTAAGGCGCAATGGACATCCATTGCGCTCGACGATGGCAATATGGTTGGGAGGAGAGCAACATCTCCCATTGGTCCTATTCTGGCATCCTACTAGAGACTTGGCAAGATTATTGTGTTGTATCATTTTGATGTACTCCGGTTGTTCATGGTGCAGTAGGAGTACGTTGATGGTTATTTAACTTATGGTTAATTGCCTCTACTGATGTAAAGCAAAAATGATTATCGTATTTATTTTGGTTATCTTTATATTTTAAAGAAGTAATTAATGTAAATTGATTTCTTTTGATGTATTCAGGATAAGTAAATTAATGTGTACTTTATTCAATCGATGTTAGCAAAAATAATTTATGCATTTAACGTTTATTTTATTCTGTTGATGCATAGGAGAATAATTAATGAATAGTTATCTCTTGTTGTAAAGAATAGTATTAATTATCTCTCTTTTGGTCAAGGAGATTAATTATTGATTATTTTATTCTCTTGTCGTAAATGAAATATTTATTGTTTATTTATATCTCTTGATGTGTAGGAACCTAACCATTGTCGATCTATCTCTTCTAATGTTTGAATAGTATAGGCTAGATGTTGGAATCCTCTTTCTCTCTTAATGTTGCCGTGTCATGTTGTGTTAATGGATTAATAACTCTTGTTGTCTCAAAAACTCTCTTAATGTCAAATTTGATGGAAATGACAAAATCGTATCTCTTTTGCTTATGTATGATTCATCTCGTCTTAGTTGCATGGGGGTTGAATTATCTTTTCTTGCATGATCATTGTTTTGTCCTCAATTAATGTTATTATCCCCTTGTTTTTTTTTGACAAAGCATCTGGGATGTTTCATCCACGCCTTGTCTTCCTTCCCCACCTTGTGCGATGTGGATTTAGGGGTAGGGGAAACTTTTTGGTGGTTCATGTCATGACCACATGGGAGATATGGGCATGACATGTGGTTTCTCATGTCGTGGCCACTCAGAAAAAGTGGGCATGACACTTACCTACATCTGAAGGTGACTCTAGGGTATGATAGTGCTTGGCATTCAACCCTAGATCCTTCAATGTATAGTGGAGAGGTGGATTTTAACATCTAAACCACAAATGATTAAAGAATCCAATTTTCCACTAAACAATATACTTTGAGATGCATGATCATTCTAGGGTTCACATACACCTCAATGTGGGGGCAAAATGTAATGGTGGAATTTGCATACCCATGCCATTTCCTATTTAGTTTTGTGCCCCTTTTGAGGAGAGTGCCTTGATACATTTAGATATTAACAAATGGGATAGTTTTATGAAAATTTAAGTCTCTTCCCCTATGACACCTACTTATCCATTACACACATTGCTACATATGTATCCATTACATCATTTATATGCATACATATCCCATTACATTATCCATATCTATACATTTATTACACTTACACATGATATATTTCTATGTACCTACCACACACTTTGATCTAGCCCCTTTTTGGACCCAAGTGAAGTATGTGATCATGGGTTCTGTTGGTTTTTCTTCTGAATCAACATTAGGGTTTTCCAGTTCTAATGCACAGGCAGATTCAACCAACTAAATACAGGAGGTTGCATGAGCTCCTCCCCTTCACTTCTGGTTCTGCCGCACCAAGGGGGGTGTCCCTATTTGATAAAAGTATGGCCTTGACTAGCTCAATGACAAAACGATATAACTTGACAGCAACAGGAAGAATACTCTCATGTAAGGACCAAGATTTGTGTAACAAATCACAAGGTTGGCAACATTCTTGGACATATGTGTCTGGTTGGGGATGAGAGCATGCAGGGGTTTCCTACTCCTAATCCTACAACTAACAGGTGGAAGGATGAAATGGTTTGAAATGATGTTTGGAGTTATGGGACATTTCCTAGACCCATTGAACAGACAGATTCCCAAACTAGTGCCTTATCTGGGCAGCAGAGTCATATCTAAGAATGTAAATGTCTCCCCATGACAACACTAATTCATATCCAGAGGACCTGAGAAGAATGCTACTGCCTAACAGCAACATGTCCAAGAAAGAGTATTACTTATGATCATACTTAATAGATCCTATGATGCAATCTATTTTCCTTTGTATCTGATCAAAAGCCTATTTAACCACTCCTTGAGCAGATGCAATAAATCAGACACACAGTATGCATATACTGAAAAACTTAGAAGCCCTTGACAACATTGTTTGAAAGGAAAACAAATGACATACAGGAGACAATCATAAACAACACACACACAGGTGTTTTTCATTTAAAATCAATCTGCATAGAAAGTCATCATAGAGAAAATTATCATTTACAAGCCAAGATAGACTGATACACCAGACTAAGGACCGAGTCTGTAGCAAAAAATGCCTTTCAAAATGTGAACACCTTATGTTCAGAGTCAAAGTAGAAAGCCCAAAAAACATCCAACCTCTAAAATGAGTAACACTTCCTGCTTAAAAATAGCCAGAGGGAAGCGTACTCAGCATTAATTACATAGCCAGAAGTCAAAAATCTGCCAGATACATCCATCAGAAAGCATGGCGCTCAGAAGTCATCAATGCAGCAGACAAGGGAGGCCTCGAGCCCTGCGCCGCCATCTGGGAGTCTTCATTCATAATCGGGCAGTTTGATTATTTGTACCATTGCCCATACCTTTGCACTGTCGCCATTGATGGCTCAACCACCCGCATTTCACTTGGAAACCGTCGCAGCATTCAAACAGAAGCTTCCCGTGAAAATGCGTTTTATCGCAGGTTCAAAATAATACAGGGAGATTAATCCCACATGCACGGTGCGGAGACCCCTTTAGCAGTTTAAAAACATGGCCATATGCATAATAGGTGTTGAGCACTTTTTTCCATGCTCGATGCATGTTCCTTTGCCCAAAAGCCCATCGGCCAAACTAACACCATCGGCACACCCCACAATTCTCCTGCCGATCCCAACAGTCTCGCCAATGCAAACTACACTCCCCACCTTCGTCGGCATGACCCACACCATCGGAGCATCCAAAAATCCTCTGGCCGACCTCAATAGTCACACCGACACCTACTCCACATACACCCCCATTGGCCAGAGAAGAACCATTGGCCAAGCATAAATCTCCCTCGCTGATGCCTTCAGTCACGCCGATGCTTACCTCCGCATTCCTCTATCAGTGAGACCAACACTATCGGCCAAACCAAAAGCTCCCCAGCTGATAGACCAAACTCTCACTGATGGCCATTCCATACTCCCCTGTTGGTGTGACCAACACCATCGGCCAACCCAAAAGTTTCCCCGCCGATAGCATGAGTCTCTCTGATGGACAAGCAAAACACACCCGTCACCAAGACAAAGGCCATCGGCACAACAAAAATGACGCTCGCCGAGACCAAAATCACAAAGCTCTGAACCATTAAACCTTGAACCGTTGAACCTTTGAAAAAAAGGGTTCAACCCGATGGTTCAAATGAGAGGTTCAACCTGATAGTTCAACGATGATGGCCTCACTGTCGGCAACACAAACGTAACCTCGTGAACCGGTTGAACTGATGAACCGGTTCAACCCGATGGTTCAATGGCTAGGTTCAACACTGAGGTTCGCCGGCGAGGTTCAAACCTCAAAAACAATACTCCATCAGTAAGACACATGTAAACTTATGCCGATGAACAAAACATGAAGACCCCCTCCTCAAAAAGATGAATGTGGATGCTGAAAAACACTAAGGGGCCCCAAAACTTAGAAACTTTTTGGATTTTTTGGGAAGGTGCCTGCATGAAAATTGCTCAGAAACTGACAGTCAATTCAGGCACCAACAGGTTCAACCCAAAAACTCTAGACTTTACCGTTTCAAACTTAAATTTTGGCTAACTACTTCTAATGCATTTCCTACCAAGGGTCAATTAAACATAAATTTGCATGGTTTATTACCATGCCTTGTATTTAAAGGTATTAAATACATTCATTTTCACATTCAAGGAACAACATATCTTTTGAGTATTATTTGTATATCATTCACATTACAATACTTCAATAGGTACAATAAAAGGAATCTAGATCTACACCATAATCCCAGAAGCATATGCATGACTAAAGAGTGTTGTATTTGATCATTTAGTCATTTAGTCATTTTTTCTAGGATTGACCTAGAGAATGTGTCCCCTTGCAACACTAATGAAAACCCTCTACAGATATTCTTAAATACTACTAGTCTTCAAATATAGGAAAAGGTAGAAGAAGTAAAATCAAATTAGGTGAGTAGAGAAGTAGAGTTATACATACTACAAAACTAAATTTGAAAGAAGAGGACATTTTTTCAAGTATGAACTTGATCATGGTCCTAGACTCAAACCCACATGATACACATAGATGTTAGGGTTATGTGTGTTATTCACCTTGCATATCATAAGGTCTATTGTAACTTACTTGTTTGTAGAGGCTTAATTATGTATGTATCTCCAATATTCATGAAGTGGGAAAATGGTATGCACATGTGAGGGTGTTGGGATATGTTATAAAACTTACAATATTTTAATGTTCAAAGTATTTATTTAATTATTTGCACCCACATATTTGGGGCATCCCACTTGGAGTGGAACTTGGTGTCACTTGTAGTTTGTGTTTTGGCAAGTGTAAGACTAAAATATTTGTTAGAAATGAAGGAAACCACGACATTATGGAAATATGAAATAAACTTGCAAATCTGAAATATAAATTGTAGAATATCAATGGAGATGTGAACTAGCAATAAATAAATTAGCAATACTCAAGAGCCATAGGCATAACATAAAGATTTACATGGAAAAAACCTCTTCAGGCAAAAAACTCCACCAGGCAAAGAGGGAAAATTTGTATTATCTTCAAAAAGATTAAAATACATCAATTTCCTTCAATCCTACATCCAATCTAACTACACCTATGTACCTGTAAACAAACAATTCTCATATCATGCACTTCCTCTAGCTTCTGTTAAATAGAATACTAGCTTATAGAATAAGACACAACAGGTATGGCACCCAAATCTATGAAAATCCCATGCCTACTTTGGAAATTAGGCTAATTAATGGTTCTTACATCTATCATAGCCTCCAAATAAAATGTGGCAACCAAGTAGGCCAAAATCCAACACCCTCATACTGAATAGTCAACAAACAGGCTATTTTTAGCCTCTTATAGGCTATCATAAGATTATTTGTCATAACTTGTCATAACTATCCAAATTTAACTAATTCCTTACAACATGTAAGAGACAATCTTGGAAGATTCCCTTAAAACTGTCATAAAATCAATTAATGAACCTGGATGCCCTATTTTCATCTATTTACTATCCCAAGGTAAAAAGTAAATAAATATTATAGTCACCGTACTTACATAATTATTATAGCCAGTCGAGCCTACATCTCTTATGTTTGCATTTACAATTATAGTATTAGGAGTAATTAAATTAATCATATTTACAAGATTTATAGAACCTTAATCCTAACATTCTCTCATTTGACATCATACATTGTAAATGCAACCATAGGAAAACATAAATCAGCTAAGTACAAGAAACAAGGCCTATGGCTTCCCTGTACCAAGTGAACATTTTTGTGCTCATAGGTTTAGTAAGATAATCTACAATATTCTCCTAAGTGTCAACTTTATTCAACTAAATTTGTCCATTTGAAACCATTTCTTGAACAAAGTGATATTGGACATCCACATGCTTAGTCTAATCATGATACATAGGATTCTTTGCTAAACAAATTGCACTCTGTTAGGGTTAGGGCAGATCAAAGCAATAAACACTAACAATTATATGCAGATTAAATAACCCAAATATAACAATGAGGAGTAACACAAAAGAGATCAACACAAAAATTTAACGTGGTTCACCCAATATGGGCTACATCCACAGAAACTCAGCCATCCAATGATTTTATTATCCAGTGCAAAACATATTACAATCTCATGAATACATCATCGTAACATACATCCCAGCCGCTTATAACAAGCTTTTTGGAAGCTTCTAGAATTAGGGTTTTGCAATGTCATTTTTTCTTTTGTCGATTAACAAAAATTAACAACCAACTCCGATCGTGCAAAAAAAAAAGAGGGAAATTTTTTTTTCCAGGGGGCGACTTCAACTTTTTTCCTATCTCATTCTCAACCAAAACTTTCCACTTTTTAAAAGTTTCATATACCTATAATTTTTATTTTAGGAAATACACCCATGTTTTCCTAGTTACATCATCAATAAAAGTAACATAATAGCAAGAGCCTCCAAGAGAAGATACCTGAGATGGTCCCCATACATTTGAATGCACAAGCTCTATTTTCTCACTCTTCTTCTCTTTCCCAACTTTGAGAAATCAAACTCTTTTCTATTTTCCATAAACACATTTTTCGCAAAACTCTAAGTCAATCTTCTTCAGACCTAGTAGCAACTTTTTAGAGTGAAGAATTTTCATCCCTTTCTCACTCATGTGCCCAAGTCTATGGTGCCACAATTATGTTTATGTCCCTACAGCAAGTGTTATAACTGTCTTAGTAGCAACTGTTTCTATAGCAGCTAAGGTAGAATAAGTATTACCAGTACAAAAATAAAATGTGCCTACCTTTTCACCTTTGGCTACTACTAAAGCACCTATAGTGACCTTCCAGACTTAGTTTGAAAAGGTAACTATATAGCCTTCACTACGCAGTTGTCCTGCAGAAATTAAATTCCTTCTCAAATTTGGAACATGCCTTACCTCCTATAGCAACCATTCATTTCCATTTTGTAACTTGATTTTTATCTTTCCTTTTCCAACAATCTGACAGGGTTCATCATCACCCAAATATACCTGCCCAAAATCACCTTGAACATAATCTACAAAATATTTCCTATGGGGTGTGGCATGAAATGAAGCCCCTGAATCTATTACCCAGGAATCATTAGCATTATCTAAACACAGAATTAAAGCATCATGTAATTTATTACTTGCTACATTAGCTTCCTTATTGTCATCATGCTGTTTGTCTCCTTATTTTCCCTTTCGAGACCAACAATCCTTCTTCAAGTGTCCTAGCTTTCCACAATGTCAGCAATCCATTCTTTCTCTGGATTTAGATCTACCTTTCTTCGACTTCCCTTGTGACTTCCCACAATTTGTAGGGTTTTTTCCTCTTTCCTTTGTTCTTCCTCTATTCTCTACAGTCAAAGCATTACCAGATGTTGAAGTCTCACCTGTGCTTTTCCATCGCATTTCCTCGCTAAGGATAACACCAACAACATCAACAAATTTCAAAGTATTTGAACTAGAGATAGAGTTACTTACAACCATTACGAAGCTATTCTAGCTTTCTGGCAAAGAACATAAAACCAAGATAACTCTCACCTCTTCATCGAATTTCACTTTTACAAAAGTTAACTAACTGATAATCGTATTAAACTCATTTAAATGATCTGACACAGATCCACCTTCAATCATTTTCAGATTAAACAAACACTTCATGAGAAATACCTTATTAGAGGCTGAGGGTTTTTCATACAATTTGGCCAAAGATTTCATCAGTTCACTTGTTGTCTTCACTTCTGTTATATTGAATGCCACAAATGGTGCCAGGCATAACCGAATGGTTCCTAGTGCCTTTATGTCTAGAAGTTCCCAATCCTCATCAGTCATTGCTACCAGTTTCTTGGCTACTCCTTCCAACGACCTCCATAAATCCTTCTGATAGAGATAATCCTCCATCTACATCTTCCATAATTGATAGCTCTACCCATTGAATTTATCTACCTTCAATTTACCGTCGTCCACCATTGCTCTCACTTAACCGTGAGACTCCCACTCAATTGTGAGACATGCCTATAGACAATAATCAAATGCAACCCACTCTGATACCAGTTGTTAGGGTTAGGGTAGATCAAAGAAATAAACACTAACAATTATATGCAAATTAAATAACCAAAATATAACAATGAGGAATAACACAAAAGAGATCAACACAAAAATTTAATGTGGTTCACCCAATATGGGCTACATCCACAGAAACTCATCCATCCAATGATTTTATTATCCAGTGCAAAATAGATTACAATCTCATGAATACATCAGCGTAACATACATCCCAGCTGCTTATAACAAGCTTTTTGGAAGCTTCTAGAATTAGGGTTTTGCAATGTCATTTTTCTTTTGTCAATTAACAAAAATTAACAACTGACTAGGATACATAACTTGTGTACAGTACTTGCATGATCAATCACCACATACCAACAATCTCCCACTTGGAGATTGATCAAGCTCCACACCAAACACAATCTGGCTATCACAATGAATCTGAATTGTCATATAATCAAAACCAATACCTATACACAATATATGTAACCATGTTGTCTCCTTGGAGACATGTGTAGCAACCATATACTCTTCTTTGGTGGTGGATAAAGCAATTGTTGGTTGCCTCTTATTCATCCAACTCATAGTTCCTCCAAATAAAATATACACATAGCCATTAGTGGACCTTCAACTATCCAAGTCACCTACCTAATCTGCATCAACAAAACCTTGTATGTCCAATGTCTTATCCACATTATTAGTACCAAAATAAACCAAATAGTAGTCAAAATACAATGCAAATATCTTAACACCCTCTTTGCATAATGACAATGCTCTCTACCAAGGTTAGACATAAACCTGCTCAAAATTCCTATTGCTTGGGCAGTATCTAGCCTAGTGCACACCATTGCATACATTAAACTTCCTCTAGCACTAGCATATGGCATATTAGACATAGCCTCAAAATAATTCTCACACTTAGGACACATATCTAATGTAAGTTGAGTGCCAACTGGTAAAGGAACTCTAACTAGATTAAAATCATGCATATTAAATCTGTGCAAAATTATATTCACATACTTTGAGATAACCAACGTTTTATGTTACCTCGATCCCTTTTGATTTCTATTCCCAATATGTACCTTTCTGCCCCTAGATACTTCATATCAAATGCACCTAAAAGATGAGTTTTTAGCTCACTAATCAAACCTTTGGTGTTACTAAAAAATAGCATATCATCCACATACATGGTAACAATTAGTATATGATCATCAATATGTATCTAATATAAACATAGTGATCTTCATTTCTCACAAAATCCAATTTCAACATAAAAGAATCAAACCTTTGATACCACATCTAGGGTGATTACTTCAAACCATAAAGAGACTATTTCAATTTGCAAACCAAGTGTTCTTTCCCTTTTACCTCAAATCCTTTTGGTTGTTGCATATAAATTTACTCTGTCAGATCTCCATGCAAAAATACAGTTTTAACATCCATTTGCTCAATTTCAAAATCATAAGCAATAGTAAAGGATAAAATAAATCTAATAGAAGACAATTTAGAAATGGAAGAGAAAATTTCACCAAAATCAACTCCCTCTCTCTGGGAGTAGTCCTTGGCTACCAGTCTAGCCTTGTTCCAATGAACTATCTACTCCAAATTTCTTTTTGTAGACCCATTTACATCCAATGGCCTTCCTTCCTTTGGGTAAATGAACAAGATCCTAGGTATCACAAGAGTATAAATCCATAATCTCCTCCTGCCTAGCTAGTTGCCAAGGCTAACTATCATCTACAAGAATAACTTCTATGTAGGATCTAAGTTCATCGTCAGTAATTAATAAAGAAAATACACAACATAAATCTAGTGGGCTATACATGTCAATTGGATTATGTTGTCTTGTGGATCTTCTCAAGGGTAGAGTAAGGGATTGTTCCTCTTGTTCTTCTGCATGCTCAACCTATTCTATAATCATAAAGTCTTCCTCTTTAGAACTCCCACTTTAAACCCTCTTCTTCTTCTCCATCCTCAAATCCATCATTCTATTCTTCCTAATGTGCATCTTCTTATTGTAAATAAAAATGCACTATCCTTTTCCTTTCTTTTTCTTCTGGCTATTCAGAAATAGCTCTAAGTTCCTTGAAAAATCACATCTCTAGAATATACAACTTTCTTGGTTAGAGGATTCCAAAGCTAATAACCTTTAACACTTTCACCATATCCAATTAAGATGCATTTTTTAGCTTTTGAATCCAACTTAGAACACTTTTCTTTAGGTAATGTATGAAAAAAAGCCTCACAACCAAAAACCCTTAAATGTGAAATAGAAGGTTTCTTACCTGTCCACACTTCATAAGATGTCAAATCAAGAGCCTTACAAGGAGATCTATTTATCAAGTAACAAGCGGTACTCACAAATTCTACCCAAAAGCATTTATCCAATCCTACATCGCTCAACATACTTTTGACTATTTCCATAATTAGTTGGTTCATCCTTTCTACAACACCATTATGTTGTGGTGTATACAAAGTAGTCTTTTGTCTTATGATACCTGAATGCTTGCAAAACTCATCAAATTCCTTAGAGAAAATTTCCCCTCCATTGTTAGATCTCAATACTTTTATCTTTAGTCCTTATTGGTTTTCAACTTAGACTTTAAATTCCTTAAACGTAGTGAAAACTTTAGATTTATGTCACACAAAGTAAATCCATATAAATTTGGATACATCTTCAATGAAGGTAATAAAATAATGATATTTTCTAGTTGAATCATTATCCATAGGACCAAACACATGCATATGAATAATTTCTAACTTATTCTTTTCTTTATTGATTCCTTAAGGAAAAGATACTCTATTTTATTTACCAAACACACAATGCTCACAAAAATCAAAGTGCTCATCAGAATAGGAGAAATTGTCCAATAACATTTTATTTATATAGTTTTTTAAACATTTTCACTAATATGGCCCAATTTGTGGTGCCACATCATACATGTATTTTTAGCTTTTCCTGTCACATAGATCAATTTGTAAACAGTATTGGCATCAAGCCTAAACAAAGTTTCCATCCTTGTTCTCCTTGCTACCACCAAGATTCCTCTCACCAATATGCAACCATCCTTGTTAAATGTTGTGTTAAATGTTGCATGCATTCCTAAATCATTCACCTTTGAAACAAAAATAAGATTTCTAGTTAATCATAGAATATGTAAAACACCAAGGAGGGTTTTAATCCTCCCATCTCTGAAACACAATTGTACCTTTCCTTGTCCAACTATTGGACATGTAGTGTTTTCCCCAAGGTAGCTATTACCTCCATCATGTTTTTGTATGTGGATAACCATTCCTTATGAGGAGTCATGTGATAAGAGCATCCTGATTCAACCAACCAATGTTCGTTAGCTACAATATTACAAGGAAAAAGTAAAACCTCATCACTTTCATTGGAGGGCTTTTCTGTAGAGGAATCCCACTATTTATTTTTGCTTTTGTATTCCTTCTTAACATGTCCCCTCTTTCCATAGTTCCAACACTTAACTTTTTTCTTCTTTCTAGGATTTTTAGACCTACCTTTTAACTCCTTAGGCCCCTTCTAATATCCTTTTAGTCCTCTTTCTTTTTACCTACCCCAAACATTAAGAGCATCCATCAAGATATCCATAGTCATCTTCATGATTTCCTATACCAATAGAGTTGCAACAAGAGCATCCATCTTTGGATCATTGAGGTTAAGTGATGGCAAGAATGAAAGTCTCCCAAGACTCAGGCAAAGAACAAAGAAACATAATACATCTATCTTCTTCCTCAACCTTGACATCTATAGAGGCTAATTGACTCAAAAAAAGTAAAAGTATTTAAATGCTCTGAAATAGATTCACCTTCATCTTAAGAGAAAATAGTTTTCTTTTTAAATACAGTTTGTTTACCAAAATCTTGGCTTGATAAATATCACCCAACCATTTCCATAAAGAATATGTAGTCTTTTCTTCAGATACATTCAATAGGACAGAGTTTACAAGGCATAACCAAACTGTGCCCTGTGCCTTTTTATCCATCTTGTCCCACTCATCTTGATTGATTGTATCAGGTTTCTTATCTTTTGATGGCATCAACTATTGATCCCTCTTTTCAAGGAGATCCTCCATTTTTAGCTTCCACAACTCATAGTTTGATCCATTAATTTTTTTAACATCTATCTAAGATGTAGATACAACCATGATTTTCACAAGCACAAATATGAAAATCCAAAACTCCCACTACATCATAGAAAACCTTCACACTTCCACCCAATAAACAAAGTTGGTCAATATCAATGGATATGTGTACTAGAAATAAATAAATCATAAATACTCAAGAGCCATACACATAACACAAAGATTTACATGAAGAAAAGTCTTTCAAGTAAAAAATTCCACCAAGAAAAGAGAGCAAATTTGTATTATCTTCAAAGAGGTTACAATACATCAATTTCCTTCAATCCTGCATCCAATCTAACTGCACTTGTATACCTATAAATAAACAACTCTCATATCATGTACTTCCTCTAGCTTCTATTAAATAGAATACTAGCTTATAGAAGAAGACACAATAAATATGGCACCCAAATCTATGAAAATCCCATGTCCACTTTGGGAATCATGCTAATTAATTATTCTTACATCTATCATAGCCTCCAAATAGAATGTGGCACCCAAGTAGGCCAAAATCTAATGCCATCATAATAAATAGTCAACAAACAAGTTGTTTTTAGCCTCTTACAGGTTGTCATAAGATTCTCCGTCATAACTTGTCATAACTATCCAAATTTAACTAATTCCTTACAACATGTAAGAGACAATCTTAGAATATTCTCTTAAAACTATCATAAAATCAATTAATGAACCTAGATGCCCCATTTTCACCTATTTACTATCCCAAGGTAAAAAGTAAATAAATATTACAATCACCATAATTAAATAATTACTGTAGTCAATAGATCCTACACCCCTTATGTTTGCATTTACAACTACAATATTACGAGTAATTAAATTAATCAGATTTACAAGGTTGATGGCACCTTAATCCTAACATTATTATCATGGAAGTTGCTAATTGAAACTATGACAACTTGTAAGGTGCGTAAGAGTTTCCAAAAGAGAAAGAGCATGACAAGAGAGAGTTCATTATAGATTTGGAGAAAACCACGGAGAAGTTTTGGAAAAGGCAAGATAAGACTACTTGAGCACCCAAGCTTGGTAGTGGTAGTTTCTAATTTATTATCAATTAACTAAGTTTGATTTGGGCATTGGAATTTATGCATGGGTATGGATACCTAAATTAACTAGTGGATTCTAGCACATGGTTTTAGAAAGCATTACGATTTTTGGTTTCACTCATGCCTATATATTGAGTGCTTGGGTCAGAGGTATTATGTGAAGATTTTGCAAGTATCATTATGCTGCCAAAATTTCTCCAACAATATATTGATTTGTATGTTCTCTTATGAAGTCTAGAGCCTAAAGTTGTATTGTATCCATTATAGTTGTTGAGAATACAATTGGTTCTACTTTGGAGGCTAGGTTTTTTTGTGAAAGGGGTTTCCCTAGGTAATACTATGTCAACTATGCTTTTAGTGAGTTGCATGTCCTTTAATGTCACTTGCATTTTATGCATGTGCTTGCATGTCAATGCATGTTAATGCATGTGTTGTTTCTTTGTCTGGAATTGTTAGATCTATGTCTCTGTACATTTTCTCTCCTCATAAATTAGTGTAGGATGTATTTCCACCATCTTAGTTTCACTTCATAGGGTGGGCACATATGTAATTATTTTATTATTCTTTAGTGACTTGGAAATATTTTTATAATGATGCATTAATGAGGGGGTTACATAGTGGATTTGTAAGATCTAATTAGTACTTCATAGGGGAGTGCTTGGGAGTTACATATGCCAACTTGAGTGGTGCAAACTAAAGATGCTTGTGTAAGATTTATTTTATATTTCAAGATGACTCCACACATGTGATGGTTGTGAGAATTTATGGTATTTTTGGATCTTGCTTGGGCCCATGGTATTTCCATTTAGTGGTTATCTAGGCCTCCTTAAGTCTATACATTAGAGGTATGGGATAGTGAATGGATGGAATATGCTTTGTAGGGTTATGCTACCAGTTTTCCACCAAAGAAATGGGAGTGTTGATATCATTGAAGTGTTTCATGGAGAAGCTTTGTGAATGTATTGTAACCATGATTTATTGTTAAGAAAAGTACCCAGAAACCCCTTAGCAATTAAATTATATCTACACATAATTATTAAGTATGCAAGTATTTTCCCATTAACCCTTTGAGAAGATTAACACATTAATTGAATCTATAAAATTTTAGCAACATCCTAGCATGTAAATAACACATAGAAAGGAAAAATGCTTAGAGAGATAATATAAAGAAGATAAAAGAGAAGAGACACCAATGTATCTTGGGAAAACCCTTTTGAGAAAAAGCCCAACTTCCAAAGCACCAAACCAATGTATATTCAGCAACAATAAACCTATTACAATATAATATCATGTTCTTGCATACATGGAGATCAACATCCTCTCCCTCTAGTAGAAATATAGTAGCATAGCCTTGAAAAAACTCCCCCCTTTCAGCTTCTATCCCATACCTCCAATATATAGACTCAAGGGAAGCGAGAAAACCACCATAAAGCATTACTATCATGGTATGAATTACCATGAGCCCACATGTGTGGAGGCATCTCGAAATAGAAAATAACTCTTACACAAGCATCTTTGACCTCCATTATGCAGGTTGGCATATGTAACTCCCAAGCACTCCTTCATGAATCACTAATTACATCCCATGCCCAACTAATAATAGAAAATGCTCTTATAAGTCCATTACCCCTTCATCAATGCTATTAGGCATCATACCAAATCTTTGTCATAGATGTTCTTACACATCTTTCATAAAAAAGGAATGCCGCACCTTTAAAAAAAGAGGCAAGGGTGTGGGGTTGTCCCCCCATGTACCTTGCACATAGTATGGTACTTTCCATTATGGTAGGGCACAGGGGGTTTGCTCTTCCCCCCTTTATAAACATTTTTTAATAGTTTTTTTGATAAAGCATTAGGCTATGCTACAAATGACCAATTATTTTTTATTTAAAAAATAAAACAAAAACATTTGGCCCCTCATACAACAACATAGGAATAGACTAATGTAGACATAGTATAGACAACATGGCATAGTACAAAATTTTGTAAATCATCCAATGGAGCCCACCAAAACTTATAATCTACACTATATCCAAACCATATCGAGTTTACAGTCGATCATAACATTTTTTGGTCATCTTGCGCATATCATTTGAGGTGTATAGAAGGTTTGGGTTTGGTAATGCATGTGTTTGTTTCATCATTTCAAGTAATCCAAATTTTTAGTATACATTTTGGCACGCTCGGTCTCAGATCTAATTGTGAGTTCTTTGCAGATTTTGTTGTCAAAATTTTGTTGTTTCTCTAACCCTAGGTAGTCAAAATTTGCATGTTTTGGGGGTGATCTATTGCAGGTTGCATCCTGGACAAAAACTGATTGCACCATTGTGATCAGGAGCCCTAAGAAATGAAAATCAACATAAAATTTGACTAGTTTTGCTCACTGTGAAATTTTTTGTTTTTGGCCAAAAAAATTTTTAGTACAATAGTCCTACTGTACGGATCTATGCCATACAAACATACCATACCATTCCTGCACAGGGACCTCGAATTGAATCGCTGATTGAGTCTTAAGATTTTCACTGCTAACATTTTTCTTTGGAGGTCGCAGGTCAAAATTCATGTTAACACTGTTGTTTGCAGGCTTTATTTTCTGATTAACAAACATCTGTGATAGGGTTCAAGGTTTAAGGCTTTATTTTGATTGCAGGCTTTGTGTATCTAGATTGCAAGAATGTTGAAATATCAAGTTTTTTGTGTGTCTAATATGGAATGCAAAAATTTTTGAGTTTAAATTCAAGGTGGTTGTTGATTGTAAATGCCCCTCTGATCCATAGTCGACCTCACTATTCATTGGATCGAAACCCTAGTCATAGGCACCTTTTTGCAACCTCTGCCCATCTCCCACCTGGTCGACACCCCCTAGGCACTTCGATGCTCTTGTTATTCACCCTTAAAATCCTCTAGCGGCTCTGAGAAAACCCTAGTCACCTCCCTCAAGTGGCTCTTTCACCTCATAAATTCTCTGTCACCACCTGTGTCTTCTTCCCGCCTGACCTGCAAACCTCTCTAAAACTATCTTCGCTTCCCGACACCTTTGCTTTCCATTCGACCTCTAGTCGATCCTACAAACTCATTAGATCTCGACCAAAAAAAAGAAAAGCCCTAATATCACCCGTGGAATTCCCCATCACTTCCCTCAGTCACCACCACTTTGAGTTTCCTATCACCTATAGACTGTGGTCTCTATTGATGATTGCATGCGCTCGACCATCGCCTCCTTTTTTCATCATCGCTACTGGTCTAAGGCTCTGTCGTCACCCAACCACAACCTCTGCCGCCTTCTACTGTCCACAAAACCCTAAACCCTAACTTGTCAGCTAAGACTTTACCATCGATCTTTGGTTTCAACTGTGGAGATCCTACAGCTAGGCTTAAAGCCTTAAATCCCAACTATGGCGGTTTAGTCCCTTAGGGCCATGGTCTTATCAATGACCAGCAAAAAAGGGGTCAAGGGGGGGCTATAACACTATTGGCCCCTTTTCCTTTTTAATTTCCTTTTTATTTTTTTGGTGGTGCTCTGACCACGGTCATATGAATGACCATTGGCTATGCCTAGCCATCAAACACTGACCTTAACTACCAGCTGAGACAATGACATGTGACAAAGTACCATCTTAACCACCAGCAGTTAACATCCAACTGTTAGACTTGCCTAGTGTTTCCTAGAGGCCCTAATAGGGCATTTTTTTCCTTTTGCCATAACTTGGTCAAAACAGGTTGAAATCATGCAAAATTGGACTTGTTGGAAAGAGCATTTAGAGGACTTCGTAATAGTGTAGGTTTCACTAGGTGACTATACCATTTTTATGTCTTTTTTCATAGTCAAAGTTAAACCTTCTTTCAAACTTCAAATGCTCATATCTTTTGCATTTTTGATCAAATTTTTGCAATTTTTTTAAAAAAATGCATAGAATTTCATGTAGAATCTACTCATGCAATTCATTTCCCTATATCATTTCATCTACAACATATTTTATCAGTTTCTTGATTTTTGACATAACAAATCCCTAGGCACTTTCACTTGCTCATTTTTTTATTTTTTTGCTTGTAGGTGACTTTACGGGGCTAGAACAACATCAAGATCAGCATACATAGTAGCTTGGAAAATGAATTAATCAAGTGCACTTGTTTCATTTTTCATCTCCTCATCTTGTTTGACCACACATTTGGACTTTGGGCTTAAAATAAACACTTGTCTTCATCACACATCAAAATTGGGCATAAAATGAATCAATGTCTTCCATGCACATTTTTTATTTTGGCATAAAAAGAACTAGTGCTTGAATTGTTTGGTGAATTTGCATGCGATTAGGGGTTTGTATGCTCTTCTCATGCACTTCGTGAGATCTTGAGAATCAAAAACACCTCTTATCCATTCATATTCACACCTAACATTTCAATTTCTTAAGGGCAATTTACAAGTGCGAGTGTGAATCAAGTGTGTGTGTGTATGCTCTCTCCTCACACCGCAAGCTGATCTTGGAGATCAAAAACACCTCACTTGATTTGGTTTTGTTTACCCTTTCCTAGGAGGCCTGCTAGGGGATTTCATCACCCCTAGGGATGACCTCAACCACATGTTCTAGTGGGGTATATCAAAGGGGGGAGAGCGAAAGCTATAACTCAATCTAGCCACATAGTCATTGGGATAGCCTTGGGGCCTCGGGTGATTCTGGACACAAGGTGAAGTGGCATTCGCTTACGCTTATGCCACATCCCTTCAACGGGCTAGTGTTCATAGATTTGGGCCCCTTGTACCCTGTGTATATTTGGGATACCCCTAGTTAACCCTTGTACAACCTAGCTTAAGACTTGTCGGCCATACCCCACTTGACTAATTATAGGGCTTGTTGATGTGTCTTCCATGTGTGCTTGTTTAATCATCACCACATTCTTCAAATTCAAAATTCAAAATTTCTTATGTGTCTTGCATGAGTGAATCATGTTTGTACATGTGTGATCATTTGATTGAACATTGCCACATCAAGCTAAACACCAAACACATAAGACAAGTCATTCAACTCATTCTGCCAACACATTCAAATCCAATCACATTCATCCTAATCACCCATTCTTAGCCACTTCATTCCTAGTCATAGCCAAGTCACCATAATTCAAACCCTAATCATTCCAAACCACCTTCTTTCTAACAAAACCCTAATCATCCTAGTCATCATCATAATCAATCTAATTCATACAATCTTGCCATTCTTAATCATATCCAAGTCATAGCCTTGTCACTCTACATCAGCAAATCAACATAACCCTAATCATATCCAAGACATCATCCTAATCATCCTAGTCATCATCCTAGTCATTACACATCATCCAATCATTCCAAGCCAAATCACATCCCAACTACTTTCATCCCAATCCAAATCCAAATCAACCCAATCACAAATCAAGACCTTAGTTGATCATCATCAACTGTTATCCAAACTTGCTTGAGATCATTAGTCTATCTTAATTAAGTTATCTAATTAAATCAATCCAATCAACCCTCTATTACTTAAGTTTCATTAGTCTACCTTAAGTATAGGGAATCAATCCAATCAACCAACCCTCTTACTTGAGAACATTAGTCTATCTTAAGTATAGAAAGCCATCCATCAAAAAGCAAAATAAATCAAATCATCCTAAGGTCTTGAAATTTGATCCCAATCACTCCACATCATCACCTACACCACTTTCATCCCAATCCATTCATCCTAATCATCTCAATCCAAGTCATCCTACCTTGTTATCCCACATCACCCTTACCATTATCCTAAATCATCCTAGCCACCTAACCTAATAATGCCACCATCATTCATCCTAATTCCTTCAAGTCATCCAATCTCATCATCCTAGTCATCTTCGACATCCTAATCATCATCACCATAGTCCTCATCATCCAAGTAAAACCCTAATCATTTCTAGCCATTACACATCATCGCATCTTCATCCAATCAATTCTCCATATCTACCACTTGTAAACATGGATATGGCATTTCTAAACAAAACCTATGATGGTACCAAAAGAATGCTTAATCAACTTAGTCAACTTAGGTGGTTATATAGAAAGGAAGAAGACCCTGTGTCACCACAACATCAACAATTCCCACAACATCAAGTCCTAGGCCAATATCAATGATCCCACATTCAATCACAAGCTCAACAAGCACATAATTCAAACACTAATGCCGCCACATCCATACCACAAATCACCCTCACCATTCCTAACAACATCACAAACACAAGTTCTTCCATAAGTATACCATCTAATGATCCTAAATCCATTGCCCTCATATCACAATTACATTCTCAACAAACTTCCAACATCACCCAATGTCCACAACAATCCACCTCACACCTTTCACCTACAAGTCCTATCATGCCACTTCATCACCAAACCTATCCACATGGAAATTAAATGTCCTTACAAGAACAACATGCAAGTCCAATTGGCCCTATGTACATGATCCAAGCAAGCCCAAGTTCACTTTTGCAACAAACATCATTGATAGACTTAAGTCATCTTATGCAAGACCTAGAATCCTTTGACAAGGGAGAAACCAACCTAGCAAGTGCCTCCTTTGAGCCACCTTCACCATCCAATCATATGCCAACACATAATCCAACTAGTCCTATCCCAACACCTTTATCAATCCCTTCATCGCCTTCATCATCTTCATCCCCATGTTCCACTATTCCTTCATTAAAAGATTCCATGGAGATACTTTTAGAGAAATTGGTCCAAGCAAATTTGATTGAGGTGTACCCATTCAAAGCATATTCTCCATCTATGTTTAAACCTAGTTGGTATAAAGATGATGAATATTATGCATACCATAGGTATAGGGGCCATACCATATCCACTTGTGTTTGATTTCAAAGATTGGTCAAGAACCTAGAAGATGGTGGTAAGATTGTCTTGGATAAAAGCAATCCCTCTAATTCCATTATCTTTCCATCTCTAATCCATCTAATCCTATTATCCATCTAATTAGCCATCAATCTAATCATGATCCTAATCCTCCAACCCTATCCACTATTATCATCCATCCACTATATTGCCCATTCACACATACACTTGCAAAGGATGTGATCCAATGGCTACTAGCGAGGAATCAACTAGCCCCATGTTAAACACCTATTCTTGAGCTTCCTAATGAGTCCACCAATACCATGTCCAATCCTACAGCCCCATCATGTGATCTACAAGCCATCAAGCCTAATCAAGAGCCTAAGACTATGATCCCAAGTCAAATTTCATTATCCCCTCATGTTGATGACCATGAAGAACCTATCGAACCTAGTGAAGAGTCTCCAACTATAAATCTAAGTCAAGCACCATTATGCCCTCATATCGATAACCCTCAAGAACATGTCAAGCCTATCCAAGAGCCTATTGAACCTATCCAAGAGTCATCTCCTTCCACTCAAGAACATCAAGAGGTGTGTCAAGATTATAATCCTAAGCATGAGGAAACATCAACCCCTAATCTAATTCAAGATAAAAGCATATCCAAGATCCATAGATCCATGACCCATATGTTTTCTATGATCACGACATTGTTTATGATCATAACCCTATTCATGAGAAAAGTGATCCTATCCATAGCATATTCAATCCTATCTATGATCACATTTATAATCAAGGTCCTATCCATGATAATGAAAACCATGATGACCTTCTTGACCAAACTCATGAAAACCATTATGAGCCTCTTAGCTAGACTTTATGCATGTCATGATCAAGAAGTTATCCCTCTAGATATCCTTCCTTCCATACCCATTCATGAGCAAGACATCCAAATTGCTCCTATTCATCCTCAATCTAGCCCAATCCATGATCCTACACCTTCCACTTGTCATGATGAGACATGTGCCACCAAAGCAAACATAGAAGATCAAACAAATAATTTGGAACCCAATGAGCATAAAGATAATCAAGATCCTAATGATCCTTTCACATCCACCATTGATTCTATTTCAAATCCACCACCATACCCACTTGGCCTATCCACTTCCATTCATGAGTGTTCTTTCTTAGGACAACAACAACCATTATCCACTTTACCTTCTCAATCCAATAATCAACTCAAGTCTAGTGTCCAAACTACACCTAGTCCTATAGTCAATCACATGCTCCAAAATATGAACTACCAAGGCAAAGGTTTAGGCCTACATGAACAAGGAATTTTGGAGCCTATCCATGTCAAAGTTCCTCCACGCTCATATGGCCTTGGATATACACCCCAAGGTAAACAATCTAAAGATGTTGGTAATTCCTCCATGCATCCTAAATGCACTTCCTTCCATCATAAACCCCATCATACACCCAAAACATATGTTGCTATTCCACCTCCACCATCCTATAAATGTCAAAAGCATGTGACCATTCACCTTCCACCATCCACTTTACCTCCACTCCTTCCAACTCCTAATATCCATCCATCCACTTTGCCACCATTGCTACCAACACCCCCTTACCCAATCATTCATAAATACCCTAAATATCCTAATCATGGCCAACAAATGCACACATCGTATAAACAAGAAGCTTCCACTCATTTAATCCACCACATGAGATTCAAAAATAAACATTTGGATGCCTCTATTCAAAAACCCACAAATCCTAAGGGTCCTAATGCCTTAGGAAATCAATCCAAAAATTTAAAGCAAGGTACATTCAAAAATCCATCCAAGCCCATACCTCCAAAAGCAAAGTCAAAAACTAAAATGATATGGGTCCCTAAACAAAAATCAGTCAAGTCAAATGAGGCATCCACCTCTCAAAAATCCCAACCATCCCCCTCCATTCAAAAATGCCATTCCATTCAAACATTTCAAACATCCCACATGAAAAGCAAAAATCAGAAAAATACTAAGTCCATGTGGGTTCGAAAAGTCCTAAATCATCCATCTCCTAAGAAAACATCACCATTACTTCCTACACCACCATCCAATCAAAAGCTTCCATGTTTAACACGGTGTGTGCAACTGTTGGTCATGATTCCTTTCCATACCTCCATCACTCCATCATTCACTTATTATCCTACATATCTCCCCCATCACCTTCCTATGGTCCATGCTTTTGCATAAGTCCATTATAATCCACATTATAATCCACTTTCACCTCTACATAATCCACATCATAATCCACTTTCACCCTACATTATCCACTTTCGATCCCTCCATAATCCACATCATAATCCATTATCTACCTTATCCATCTCACTTTCATGCTATCACCCCACCAACATCTTGAACATAATGAATTGACATGATCCATTTGTGATGACATCCTTCTCTAATGGGACTATAACATTACATGGAACTAGACACTTGAGTCTCACCCATCCATATCCCCCTTTTTTCCATTCAAAATTCAAAATAGTCACAAAAAAAAATTAAAAAAAAAAGAAAAATCAAAAAAATCAAAAAAGTAAAGAGAAATCCCTTCGTCCAATGGTGAAAACCTAGTAAATAGGCACCTTGGATAAGTACCATGATGAAAACCTGGTAAACAAGCATCATGTGTAGGTCGATCTTCTATGTCACTTACACTTGGGGGAACCTTGTCTCATCCTTTTCCAAACTATCATACCATTTCCATATACATACCTATCACATTGCATTCATTCATCCTCCCTTCCTCTTTTGATCTTGACAAAGATTAGGGGCAACTGATGACAAGTGTTTTGGATATCCCTTGGCATACCTCATCCTTTCCAAATGAACCCTACCATCCAAGTCATAAGCTTTGTCATGTCAAATCCTATCATACTATTGCCTTAAGCATTGTCTTGATAAAACCTAAGTTTACTACCTAGACTGGGGCATGTTATTCCTATGCAACATAGTCCTTGGAGATCACATCCTTGCTCTCTTACACATACATCCATTCCATTCCATAGCCTATCCTTTTATCCTATCCATTTATCATGATCCTTTCATCCATCCACTATCGTCCATCATTTTGTCCAATCCCATTCATCCATCCTTGCACCTAGACTTGGTTTTTTTCCCTTGTCATTGGTATCTAGTACAAAGGCTACTCAAATTGTAAATCCATTGACATTTCAAAATATTCCCCAAAACATCCAAAAAATACAAAAAAAAAAATCAAAGCATTTCAAAAACCCAAAAAAATCAAAACATTTCAAAAACCCAAAAAAATCAAATATTCCCAAAAAGACAAAAAATCAAAATATTTCAAAAAATCCAAAAAAATACAAAAAAAAATCAAAATATTTCAAAAACTCAAAAAAAATCAAAATATTTCAAAAACCCCAAAAAAAATCAATTATTCCCAAAAAGATGAAAAAATCAAAATATGTCAAAAAATCCAAAAAAATTAAAAATCTAAGAAAATCCAAGCAATAAAACTAATCAAATCAAATCAATCCCAATCAATCAATTCATCATCATCAAATCCATCAAAACAAGTCCAATCACATCATCAAATCAAGTCAATCTATCAATCACCCAATCTATCAAACAATCAAAAGCAAATCAAATCACATCATTCAATCAATCCATAACTCGATCAATCCATCAACCTTCATCATCACCGTCAATAAACACAAAATCAGAACTACATCTCATCTTTATCGATAAGTGCCTTGATCCTATGGATACAAGGTATGTAGGCAATCTGGGATACAAAGGAAGTACTCAAATTCAGGCACAGGCGATAGACTTCTTCCATCCTTCTTCTAATCTTCACCAATCATACTTCATCCATCTCACATGTCTTCAAATCCTTTATCTTCCATCATAACTGAACACCTAAAATCCAATCAATCATCACTTCATCTAACATCTCATCCTCATCAATCAATCCAAGCAATAATCCAAATGCAAGTCATCCTTAATCCATAACAATCAAGTCAATCAATCTTGTCAAATTATCCAATCACATCAATGGTCTTGGTCCTAATCTTGTTGTAAACCAAATCAATCAATCATCATTATCATCAATGTGATATATCATTCCCACATCCTTGTGTTGATCTAGGGATATATCGTTCCCCGCAATGACAACACTATCATCATTATCATCACTCACTTAATCAATCATTTTTTTACAGCTTGACAGGGGCAATACCTTGTTTGTTTTTGTATCATTTGTGCATGCTTGCTTGCTTGCTTGTGTGTGTTATCATTTTCAACTTGCATTTGCATCAAATCCGAATCAACCCAGCTAATATTCATATCTTGTATCTAGACAAGGTTGTATTATGCTGGGGCACGAGACACATCGTCACCTTGGTCCTTAGACCTTGGTGTATAATGTCTAGTGCTAAATCAAACATCATGGTTGCTCACTTTCATTGTAGCATAATGCATCCTTCATTTCTTCTATCCATTTCTTTATCTTCCTTCCATTGACCAATCTATTTCATTTCGAGAGCATACCCGTGTTTGTCCAACACGCCTATCCTCTCAAGGGGGCATCATCATCCTATATTTTTCCTCTATCTGTTTCCTTAAATTCTTTGAAATGATGTTACTTGACACAAGTCTCATCATCTCGCAACATCATCTCAAAGAGGGGCAAATGTAGACACTAAAAATTGTCTAGGTCTTGTTTATACATGACCTTGTATGTCTTTGCCCTAGGTCCTGGTTACACAACACATTGTCGACATAAACTTGTATATGTTCCCCTAAGTCCTAGTTCATCCCAGTTCATCTAACCTCATACCACTTAATCCCATTTATCCCTGGGTCCTAGTTCATCCCATCTTAATCCCACTTGACCAACTTATTCATATTCCCAATTAATTAAATAAATCCACTTTATTTAATTAATTTCCCCTTTCCTCTAATTTAAATAAATAAAATATTTATTTAAATTATCCCTTCACATGTCCAACTAATTTAAATAATCTTTTATTTAAATTAGATTCCTTTTCATCACAATCGAACACTTGTCCACTTTCCTTTTGTTTCATGTGTGGTAGTAAAACTTGCATTTAATACAAGTCACATGTGCAAGCTAATATAAATAAAATATTTGAATTAGATCCATTTCATTTTCCTTCGCACACTTGTCACATGACTACGATTTCTTGATGTGCAAGGAAACCTAATCAATCCTAGCCATCCATGTCTTCCAAACCCTAATCAATCTTATCCATCCATTCTAGCTAGGTCTTTCCTATAAACCTAGCCTCCTCTAAGCCATTTGTGGGGATGTAATCTAATTTCATACTGTTATGCTTCCAAAATCTTGAGCAACCAACATTCAATCATATTCATCAATCTCTCCCTTGCATCCATTTACCTCTTCATCTTGCATCTTTCTTCATATTGCATCCATCATCTTGCAGGTATCAATCAAGCCATCATCTTGCACATATCATTCGAGGTATATAGAAGGTTTGGGTTTGGTAATGCATGTGTTTGTTTCATCATTTCAGCTAATCCAAATTTTTAGTATACAATAAACTCTACTAAGGAAGAACTAGTGTTTGCTAGAATCAAAGAACTCTCTAATGAATGTAGATTAGGATAAGCAAGGCACAAAACTTTACACAAGTGCCCTCAATAATACTAATCAACCATATATGCATTGATGACATAGAGGCAAAATAATTTTTGAAGTGGAAACTAAAGCATATATGCACAAATGGCACAAAGGCAACATAATCTATGAAGTTAAAAATATAGATGGTACAATGATCAAAGAGACACCAAAAAACACTACACGAGTAACTCCATTGACACTACTAGAATGAGCAAGTGATGATCTACAAAGATACCTTTAACCAAAGTCTCATGAATATCGATCAAGTGAATAAGGTAGAAGGTCACCTCTAAAAATAGGAATGCAAGAGTGTGTATATGGTATGTGTAACTAGTCGTTGCATTCACCTAGTACATAGGAACAAAAACTAGATACATAGCTCACTCCAAAAAAAACCCAAGAAGCATTACCATAACCATGTGATGATACCCCCATAATGCTGACAAGGGAGAGATATCAGTAGATCAACTGAAATGTGGCACAAAGGTGTGCAAAGGAATGAAACATCACATCTAATATGATGTATGAGCAACTGAAAAGGGTGTGTAAAAACAAGGCACACTCGCATGAAGGTAGATGAGGTTGTGATTACAAAAACAAGGTGCACACAACAAACCAATTATGGCACTTTATAGGTACTGTGAGTACAACAAAGGTACACTATGATGTGCAAGAATCCCCCCAAAGGAACACAAAATCATTTATGACACTTTATATTAGTGCATTTACAAATAATTTTCTTCTAGAGAGTTCATATAAGTGTCCAAAAAATGACCACATGCTTAAATTACAACTCTACTACAAAATAAGAGGAAACTAATGGAACCACTATGAAGTACTATATAAGTATGCACTTTCAAAAAAATGGACTCAAAAATGAGTTCATATGTAAAAGATATGGCCCGTCAAAGTTCCCAAAATGAGAACTACATAGCAAGATGTCTGATAAAATTGATTTTTGGAAAAACTAGAAGTGTAAACTAAAAATCATCTACACCATCATGGAGAGCACACAATTCTTCCCCTTTTCAAAAAAATCTCAAAAAAATACCTTCGTATGAGCAAGTTAGAGGCCTTTGAAGTTGGCCTTCTAAAACAAAAAAATTGGAGAGGGGTATGTGTCCCTAGTGGTAGATAGTTGGGCTGTGAGATGAGTCACTGATGGAGGTGCTAACTAAGTAGAGATGGTGATGGAGGTGGGGCTTGGGTTCATTTTTATTTTATTAAAAAATAGTTTTAAAAAAATTGTTTATAGTTTTTTAATCTAAAAAATATTGATTTTTTTAGACTTTAAAAAACATTGTTTTGGGCCACAAGTCCCCAAGGCTCTATTGAAAAGAGCAATACAACTAAGAGTGGGGGTGAATCAATTGTAACCAATACTTCAAAACCATTAACACATCAACCACTTAATCTTTGTTATTGTATTTCACCATGAATTAGAAACTTAAACGCATTCACACATCCAACACATGAGACACCATATTTTTACGTGGAAAACCCAATAAGGGAAAAACCATGGTGAGTGTTAGCTCACATATAATAATAATAATATGTAATAACAATACCAAAAATTAGAGGCTCACTGCCTTAGGGCTTACTGCCTAGAATGCTTACTGCAAGAAGAGGTTCACTGCCAATGGGGTGGCTCACTGCTAGTGGGTGGCTCACTACCAAGGTTGGTGAACTGAGATAGTAGGATCTACACTATGCCAAGGTTCAGTTCCATTGAAGCACAATAGATATCCTCTACTCTACTCTGCCTTTTTATTTCATAATTACTTTGTCATTTTCACATCCTACACCCTAATTCGCGACTTCATGTCATGTTTTTATACAATTCATCAACCTTGGAATTTACATCAAGGTCAACATTATAATCATCAACCATTGGAACAATATCCAAGGTCAATAAACATACATACATCAAAATAGGCCTAGACCTAACAGATTTGAGAGTGAAAAGAATGAAAGTGGATCATGCCAAGTCTTAGCTGGGACTCAATTGCAATCTTCCACACAACAACATGCTTTACAAACTTCGAAGCACAACCGCAAGTAGTGAAAACAACTAGGTTGACCAAGACTAGAGTTAACACTAAGACTTTTAGGAACACGCTTCATGCACGATCTAGATTATACTTTGCAGACCAATAAAAAGATAGGAACACAATCTAGAGACTCCCACAAGCATGTTACAATCACCAAGAACATCCGCACAACTTTTGAACACTTTATCCATAAGATTCTTCAAACCAGAGCACTAGAACATTACTGTCGACCACTGTCATAAAGGAAAGATTGCTTGTGGAGCACCAAATTATGAACCATTTGAATTGAAGGCACACAACATCATCACAAACTTAATTCCAGAACAACAAACTATGAAACTTAAATGCAGAGAAATGCAGAACAGAATACATTCTCCCTATCACAATTAAATACACAGAAAAATAGTTTTTACTCTGGTGAATGGAACTCACTCAAATCTTCACATCGAAGGCTCAACCTTGAAACATACTATCTACTAACATCCCTTAACATTTATTCCAATCCACAGAAAAATATATTCAATCTGTAGGAAATGCGAAGCACAACACTACATTGTTCTGATAGATGAAGCAATTCTGCACTTGTACTAATTCCTCAAATACTTGATCATACTTATTCAAATAACTTCCTTAGTGTTGGTGATTGTTTTGATGTAATCATAACAATAAGTTAAAATTCACATATAATGAACTGAAACTATACTTGAAAGATAAGAAGGAATCATTTAAGATTCACTTAATCCCAAGTCTACAATGGTACTGTTGGTCAAATTCAATTGGTCAATGTGAAGCTGTAATGTTCAAGGGGCCTTATGTAATTTAGGGTTGTTTGTGGTTTACTGGACTAAGATTATGCAAAAGGTCATAGATATCAACAATACTTTTCATTCCTTTGCATAAAAGTGCTACTGTGCTGCAAAGCTTTAGATGGTTTTCTTGAATTATTGTAGCTTTCTCCTTTATAAATTTATGAAAACTATCTACCTTAAACTCTGTTATGCATGCTTCTTCAAATTTGAGACAACTTCCTTTAGATTTCCACGTTTTCAGCTAAATATTTTAGATGGGTTGGGAAAAGTTAGAAAGATCTAATCTACACCTCATTTACTCTACCGAAGGATCTAATTGTTCTATTATGCACTATGTAAATCCTACAGTAATTTGATCAAATCCACAGTAAAAACCTTAAATGCAAGTTCTGAGCATTTTCACAAACATACATTTAAAATTGCAAGCTCTCAAAGAAAATATTTCAAAACACAAAGAAGAGCAGGAGAACACTCAGAAGATAGATGTAGAACTCCAGATTCTATTGTATTAGAAACAAACAGTCATACATGATTTACAATGTTGGAATGACTCTTAGTTTCATTGATCAAATTACAGAGAATTTACAAGCTTTACAGATACAGCAAGGAAGCCAGACATTCCACGCACACCTTACTGCAGACAAACAGGCGACCTCCTTCTTCTACTTCTAATCTAAACTAAGCTAACTTACTGTGTTTTCCTAAAATCCCTGTTGTAGCCCCTGTTGTAAAGTATTACAGCGCAGAGAGGCACAATATAAAAACTTTCTGATTGTCCTCACTATAGAAAAAAACCTAACTAAACCAATGGTTACAGCAATAAATGCAAGTGAACCAGTCCTCCAAAATATCTCTGAGCAGTGTCAAATCTGGGCAAAATATTGCCCCTTCTGAGAAGCTCTGGCAGCTCAGCAATAACTTCTGTTTGTCTGCTGCAGTAATGTTCTCAGCTGCAACTTTGTCCTCCATTGGGTAGCCCCTCTTGACTTCTTCGCACTTGATCTTTATCTTCCTGCTCCTGAGATTGGATTTTCTTCCTCCATGATGTCACTGTGATCAAGTTCCAGCTACTTCCTCAACTGCAAGCCTGCAAAACAAGACAAGCAATATGTATCACATTTATCAAATGAACAATAGGAAACTAAAATATTTGTTTAAATCAAGGTGACTGTGCAAAAAAAAGTGGAAATCTGGCCCAAAAAACTCTCAAAACGTGTTCAAGACTGCACACAGGCTGCTCAAAACCATCGGGTCAACTATCGCTGACCAAAAAAATGCTACGGGCGCCAAAAAATGCGTTTAAAATTCCATCGCTTTCCATTTCCCGCCCATCGGTGTGACAAATACTATCGGCCAGCCCCAAAATTCCTTGGCCGATGCTCGTTGTTTGGCCGATGGCCTTTCTCGCTTGCTCATCCTTTTGTTTCCTTCCATCGGCGAGAGTCCTATCGATATAGCCTTATCGGCTTGCTTTCTTTCTTATCGGCGAGAGATTTGCCATCGGTGAACTCCAAATTCCTTGCTTCAACTACCGCGGTTTCACCGATGCCACCACTATCGGCGTGACTCCTGCCTATCTCCCCTTTCATTGATTGCCTTATCGGCGAGATCTCCCATATCGGCGAAGGCCTTAAACCTTACTCCGATAGCTATCTGTTTTGCCGATGAGCATTGTATCGGCGTGAGTCCTCCTGATGCCGTTCCTCTTCCTTCCATCGGCATGAACCTGCCCATCGCTAAGACATAACCAAACACTGCCGACGGTGTAAGTTATGCCGATGGCATACCATCGGCGAGACCACATGTTTCGGGGTGACCTTCTGAAACTCGGTTGACGTTGAATGTTATGCCGATGACTATATCATCGGCGAGAGACACCCCCTCGGCGCTACTCTTCTAAATAATGCTGACGGTGTAAGTTATACTGATGGCAAAAGGCCATCGGTGAGAGACTTCACTTCAGCGAAACATTTTCAAACTCCGCCGATCACCTTTGTTTGGCCGATGACCACCTGCTTCGTTCCATCAGCATGTCTTCGCCCATCGGCAAAAGCCTAAAGCATTGCTCCGATAGTTAATGTTATGCCGATACCTCACATCGGCCACAGTCTCACCAAAGCTTTGAACTATTGAACCACTTGAATCTTTGAACGTGGTTCAATACGGTGGTTCAATACGGTGTTTCAACGATATATCACTTACGCAAGGTAACTGCATGACATGACCTGTTAGAAGAAAAAAATGAACTTTGAACCTCGAACCATTGAACCTTTGAGAAAAGGGTTCAAGCGGATGGTTCAAACCGAAAGTTCAAAGACGATATATAGAATAACAGTTCGCCCTTTTGAGACACCTTTGGACATATCGAACCATTGAACCCCGAACCATTGAACCATTTAAAAAAGGGTTCAAGCGGATGGTTCAACGCAGTGGTTCGAACCTTAAAAACTTTGCCAATGAATAAAAAATGGTGACCCAAAAAGGTAACAAAGTGCACCGATATACCTTTTCTGCCAAACAGACAAATGTGAGATATAGAGTGGAACCCAAACAAAATTCCCTTTAACCCGAAACCACCAAGTACGTATATTTCAAAATTTTAAACGAATGCCAACAAGGAAAAAGGCAAACAACTGACTGTTTATCATGCAAAACCTGATAGTACATTTTACCAAATTGATCATAACTTGCAGAATATGATGAATTTTAAGACGGTTCAAAAGGCAACCCTGGCTCATTTTTCACAAGGAATCTAGCCACATCATGCATTGGTACTGAAAAATGCAATTTTCTATATTTTTAACAAGGTTTGCAAATTTGACTCTCCTTTTCCCTTTACCACCAAACAGAACAACACAAGCAGAAGCAACAGCAAAGCAATAGCAGGGGTCCTCATTTTGCTAAGGAGCAAAATGGGGCATGTTGTGAACATCACAACACTTAGCTGTTGACATCAATGATAACACATACTTCTCATACTTACAACAATCTCCTCCTTTATCATTTATGGCAATGCATGATGTGAAAAACCATCAAGATATACAATCTTTCTTTGCTTCTTTGCTCCCCCTTACTTGATGCTTTCTCTATCTGCAACTTTCTTCTTAGGTTTTTCACATGATCTTCTCTCCCCCTTTGACACCAATGGCAAATGGTGCCAGACCTTTTCTTTCTTTTTACTATACAACTCCACCTGTCATCAACACTACAACACTTACTGCTCTTGATCAGAAACTTCTACCTACTCCCCCTGAGGAGTAGCCTTCAAAACATCAATCCAGATTAAAAGATGAAACTTTGAATACCAGTAGATTGATGCATTCCTTATGCATCTTTAGTTTAGAGTGGGAGGGGTAATAACCCCTAACTTCTCCCTAAGATACTCAAAAGTATCCTTAGGCAGAGGCTTAGTGAAAATATCTGCAATCTGGTCCTTTGTAGACACATACTCCATCTTTACTTCATTCTCAGTTACCTTTTCTCTTAGAAAGTGATACCTTATTGATATATGCTTTGTCCTTGAGTGCATCACAGGATTATTTGAAATGTTTATAGCACTTGTGTTGTCACAAAAGATTGAAATAGGTTCTTCATACACAACTCTTATGTCCTTCAATGTCTGCTTCATCCAAAGCACTTGAGTGCAACAACATGCTGTAGCAATATATTTTTCTTCTGCAATAGATAAAGAAACTAATTCTTGCTTCTTGCTCATCCATGAAACCAATTTGTTACCCAAGAGGAAAGCACCTCCACTTGTACTTTTTCTGTCATTAGCATCTCCAGCCCAATTTGCATCTGTATAAGTGCTGAGAGTGAAATTAGTATCTTTGGGATACCACAAACCATAGTCTGAAGTGCCTTTTAAATACCTCATGATCCTTTTGAATGCCATCACATGTGACTCTTTGGGATCCTATTGAAATCTTGCCACAAGACAGACTGCATGCATTATGTCTAGTATGGTATGGGTTAGATAAAGTAGTCCTCCAATAATAGATCTATACTTTTTCTGATCAGTCTTAGGTGATTCATCATTCTTTCTCAACTTGCAACTAGTTACCATAGGAGTACATACTGGTTTAGAATCCTCCATTCCAAACTTTTTCAACAATTCTTTCACATACTTGGACTGAGGAATGAAAATTCCTTTTTCTGATTGACTAATTTGCAATCCTAAAAAGAAATTCATTTCACCAAACATAGACATCTCAAATTCCTTTTGTATTTCCTTTACAAATTTCTTACACATACCTTCATTGCCTCCAAAGATAATATCATCAACAAAGACTACAACAATCAAAATTTTATCATTATTGATTTTGAAATAGAGATTACTATTTGTGGTACCTATGTTGAACCCAAATTGCATCAAATACTTGTCCAACCTTGCATACCAGGCTCTAGGAGCTTACTTGAGTCCATACATGGCTTTCTTCAGTCTGTGCACCATGTCACCTTGGTTTGATAATTGGAATCCTTTTGGTTGTTCAATGTAAACTTCTTCTTCTAGCTCTTCATTCAAGAAATCAGACTTCACATCCATCCAGTACACCTTGAAATCTTTGTGAGCTATAAATGCCAAAAACATTCTTATTGCTTCAATCCTTGCCACAGGAGAAAAAACCTCTTCAAAATCTATGCCTTCAACCTGAGAATATCCTTTGCATACCAATCTTGTTTTGTTTCTTACCACTTCACCACTTTCACTCATCTTGTTTTTGAAGACCCATTTGGTTCCAATCACATTCTTATTAGTAAGTCTAGGTACTAGTTCCCAAGTTTGATTCTTTTCTATCTACATCAGCTCTTCTTCCATAGCTTTACCCAGCTTTCATCTTTACAGGCTTCACTTACAATTTTAGGTTTAATCTGTGAAAGTAAACAATAGTGCCTCTATTCCTCTGCAGCTCTTTTCCTTATCAATACCCCTCTGCTTTTGTCACCAATAATTTGATCTTTAGAATGATTAATCCTTACATTCTTGGGAGTCTTAACAGCACTTTCTGGAGCTTTTCTTCTTCAACTTGACTATCCTTTTGTTCCATCTTTTCTTTAATTATTGTAATAGCAAGTTCATCTGATTCATAGCCACTCAGGTTTGATGTTATTTCCTTGTATTCATCAACCTTCACATTAGCACTTTCAATGACCTTTTTCAATCTCTTATTGTAGTACCGGTAGGCTTTACTCTTAGTAGAGTATCTAAGGAAAATTCCTTCATTACACCTAGCATCAAACTTGCCTAACTCTTCATCTCTTCTAATATAACATTTACTTCTAAAAACTTTGAAATGCTTCACTATAGGAACTCTTCCATAACACAATTCATAAGATGTTTTAGTGGCATTGCCTTTGACTTGGACTCTATTTTGAATATAGATAACGGTGTGTATAGCTTCTCTCCAATATACTTCTGGTCGGATAGCCTCCATCATCATTGACCTAGCAGCCTCTTGAAGTATCATGTTCTTTCTTTCAATAACTCCATTCTGCTTAGGAGTTCTAGGAGCAGACAACTATCTCTTTATCCCATTCTCTTCACTAAAAATATTGAATTCATTTGATGTAAACTCACCTCCTCTGTCAGACCCTAAGCATTTGATCCTCAATTCTAACTCATTCTCAATCATTGCCTTGAAATCTTTGAATTTGTCTAGGGCTTCTGATTTATCTTTTAGAAAAGTAACCCATTTCATTCTAGAGTAATCATCAATAAGCAATATAAAGTACATGTCTCCTTGCAAACTTCTTGTTCTTGTATGACCACATAGGTCTGTATGCACCAGCTCAAGCAATCCAATAGAAAATTGTTCTTTGCTCTTAAAACTTGTCCTTGTTTGCTTCCCCAGTTGACATTCCTTGCAAATAGTATTAGCAGGCTTTACAAGCTTAGGCGGGTCTCTCACATCTTGTATTGAGCTTATCTTCATCAAGTTATCAAAATTGATATGACACATCCTTCTATGCCATAGCCAACTTTCATCTGTCTGAGCCAACAAACAACAATTATTAGTTCCCCTCAAGTGATAAACATTGCCTTTGGTCTTCTTACCAGTTACAATGACTATTCTAGAGCTTTCCATGATATTGCATCCATTATCCTTAAAACTTAAATCATATCCTTTTTCACACATCTGGCCAACACTTAAAGATTATGTTTTAAACCCTTCACATATATAACATCATATGTGTTATGTTTACCATCAAAAGAAATAGATCCTCTTCCACAAATCTTACCAGTTGCATTATCCCCAAACATAACTAATCTTCCATCATACTTTTCTAGACTTAAAAACTTACTTTTATCACTGGTCATGTGATGTGAGCATCCACTGTCAATAATCCATTCATCCTTATCTTTCTCAACCTGAATAGACAAAGCACTTTCTTCCACTGGTTTTTCTTTCTTCACATAGTTAGCAGGATTAGTAAACACATGTTCTTCTTTGATAGCAATAAACAAGCATTCATCTGCACTAGTACTATTATCATCAAACTCATTATCTGTTACACCATCATCATCAAGATCTCTAACATAATAGCATTTCTTAACAATTATAGGTCTCCTTTCAAATTTCTTCTTACCTCTTTCAATTCTCTCCAGACATGTAGAGGCATAATGACCAATCTTACCACAAGAAAAGCATTTGAATGGTAATTTTCCTTTAAACTCACCGGTAACTCTTTGCATTTTGTCTACAAAGTTGGCTTCAACTTCATCAAGATCATCATCAGATTGCACAACATATTTTTGAGCTCTTGAAGTCTTCTATGAAGTGTTGTCTTTGAAAGCAGTCTCAATCTTTGGCAGGGCATCACCAAACTCTCTCATCTCAAAAGTTGTAAGTTTCCTGAGCGACTAATCCTTTGTAATCTTTTGTACACACATAACCTCTTGTAACATCCATGTTCTAAAAACATAGTAAAACCAAAAATTTACCATAGAGTAATTCAACAAGGTAAATTTATGAGAGAGAAAATTTTTATTTTATGTAACATATAATCAAGTAACAACAATTACAAGATTCTCTTACTTAATACAATATAACATTTTGTCTTTCTCAATTACAATATCTGCAAAAGTAAATCATTACATAATCAAATTTAGAATAATTACTATTTCTGAATATCTGACATCTTTATCACAAGCCCTGGCATGTTTTCTGCTTGGAGAGAGAGAGTATCTTTCCAATGATTTACCTCCATCCACAAACCAGTGGTCTCCCACACATCTTCCACATAGGAAGTGGCCCTACCCTTCACAAGGAATATAGACCAAAGGTGACCAGTGGTAATTTGCCTTCCCAAGTACATAGTGTTGTATCCTACACAACTCTATCAACCATACAACCCTAGATACCCTCTAGCTAAGTATGGTTTCTGATAGGTTGTGCAATCTAGATACAGTGAACCGACAATGCATGTAGAAAATGAATACATTACTTTGGCCAAAGTTTTATTATCAATAACGTTCATAATGAACATGGTCATAGTGTTCACCCACCCTTACTCATCTTGGATACTTGTCGTATTCTCACAGTTTATCCTCTCCCACTATGTTTCAATACTTTGTCATGATAATAGTCTTCTTGACTTAGATAAGTTCATATGACATAATTAATCATTTGGTTTCATATTTGACTCTGGGTTTTCATAATAACCCTTAAATAATCCATTATATCAAAATAACCATATCTCATAACTTACAAGACTAAGGTTTATAAACGGCCTTTGGTTTAACTCAACCATGGTTAAGAATAATATAGTTATGTAATAGATAATACTTCCTATTCAAAGGAGTGTGAATACCCTCTTTAACATGATATCATTGACAATCACAATATACACCTATATATGTTTCCATATAAGGTCATTATCTAGTTAGATTTAGTCCACTCCATCGTAATGGATTTTCAAAGAATATTATAAACAAGAATGATAAATAGATAATAAGGATTCTCCTATAGACCTCATTTCTTCTAGCTCAATATTACTAATTTACTATCATTCGATGGAATATTCAATAGTTTTCTAAATATTTCTAAGAGTCTAAGCCTCTTATGGATAGAAATGGTTTTTCCATAAAACAATAGACTAATCCAAGAATTGATTTAAAAATGATAATAACATAGCCTAATACTTTAATGTATTACTCATAGTTGCTAAGTTTACTTATCAAGTTCTACTTGCACTAATACGTCAAGAGTTAAATACATAACTAACTTATGACTAAAACATCAACTTGCTTCATAATGATAACTCATTCAATAGAGTGACTGGTTTTCTAGACACTTGAAACTATGATAACCTTCTTCAATAGAGTTTGTTTAATCCCAAACAATGATTTGATACGTTTATCGGTTTAAAGACAATAAGTATATTGTCAACCCTCTGTGATAATGAAATAGATTTCATTGTTGATGCTTGCATCGGCCTTTGCAAGCTAAAACAATGCTCTTTGGTTTCCACTAAGATAACTAAATAGTCTTACAATGACTCCATATCCTATTTGACACAGTTGACTCATTCTTGTTTGAACAAATACAAAAAGAACTTAAGGAAAAAGCCAAACTGGTGTAAACGATTGCCCTTATCTAAGCAATACAGAGGACTTAATAAACATTCAAATTTTCATTGCCTTTCATTGCATAAAATTGCAGAAATATCACTTGGTAGGGGCTTAGAATAGGATAGAGTTGCAAAGACAAGAAACACGATCAACGCCTACAAGAGACCAATGTTGTTCTTCTGCCTAGAACTATTATTCTTTCCTTGACTCTTACTATGATCTTTTCCAGTATATCCTAATTATCTCTTCTACTTAAAGATGTTTTTTCCTAAAGCATAGTGCACTTCCTCTTGTGCTATCAATTCATAATGAGTCATTCATTTATGGACGTCCATATGTCTCATGATGAGTTGTGCAATTTTTACTCATCCACTCCTTTCAGTTGATAACATAATGAATACTAAATAGTCCTCAAACTAATTTGGTTTTCAACCAAATCCACAAAATTTGAAAAGTTTCCCACATGTTGATGGAAAATAATCGACTCATGGAGCTCATCAAATGTGGTAGTTAATACCACAGTCTCCTCTTTGAAAAAGGCCGACATGACAATTAAACCACCGTTGATCATTTATTAATCACATAGAGTGATTCGATCCACCACTCATTACAATGAAGGCACTCCTATTAGCAAGCCTATGGCTGCTCAAGTGAGTAAGTATTAATATCAATCATGAGGTATCATCCTCAATTGATAATTACATATATATATATTTGTTTATATGAATAAATATGGTTCAACATGGCATCTATCCTATGTGATAGTTTAGGCCTTGATCAAAATACAATAATAACAATAAATCGAAAGACTTATGAATATTATGGAAGGGTCGAGCTTGTCTCCCCTACACAGTCTCTCGATAAATCATGTCAACTTGTCTTGACGAGATCATCTTTGACATTAAAAGTGTTGGAATTAGGGAAGACAACTAAGAGAGGGGGTGAATCAGTTGTCTCAAAAACTTTAATACTTTCTGCAGTTAATTCTTTCTTTTACCACTTAATAATAGATCAATAATTTAACCATGAGAAACAAGAATCATAAACATGTGAGCAGCAACACAATAACACACTTGATACCAAGATTTTTGACGTGGAAACCCGGTTAAGGAAAAAACCATGGTGGGGGTTAACCCACAAAGATTAATACTCTATTAAAAGTATTTTACAAATGGGAATGCACATGCATTTGGGCTCACTACCTACAGAAAGAAGATTATAGTGTGTTTGAACTAATAATTAGCATCTACCAATGCAAAGATTCAATTCTGGTTAAGCACAGAATACTGACTTGATACACTTCATATTCACTCTACCTTGTTTATTGCTCTACAATCATCTAAACCTTAGATCTCTCCTCTTTTTGCATTTACTCCATAATCGCATCTCACACTCTCACAAAACACTTGAATCCATCGGCTATATATATCTACATCATTATATTCAATCACTTTTCAGTTGGCTTGAAGAACACTTAGAACTTTGTTGAAGACTCTGCTTTGTCAGCTAAATCCATGCATAACTTGTAACGTGGACCAAAACTTGCATTCACGAATAATCAATCATGTCGGCCACTATCACTGATCATCACAAATTGTCCAACTGACAACTTCCATTTATTTGGAACTAAGATCAATTACAAGGTTGATCTATTCTTCTATTGTCTGCACTGTCAAAGTGTAACCCTATACTCAGATGCAAATAACTTTTGAATCCTTCATCACCAGAGGTTAAAATTTTGGATTTAGATTACCCCGACAATTCTTATGACTTGTTCAGATCTACACCATACTCTGATTTACCACCGGAGAGATCTGGACCAAGATATCGGACCCTGTCACATGCTCTATTTTTGGGTACCTAGACTTAGATAAATTCTAATTCTAAATTTTGGTATGAACAAATTATGTTATGCGGATGAGTGGAATAGTCTTAGTTACCATCAATGATAACACCTATCATGTGAAGCAGTGTCTCTTGCCAACAATCTCCCTCTTTAGCATTGATGGTAACACTTAGTGAAAAATGACTAAGTGTTACTCCCCCTTACTCTATACTCTTATGTTCTCCACTGATTCCGGAGCTCCCCCTTTGCTGGATTCCTCATTTTTCACTTTTCTTCACTCCCCCTTTGACATCAATGGTAAAGGATGGGATCCGCAAGCCAGAATTCTCAAAAATTATGTATACCGTGCCGCATATGTACACCCAATCATTAAGTTGTATTTACAGAGAATATCTGCAAAACTACTTTTCAATTGTTGAAGTTCAGAGGCCCAACTTCTTTTCATACCATCCAAAATTGAGATGTGTCCACGTAGTAGAAATGCCTATGCTTCTACCTTTTTCAGATCTGAAGAATCACTTGTCTGAACTACAGTTTGAGCTTCTGATAATGCATTAAACATTGTTTCCAACTTGGGGGCAATCAATCCCCGGAGCTCACACATTGTCTTCACAATATTGCCTTTTTCTTTAACAAGCTTCTTTATTTCATCAGTCAAGTTGATTACTTGACATTCCTGACTTATAGGAGAAACTGTTAGAGGATCAATATTTTGAGATAGATTTGACAATTTTTGTTCTTGCTCCTTTATCTTCTTCTCAATATCCTCACTGACTTTGGGCCAGGATAGACAAGATTTGTTGGGATAAGGTGCTATTAACCTTGTAAATCCCATTATTGTATTATTCCATTTATTATTTGTAATTACCCATAAGGGATGTACAAGTTTTACCGGTAGTGGTAAAAATTATTTACTGTCCAGGGTAATTACATAGTTACTGCACGGTAAGTCCTAGAGTTACCAGTGGTAGTTACAGGATGTCATTTACTAATGGTAATTGGTCAAAGTGGGTTGCACATGTGGAGGAATAATCTATTTTTAGTGTTATGATGCACGTCATAGATGTTGTAAGAAGGTGTAAGAGATTCTATGACAATTGTAAGTTGTCATAAGAATCTATGACACTAATAATAGCATATGACGCGTCATAAGATGCTATAAGTGGCTATTTTTGGCCCCAAGGCATTCAAGCTTGCATGGGCACATTTTTCCAAGTGTAGGATGCATGTATGACAGTATTTATGACCTCGTAAGAGCTTATTCTTGGCTATGGACGCCCAAGGTTGTATTGTTGACTCTTGACAAGTGTTATGGGCTTGTAAGAAGTCATTTTAATGTCTTGAGGTTGTGTAAATTTTATAAAAACCATAGCATAGTAGATGAGATGCATTTAACAGTTTACAGGTAACCAGGTTCTACCAGAGTGAAGGTTGAAGGATAGAGGAAGTGAATGTATTTGTAATCTCATTTTGTGAAGATAATACAACTTAGCCTCTTTTCTTGGTGGAGTTTTTTACCTGAAAGGGTTTTCTCCATGTTAAACACTTGTGTTATGTGCTTCATTCTGCTTTTGGTATATTTTTGTATTGTGGGTTTATGTTTTGTTACAATCTCCATTAATAACACACAATTAAAGATTTTTGAAATTTATCTCGAATCATATTTCCATTAAAGTAGTGTTGCTTTCATTTCTAACATTTGGTATTAGAGCCTGGCCAACTTTGACTCTTGGGTGGTAGTGTGGAAGTTGTAGCTGCAGTGGGAGATTTGGTTGCATTTATTTTGCAGATCTTGTGTTGTTATTATGGTTGCATCCACCGTTACATCAACTTCTCGATTGGACATTGAGTAGTTCAATAGAATGGGGTATGAGTTATCGAAGCTAAAAATGGAAGATTTGTTGGAAGAAAGAAACCAATGGTTGGTTGTCCACAAAGAGAAGAAACCTGACGATGTCTCTCAAGATGAGTCGGATAGACTGGATAAGAAGGCATCGGGAACCATCCGTTTGTGTCTTTCATATTCTGTTCTACTAAATGTCACAAAGGAAGAGACTGCATACAAGTTGTGGAAATGGTTGGGTGAGATCTATCATGCCAAGAGTATGGTAAATAAACTTTATCTAAAAAGAAAATTGTTTTCCATGAAAATGTGAGAAGGTGAATCAGTTGCAGAGCATTTAAATTCTATCAATTTGTTAGTGAGTCAGCTTGATTCAATAGATGTTGAGGTTAGTGAGGAAGATAAATGTATCTTACTTCTTTGTTATTTACCTGAGTCTTGGGAGAATGTTATCCTTGCTATCACTACTAACCTTGTGGATCCAAAGTTGGATGCTCTTGTTTCAGTGCTACTGTCACAGGAATTGAGGAAGAAGAGTTCAGATAGTTCAGGAGATGCTCTTAGTGTCAGGGGAAGGTCTAAGGAAAGGGGACCTAAAGGAGATCAGAAAGGGGCTAAGGACAAGTCCAAGGGTAGGTCTAAGACACCTAGTAAAAAAAATAGAGTTAAGTGTTGGAACTGCGGTAAAAGGGGACATGTGAAGGAGTACAGAAACCCCAAGAAATAGTGAGAGATTGCTTCGGATAAGTCCTCGAATGCAGGTGAAGAAGTTTTACTTTCTGCATGTAATCTTGTTTCTAATGATCACTGGTTGGTTGACTTAGGATGCTCATTTCATATGACCCCACATAAGGAATGGTTCTCCACATATGAAGAATATGATGGAGGTAATATCTACCTTATCTGATTGTCGAGAAAGGAAAGGTATTGTTGTGTTTCAGTGATGGGAGGATTAAAATGCTCCCCGGTGTTTTGCATGTTCCTGGATTAGCTAGAAATCTAATTTCAATTTCAAAGTTGAATGATTTGGGAATGCATGTGACATTTGACAAGCATGGCTGCAGATTGGTGAGAGGGAACTTGGTGGTAGCAAAGGGGAAGAGATTCGGAAACCTGTTCAAGCTTGAAGCCACTACAGTTTATAATGCCTCCTATGTATCAGAAGCCACTACTGAAAATACGTGTATGTCGTGGCACTGTAGATTGGGCCACACGAGCAATAATGTACTGAAAACTATTAAGAATAAAAAATTCTTGGATGGTTTCTCCTATTCTAATGAGCACTTTGATTTCTATAAGCATTGTGTGTTTGGTAAACAAAATAGAGCAAAAGAGAAGTTAGAAATTATTCATACAGATGTGTTTGGACCTATGGATAATGAATCTATCAGAAAATCTCGTTATTTTGTAATCTTCATTGATGATGTATCTAGATTTACATGGATTTATTTTATGAAGCATAAATTTGAAGTTTTCACTAAGTTTAAGGAATTCAAAGTCTTAGTAGAGAACTAGTCAGGTTTAAAGATAAAAATATTAAGATCTGACAATGAAGGGGAATATTTCTTTAAGGAATTTGATGAGTTTTGCAAGCATGTAGGTATAATTAGACAAAAGACAACTCTGTATACACCACAGTAGAATGGTGTTGCAGAAAGGATGAACTGAACAATTATGGAAAGGGCCAGAAGTATGCTTAATGATGTATAGTTGGATAAATACTTTTGGACAGAGGTTGTGTGTACTGCTTGCTACTTGATAAACAAATCTCCTTGTAAGGCTCTTGATTCGACACCTTATGAAGTGTGGACAGGTAAGAAACCTTCTATTTCACATTTAAGGGTTTTTAGTTGTGAGGCTTTTGTTCATGTGCCTAAGGAAAAGTGGTCTAAGTTGGATCCAAAAGCTAAAAAGTGTACATTCATTGGATATGGTGATAATGTAAAAGGTTATAAATTTTGGAATCCACTAACCCGCAAGATTATCTTTTTTAGAGATGTTATTTTCAGGGAACTTATAGCTATTTCTAAACCTGAGCAGCCAAAAGAAAAAGATGAAAAGGTAAAGAAGGTGCACTTTGATTTAGAGTAGCAAGATGCACCTCAGGAATAACAGAATGATGGATTGGGGGGTGAAGAAGAAGAAGAAGATTCAAGTAGTTCTAATGAAGATGAATCTGTTGTTACAGAAGAAGTTGGTGTAGATGATCATGCTGAAGAACAAGTAGAGTCTCTTACTCCACCCTTGAGGAGATCCACAAGACACAGAATCCAGTTGACAGGTATAGCCCACCAGATTTCCATTGTGGATGATAGTGAGTCTTGGCAGTTAGCCATGTAGGAGGAGATGATGGCTTTAGACTCTTATAACACCTGGGATCTTGTTCATTTGCCCCAAGGAAGAAAGGCCATAGGTTGTAAGTGGGTCTTCAAGAAGAAGTTTGGAGCAGATGGTTCATTGGAAAAGTATAAGGCTAGACTGGTAGCCAAGGACTACTCCCAGAGAGAGGGAGTTGATTTTGGTGAGATATTCTCTCTTGTTGCTAAATTGACTTCTATTAGATTTCTCTTATCCATTGTTGTAGCTTATGATTAGGAAATTGAGCAAATAGATGTTAAGACTGCGTTCTTGAATGGAGATCTTGAAGAAGAAATTTATATGCAACAGCCTACAAGTTTTGAGGTAAAAGGAAAAGAACATTGGGTTTGCAGGTTAAAGAGGTCTCTCTATGGTTTGAAACGGTCCCCCAGAATGTGGTATCAAAAGTTTGATTCATTTGTTTTGAAATTAGGTTTTGTTAGAAGCGAGGAGGATCATTGTGTTTACATTCATTGTGTTGATGATTCTATACTAGTTATTGCTTTGTATGTTGATGACATGTTTTTTAGCAATACTAAGGGTATGGTTAGTGAGCTTAAAACCCAACTTTCAGGTGCATTTGAGATGAAAGATCTTGGTGCTGCAAGGTATATTTTGGGAATGAGACCAGGAGGGACAGAGTTAACAGAAAGCTTTGGTTGTCACAAAGTAAGTATGTGAATACTATTTTGCAGAGGTTTAGTTTGCAGGACTATAACCCAGTTAAAGTTCCTTTACCCATTGTGTGAGGCTGATTATTTTTTCTTCCTTATTTTGATTGTTATGCATTTCAGTTGATGACATTATCAGACTTTTTAGAGACTATATTTCATTTTGTAGACTTGATTATATCTCCTGATTTGATATGACATTGATTAGACATATGGTGATTCAATTTGATCATATTTGATGCTATTTTGTGATTCGACATACAAGATATATTTGATGATGTTTTGTGATGTGATTTCTAGTTATTTTTGTGATGAGAATTATTTGACATGTGATAGAAAATGCAGTTTAATTCAAAATTATGTTATTGATGATTATTGTTGTATTCTATGGCATGAATTTAATTCCAGTTGCTTCAGCTATTATTATCATGACATGATTGACACTTGATCGAGATGTGCAGGTTTACATTCCCAAGCCATGGGAAATTGGAGGTAGAATTCACACCAATGTTATTCCCTATGATACTGATCCATTCCCAAGAGGGATAAAGATCACGTTTGAAAATTGAGTGTTGATTTAAGTGCTTGATTTAATTTTAATCATTTTGGCCTAGTACCCTTTGTTTAAATTAATTAATATTAAGTGTTGTATAATTTTTATTGACTTACACCACTTGGTATTTATTTTTATTTTTTAGGCCATTTAAAGTAGATTTATGACCCCCTTGGTGAACCTTAGTGTCTCAAAATTTACCCTAGGTGGTTACCCATGGGTCTAGGGTCAATTTTGACTAACTAACCCTTGGATTAACTCACTTTTGGTCACCCTAAACTATGGTTTAGTCAAAGTGACGAAATTTGAAATATGAGAAGGTGGGAGATGAGTCATGCTTTGGGAAAGACTCATCTCCCTTCCCAAAGTTTGGGAATCCTTTCCCAAGGAAGACTTGGGAGGTCTCCAAGACTCCCAAGTGTGTGGGATCTTCCTCCAAGACTCTCACACACGTGTGAGAGCATCTTGGAGGGAGATGGCTCTTTGAGAGAATAAGAGGATGCCATATGGCATCCCTTATCCTCTTGGAGGTTTTAGTGGGAATGCCACCTCACCACTTGTTCTCTCACACATGTGTGAGAGTACAAGTGGATAAGGTGAGGATTGAGATGGAATTGGAGGATGACACTTGTCACCCTCACACTTCCTCTCCCTTGCAAGTGGCATTGGAGGAGGAAGGAGAAGGTGACAAGTGTCACCTTCTCATTCCTCAAGGCCAAAATTGATGGCCTATATTATCTCCTCTTGTTGAGGAGTGTGGGGTTCTTGCATTTTGGGAGTTTCTTTCTATTTTTGGAGCAATTTGGGAAAGTTAGAGAAATTTTTGGAGATTGGAAGGTTTGGGAAAGCTTGGGGCTCATCACCAAACGTGCTTCCATTATAGGGCTTTGAAGGTAAGCCTCATGAACTATGTTTCTTCACCCTTATTTATTGTGATGTGTTTGTGTTTTTTTTGTTGAGTGTTGTTTCTCTATTTTGTGTGGGATGGGAGTATGGTAAGATCACCTCCATTTGGAGGTAAGGCTCAACTTGTTTGGGTAGGGGAAAGGAACCTCCTTGAGGTCACTCCCACATTGTTTTATTTATGCCTTGAGGGCTTTTACTTGTTGAGGAGATTATTTGAATGGCAAGAGTGCCATGGAGGTTATTTTTTGATTTTGTGGAGAGTTGTGGTTTTGGAGATTTTTGGCTTGAGGCCATGAGATTGGTATTTTAGTATTTGGGTGGCCTTTGAAGTAGAGGGGTCCATTCCCTACCCTCATCAAACTCATTTTCATGAGTTGAGTTATGTGTTATCCTTGGGGTTGTTTTTGTGTTGATGTTGTTTGATTCTTGTTGTTGAGTGTGTACTCGTGTGAATCCCTACCTCCCTAGCTCGGGGGTGACCCGCTTGCGGGTCTACGGTAGGGAGGAGGGCATTTCGAAGTGGCTGGGTTGTTCTTTTTGTTGTGTTTAATTGTAGGTTCTTATGAAAAATGGAGTGGATGAGAAGCCCATTCTTGTGTGGCTTTAATAGTATTTTATTGGTTGTTGAGCCATGGCCATTATGGCCTTATTGTACTTTAATTTTGTCAAAGTTTTATACTCATAGAGTTGGCTTTCAAAAGTTTTGTAATGTAAACAATCTCTTCATTTTATTTAAATATTGTTTATTTCCTATTTTTGTGGAGTTGAGAAGTTTGTGAAATACATGAGAAAATACCTTTTTGTTGCTGTCATGTTTTCCTTTCAATATATATATATATATATACATGAGTGTTATTAAATAAATGTTATTGCATACAAGAAAGAAAGAGAAAATTTTAATTAGTTTCTGTTATTATATTGACAGTTGTATTAGTAGTTGTTGTTCTAGAAAAGAAAAGGGTTGTTAGAAAATTTACATGAAATTGTAGTTTTCTACTTTATTGTTACATCAAGGAAAAAGAAATATAATATATTCTGTATATATATTTATGCTTCAAAAAAAATAGAGAAGTGTTATTGGTTTATTTATGTTACAATTTGCAAGTTAGTATTCTGTTTTATAACATTGTAAGAGAAAATGAGTGCAATATATATATATATATATATATATATACTGGGTTGTCTTTTGTTATGGGAATTTAGCTTGTTGTTCCTTCCCTTTTGAATGATACTGTGTTTATACTAAGATTGAAAAGAAAATACTAAAATTATTCTTTTGTTGTATAGATTACAATATATATATGTGTGTGTGTGTATACACTTATATATATGTGTGTGTGTGTGTGTGTGTGTGTGTGTGTGTGTGTGTGTGTACACACACACACACACATATATATACAAGTGTATACATTATATATATAAATATATTAGAAGAAAAATAAAAGTCATTATACTGTGGTATTTGAGCAAAATGTTGTTATAAACCTGAATGTATTTATATATATATACACACATATATATACATATATTTATGTATATATATATCTAATAATATCTTTAACCAAAATTTAAAATATATATATACAAAAAAAAGACTGCTGTGAATAAAAGTCCATTGGCGGACTGTAAGTATGAAATGTAAACTGTTTACAAAAAAAAAGAGTAAGGGTGGGGCTGTGGTGGGCGGCGCCCACCATAGACCCCACGGCGGTCATTGCTTTCTACAGGGGTGTGGGGAGGGGGTCGAAACCCCCACCCACACCCAAGGGTGTGGGTGGGGGTTTCGGCCTCCTCCCCACCGACACTTAAACTCTGTCGCGCCACACTTCCCCCCTCTACAAATGGCGCCCTTACCCACTCAACTTCCCTCCACTGAAAATATCAACCCCGCGCTCCCTGCTGGCTCCATCACCGTGGCCTCTCCCCCTTTGGCCTCCACTCTGGCCACCTCAATCCCCCTCAGTTGGCGGCAGCGACTCTTCCCTAAACCACTCTGCAACATATATAACATTCTTAACTCTTTCAGCATTATATATGTGTGTGTGTGTGTGTGTGTGTGTGTGTGTGTGTGTGTGTAAAAAGAAAGAATTGGTATTATTATTGCTATGTATACCTCCGTGAAAGGTAGTAGCAACTCCTCCATGGCCTCCACCCTTGTTCAAAACCCTAGCTTGCAAAACATGTGACAAAAACAAAACAAAGAGAGAATGAATGTGAGAGAGGATTAGGGCAACATAAGGAAACTAATAGAATAAAATTAGGGCATTTCCTATTAGAAAACAATATTTTAATTGAGAGGAGTATGTGAGGATATTGGTTTTATTTACATTTTTAAATCCTCTATTTTACCTTACCATTGTTTCATTTCTTTTGCTCTTTTAAGAATTGCCTTAATTTTATTTTGGGGGATTGATTTTATTTAAATTGGGAGAGTATTTTTCCCTTGTATTAAATTCACTTTAATGGAGATATTTATTTTATTTCTCCCTAGCGTGTTCTCTTTCTTTGTAACAGTTTATATCTTTTACTATGATTTTACGAGAAGAGTTATTTAAACTCTTCCCCCTTCTCCATTAAATTTTCAAGTTAGTTATTAAATATAATGCCGAAATTATATTTAATAATGGACTCAATTTTTCTTTTAGAATTTTATTTTGGTATAACTTTATTATTTTATTATTTATTTCGATCTTCTTTATCCTTTATGCAATGTCGATTTATTTGACCCTGGAGAATACTTAATTTGCTATTTTAATTTGTTTTAAATTTGTTCTTAAGTTCTAATTTTTTTATATTATTATTAAATTTTATTTAATCTCTTATTGGCGTTTTATTTTTTTTTTAAATTATGCGTTTACCGAAAACGCATTATGCTATCAGATTTTTCCTAGATTTCTAGGGTTTAATTTTTATGTTATTTTATTAGCTTTTATTCCATCATTCCACTTTAATCATGCGTCCATCGTGCCATCATTTTACTTAATCTTTTTTTGGTTTACGTTCTAACCTAAGTTAGAGTTAGGTCTCGAAGTTGGCAAAATCATCTTCGCACCGAGGAAACTTAGGGTTCAGATTTAAATCAGTCTAACCCTAAAAGTGACACACTTCATGTCACATACCCCCTAGACGGCTATCATCACGCAAGGGACTACGTGGGACAACGCACCTCCCCGAATTATGTTGACATGTTTATGCCTTATGCGTATTGCCACTGAGCACGCAAACACATGCGAGGGGGTTCCTAGGGATAGGTAGAAATTTTTTTCATAATTCGTGTCATGACCACATGGCAAATGTGGACATGACACGTGTGTTGTGTGTCATGACCGCATGGGAAATGTGGGCATGACACATTGGTACTAAGCTTTCATTAGATAAGTGTCCAAAGACTAAGGATGATCTTGAGGACATGTCTAATGTGCCATATGCTAGTGTTGTATGGAGTTTGATGTATGCAATGGTTTGCACTAGACTAGATATTGCCCAAGCAGTGGGAGTTTTGAGCAAATTTATGTCTAATCCTGGTAGACATCATTGGAACTATGCGAAGAGGGTGTTTAAATATCTTGTAGGTATGCCTGATCATTGTTTGGTTTATTCTGGTACTGATAGTGCTGATAAATCTTTAGACATACAGGGTTTTGTTGATGCAGATTTGGCAGGTGACTTGGATAGTCGAAGGTCTACTAGTGGCTATGTGTTTACTTTTTTTAGAGGTGCAGTGAGTTGGATGAGTAAGAGGCAGCCCACAGTTTCTTTGTCCACCACAGAAGCAGAGTATATGGCTGCAACTCATATCTCTAAGGAGACAGTTTGGTTGAGGAGATTGTGTATAGGTATAGGTTTTGATTGTAGGAACATTCAGATTGGTTGTGATAGCCAGAGTGCTATATGTTTGGCTAAGAATCCCGTGTATCATGCTCAAACTAAGCATGTTGATGTTTAATATCACTTTGTTTTAGAGTTGATTGCAAATGGAGAGATTGAGCTGAAGAAGATAGACACTCAGGAGAATGTTGCAGATTCATTGACCAAGCCTGTGAGCCCAGAGAAGTTTGTGTGGTGCAAAGAGGCCATGGGCCTTGTTTCTAGTGCCTGATTATTTTTCATTTGATTTCCTATGGGTTGATTTATAATGTATAATGTCAACTGGGAGAATGTTGGGCTAAGGTGCCATTAACCTTGTAAATCCCATTATTGTATTATTCCATTTATTATTTGTAATTACCCATAAGGGATGTACAAGTTTCACCGGTAGTGGTAAAAATTATTTATTGTCCATGGTAATTACGTAGCTACTGCACGGTAAGTCCCAGAGTTACCGGTGGTAGTTACAGGATGTCATTTACTATGGTAAATGGTAATTGGTCAAAGTGGGGTGCAAATGTGGAGGAATAATCTATTTTTAGTGTTATGATGCATGTCATAGATGTTGTAAGAAGGTGTAAGAGATTCTATGACAACTGTAAGTTGTCATAAGAATCTATGACACTAATAATAGCATATGACGTGTCATAAGATGTTGTAAGTGGATATTTTTTGCGCCAATGTGTTCAAGCTTGCATGGGCACATTTTTCCAAGTGTAGGATGCATGTATGACAGCATTTATGACCCTATAAGATCCTATTCTTGACTATGGACGCCCAAGATTGTATTGTTGACTCTTGACAAGTGTTATGGGCTTGTAAGAAGTCATTTTAATGTCTTGAGGTTGTGTAAATTTTATAAAAACCATAGCATAGTAGATGAGATGCATATAACAGTTTACAGATACCCAGGTTCTGCCAGAGTGAAGGTTGAAGGACAGAGGAAGTGAATGTATTTGTAATCTCCTTTTATGAAGATAATACAACTTGGCCTCTTTTCTTGGTGGAGTTTTTTACCTGAAAGGGTTTTCTCCATGTTAAACACTTGTGTTATGTGCTTCATTCTGCTTTTGGTATATTTTTGTATTGTGGGTTTATGTTTTGTTACAATCTCCATTAATAACACAGTGAAAGATTGCTAAAATTTATCTCGAATCAGATTTCCATTGAACTAGTGTTGATTTCATTTCTAACATGATTTGTATATATCACCTCCACCACTTAGAGCATTTTGAATACTCTTTATACTAATGCCAAGTATTATCCTATCATACCCTATTAGGTTCTTTATTTCACTAAGTCTCTTGTCCAAAAATTCATTCCTGACTTTAGTCTCTGCAGACTTCTCAAAAGACTCAAAATGTGTACTTACAGAATTTACAAGATTCTTCAGATGTCTGAAAGGAGAGTTAGATGGATTCTTCTGAAAGGTTTGCATTATCTTCTCCAATACACCAGTTGCAAGATTTAACAGCTCACTGTCTTCTAAGTGACCAATATCTTCTCGCTTGCCTTGGCTTCAGTAAAAGATGCTACCTTAATCATTTGGACCGGAGAGAGATAAGCTAGGTGGATTGGTCCTTGAATTAGTTTTGGTTCATCAATCTCTAGCATTTATTTACTCAGAAAGTTCTTCACTGCTTCTGTAGTGTCTCTTGCCACAATTTCTGGTCCACTAATTTGTTTAGATGCATCAACATTTGCACCATCTTCTTCTACTTTGTCTTCCTTACCTTCTTCTTTCTCTTTCTCTGCTTTTCCTTTCTCTGTGTCATTTGCAAAGGAATTCTTTCCTATGTCCTTACCATCTGTAACCTGTTCAGGAGGATTTTGTGTAGCATCAGTAATCTCAATATTATCTTCATTTCCAGATTGATCAGGAGTTAGAGTATCTCTTGCATCATTAGTTTTATCCACAATCTGTGCATCTTCCTTGTTCATTTGCTCCTCTTCTGGAGTAGAGGAGTCTTCAACCTCAGTTTGTTGCTCATTGGTGTTAAGTTCTTCAATGTCTGGAATTGATGCATCAAACCTATCATCTGTCACCTCTTCAACAAATGGAAGATTGTGTTTCTTCAATGCCCCTAGAAGAATTCCTTGTGTTTCTCCAATTATATTGTCTATTTCTCTAAGAATAATTTTATTCATCCTTGTTTTGCTCCTGAATTCATCCTTTACTTCCTTGAATATCATATTCATTTGAACTTGAGTGATCTGAGGGCATAGTTTTATCAATACATGTTCTCTAAGTTCCATATCCTTGCTTTTTGCATTTTCTTTTGTCAACTCAAAAGTGTCTCCAAGACTTTGAGGGATCTTAGAAATTATTTCAATTAGGGGCTTATTATAGATATTTAGATATCTGGCAGTTGCTTCCTCTAACACCCTCTTATCTTTATCACTATAATCATCATAAAATTCAATCATAGGTTTCAAATTTCCATCCACAATGAGTGATTTTATTACATCTTCCACAGGAAGTGTGGGCTTCTCAACATATGTCTTTGTCTTCTGCTTTTTGCTTGTCCTTTTGCCTCTGGAGGTCTTCTCCTTAGTCACCTTGGAAGCTTTTGTTTCGGTGGCTTTCAACTCTTTTACTTCATCATCTGAATCTGTTTCTTCTTCATCAACTGTTGTGCTCTTGTAGCTTCTTGTGGCCTTGGTTTTCTTTCTCTTTCCTCTTTCACTAGATGGAGTGGCTTCTAGTGTCTTAGTGGTAGTGGACTTGAATTGCTTAGGAACAGCTGCAGAACTTTTTGTTTTCCTTGAAGAGCCAAGAGTGACTTTTGGAGCAGCTGTTGGTTTACTTGTTGTCCTCTCTTTTGAAGCTTTCTCAGTTTTCTTCTTCATCTGTTCAATTCTTTCTTTGTTCCTTCTTACAGCTTCTTTTGTGATGCCTATGCTTTTAGCATACAGTTCAACTTGCCTCTAAGCTTTTCTCTTCATCTCAGGTTGCTTGAGCTCAACATGTAGTTTTAGACTCAACTCCTTATATGTTCCAAATTGTTCAACAGATGTGTCTTTTGATTTGCTCAAGAGATGTTGAGCATACATTTCCAAAACTTTCTCATCAACCTCATAGCCCATTGGCATAATCCATATGGTTCTGGGTTCCATAGCCTCCATCAGACATTGATTAGTGTCAACCATGAAGCATATTTCATTCTCATATTTCTCCACAACTGACTTGGGGATTCTTTCTCTTGCATGCATCATACTTTGAAAGTTTTTGAAATAGCCCTAGATGGCTTTCTTCTGAGCTTGGGAATTACCAAGGCTAAGTAGATGATCTCTTATTTGCCATGCAACTGGCCTGTCATTTGTCCAATGCACAACTTGTACTCCAGGCACTTCATTCATAAAATAGAAGAACAAACATATAATCAAGGAACCATACTTGAAGGTATTTTTCTTATCTTTCTTTATTTTTCTCAGATTCTCAATCAACTAATTTTGTAGCAGCTCACAGAGGTCATAATCAGCATTCTTCTTCAACATTTGATAGGCTACATATATTGCAATTCTGGAGATAGAATTTTCCCTACTGGAGTGGTAGACCTTGTAGCCAATTGCCATGGATGCAAACTTGACATTTAGTTCTATGATGTCGTTAAGGGTCATTGCTCTCTTGTCAAACTTTGCACCGGTTGCATCAGTGACAGTTTGGTTTTCCACATATTTTAACATGGGTAATCCACCGGTTGTATTCAACCCAATCACAATCATGATAACATCTTGGGTGATCTTGAATGGTTTTAGCAGCCATATAAATTCATCATGCATCTGGCTCAACACATATCGAACCCATTCACTTTCATCAAATGTTGGAAATTTGATCACTTCAAGGAAATATTTGCTTTCCAGGGTTTCAAATTCTAGTTTCAGTTGATAATTCTCATCTTTTAGATGATTATCAAACAATTCAAGTAGTCTCAGATTCCCAAATTCTTCTACATTGCAATGAATGTATGCCCTAATATCTTCAACATGCAGAACTTCATGTGGAACACCAGAAAATGCACCTAGGGGTTTGACTTCGATAGACTTGTGAGGGTGCTTCTTAAATTTCAAGAGGGGTCTTTAAATTATGTCAACAACTAGGGGTGTAGCCATCACAATAGATTTCAAATTCAAAGTTTTACAGAGAAGTACCTTTTTCTTTCGCAGGGTTAGGGTTGATCAATTGCCAGTTGAATTCACTCTTCGTGCTTCAATCTCTAGATTTGTAGCTAGGATGCTCTTCTTCTCATTTCCTTAGAATGTAAAGTGATTCAAATGCATGATTAAGTGACCTTTTATCCTCCGCAGAACCTAATTTGACATTGTAATAAATGTGTTGCCCTAACTTCTTCCAGTTACTTTGTTTCTTGAACAGTTCTTCATGAATCACTCTGCAAATTTCCATATCAACATCTTTTCCTCCAGAAATCCTTCCAAAAGTTCTGAAACAATTCAAAATATCTCCTCTCATTGTGCCAGATCTAGGCACTCTCTTACTGGCTGGGGGAATTTGATTTTCAATGCAGCTCCCCCTCAGCCAAAGCTCCCAATTCAATTCTCAGAGGAATTACCAGCATCGGATTCCAGTGCAGATTCATCACCATTGTTCATTACACTTTTCTTCACCTATTTCTTGTTCATTTCATTCTAGATTTCATTCACATCAACTTTGCCTTTGCCTTTGTCTTGTTTCTACTCATTTGAACCTCTCCTTCCATTGTCCTTGCTTCTGCAAAATCTTGCAATATGACCGGATTTGTTGCAATTGAAGCACACAATCTTATTTTTATGACAATATCAAGTTGGAGCAGGTAAAACATCTTCCATTAAACACTTTCTTGTTATTAGGAGAATTCATTGATCCATTTCTACATTCTTCATCCTTTTGACCTATCCTCTTGCAATTAAAGCATTGACCGGAGAAGGATGATGCATTCTGATTTACTTGACTTCTACATTGATTAGCTCTATGACCATATCTATTACATTTGAAGCAATTTCCATTGAAGGATGGATACCTTTGAGCATTAGGCTATCTTACTGGAGGTCTTCTAGGTCTATTTCTCCCATTCCTTGATTGAGAATTTCTTCATCCAGATCCAGAGCTTTCACCTTTCTCATAACCAAGACCATGCCTATCATCAGCCTTCTTCTGACTCTCAAGAAACACTTCAAGTTTAGCTGAACTTATCTTGAACTTCTCCTTATATTCATTTGCAACTTCTAGGTCATGTCTAAGGATTACAATTTGCCTTTCAAGTTCCTCCTCATTATATCTACATTCTTACAAATCAAATTTGAGATGACCAATTATTCTGTCCATTCTGTAGCATTCTTCAGTTCTTTCCTTCAGAGTTTGACTCAATTCTTCCTTAGTCTTCTTCCTTTGCTCAATTTCTTTGGTTGACCTCATCACCCCACATTCCATCTCAAGTTTTTGAAGAGAGCGTTCTTTTGACAACTTCTCACATTCCTTTGTCTTTTCTTCCAAGGCTTCATTCATGCCATTTTCTTTAGTAAAACTAGATAACTACAGAAGTAGCTTCTTTCTCTTTTACATAGATTTCTTTAATTTATCTTTCAACATTTCAATGTATTATTAGCATCTTTAAGTTCATCTTTCAGATTAGATACTTCTGCTTTAGACTGATCAAGATCTTCTAGGGACAACTGAAGTTGATCTTTGAGTGAACCCATTGAAACTCCTTCCAATATCTTTCCTCAAGCTATTAGGCTTCTTTCAAGGAACATCTCTCTAATACCAATTGTTGGAATTAGGGTAGACAACTGAGAGGGGGGGTGAATCAATTGTCTCAAAAAGTTTAATACTTTATATAGTTAATTCTTTCTTTTACCACTTAACAATAGATCAATGATTTAACCATGAGAAACAAGAATCATAAACATGTGAGCAGCAACACAATAACACACTTGACACCAAGATTTTTGACATGGAAACCTGATTAAGGGAAAAACCATGATGGGGGTTAACCCACAAAAATTAATACTCTGTTAAAAGTATTTTACAAATGGGAATGCACATGCATTCAGGCTCACTGCTCAAAGGAAGGCTCACTGCCTGCAAAAAGAAGATTATAATGTGTTTGAACTGATAATTAGCATCTACCAATGCAAAGATTCAGTTCTAGTTAAGCACAAAATACTGACTTGATACACTTCATCTTCATTCTACCTTGTTTATTGCTCTGCAATCATTTGAACCTTAGATCTCTCCCCTTTTTGCATTTACTCCATAATCACATCTCACACTCTCACAAAACACTTGAATCCATCGGCTATATATATCTGCATCATAATATTCAATCACTTTTCAGTCAACTTCAAGAACACTTAGAACTTTGTTGAAGACTCTGCTCTGTCAGCTAAATCCATGCATAACTTGTAATGCAAACCAAAACTTGCATTCACAAATCATCAATCATGTCAGCCACTATCACTGATCATCACAAATTGTCCAACTCACAACTTCCATTTATCTGGAACCAAGATTAATTACAAGGTCAGCTTGTTCTTCTACTGTCTGCACTATCAATCTGTAACCCTATACTCAGATGCAAATAACTTTTGAATCCTTCATCACTAGAGGTTAAAATTCTAGATTTAGATTGCCTTGACAATCCTTATGACTCATTCAGATCTGCAGCATACTCTGATTACCACTGGAGAGATCCGGACCAAGATACCAGACCCTATCACATGCTCTATTTCTGGCTACCTGGACTTAGACAATTCTGATTCTAACTTCCGGTATGAACAAATTATGTTATGCGGATGAGTGGAATAGTCTTAGTTGCCATCAATGACAACACCTATCATGTGAAACAGTGTCTCTTGCCAACAAAACGTCGACAATAAAACCTTAAGTGACTCAAGAATATTAACACAACCATTTTACGACAATGACGTCATAATATTCACGTTAATCATAAATGGTCAAAGTTTTACTTAGATGACGTCATTTACTTTACAAACGACTATGTCAACACACAATGACTTGACTAGAAAAGAATAAAAATTTATTGACTACTTGTCGATTAGATTCAAAAGCACATTGATAAGACAAGATTTACCTCTTACGATACTGGTTCATGCTTTCATTAAACACTCATACTTGTTTTGGCAAATAATCACTCGTAACCCAAGGTCTATATCTCTCTCCTCGAAAGATACTCTCTCTCTCTTTTCTCTGGGAGTTATCCAAAAACCTATAATCCTGTATAAGACTTGAAATCAACAGATTATGATCAGTGCATTATTATTCAAATAATAAACCAAATTCTCATAATACAGTCATTAAATCGACAATAACATATTCATTTCCATAATTCCATAAATGAAATTCATTAGAATTCTATGTCTTTCCTTGATATTAATCTAAACATCAAAATAGATTTACTTATATCCAAGTAAAAGTAAAAAGTATAGCAAGACAAAAATTAGGGATGTAACATATCCTTCCCCTAAAGATTCATCGTCCTTGATGATATAAAGTATCAAAATTTAACTAAAAAGCAAGTTCATTATTTTCAACTGGTAACAGTATTAAATAAATGAGGAAACTTCTGATAATATTCATGGTAAACCTCCCATGTAGCATTTTCCTCAGCATATTGGTCCCATTGGACCTTGCACTGCAAGACCTCTCTATTACGCAAGCAGAGCTTGTGTGTTTCTAACACTTTGAGTGGCTCGATCGTGACCACCCCTAGGTCCTGCATCTATAAAGAATTCTAATTTAAAATATGGTTATCACCTACAATATATTTCTTTAAATAAGACACATTAAAAACATTGTGCATTCTAGACAAAGCTGGTGGTAGAGCAATTCTATAGGTAACCGGATTGACTACTTCAAGTACTTCAAAGGGTCTCACATAACGAGGAGCTAGCTTAGAAGACTTTCCAAACTTAATAGAAATTTTAGATGAGGTTTGACTCTCAAGAGAACTTTATCTCCAACAGAGAATTGTCTCGGTACACGCTTAGCATCTGCATAACTCTTTTGTCTATCATTGGCTTCTGCCAATCTTTTTCTGATTAGCTTAACTTTTTCTTCCATTCTAGCTAGCATTTTTGGTCTGATGCTAATCCTATCTTCTAGCTTATCCCAGCTTATAGGAGTTCAACATCTTCTTCCATACAATTCTTCAAAAGGTGCCATCTTAATAGGGGAATGATAGTAATTTTTGTAAGCAAATTCCATAAGTGGAAAGTATTCCTCCCACTTATATTTCTGATCTGGATGCAATACATTCACAAAAGTCTTCCAAAACCTAGTTAACTCTCTCAGTTTGCCCATTGGTTTCAGGATGATAAGATGTACTCACATTGAGTTTAGTCCCTAGTGCAGAGAATAAAGTTTGCTAAAACCTTGATGTTACACGCGCATCTCTATCTGAGATAATCTTTTCAGGGAAGTGTTGATGATGGTTTTAGCACATAGCAACATAGGTGTGATTGTTGGTTTCACACCTCTCTTGAAAAGTATCCTACCCTAGGTAAAACTCCTCCAAGGATAATACAACTAGGTCTTAGCTTGCTTGGAATCTCTCAGTTGGTATGTTCTAGCTGTGCCTACAAGGAGTCTTACATGCAATTTGCAAATCTTCAGGTGTGGGGTAGTCAATACACATAAACCCTTTTATGATTTTCAGCTGATGAACAAGATAAAGTGCTGCTGAAATTCCTATTCTAATAACTAACAATGGTTTTAAAAAAAATGCAAAAGGTTTAGGGTTTTAGAAGAATCCTAGGTGACATTCACAATGCATAGGTTATCTTTAGTAGACAGATACTCTCAAACTTTAACCAGCTTCCTGAGTCACCAAACTGAAATGGGTGTTATAGTGCTGTAGAAAATGGTGCTATCTTCAATGGAGGTCAATAGATTTTCAGATCACATTCATTTGCTAAATACCCAATAAACAGTGCAACTTAACTTATGAAATGCAATTGAACTTTAGCACAAACAATCATCGCAGACTAACTTTACATAGCTATTTACCATCAGCAAATAACTAAAAGTATGGACTTAGAGTATTCATTAGATACTACAGCAAACCATGAACATTATAAAAGCACAACTAACTAACTATGGGAGAGCAAGAACCAAACCATGAAAACTAAAATGAGCCAACACAAGATACAAATTCTCAGAATTACTGCAGAAACTTGCTTTGCATTACTTCAAATGGCATAGAGTCAACAATTCGACATCAAATCTCTCTTACAAACAAAGGAAATGGCAACCCTTTATATAGAAAAGTAGCATACCCAATTTTCAAATGAACGGTGGAGATTAACTCAACACCAACGGTCTAGATTACATCAATAAATACAATTATGATAGCTCACATCAATTCTTGGATTACATTTTGTCTTCTATGAAAAAGACGAAAAACAGCCCCTAGATACATTGAATCTATTTGCATTCTCTTCCTTTCCTCCTAATGATGGATCATGGAGTGTGATCCAAAACGTTGAGACAAAAAAGAAAACACAATTTTTCCAGAAATCATTTGCACTAACATTGAATCTAGTCAATTTGACTAGCCAACTCAATATATTAGTAGAAAAGAACATTTTAGAAGCTAGAAAAAGACAAAATAGAGCCACATGTTGCCCTGAATACAGCAATTTACAATTATGATGGGATTACATCCTTAGAATATTCAAAATAATATCAGGATTCTTTGTCTAAGTCAATTTCGTCTTCACTAGCCAGCCGGTTACGATAAGTCAGCCACACATCAAGTGCAGGATTAATCTTAGACGAATCAGGATCCTTTAAGTGGTTTATCTGGTAGTCAAACATCTCTAGCTCCTGACTGAATCTGATGTATATCTTTTCTATCTCTGCACCTGCTTTGTGAACTGCCTTGAATTCAGCTCTGAGGTCACTTGCCTTGTCCAACCTATCTTCCATACTGAGCGTGGCATCTTCAAAAATTACCTTATGTAACTTGTCTTTACATTTTTTAATATCGAATGGGGCATAATCATCGTAGGATGCTTCCCATCAATCCTTCAAAGAGTCATTGATATCATATATAATCAACCTCAGCGCTTCATTAGCTGGCTTATATGCTTCTTTTATATTCTCAAAAGTTTCCTTCCTCAAGAGTAGCTGTTGATACCATTCAACGGCCTTGGGCAACTGATTTATAGTCAAAATATTCTCTACAACTAGAGTTTGGGTAGGCAATTCTCTAATGCTCTTTATCCAATAACACATATGTGAATAGTATTCATCAAAGGAATCACACTCTTCACACAAGTCTTTCCCATTTCTTATGCAATTCTACCAATTTCTTGTGCGCTTGAGCAGAGGCACTAATGGTTTCACATCCCATCTCAAAAACTTTCAGTAACTAATTATTTTTACCTTGGGACTTTGATCTTACCTCACCCAATCTATCCATTTCATTAGGAGACAGGAAGGTGGGTATTGTCCTTATATCTCCTCCTGCATCTACCGGTTTCACCAAAAACTGGAGGCATGCGCGAAGTTCTTCATTTTGCGACTTGAAATCCTTCTTGGACGTTTCATCTTTGTCCAATTGCTCCAAAATTGATGTGACTGAATCTTTAAAATATCCACTTTTTGAGCATGAGTGGTTGGTCCTAGATCAACTGTAGATATGATGTAATCTCCCGCCCTGACTTGTTCTTTTGCTACATCAGCTGGCGGGACCGCTATTTCTGCTATTCTTGATCTTGATTCATTCTTATAGATTCTTGATTGAATCTTAGCCTTCTTCTACTTCTTAGGCTTTTGAGCTTGTGACAGGAATGTACTTAGATCAAGTTACATTACTTCTACTTGTGGCTTAGGATATGTCATTCTGCCTTGTAGCCATTCATGAGCAGAAGATTTGTTTAATTCAGAAGCTCCATCCTTATCAATTACAGCTAGCTCCATGGGTGGTTCCTGCTCTTGCTCTAGCTCTTCATTCTCCTCTGGACTTTTCTCTTCTTCCTTTTCTTCCTCCTGGGCTAAGTTCTCTAGATTTGTCATTATAATTTCTTGTGCAAACTTGAAAACTTCCTCTGTTTGATCTTTGTCTAGAGGGCTATCAGATACATCAATAACTTCCACATTAGCTGAAGGTTCATGGAAGTCTTTATCACTCACTTCAGCCAATGTATCTTTCTCCTCCTCAAATGTTGTTTGAGGCTCTGCAACCCCAATTCTGCACATACTTTCTCAATCCTGAGAAATAGTGGTACTGCTAATGAATCTACAGACATTTGTGAAATAGGGACAGCAGAAGATATGGCTAAGGAAGGCGCATTGCCTTGTGTCAGGTTGGCCAAGACCAAGGATAAGGAGGAAGAAATGACAAGAGGTGAAGGAAAGGGTAGTGAAGGTAGAGAAAGAGGGGGTGAAAGGATGGTAGAAATGGGAGGTAACAATATTTGGGTGGAAGAAGTGGAAGATGTAAGGGTAGTGATAGTGGAAGGACATGAGATGGAGACAGTGGAAGAGATAGGGCTACTAGGGGTGCTGGAAGAAATTGCCAGTGAGTAGGAAGTAGCAGCAATGGTAGAGGTAAGAGAGGTGGTAGGAGATGTTTCTTGAGTTATGGAGGCCGAGGTTATGGGCGAAGTGGATGCAGCAGAGGAAGGAGGAATGGAAGGAGAAGTGTCAGTAGAAATAGTAGGGGTTGTGACAACAGTGCCCACACTTTGGGTAGTAGGAAGTTGGGTAGTTGGAGGATTAGAACTTTTCTTGGTTGTAGTGTCCTCCTTACTAACCTCTTTCACTTTTACCTTCTTGGCCTTAGAGCTTTCTCTAGAACCACTTGGCATATCTCTTTTCTTGGAGGCCCTTGTCCTAGTAGAGGGAGGTTGGTCTTTCTTCTAAGGAGACCTTGCAGATGGCTTCTTCATCTTCTTTGCTTTTTCTGGTAGAGATATATGTTCTTCACTATCTGACTTATGTTTCTCAGTTGGCTCTACCTCATCTGTGACATGGATTGGCTCATCCTCTTCCCCCCTGAAGTCCTTATCTGAATCCAATGTTGTGTACGTGAGCTAAACTCCTTGTTCTTCTATAGCAGCCACTTGAGCTCTTACCCAAGCCTTGCTTAATCTGATTGGTTCCCTCATAACAATATCCAGGGAGCTCTCTTCTGCATTTGCCAAATTTGGCAATGGAATAGGCTGATAGTACTGAGCCTCCCATGGTCCTCTGACCATAACATTCTCATCATCCTGCAGCTAGTCTAGCACCACCATAATGTGAAACTTCCTAATAAACTCCAGAGGCAGCCTTGAATGTGCTTTCTTCATGATCTCATAATCATCAGAGCAATTGGCCCAAAAGTCTTCAATGTGCATTTTGTGGAAGAGCTTCTTGCTCACAAATCTTTCCATCACTCTATTTGGATCAAAATGACCCCTTGCATTGTAGTAGTGCAAATTTAGGAGGTGAAGCTCTTTATCAGAGTGCTCTACAAATGCCAAAGAAAGACATGCATACATTCCCTTGCCAAACTTGATGGGAAATTGAACATTAGTTCTATGCAAGTGTTTAATCTTCTAAGTACAGGGTATTAACTATCTAGACAACTCCAGAAGTACTGTCTTATCATTAGGGTGCCTAGGAAATCTGTAGGCCATCCCAGTGAAGCCTTGTACCCTTAAATATGTAAATTTCTCAAACTGGATGTACCATCTGCCATATCTAGTTATTTCATTCATGGCCTCAGTGGAAATCCTCAAGGCCGTGTTACCTTGCAGCATTCTGGCTATATACATCGTGAAAGCATCATTTACTCTTTTAAAATGTATTAAGGATTGAGAAGAGGTCAGTTGCGGGTAGCATTCATACACCTTTATCTGAGTTTGCTCATCATTCCTGACTTCTCCAATTTTGGACAGCCCAACATAGTGATTTCTCCTTGCCAATGCATAAATAACATATGATGTCCACCTGAAGTATTTCTTGTCCTTGAAATTACTAAAGGCCTCATGGATGTTGTCGTTGAGGATCTGGGCCCAATGGAACTTAGTTCCTTTCAATATCTCTATGATAATGATAAACATCCAGTCCTCGAAAGTGGAGGCTGTGGGTAGTCCATATATCCTGCTTAAGAAGGTCACTAAGTCTCTAATCTCATCATGGAAATCACTTCTATATAGTATTTGGGGGAGTTTGATGAGAGCAAACTTTCTTCTTTTGGCCCAATTTTCATTTATGTGCTTTCTGCAGCCTTCTACATCTTTGTTATAAGCATCCTGTGATCCCCTTTTGTCCGGCATAGTCATAACCTTGTGCCAGGGAATATCAAAGGTTTCAGCCAGAGAAGGTGGGGATAAATCAGCCAAGATATCCCCATTGGTTGTTTGAATAGTTCTTGTCATTATGTCATATCTATCTGCACAAGTTGCCATTAGCTCTGCACATTGCACTGAGGTGGGGAAGGCAACAACTTGTTAGATACCACTATCTCTGAGTATTTTGTCCCAAGGAGTTGGGTTTGGACCGAAGACCCTCAATCTAAAGTCATCTAGGTCTATGTGACCTAGGTCTGTATCTCCTACATCACTCCACCCAGAGTGAATCTTGGTCTCTGGAGGGATTCCTTTGAACTCGTACTTCATACCTTGGGCTCAAGTAGTCATTTAGTCTGCAGGACCGAATCTTATAAGTTTGATACCTTTAACGAATCTTATAACATATTCCTAAGCTTAAGATGAACCTTAATGCAAATCTGCCATTGCTACTAACATACCTTTTGAAGGAAACTCAAATCTAATAATTATTTCCACTGTAACAACCATCATAATGCATGCAAAGAAACATCTAAAGTTGCAAGAAATTCTATGAAAATCATCTTTAACAATGTATTACAACATTAATTCTATCATTTTGGGCACTTTCCCTTTGAAATTCTTTGAAAAAATTAGTCATTTGCATGGTCTTGCACTAATTTGAGGGTCATCTGACCTGGTAGGAAGAAAAGCGCTGAAATCGGGGTCATCTAACCTCACCGGGGAAAACGAGCGGGTCCAACCAAAGGTTTTACTACCTTTTATGCTTTTAAGTGCTTTGCACGGGTTTTGATGAGTACCGACTTGCGTAGGTTTTAGAGGTCATTGACCTCCATTGGTTGTCAAGTCAGTCAGTTGTATTTCTAGCGCAAAGCTTATCGGTATTCTCTGTATTACTTTTGCATGGGATTCGGCATGGTTCGATCTATGTGAGTTTTGGTTGCTACTAACCAAGTCGGCGAGAGAGTATTGTAGCGCAGGTCAGAAGGGGTTGTTTTTAGTGCAAGGCCGATGTATTGTTTCTAGTGGGATTTTGGGACACTACCGACTTTGTAGGAGAATTCAGGGCGTTCGACCAAGTCAGAGATGAGGTCTTTTAGTGCAAAGTCAGCAAAGGGGTTTTTGGGCGCAAAAGGTAGTTTCAAGGCTTGCAAGGCTTTTAGGTCCTTCCGACCGCAGCGTAGAAATGTGATTTGAGTGAGTAGGTCAGACATCGAAGTTTTTAGCACCAAATGGATCTGGGTGTGTGGCACAGTTTTCTAAGGTCTCCGACCAACTAAAGATTGGTTTATTTTGCAGGTCGGTCGGACCTTGTTTCAGCGCAAAAAGGATTGAAATTTCTCATAGCAAAATTTATCTAAGTTATCATCATTAACCAACTTATGGTACTCCGTTCTCGATAGGGAACCTTAAGTAGGTTTAAATAAAAAAACATGAACAATTTTAAATGCAAACCCTGGCAAAAACCCTAAAATTCTGTTTAACGTTTGAACAAACCCTAACTGCTTGCGGTGAAAGTTTGAAGAACAAGGTTGGAACCCTACCTGGTAAATGTGGGAGGTCCATTTAGATTGTGCAGGCAGGTCATAGGTTCAAATTTGGTGTAGATCAACAGCAAAGGAGTGCAAAATCACGAATGGAGATCCAAAATCACATTTGAACACAAAGAACATGGTTAAAAATGCATGATTTCCCCCTTTTAACCTCTGGTGAAATCACCATTAATGCGCAGGCGTACGTCTGTTAGTTTAGGGTTTGCGCACTTTTTCCTTAGCTTGAACCTGGCGGGGAAATCGGGTGCATTGGACCTGATCGGACAAGACTATATTTAGCGCTAAGACTTATAAGTTGAACTTGCACCATTTACGGGTATTTGAGGTCCATCTGATTTGCCGGTGTTTTGGCTTCGTCTGACTTAGTCGGTGATCGCTTGATTTAGCGCAAGTCAGATAGGATGATTTTTAGCGCAGAAGTCTGCTAGAAAGGGAACTAGCACTGAAGTCGGTGATAACAATTTTTAGTGCTAGGTCAGTTGGAAGACAATCCAACGCAAAGGTCATCGAAGAATTTAGCGCAAGGGTCGGTTGAAGGGCAATCTAGTGCAAAAGGGCATTTCAAGGCCTTCAAAAGGAAAATAAGGATTCAACCTAGCAAATTTTGAAGTGATTTTTTGATACTATCATTCAATTCAGGTCAAAATGTATTTTGACCACTTAACCACTTAGGAGATGAAAAGATCTAATGACACCTAAACCAAATCAAAAGAGGGGGTCCCCATTTTGAATGGGGCATGTGTGTGAGGCACAACAGGAAGCCATGCAATCTAAAAACCTCTTGCATAAATTTGTGAGCTAACACTGGTGCTCTATCAGTCAAATTCTTGGTATAAAATGTGCTACCTTTGTGAGTTTATCAACCACAACTAAAATGGCATCATGTCTATTCCTTGACATAGGAAGACTTTGAACAAAATCCATACTAATAACTTGTCGTTTCCACTCTGGTACATCATGCGGGTACAACAATCTTGTAGGGTGTTGATGTTTTTCTTTTACCCTCTAACATTCTAAATAGCTTGCTGCAAATCTTGCAGCATCGTTCTTCATTCCTTTCCAGAAATAAAGAGGTTTAACATTCACTAGAAGTTTGGTCACTCCTAGATGTCCAGAATATGGTGCAGTATGAACTTCTTTGCATACTAGATCCCTTAATCCAGCTGAATCAGAAACATACATTCTACCTCTATACCTCAGTAGTCCATCTAACTCAAATATAAACCTATCATACCTTGGATCTCTAGGATTATCTTATAGAGCTTGCTTAACCTGCTCATAATACTCATCACCAGACAAATTTTGTAACACTAAATCCTTGAAATTTCCATGAATAGAAACAATAGAAGATATATGTCTTCTATGACTCAAAGCATTAGCTACTCTATTCTCTTTTCCTTTGATGTAGTTTATCTCAAAGTTATAGTTAGATATCAATTCTAACCATCTTCTTTGTCGAGCATTCAGATGTGGTTGAGAGAAAATATACCTAATACTTTGATGGTCTGACTTAAGTACAAAAGCTTTCCCCAGCAAATAGTGTCTCCACATTTATAAAGCATGAGTTACTGTTGCTAATTCTAGATCATGTGGTGCATAATTTTTCTCATAGGATTTCAATTTTCTTGACTCATATGCTATAACTCTCCCGTATTGCATAAGCACTCCTCCTAATCCTTCTCCCAAGGTATCTGTAATTACCTCAAATTGTCCTTTGGGGTCAAGAACTTTCAAGATTGGAGTTGAAGTTAACTTTTCCTTTAAGAGATCAAATGCATCCTGACATTTGTCTGTCCATTCAAATCTCTTTCCTTTCCTCTATAGGGAAGTGATTGGACTAGCAATACTGGAGAAATTTAGAACAAACTTTCTATAATAGCTAGCTAGTCCCACGAAACTATGCACCTCATGCACATTTGTGGGTACAGGCCAATCTAAAATCGCTGTGATTTTTGTAGGATCAACAAATATTCCATTAGAAGAAATAAAATGACCTAGATATTGAATCTCCTTCTGGAAGAATGTACACTTTTATGGTTTTCCATATAACTTATGTTCTCTTAACTGTTGCAGAACTAATTAAAAATGTCGTTGATGTTCTTCTGCATTCTTAGAGTAAATGAGTATATCATCCAGAAAGACTAGAACAAACTTGTCTAAAAAATCTCTGAATACACTGTTCATGAGATTCATGAATGTGGCAGGTGCATTCGTCAAACCAAATGGCAACACTGTGAACTCATAGTGCCCATATCTGGTTCTAAAAGTTGTCTTATGAATATCCTCATCTTTCAGTCTTAACTTATGATATCCTGATCACAAATCAATCTTTGAAAATACAGCAACTCCATGCATCTGATCAAAGAGATCATCAATACATGGCAGAGGATATTTGTTCTTTACCATTGCTTTATTAAGCATATGATAATCTATACATAACCGAAGGGTTCCATCCTTCTTCTTGACAAAAATAACTAGAGAACCCCAAGGTGAAACACTGGGTCTGATCAAACCTTTTGCCAATAATTCTTGTAATTGGGATTTCAATTCCATTAACTCCGTAGTTGTCATATGGTAGGGTGCTTTTGATATAGGCTCAGATTCTAGTTTAATATCAATTGCAAAATCAAAAACCCTCTTGGGAGGCAGTCCTAGAAGTTCTTCTGGAAACATATCCTGAAACTCCTGAAGAAAAGGATACTTTTCTCCAAAAGATGAACTAGGGCTTTCTAACCCTTCCTCCACTTGTTCTATTTTGACTACAAATAACTAACAACCTTTCTGTCTAATCCTTTTCAATTCCTTAGAAGATATAGGTCTGATTTTAACTTCTCTTTGAATCCCTTGGAATTGGGTCTGATTCCCCAAATCATCTAAGCATTCAATTGTTTTTGAAAAATAGTCAACCTTAGCTCTATGCTTCCGCAACCAACTCATTCCTAGGATTACATCATAGGAACCTAAAGGGGCTACATATATATTTACTTCCATTGAGAAACTAGGGAGATCAATCTTGGCCTCAAACAAACATTTCTCTACCTGAGCCTTAGATTGGTTAGCATATTCTACTAACCAAGGTTTAGACATGTACCTAGCTTTTCTAGGAAACTTATTCAAAATTTTAGGAGAAACAAAGTTTTCAGTGTCTCCTGTATCAATCAAAATAGATATAGGGACTCCAAACAAAGTACCTATCATTTCAATGGGTGTGATTTGATACTCTTCTTGACGATTGTCGAGAGTTGTATGAATCTTTTGCTGGAATGCTTATTATTGAGTAGGTAGTGCAGTACCTCTTTGTTGACCATTTTGATTCTTGTTAGGGTAATGATTTGCATAATGGTCGCGCCCACAAATAAAGCATCCTCCAATGGGTCCTTTCTTATCTGAAGTCTTCCCATTATTATCCATGTTCTAAAAACATAGTAAAATTGGAAATTTACCATAGAGTAATTCAACAAGGTAAAAATGAGAGAAAATTTTATTTTATTTAACATATAATCAAGTAACAATAATTACAAGATTCTCTTACATAATACAATATAACATTTTGTCTTTCTCAATTACAATATCTGCAAAAGTAAATCATTACATAATCAAATTTAGAATAATTACTACTTCTGAATAACTGACATCTTTATCACAAGCCCTGGCATGTTTTCTACTTGGAGAGAGAGAGTATCTTTCTAGTGATTTACCTCCATCCACAGACCAACACTCTCCCACACATCTTCCACATAGGAAGTGGCCCTACCCTTCATGAGGAATATAGACCAAAGGTGACCAGTGGTAATTTGCCTTCCTGAGTACATAGTGTTGTATCCTACACAACTCTATCAACCATACAACCCTAGATACCTCTAGCTAAGTATGATTTTTGATAGGTTGTGCAATCCAAATAAGTAAACCGACAATGCATGCAGAAAATGAATGCATTACTTTGGCCAAATTTTTATTATCAATAACATTCATAATGAACATGGTTGTAGTGTTCAACCAGCCCTACTCGACTTGGATACTTGTCATATTCTTGCAGTTTATCCTCTCCCGCTATGTTTCAATACTTTGTCATGATAATAGTCTTCTTGACTTAGATAAGTTCATATGACATAACTAATCATTTGGTTTCATATTTGAGTCTAGGGTTTTCATAATAACCCTTGAATAATCCATTATATCAAAATAACCATATCTCATAACTTACAAGACTAAGGTTTATAAACGGCCTTTGGTTTAACTCAACCATGGTTAAGAATAATATAGTTATGTAATACATAATACCTCCTATTCAAAGGAGTATAAATACCCTCCTTAACATGATATCATTGACAATCATGATATACACCTATATACATTTCCCTACAAGGTCATTATCTAGTTAGATTTAGTCTACTCCATCGTAATGGATTTTCAAAGAATATTATAAACAAGAATGATAAATAGATATAAGGATTCTCCTATAGACCTCATTTCTTCTAGCTCAATATTACTAATTTACTATCATTCGATGGAATATTCAATAGTTTTCCAAATATTTCTAAGAGTCTAAGCCTCTTATGGATAGAAATGGTTTTTCCATAAAACAATAGACTAATCCAAGAATTGATTTAAAAATGATAATAAAACTGAGTAATACTTTAACCTATTACTCATAGTTACTAAGTTTACTTATCAAGTTCTATTTGCACTAATTTCGTCAACAGTTAAATACATAACTAACTTATGGCTAAAACATCAACTTGCTTCATAATGATAACTCATTCAATAGAGCGACTAGTTTTCTAGACACTTGAAACTATGATAACCTTCTTCAATAGAGTTTGTTTAATCCAAAACAATGATTTGATATGTTTATCGGTTTAAAGACAATAAGTATATTGTCGACCCTATGTGATAATAAAATAGATTTCATTGTTAATGCTTGCATCAGCCTTTTCAGGCTAAAATGATCCTCGTTGGTTTCTACTAAGATAACTAAACAGTCTTACAATGACTCCATATCCTATTTGACACAGTCGACTCGTTCTTGTTTGAACAAATACACAAAGAACTTAAGGAAAAAGCCAAACTAGTGTAAATGATTGCCCTTATCAAAGCAATATAGAGGACTTAATAAACATTCAAATTTTCATTTCCTTTCATTGCATAAAAGTGCAGAAATATTACCTGGTAGCGGCTTAGAATAGGATAGAGTTGCAGAGACAAGAAACCCGATCAACGCCTACAAGAGACCAACATTGTTCTTCCTCCTAGAACTATTATTCTTTCCTTGACTCTTACTATGATATTTTCCAGTATATCTTGATTATCTCTTGTGCTCAGAGATGTTTTTTTCCTAAAGCATCACATGCTTCCTCTTGTGCTATCGACTCATAATGAGTCATTCATTTATGGACGTCCATATGTCTCATGATGAGTCGTACGATTTTTAGTCATCCACTCCTTTCAATTGATAACATACTAAATACTAAACAATCCTCAAACTGATTCAGTTTTCAACTAAATCCACAAAATTTGCAAAGTTTCCCACATGTCAATGGAAAATAATTGACTCATGGAGCTCATCAAATGTGGTAGTTAATACCACAGTCTCCTATTTGAAAAAGGCCGACATGACAATTAAACCATCATTGATCATTTATTAATCACATAGAGTGATTCGATCCACCACTCATTACAATGGAGGGACTCCTATTAGTAAGCCTATGGCTGCTCAAGTGAGTAAGTATTAATATCAATCATGAGGTATTGTCCTCAATTGATAATTACATATATATATTTGTTTATATGAATAAATATGGTTCAACATGGCATCTATCCTATGTGATAGTTTAGGCCTTGGTTAAAATACGATAATAACAATAAATCGAAAGACTTACGAATACTATGGAAGGGTCAAGCTTGTCTCCCCTACATAGTCTCTCAATAAATTACGTCAACTTGTCTTGACGAGATCATCTTTGATGTTAAACGTCGACAATAAAACCTTAAGTGACTCAAGAATAATAACACAACCATTTTATGACAATGACGTCGTAATATTCATGTTAATCATAAATGGTCAAAGTTCTACTCAGATGATGTCATTTACTTTACAAACAACTATGTCGACACATAATGACTTTACTAGAAAAGAATCGAAAGTTATCGACTACTTGTCGATTAGATTCAAAAGCACACTGATAAGACAAGACTTACCTCTTACAATACTGGTTCACGTTTTCGTTAAACACTCATACTCATTTTGGCAAATAATCACTCCTAACCCGAGATCTATATCTCTCTCCTCAAAAGATACTCTCTCTTTTCTCTAAGAGTTATCTGAAAACCTGTAATCCTGTATAAGACTTGAAATCAATAGATTACGATCAGTGCATCATTATTCAAATAATAAACCAAATTCTCATAATGCAATCATTAAATCAACAATAACATATTCATTTCCATAATTCCATAAATTACATTCATTAGAATTCTATGTCTTTCCTTGATATTAATCTAAACATCAAAATAGATTTACTTATATCCAAGTAAAAGTAAAAAGTATAGCAAAACAAGAATTGGGGATGTAACACCTCTTCAATTGCTGCCACCTTGTGACTATAGGAACCTTTAACACAACCTCATCCTCATTAATAGTTCCTCCAAGACCTTTGATTCCATTGAAAATTTCATCAACTCTCTGCATGTATATAGTTATTTTTTCATCTTCAAGGTTTCATACCTTGCCTTCAAGTTTTGTAATTTGGCACTCTTTACAGAATCATCTCCTTCATATAAACTTTTCAACTTTTCCTAGATCTCATGAGCAGTTTCTAGATCCATTACTTTCACTAAATCAGTGTTGGATAAAGGATTTAATAGAGCATCTTTGGCCTTTCCATTAAACTCATAATGTTTGACTTCATCTTCATCTGATGGTCCATTTTTAGGAATAGTATACTTTTTCTCTATTATCTTCCAAAGATTATAACCAAGAGAAATAAGATGGCTTTTCATCTGTACCTTCCAAAGAGCATAATTCATTCCATCAAACTATAGTGACACCTTCCTGTGCGCTATCCGAGATCTACCTCGAGTTGTTAGGTTGTTTACTGAGGAACCCTCGCTCTGATACCAATTGTTGAAAAGTGCAATACAAATTAGAGGAGGGGTGAATCAGTTGTAACCAATACTTCAAAACCATTAACACATCAACCACTTAATCTTTGTTATTGTATTTAACCATGAATCAAAAACTTAAACATATTCACACATCCAACACATGAGACACCAGATATTTACGTGGAAAACCCAATAAAGGAAAAATCATGGTGAGTGTTACCTCACAATATAATAATAATATGTAATAACAATACCAAAAATTAGAGGCTCACTACCCAGAATGCTCACTTCCAATAGGGTGGCTCACTGCCAAGGTTGGTGAACTGAGATAGTAGCATCTACACTATGCCAAGGTTCAGTTCCATTGAAGCACAATAGATATCCTCTACTTTGCTTTTCCTTTTTATTTCACAATTATCTTGTCATTTTCACATCCTTCACCCTAATTCACAACTTCATTTCATGTTTTTATACAATTCATTAACCTTGGAATTTACATCAAGGTCAGCATTACAATCATCAACCATTGAAATAATATTCAAGGTCAGAAAACATACATACATCAAGATAGGTCTGGACCTAAATTGATTTGAGAGAGAAAAGAATGACTGTGGATCATGCCAAGTCTTAGCTGGGACTCAGTTGCAATCTTCCATGCAACAACACACTTTACAAACTTCGAAGCACAACCGCAAGTAATGAAAACAACCAGGTCAACCAAGACTGGAGATAACACTAAGACTTTTAGGAACATGCTTCATGTACGATCCGGATTATACTTTGCGGACCAATAAAAATATAGGAACACAATATAGAGACTCCAACAAACATGTTACAATCACCAAGAACATCCACACAACCTCTAAACAATTTATCCATAAGATTCTTCAAATTGAAGCACTAGAACATTACTGTCGACCATTGTCATAGAGGAAAGATCACTTGCGGAGTACCAAATCATGAACTATTTGAAATGAAGGCACATAACATCATCACAAACTTAATTCTAGAACTGCAGACTATGAAACTTAAATGTGGAGAAATGCAGAGTAGAATACATTTTCCCTATCACCATTAAATACATAAAAAAATAGTTTTTACTCTGGTGAACATAACTCGCTCAAATATCCACACCAGAGGCTCAACCTTAAAACATAGTATCTATTGACATCCCTTAACATTACTTCCAATCCATAGACAAAGATATTCAATCTATAGGAAATGTGGAGCAACACTGCATTGTTCTAATAAATGAAGCAATCATGCACTTGTACTAATTCCTCAAATACTTGATCAGACTTATTCAAATAACATCCTTAGGTGTTGACATCAATGACTACACTTACTGCTCATACTTGCAACAGGCTACCCCTACCCCATCAAAGGAGGTGGGTGGGGCCCAAGCTCTTGTCGTCCCCTTTAAAAAATGAGGCAAGGGCATGGGGTTGTCCCCCCCACGTACCCTACAACAACAAGGCACCATACAATTGTGGTAGGGTATGGAGAGGTACCCCCCACCCCTTTATCAACATTTTTTAACAATTTTGTTAATAAAGCATTGGGCTACACTACAAATTCCTATTATTTTTTCAAAAAATAATTTAAAACAAAAAAATTATGCCCCCATACAACAATACAGGAGTAGACTGACAGAGACACACTACAAACACACAAATTGAGACAACCCAAGTGCAATTTGGTGGCATGGTGTTGTACAGTCATATAGTCAATACAAATTTTTGTACAACATCCAATGGAGCCCACCAAAAACTTCTGATTTGCATTGTCTCCAAACCATATTGATTTTAGAATTAATCCTAACATTTTGGGGCCTTCTAGGCGCAACGATGAGGTTGATATTAGGATGCACCACATGAAAGTAGCCACATGAAACCCCCTAAACAAGAGAAGGGTCTTGCAAATTCAAGATAATTTGGGAAGGGATTTGTAAGCTTCCTCTAATACGATGTTGGAGCAGCCAAGATCAACAATCCACAAACAAGAAAATGCAAGATAAGAATAATATCATACAAAGTGGTTGAAATGTACATAGAAGCCCTTACATATAAAGACAAGGATGAGGAGATGAGAAGGGAGGAATGAACATCCAAATACCCCTCCAAGGGTGTGACACGTATGGGCTCACTTGGTACAAGTGTGAGGACACATGTTATGTACACATGAGGTGAGACAAAAGTGAAAAAGTCTCTCAAGTGAACTTAAGTGTAGAGTGAATAGGACCTAGTCCTACTCAATAGATAAACCTAGTCAAGATAGATAGGTAAACATGTTCACACTAATAGAGTGTGCACAACATCTAGGTTGATATGGCCAATTGCAATCACCAATTGGATGAGACTAGGCAAAGACTCAATCAATTGTTGAACTTATAACTAAAATTTTCAAATCAACCACTAGTCACTAATACACAACCTAATGCATTCCCAAATATATCATAGTTTCTACCTTCAACTAGTACCCATTCAAGACCATGTAACCTAATGCCAAAAGTGGAAATGTATAAGTTTTATGGGAAGGATCTAGTCACTTGGATAAACCAAATGTAGAAAAAAAATTATGTACATAAAATACAATGTGGACAATGATGGCATCTTTATATTTAGAACCTAAGTAGTTCATTTGGTATTGATGGCTTTGTGCTCAAAAGAAAGGTCTTAGTGTCAACTGGTTAGTTTTTATTGATGGATTGCATTTTCCCTGTCATGATAGTGTGGCAAAGAACTACTTCATCCAATTAGAAAAGCTGGAACAAACAAGATTTGTCAAGGACTATATTTAGTAGTTCTAGAATCTAACATTGCGAGTAGAAATAATCACAAATGAAAATTTCAATGAATTGTTTATGGGAAAGATCAAGGATCACATCTAACATGTGTGCATGTTTAATCCAAGTTATATATCTAACTCTATTGTAATGGAACATTGGGTAGAGGAAAAAATTCTCCTAAGAGAGGAATTCACTAGCAAAAAAGATGGGAGGAACCTTGCATAGTCATTTTTTCAATCTACAAGATTGACTCCTCAATAGATTGAAGAAAAAAGGTCAAAAGGGTTATGTTATGACTATGATTGCAAATATAGTCCAGGAAATAAATGTTATGAGAAGTTGTTCCACATTGAGAGCACAAATTATGAATAAGAGGTTGTCGTGGTTGTGGAATACTTAGAAGATGTCCAAAACAACTATGTCTTGCCATGTATTATCAAGTACTAGCACCCCACAAACCCTCAAGGTACTGGGTTTTCTTAAGCAATAGAAGGTGACAATATTAATTGTCTCGGGAATTATGCACAACTTCATCAACAATAAATTGGCAACAAGATTGAACTATTCTATTTACCCCTCTAGAATTTTAGGTCATGATTGTATATGGAGGTATAGTTAGTTGTTCAAGAAAATGACACAGTATTAAACTCACCATGGAAGACTACATGCTAGATTGCCTTAAATTTTCTATTCTCACAGGTGTTACAAATATTGTTTTAGGAGTCCAATGGCTCACTATCTTGGGAACAATTGAGATGAACTTGAAAAGTTATTTTTGTGTTTTCACTCATAGGGTTAGACATTTGAATTAAGAGGGTTTTGTGTAAGGTGTTCACAATTGGTAAGCTCTCACCAAATAAAAAAAATACTTAACAAGAGGGCAAACAGGGGTCTAGCCCAATTGTTTTTATTACACATGCAACACTCAAATATTTCTATATCACCATATGAAAGCAAGTATAGATAGGCACTCAAAAATTTTAGGGGATATACTAAAAGGATGGCCTACCCAAAGAGATATGAGTTCATTCCATTCAACTAGCACCAAGGTATCATCCACCATCCATCACCTCTTCTTTGAAGGTACACCAAAAGTTTAGAGCAATGGAAGAACACATTAAACACTAGTAAGGGGTACTCTCTAGTCTCAAAGAGAATGGGGAAATGACACATAACAAAATGACCTGGTAGCAAGTTGATTAGCACTAAATTTTATCACAAATAGATTTACCTACAATTGATGAGGAGGGTAGAGTCATTTGGAACTTGTCATGCCCACATTTCCCATGCAGTCATGACACACAACACACGTGTCATGTCCACATTTGTCATGTGGTCATGACACAAAATATCAAAAACTTTCCATGCATTCCTAGAAACCCCCTCACATCTGTCAGCGTGCTCAGTGGCAATATGCATAAGGTGTAAAAATGTCAATCAAATTTGGAGAAATGTGATCATATGCACAATCCCCTGCATGATGATAGCCGACTAAGGGGGTCAATGCGACGCGAGGAGTGTCGCTATTAGGGTTATGATCGATTGATTGAAACCCTAAGTTTTCCTAAGTGAGTGAAAAGATTTTGACACGAGTTGAAATCAAACCCTAATTCTATAGCATTAAAAGAATTAAATAACCACTTGATAAATCAAGTAGTTATGGAAATATTAAAATTTTACTCTACACACAGTTTAAATTGCTAAGGAATTTAACCCCAAATCCCAAAAAAAATCGGCAACATAACGCCTCTCGGGCGTGTATAGGAATTATTCTAATAAATATAATTTGCATAAAAGTTCATTAATCCTACTAACGTTGGTTAATTTAATAGTCGCACTAGAGGAATTAAATTATTGCACTAAGGTTCTCTAGTCGATAGACGAGGTTAAATAAATTAAATAATATCCTACTTCATTTAAACCAACATGCGATTAATTAAATTGCATCGATTTAAAAAGAAGTAAAGTTGCAATAAATAAAATTCAAAGGATAACTTATAAGACAAATTAAACCTCAATCTAAATAATTAAATTAAATCAATGATTCCCTCTAGATCAATATGTTAAACTCTAAAGAACTAATACAATCAATATAAAGAATATAAATTCCTAACCCTTAACAAAAGAAATAACCTCTAGTAAAAAAAATAACATTTCTAAGGAAATCAAACCCACTTTTAAATAAATTTTACCCCTTTTTCCCCATTAAGTCAAGGCTCCACAATTAAAATAAATAAAAACAATATTAAAACCCTAAGTCCAAAAAGAGAGGGAAAAGAAAAAAAAGAAAAAAACTAATTTTAAAACCCCTTGCCCTAAAAGAACCTCCTAATACACTATTACTTTCCTTATGGAAAGAATAAAAAAAAAAGAAACCCTAACCCTTAATAGACACTATTATTTTCTTTTTCTATTATTCTTCTCTATTCACAAAATCTTCCTTTCATCTTCTTCCTTCTTTGTGTTGCAGGTCTGATTGGAAGGGCAGCCATGGCCGCCACTCCCAAGTTGAGGTATAAACAATGTATATATGCATAAAGATTTATTATGAGTTTACTTTTTTTAATGATATATATATTTATATATATATTCAAGGGTATATATATAAAAATATATGTAAATATTTCTGGTTCAAATTATAGAATGAAGTTTACACACAACATATATATATATAGTTTATGGTAAAAATTATCCCAAATGACAGAGATGGGCTGAATGGCCGAAGGGGGCAGCGGACGGGCGGAGGACACCGACTGGAACAGCTACAGCAGGTAGCGTTTGGTTTTTTTTGGTTTCATTGCAGATTAAAAATGGTATGTGGGGTGTGTTGGGGAGGCGGGGTGTTTTCCCCCCATTGCCCCACACGCAATAATAAACAAACAAAAGGTGAGCAAAGGGGACGGTGGTGGGGGTTCGAACCCCCCCACCGTCGTCCCATTGCCCAGCTCCCCAAACAGTGTGGGGAATATGCTGCTCAAGAAATTAAAAAACTTTGATTTATTATTCCATTTCTGCCTGGTTTCATATGGTGAAAATTACTTAGCATTATTCTATATATATATTTCACACAGTCAACAGTGTTATATTGATAATTCTCCAGTCAATAAAATAAGTGTGTGTGTGTGTGTGTGTGTGTATATGTGTGTGTATACACAGTTATACATAAATACACATCCATTGCTATATTAAAGTTTTTTTTCATCTCAAAGGATATTCAATCTTATATATATAAAAGTGAGACATAAACACAGCTTGCTTAAAAGAAATAAAGTATATGCATACACTGTCAAAAACATTGGTCCTTCCAGTCAACAATTTGTTAAGCGAAAATTTATATAAATATATATACATACTATAAATATATGTGTGTATATATATATATTTTTATGTAAACAATTTTTTTCCAGAATTAACTATATTTTCCAGCAACCAATAAATATACACATAACACACACACACACACACACACACACACACACACACACACACACACACACACACACACACACACACACACACAGGATGAAATTTCTGAACTTTAACATAGTCATTTTGATAAAGTAAAGGAAATGAATTCCTACTAACTCAAAATAAGTCCTTTGCTTTTCAATATATGACTATATATATATATATATTTTGAAAGAATACAACAACAATATATTTTATTTCTTTTCTTTGCGTCAATAAGTTTAAAATCAGCAACTCTATTCATTTTCTTGAAAAACATATAAAATGAAGAACCAATTTTAGACATATTTTGACAACAATTTTAAAACAAAACATACACACAATATTTTCTTTCATTGTAACATTTCCAAAAAAAATCCCATAAAATATAACAGCCTCTATATTTTATTTTCATCATCAAATAAAATTCATACAATACAAAATGTAAACATTTATCTTTACATAATAAGAGAGGAAAAATCTTGTCTTTGCTTGAAATACACTACACAAAGGCCAAACTTAGCCAAGGCTCTCAAGGAGACAAAATGACAAAACTCAAATATTTATAGCCTTTTTCCTCCAGGCTCCAATGCTACAATAAACCTGCAAATAACAAGTAAGGGAAGGGGGGGCAAAGCCACAAAATACTGCTCTCCCCTCTACCATAGACTCACAAATGAGTCACCCCCGAGCTTGGAGGTCATCCACACACAAAGAACCTTCACTTCACAACCCAACAAAACACAAAAAAAAAAAAAAAACATGAAGAACACCCATGGCTTGCACAAAATAAAACTCATAGAATGAGTTTAAAGGGGTAGGGGAGTGGACATCACTCAACTCAAGAGTGCCACTCCAAATATCTCAAAACTCAACTCTAACAAGGCCTCAAAAGCTAACACATTTATACCAAATCTCACATATTTCTCCATGGCTCTCAAGCCATTCAACAATGCTCATATTCACAACTTGCCCTCAAGGCCAAACTACCAAAAGCTAGGAGGTGACCTCGAGGAGGTTCACTCCTCCCCCACCCCACACATATTGAGCATTTTCTCCAAGAGGAGAGGCTCTTACAACACCCTCAAAACCCACAACAACAAACACAAAACACATACAAAGCAACACACAAGATAGTAAATTGCATAAGGAAAGGCATCAAGTCTTGAATCCTACCTTAATAGCCCAACAATAGTGAGTAGTTGAAGTAGAGCTCCTCTCACTCCACCTCCAAGTCCTCCAAAAATTCATCCAACTCTCTCTCCCAATTCCAAATGCAATAAAAAAAGAATAAAACAACCCCCTCCCTCTCTTCAAGAGGGATTAAAATAGGCTCTCCTCATGAGCCTTGAGGAATGGGAAGGTGACACATGTCACCTTCTCTTTCCTCCTCATAACCACTTGCACGCTTCACGGAATGTGGGAGTGACACATGTCACTCACCCATTCCACCAAGTCTTGCCCCCTCCACTTGTGCTCTCCCACACATGTGTGAGAGCAAGGTGGAGCCCAAGAAGGATGTGGGTACAACAAATGCCCCAATCCTATTCTCCCATGAAAGCCCACAAAACCCCAAGGTACTCTCACTAATGTGAGAGAGCCTTGGAGTTGGGTCCTCCATAATTAGGGGTCTTGAAGACTCCCCAAGCCTTGGAAAGAGGTGTGGAAAAGGTTGAGTGTTTGACCCAACCTTCCACTCCTTCCTAAACTTCTGTTTTCATCACTTTACTTCAGGGTGAAGTTTAAGTGACCAAATGGCAGTTATCCTAGGATTAGACAAGCTCAAATGGTCCCTAGACCCTAGGGGTGCAACTCAGGGTCATTTTAACCCATTTTGAGCACCTTAGGGTGAGTAAAATCACATGAAAAGGGGTCACAAAAATAAAAACTCAAAAATGAAATCAATTAAACATTACACCTTTACAACACCAAAATACAATCAATTGAAGAAGGGTAGACTTATCCCAAACGTCACCACACAAAAACATTACAAAATTTCATCATGCATTCGCACAATTGATCTTGGTTCCTCTTGGAACTAGATCAGCTTAACACGGGATTTCACAAAATGTGTGGGATAATCTCTGATTATTCGTGGCTTGGGATAAACACCTATGCACTTAAACAAAAGATTAATCCAATCATGTATATCATAGCCGAAGAAAGGAAACACATACACTCACACCATCGCATAATCAAATAAAGCATCATAAAAATCACATCCTAATTAGATTGATGATTTGCATTTTTATAATCCATCTCAAGATAAAATCGCATGATAAATCCATAGCGTAATCTCACAACTAGTATCTCAATAATATCATAATGCATATCACATGTCAAATCATCATCAATGAATAAAAATAGAATCTAGTCTCATCACAACATACTAAACATAACTAACCAAAATAAAAGCATGTAGTCTAATAATTCTGCATATCGGGATCAACAGTCCCCAAAAGTCTAAAATGTGTCTCCAATAGTAATACGACATGAGTAAAAATAAGGAAGTGAAATAGTAGGCCTCACATCCTCCCCCCCTAAGACTAAACTTCCTCCTAGAAGTCATCAAAGAGGTGAGGATAAAGTGTCTTCAATCTAGCTACATCCTCCCATGTCGCCATGACCTCATCATACCTGTCCCATTGGACCCTAACCTAGTCCAGCTCTCGACCTCGAAGGCCCAGCGTCTGACAAGCCAATATGCAAACTGGCTCCAAAGTCAACTATTCATCTGCATCTACCTGTAGAGCACTCCAATCCAATACGTGACATAAATCAGATATGTAAAGTCACAAAACAGATACATGAAAAATATTGTGGATGTGCAATAGGCTAGGTGGCAAGGCTAGACAGTAGGCTACTGGTCCTATCTGCTCCAAGATCTCAAAAGGCACAATAAATCATGGTGCGAGTTTAGAGCCCTTTCCATAATGGATTGGACTCTTGTGCGGTCGCACTCTCAAGAATACTCTGTCCCTGTCTGAGAAGCTTTGATTTAATCTCTTAGCATCGGCATACTTCTATCGATCTTGTACCTCCTGAAGTCTCTATCTAATCAAAGTCACCTGCTGCTCCATACCTGTACCATCTCTGGCCCTATCACAACCCTATCCTCAATCTGATCCCAACTCAACGATGTCCTACAAGGTCTGTTGTACAAGGCCTGGAAAGGATGCATACCTAACGAGCTGTGATGCCCATTATTGTAGGCAAACTCAACTAGATACAGGTACTCCTCCCATCTAGTCTAGTGATCCATAACATACATATGGAGCATATCCTCTAAGACCTAATTCACCCTCTCCATTTGACCATCTGTCTCTGGGTGATAAGCTAAACTAAAGTTGAGTTGGGTGCCCAACACCTGTTGTAATGCCCTCCTAAAGGCTGATGTAAAAATTAAGTCTCTGTCAGAAATGATATGGCGAGGTACTCTGTGTAATCTAACAATCTCATCCAAGAATACTCTCACCACTGATGGTGCATTTTACGTCATGCGTATAGATGAGAAATGTGCCACCTTGGTCAACTTGTCAACCGTCACCATGATGGCATCATGGCGGTGAGATGACATAGGAAGACCAACAATGAAATCCATGGAAATGGTGTCCCATTTCCACTCAGGTATCTCATGAGGGTATAAAAGACCTGCTCGATGTTGATGCTCGGCCTTGACCCTTTGGTACTCAAGGCATCGAGTAACATACTCTGTGATATCTCATCTCATACCCGCCCAATGGTACAACTGTCGCAAGTTGGCATGCATCTTCTTCACCCCCGGGTGTGTTGCATAAAGTGCTCTATGAGCCTCTGAAAGAACTACAGCACGTAGGTCTCCTGCACGGGGTACATAGATGTGCTATCGATGTCTAAGTAATCCATCTGCCTCAAGTGAATATCCTGCAAACTTGCCCACAAGGGCCCTCTGTGACTGGATCTCCTGCTGCACCTTAAGAAACCACTCATCCTCAGGCAGATACTGAATGATGTGCCCTCTCAAGTCCACACTCAGGGTCAATGTTAGGATCTCGTGGCACCTTCGACTCAACATGTTGGCAACCACATTCTCCTTCCCTTTGATGTAGTGGACATCAAATTTGTACTTGCAAAGAAACTCCATCCAACGCCGTTAGCGGACGTTCAAATTCAGCTGCGTGAATATGTATTATAAGCTATGGTGATCCAAATGAAGCTCAAAGCGACGACCTAGTAGAAAGTGTCTCCAATGAACAAAAGCATGAACCACTGCTGCAAGCTCTAAATCATGAGTGGGGTAGTTCAACCCATGGGTCTTGAGCTTTCGCAACTCATATGCGATCACTCTACCACCCTACATAAGCACGGCTCCCAAACCCTCAAGTGATGCATCAGTACAAACCACAAACTCTTCTACTGGATCAAGAACCGCTAAAATGGGAGTGCTGATAAGATGCTCCTTGAGGACTCCAAAGGCCCTCTCGCACTGCTCAGTCCAAGTGAAGCTCTTCCCTTTTCGCTGAAGGGAAGTGATGGGGTGAGCTATCGTGGAAAAGCCCTCTACGAATCTGCGATAATGCCCGGCTAACCCAACCCCATGAAACTCCTGACCTTTGTCACACTAGTGGGTGTTGGCCAATCCCTAATAGCCCTAATCTTTGATGGATCTACGAAGATACCATCGCCAGATAGGATGTGTCCCAAATACTGCACCTCAGATCTGAAAAAGGCACACTTTGCCAAGTTGCCAAAAAGTTGTTGCTCTCTCAAGCACTGCAAAACCTGACATAAGTGCTCCTCATGCTCCTCTTCGATCCACAAGTAGATCAAAATATCATCAAGGATAATGATCACAAATTGATCCAAGTAAGTGTGAAACACCCTGTTCATGAGGCTCATGAACACTGCAAGGGTGTTCATCAAGCTGAAGGGTACCACAGTGAACTCATAGTGGCCATATCGAGTCTGGAAGGTAGTCTTATGGATGTCCGCCTTTGTGATGTGCAACTGATGGTAATCAGACTTTAGGTCTATCTTAGAGAACACTCTGGCTCCCTACATCTGGTTGAAGAGATCATCAATCCTAGGCAGAGGATAACAGTTCTTCACCATCACCTTATTAAGTTGCCTATAGTCCATGCACAAACAAAGGAACCTGTTAGCACTCATTTTGGTCTGGAATTGAATGCGGATGCTTGAGGGATTTTTCTTTTTGAGCCCTAAGTCTTCTTGTTCATTGGAGTAACTTGGCATTTCGGCAAAAGTTCTTTTTGAAGTGCTCCGATTGTGCCTTTGAACCACCGCGTTGAACCACCCACTTGAACCCTTTTCTTCAAGGTTCAATGGTTCAAGGTTCAACGGTTCATGGGCTTTGGTTCTATATTTTCCGTAAGTGAATCCTTTGCTCATCTGTGTGATCCAAATGGCGTTGAACTTCTCGGTTGAACCTCTCGTTTGAACCATCTGCTTGAACTGGTTCAATGGTTCAATGGTTCAAAGCTTCATGATTTTGGTCTTATCGGAGTGATCAGCTTTATCGGCGAAGGATTTCTGTGTTGGGCCGACAGTGGATGTTTGGCTGATGAGATGTCATTGGCGTGTGTCTTGCCGACGAAGGTTAGCGGTTTGCAAGGTTGGTTTTCTTTTCATCGGTCTGACATTGTGCTATCGGTGAACTGTTTCTTAGTCCCTCCGATAGGTTTGGTTTGGCCGATGGATGTCCATCGGCATAGCATTGAGTATCGGGATAGCCATTGGAGGGTCCGCCGATGGAGTATTCTCTGGCCGACGGGAGGATAGAATGGCTATCGGGCAGATTTCGCGTTGGTCTCACCGATGAAGTATTACCGGCGTAGTGTTAGCTATCGGATGAGTAGGCAAGTGTTGTGACGATGGCATAGGTTTGGCCGATGATGTGTCATCAGCATGTGTCTCACTGAGGGATGTGTGTATCGGCGTGAGTTGTATTGTCGGTGAAGGAGTTTCATGCTAGGTTGACAGTGTTGGTCTAGCCGATGATGGTAGGGTGGTAACCACTAACGGGGTGCGAGTTGGTCATCGGAGAGACTCATGCTGTCGGTGGAAGTCTGGAGAGCTGGCCCGATGGTCCATCTCTGGCCGATGATGGGGAGTGCGAAGATAGGCATCGGTGTGACTGTGGGGGTCGGCAGGAGTTTTTTGGAGTAAACCGATTGTGTAGGTCTTGGCGATGGGCTTTTGGCGAAGGCTTATGCGTCAAGCGCGGCAAAAGTGCTCGACATTTGATATGTATGCGGCCATACTTTTAAACTGCTGAAGGAGTCTCCGCATCATACATGTGGGATTATTTTCCTGCTTAATTTGAACTTCGAACGTAATGTGTTTTGGCGAGAAAATTTTTTTTTGATTGCTGCGACTGTTTTCTCGGTGGCTGCGGGTGGTTGAGCCATCAATGGCGACTGTGCTGAGGCGTGGGCGAGTTGTTGCACAGTCATGTACCCAATTTTTTAGCATGAAGACTCTCGGATGGTGGCATAGGGCTCGAGGCCACCCTTGTCTACTCTTCTGTCTGATGCAGCAATAACTTCTGAGCGCCAGTCCCTCTGATGGATGTATCTGGTGGATTTTTGTCAAAGACATGTAATTAATTGCTATGAGGTACACTTTCTGGCCTATATAGGTAGACTGTGTTACCATTTTTTGTGGTTGTTGAAAGTTGAACATTTGGCTCTGTAATGCAATACAGCTGATTTGGTTGCTCTGTGCAGCAAAACTTGTGAGTTTATGTATCTCCTGTAGTATGTTTTTGCATGAATCCACTGATTTCATGGTTAATCTTATATGAGTAATGCTATGTTAGCATGTGTTTTGTTAATTCTGTCTCCAGTATTGCATGTATCTTTCTTCTGAGTCTGGATATTTAAGGAATGTCTAAGACTCTAGAACATAGAATTCCTGTGTTGAATGTCTGATCTTTTAACTTCTGCTCAAGGGGTAGATTAAATTGTTCTCAGATTGAACATTGGGAAGGGTATACTGCAGTAGGGATGCCATAAGTATAGATAGCTTAACACTTTGTATTGGGAGATATCTGTAAGGCAGATATCACATGTGTCCCCCTGAAATCCAGTTTTAGTTGTTCATGTTGATCATTCACAAGTGTATGTCTACTGACTCCAGGCCCTGGATAGGCACCAATCTTGCTGTTGGCCCCTGGTCCAGAGATCCTATTGATCACTGATGGCTACCTTGTAGGGAAATCTGGGAGTAAGCATCCAGTATGGGAAAAAACCAATAGAAATTGGCGACTCCACTGGGGAATTTGTGAAAGAACCCTGATTTACAAAAGAAAATAGTTCCTAGTAATAGGTGGTGACTCCGAAGTAATCTCCCAACTGGTCAAAGTAAAATTTATATGCAGGGGAGAAGATCCCAACAGAATCCTTTATTTGAAGAGTTACCAATAACAAGAAGAATGATGTATAGAAGAAAGGGAGCTGTCTTAGTCAGTCATGAGGGTTCCCCCAGGAAAAATGATGATATGCAGGATAACCCTAGGCCATCAGGACAGCATGTGTCTTACTTTTCAACCGCAGAAGCTGATATTCAGGGTGCATATGAGAGGCAACAGGGTGGTAGCGTGAGAATGAGGTCAGAGGTGTTCCAAGAACACCCATTTCTAGACCCTAGTGAAAGGTTTGAAGAGGCAGAGTCTCTGAGGGATGATGAAGATGATGACCAGAATGGTATGAGACCATCTACCTCTATGCCTAAAGAAGAATAGTTAGCTGAAGAAATAAAAAATTTGAGAGCAGAACTAGAATATCTACAAGCCATGAAAATCAGAGATGACATGAGGCAGAAAGTGCAAGCTTTAAGGACTGCCCAAAATGATTCAATTCCTACCCTTGAGAATGCAAATGTGCAGAGACATCAGCAAAAAAATGAAGTGCAACATCAGCATAATGATCAAAGACAAAATGTGAATGATGTTAGGATACCACTGAACAATGTAAGAAACCAGAATGCAAACAGAAACATCAATGCTAATCAGTTTGACAGACAGCCCATGCAGCTAGATAGATTCAGACAGCTAGTATTTGATGGTATTCTTGGGTATCCTAACCCCATTGACAAGCATCTAAGGCTGCAAGTGCCTAAATTTTCAGGAAACAACACAGTGTCAGGAGAAGATCATCTAAAGGCTTTTCAAAATGTCATGGATAACTTTGAGGTTGAACATGAGGATGTTTTCATGAATTCATTCATGCAATCTTTAGTAGATGAGGCAAGAGAATGGTACAGGAATCTGCCTAACCGGAGTATTTCATCATGGGATGATTTTAAAAGGGTGTTCAAGGAGCAATATGGTGACAAAACTGACCCTAGCTTTTTTGTAAATGAGTTTACCAGTATCACTAAAGGGTCAAATGAGCAGGTTGCAGATTTTAATGTAAGATTTACTAAAGTGTTAAACAAACTGCCACATCACATGAGGCCAAATGAACCAATGTGCATAATATTGTATATCAATGCCTTTGATGCAAAAACTGCATATGGATTAAGAGATAAAGGTCCTGCTACTATCAGGGATGCTTTCAGAATTGCAGTGAATATTGAGAACAACAGCAAGGCATCAAGCAAGACAAACAGAAGGGATGATGTGAAAATTCTGCAGAATCCAAACAAGCCTCAGAACACTCAAGGTAATACATCTGCCCCTGAAGATAAGATAGACAAATTGGCAAATGTTGTTAAGGACCTAAGCTATAGACTAGCTAGAAGTGAAAAAGGGATAGGTCCTTATAGGCAAGTCTACCAAAGGCAGGAAAAGAGACCATCATTGCATGATATGCCTTATAATACCAATTGGCATAATGGTAAGCCTATATTCCCACATAATAACACAAATCAGAGAACTCAACATGTCAAAGAAACTCCTAATCCTCTAAAGAAAGCTATAAATATTGTTGATGATACTCCATGGTGTATAATTTGTCAGATGCCACATTCACAGTCACAGTGTATGATTGCTCAGTCCTTGTATGATAATGCTACATCTTGTAATGAATGCAATGAGCCACATTATGTGCAAGATGATGATGTTAATATGATGTCTATAAGCAGTGGATACCCTCTTTATGATGCTGATGAGATTACAGATAATGGAATTCAGGCCTGTCAACAGGATTCTTATGATGAAGATAATGGAGAAAGCTATGTGTATGCTCAAAGCTCACATAATTTTTTGAGTAATTTACAATGACCTTCTGATGAGGAAATTAGGGCCCTCACAGCTACAACAGTGGCCCAAGTCAAGAGTAACTACAATCTCAGAGGTAAAACTCAGATAAGCAGCCCACATCAGCCAGAAGGTGTTTCTGCAGATCAGCTAGTGCATGGTCATAAGGGGATTGAACCACAAAAAAGGCAGTGGGTTAATAACAAGCAAAATTTTAGACATAGAACAGGTCATGAATCTCAAGGACCAGAAAATAGAATCCCCCAGGCTGAAGATCAAAGTAAAGGTTCCCAAGACAAGAATGATGATCAGGGAACTATGAAAGTAAAAGCTAAATCAGTTCAGGATAAAAACAAGATTGTGGAGCAAGCTACAACTGTTATACAAAATTATGCTCCATTTGATATAGCTCAAGTCCTATCCTAGGTAAAAGTCTCTATCCCACTTATGGAACTGATGAAAGTGGAAGAAATCAAGAATAGGACAGTATCCCTAATTTCAGGGGTGCCTTTTCAAGCTAAACAAAATGTTCAGATCCAGGGTGAGAAGCATGTCATATGTAATGAAGAAGATGAGGCTCCTGAGGTTTATTTAGGAGTGACTATGACAAAGTGCCCTTCACAAGTGGAACCATTTTATGTATCCCTGGTTATAAATGGGAAAATAATCAGAAATTGTATGCTTGACTCTGGAGTATCTACAAATGTCATGCCTTTAGCCATCATGCAACAAGCTGGATTGAAAATTGACAAGGCATGTGGAAAATGTTATGCTATGGATGCCAGAGAGGTACCAGTTATTAGAATCATGAAGGATGTAGATTTCAAACTGGCAGCATTTCCTGAAAAAAGATGTAAAATGAATATAACAGTGGTTGACATCAAGCCACAGTATGGTATGTTGTTGTCAAGAAGATGGGCAGTACTAATTGGTGGAAGTATGCAGCTGGACCTGTCATATGCCATGATTCCAATGAATGGCAGGGATGTTAAGCTAATCAGAGAACAAAGATCATCAGAGACAGTGGAAAACCAAGAAGCAGAGGAATAGATATGCTTTGTAAACACTGACTGTGATAACTTCAAGGTTGTCTCAGATGATAGAGAAGATAAAGAGAAAAATGTCTGCATTAAAGAGCTGGACCAGCAAGGTTTATGGACCATGTATTTTGATGGAGCTTGTGCAAAAGAAGGCTCCAAAGCTGGAGTTGTTTTCCTGTCTCCAAATGGTAAGCTCCTCAAATTCTCTTTCTTGCTGAGGTTTGTTTGCACAAACAACATTGCAGAATATGAGGCTTTACTCTTAGGCCTAAATATAGCTCTCAAACATGGAATCAAGATGCTAAGAGTATTTGGGGAGTCTGAGCTGATTGTATCCCAAATTAGAGATAGGTATGCTTCAAAAAACAAAAGATTAAAACAATACAAGCATGCTGTTTGGGATACCATTGAACTATTTGATGCATTTTCAATAGGTTGGGTAGAGAGATCAAAGAATGTTATGGCTGATTTCTTAGCTAATGTTGCAATAAGGCCAGATGACATCACTCTGTCAAATGTTACAAATGTAGAAGTTAAAATCAGGCCTGCAGTACCAGAGAACATATGCAGTTGGCAAGTGTTTAATGATGATAGGGACTTGTTAAAATTTTGCACTGCATAGATGAATATGAGAATCAGGAAATTGATTTTCAAGCTTTTGTAGAAACTATAGATGGAAAAGAAACTCTTGTGGGAAAAGAGATAATTCAATTGAAGACTAATAAAATCCCTAGAGGGTTAGTAGCTTTGGAAAGAGCTTTTGACTGTAGAGACCAATTGGTCACAAAGACATCTCCCACAAACAAGGAAGATTTAGAAGAGATAAATTTGGGGACATCTCAGGCCCCCAAGAAGGTATACATTGGTAAGCAGCTCAAACCACACATCAGAAGTATGCTGATTGCATTACTGAAAAAGTATAAACATGTTTTTGCTTGGTCATATGAGGACCTAAAAGCCTATAGGGAAGATCTATTCCAACATGAGATCCCATTGAAGCCTGGAACTAAGCCATTTAGACAAAGGCAAAGACCTATTAATCCTACCTTAGCTCCAAAGATGCAAGAAGAACTCAAAAAGCTTAGGGAAGCTGGAATAATTGTGCCAATCAGACATTCAACTTGGGTGTCTAATCTTGTCCCAGTCAAGAAAAAGAATGGTGATATTAGGCTTTGTGTTGACTTTAGAAACTTGAATGTATCCTCTTTAAAGGATAACTATCCACTGCCTAATATGGAGGCTATGTTGCAGAGAGTGACTGGTTGTGAACTCTTATCCATGATGGATGGATTTTCAGGTTATAATCAAGTGAAGGTAAAGGAATCAGAACAGTACAAGACTGCCTTCACCACTCCATGGGGAACTTATGTATATGTTAGAATGCCATTCGGACTAACAAATGCAGGTGCTACATTTTAAAGAGCAATGGATGTTGCTTTTGTAGGGTTGATTGATTCAATCCTGGCTGTGTATCAGGATGATCTGACTGCCTTTTCAAAGAAGGAAGAGCAGCATTGTTTGCATCTAGAGCAGATTTTCATAAGAGCACTAGAGTATGGTATTTCTTTAAATCCAAAGAAGTGTGCTTTTGGGGTAGTTGAAGGAAAACTCCTAGGGCACATTGTTTCCAAGGATGGGGTTAGGATAGACCCTGAGAGAGTGGCTGCTATTGACAGAATTCAAATGCCAAAAACTGTAAAAGGAGTTCAGTCCTTCTTTGGACAGATAAATTTTGTTAGGAGATTTGTTCCCAACTTTGCAGAAACCACAAGGAACATTTCCAAGATGATGAAGAAGGATGCAACTATCCACTGGGAAAGTGAAGCAATTGAATCATTTCAGAGTATCAAAGAGGCAATCAAGATGGCCCCTATTCTTAAATCTCCTAATTTTTCTAGGCCATTCCAATTGTTTTCATTTGCTTCCTTTCACACTGTTGCTGCATGTTTGCTACAGAAAAATGAGGATGGATTTGAGCAACCCATAGCTTTCTTCAGTATGTCCTTGCAGGCTTCTGAGTTGAAATATGATATTATGGAAAAATAGGCATATGCACTAGTCAGAGCCATCAAAAGTTTCAGACCATACCTGGTAGGATCACATATAATTGCATATGTACCCCATGCAGCAGTCAAAGCCATATTCACTCAACAGGAGGTGACTAGAAGAAGGTGCAGATGGATAAACAAATTGCACGAGTCCAACATAGAGATACAAATTACCAAGTTGGTAAGAGGACAAGGATTAGCCAAGATGATGGCACAGTCAAACTTGGAAGCATGCCAAGTCAATGCAGTCCAAAATGAGAATGTAAATGTATCAGCATCTGAATGGTACAAGGATATTATATACTACTTGCAAAATCTGAATTGTCCTTCCCATTTCAGTGACAGTCAAAAGAGGACTTTAAAGTTACATGCAATCAGGTATATTATTGTTCAAGGTGAGCTATACTGGAAGAACCCTGATGGTGTGCTGCTAAGATGTGTGGATGAAGATGTAGCTAACAATGTTTTGATTGACATGCATAAGGGATTGTGTGGTGGACATTATACTGCCCAAACAACAGCTCATAAAATTCTCAGAGCGGGATATTGGTGGCCCACCCTCTTTTCAGATGCACAAAGGTTAGTGAGGAAGTGTGACCCTTGCCAAAGATTCTCAGGAAAGTTGAGATATGATGGTGCTTTACCCCTCAGAACTGTAACTGTGGATGCTCCATTTCAGCAATGGGGAATTGACTTCATAGGGGAAATTGCAAACAACTCAAGTGGGGGACACAGTTGGATTTTGGTGGCAACTGATTACTTTACCAAATGGATTGAGGCCATCCCAACTAAGAGAGCTACAAGTAAGGTGGTGACGGATTTCATACTGGAAAATGTTATCATCAAATTTGGAGTACCATTCAAGATAGTCACTAATAATGCTATGTGATTTAGATCAGGTGAATTTGTTGATTTTTGCAATAGGTATGGGATAAATCTATCATATGCATCACCATACCACCCACAAGGAAATGGTCAAGTAGAATCAAGCAATAAAAGCATCATGAAAATTATCAAGAGGATACTGGACAAGAACAAGAGAGCTTGGGACTCAAAATTAAAGTTAGCAATATGGGCTGACAGGGTGACAGTAAAAAAGGCTATTGGGATGTCACCCTTTGAGCTAGTATATGGTGCATCAGCCAGATTGCCTATAAACAATCTCCTGCTAGTTTACAAATTTATCCAAGATAATGATGAGGAGATTGAAGACTCCATGATAGAAAGAGTGAACCAGCTGGTTGCATTGGATGAGAACAGAAGGAAAGCCCACCAGATCAATCTCAAGAGACAACAAGATGTGAAATATCTGTTTGACAGGAGAGCTACAAAAAGGAAGTTTCAGGTCAATGATCTGGTACTCATCTAGAATGCAAAAAATCAGGACAAGGGTAAACATGGTAAGTTTGAACCCTTATGGATGGGCCCATATCAGATTTGCAGCACTCATCGGGAGGACTCTTATTTCCTCCAGGCCCTAGATGGTGAAGCTTTGGAATTTCCTGTGCATGGCCAATTCCTTAAGTTCTATTTTGCATAGATGACTTGTCTCTGTGCACATGTGTAAAAAATATTTGTATATAGTGTAAATATCTTGTACAGTTTGTGCTTGTTTTTTGGTTTTCGCCTAGTCTGCCCGAAGATCTAGTTCTCGCTGCAGGTTTTTTTTACCTGCACGTCCCCATTCGGAGCCAGTGTTAGCACTCATTTTGGTCTGGAATTGAACGCGGATGCTTGAGGGATTTTTCTTTTTGAGCCCTAAGTCTTCTTGTTCATTGGAGTAACTTGGCATTTCGGCGAAAGTTCTTTTTGAAGTTCTCCGATTGTGCCTTTGAACCACTGCGTTGAACCACCCGCTTGAACCCTTTTCTTCAAGGTTCAATGGTTCAAGGTTCAACGGTTCGTGGGCTTTGGTTCTATATTTTCTGTAAGTGAATCCTTTGCTCATCTGTCTGATCCAATCGGCGTTGAACTTCTCGGTTGAACCTCTCGTTTGAACCATCCGCTTGAACTGGTTCAATGGTTCAATGGTTCAAAGCTTCATGATTTTGGTCTTATCGGAGTGATCGGCTTTATCGGCGAAGGATTTCTGTGTTGGGCCGACAGTGGATGTTTGGCCGATGAGATGTCATTGGTGTGTGTCTTGCCGAGGAAGGTTAGCGGTTTGCAAGGTTGGTTTTCTTTTCATCGGTCTGACATATCGGCGAACTGTTTCTTGGTCCCTCCGATAGGTTTGGTTTGGCCGGTGGATGTCCATCGGCATAGCATTGAGTATCGGGATAGCCATTGGAGGGTCCGCCAATGGAGTATTCTCTGGCCGACGGGAGGATAGAATGGCTATCGGGCAGATTTCGCGTTGGTCTCACCGATGAAGTATTATCAACGTAGTGTTGGCTATTGGATGAGCAAGCAAGTGTTGTGCCGATGGCATAGGTTTGGCCGATGATGTGTCATCGGTATGTGTCTCGCCGAGGGATGTGTGTATCAGCATGAGTTGTATTGTCAGCGAAGGAGTTTCATGCTAGGCCGACGGTGTTGGTCTAGCCGATGATGGTAGGGTGGTAACCACTAACAGGGTGCGAGCTGGTCATCGGAGAGACTCATGCTATCGGTGGAAGTCTAGAGAGCTGGCCTGATGGTCCATCTCTGGCTGATGATGGGGAGTGCGAAGATAGGCATCGGTGTGACTGTGGGGGTCGGCAGGAGTTTTTTGGAGTAAACCGATTCTATAGGTCTTGGCGATGGGCTTTTGGTGAAGGCTTATGCGTCGAGCGCGGCAAAAGCGCTCGACATTTTATATGTATGTGGCCATACTTTTAAACTGCTGAAGGAGTCTTCGCACCATACATGTGGGATTATTTTCCTGCTTAATTTGAACTTTGAACGTAATGTGTTTTGGCGGGAAAATTCTTTTTTGATTGCTGCGACTATTTTCTCGGTCGCTGCGGGTGGTTAAGCCATCAATGGCGACTATGCTGAGGCGTGGGCGAGTTGTTGCACAGTCATGTACCTAATTTTTTGGCATGAAGACTCCCGAATGGTGGCACAGGGCTCGAGGCCACCCTTGTCTACTCTTCTGTCTGATGCAGCAATAACTTCTGAGCGCCATTCCCTCTGATGGATGTATCTGGTGGATTTTTGTCAAAGACATGTAATTAATTGCTGTGAGGTACACTTTCTAGCTGATATAGGTAGACTGTGTTACCATTTTTTGTGGTTGTTGAAAGTTGAACATTTGGCTCTGTAATGCAATACAGCTGATTTGGTTGCTTTGTGCAACAAAACTTGTGAGTTTATGTATCTCCTGTAGTATGTTTTTGCATGAATCCACTGATTTCATGGTGTTAGCATGTGTTTTATTAATTCTGTCTCCAGTATTGCATGTATCTTTCTTCTGAGTCTAGATATTTAAGGAATGTCTGAGACTCTAGAACATAGAATTCTTGTGTTGAATGTCTGATCTTTTAACTTCTGCTCAAGGGGTAGATTAAATTATTCTTAGATTGAATATTGGGAAGGGTATACTGTAGTAGGGATGCCATAAGTATAGATAGCTTAACATATTGTATTGGGAGATATCTGTAAGGTAGATATCACATGTGTCCCCCTGAAATCCAGTTTTAGTTGTTCATGCTGATCATTCACAGGTGTATGTCTACTGACTCCAGGCCCTGGATAGGCACCAATCTTGCTTTGTGTTGTATTATATACCATGTCCAGCTTTGCATCCAAGTATAAAATCAAAATCAAAACTCCAAAACAACCATTAGGACAGTAGAATTAGTTTTAGGATCCAAGTCCTTTGTCTACAACTGCAAATAGGCCCAAAGCTAGCCCCTTTGCTCTTATCTTACAGTTTTGGTCTACTTACAGGAGGACTTATCTGCTTTCTGTCAGCATCCCAGCCTTTGTATGCATATCCTCATGGATGTTGAGTAGGGAATACCCCCTAGGTTTTGCAGAGCCTGAAGAAGAAGAGAAGATAAAATATAGAGTCTATCTCCTACACTATTGGCCCCTGGCCCAAAGATCCTATTGATCACTGATGGCTACCTTGTAGGGAAATCTGGGAGTAAGCATCCAGTCTGGGATAAAACCAACAGAACCCATCCTTCTTCTTCATGAAGATGACCAGTGCGCACTACAGTGAAACGCTAGGTCAAATGTACCCCTTCTCAAGAAACTCCTCTAACTGCAACTTGAGCTTCGTGATCTCATGAGTGGTCATCCTATAGGGTGCACAAGACACTAGCTCGGCACCCGACACTAGATCAATGTGGAAGTCTACCTCTTTGCGAGGCGGCATACCTAGTAATTCTGGTGGAAAGACATCGGAAAACTCCCTCAAGATAGGATGGTCATCTAATGACGCCCCTGGCTCATCCTCTAATCTATTACTCACAGTGATGGCAAACAACTGACATCCCTTCTGCATACATCGCTTAAGCTGCTGAGCAGATATCATACGAGTTGTCGTGCGCTTCTGAATGCCCACTACCTTGACTTTCATGACATGATCATCTAAACAGCTAATTGCCTTTTGGTGACAATCTCGCTTAGCTCTATGAGCTGCAAGCCAATCCATGCCTAAAACTACACCATAGGATCCTAAAGGCATAACCCTAAGGTCACATAATGTAGTGAAGGCCCCCAAGGATATCTCACAATCCTTAACCAAAGCATTTACCGACATCTTGGCCCCAATGGCCAACTCAACCTCCCACCTATCACCCTGCCTAGAGGCCACCAGCCTGCAACGCTCCACTAACAATGGAGATATAAATGAATCAGTAGCGCCAGAGTCAACTAAAATAGCAATGGAAACATCCCCTATCATACCTGATATCTCGATCACTGAGGCCTGGAAGTCGACATGGCAGTTATCAACTGCTACAAACATACAGTGTGATCTACCCACATCTCCAACTATCTGCTCTGATTCTCCTGCACGAGGCTATCCCCTTGTCATAAATCCCTATGGGCACTCTCTGGCTAAATGTCCTGCCCCACCACAAACATAACATGGGCCTCAAGCCTGTACCTGTCCAGACTGTGTCCTACTACTCTGTTGTTATCCAACCTGATCCGTAGACCCCTGAGAACCTTTGTATGACTGTTGTGACCTAGCGGGTCCCGCAGGTGGTCCCTGCTGTCTCTGATCCCTACACGGGCCTTGCTGCTGCCAACTGTGATTCTATCCTCCCTGTGCCGTCTGCTGGGGCCTGGACCTCTGCTGAAACTATTGCTGTTGTTGCTGGGGAGGCCTAGGAGGTAAAGGTGCAGAACTAAACCCTCCTCTCTATGGTGGTGGTGGTGGTTGACGGAAATTCTATTGTTGCTGACTACAATCCTGAAACTAGGGACTTGAACTCTGACCTCATCCCTGCATCTCCTCTGTAATATATGCCTTCTTGGCAGCCTCACTCAAGGTCTGGGGGTCTGCCATGCGCACTGGTCCTGATATCCCCTAATTCAAACCTCTGATAAACTTGTGAACCAGAAGTTTTTCATCATGGAGATACTCTGCATAACGTGACAGCTCTATGAACCTGCTCTCATACTATGCTACAGTAGAACCTCGCTGCTGCAAATCGTGGAACTCATCAATGCGACGCTACCTGTAATGGTCTGACAGATAATGCACATTAAAGCGCTTAATGAAAGTGTCCCATGAAAGTGTATCTAAAGATAAGTGACGCTTACACTCCTCAGTGCACCACCAAGTTGCTACTGCGTCTCTCAACAGGTGAACTGCCACGCGTGCCTTTGTGTTGCCCTCATAAGGACACAACGCAAAAGCACCTATCTAAACTGATAAGCCAAGCCTCAGCCCTCTGTGGTCCCTACGAAGGTGGGTGGATTCAGCCTAAGTAAGTCTCTGATGGGGTCTCCTCGGTCTCTATGTCCTTTGTTAGGCTCATTCACACCATAATCGTAAGATCCATGAAAAACCTACTTTATCCTCACAACCTCCTCTTGCCTTGCATGATGCAAAGGGCTCCTGCTACGAGCTCTGTAAGCTAAACCAACCTCCTCTGCAATAGTGTCAGGTATTTCTACATAAGGCTCTACACGTGGCTCCATTCGCGGCTCGATGCGGGACTCAACACGTGGCTTTGCATGTGACTCGGCACGTGGTTCCTCATGTGGCTCCTCTCGCAGATCAATGCAAGGCTTGACACGCGGCTCTGCTACAGTCGGTGGTAACCTCTCTAAAATTGCCTGTAATGCCTATAAGATCTGTGGCCCTATATCTGGTGCTGGTGGTGCTTGTTGCTCTGGTGAAGCTGATGGTCCTTGACCCTCTGCCAAAGACTCATTCTGAATCTCTATGGACAATGTGGTGCGTGAGCGCGCTTGCCTAGTTCGGGGAGGCATCCTACAAGAACAAGGTAATCACGAATTAATCAAAAATGTGGAATAGTAATGTGCCCAAACAAGCCCAGTGTTTAAACTTGGGCTCTGATATTAAATGTCATGCCCACATTTCCCATGCGATCACGACACGCAACACGTGTCATGACCACATTTGTCATGTGGTCATGACACGAAATATCAAAAACTTTCAACACATCCCTAGAAACCCCCTCGCACGCGTCAGTGTGCTCGGTGCAATACGCCTAAGGTGTAAACATGTCAATCAAATTCGGGGAAATGCGATCATATGCACAATCCCCTGTGTGATGATAGCCGACTAAGGGGGTCAATGCGACGCGAGGAGCGTCACCATTAGGGTTATGATCAATTGATCGAAACCCTAAGTTTTCCTAAGTGAGTGAAAGGATTTCGACACGAGTCAAAATCAAACCCTAATTCTATAGCATTAAAAGAATTAAATAACTACTTGATAAATCAACTAGTTGCAGAAACATTAACATTTTACTCTACACAAGATTTGAATCGTTAAGGAAATTTAACCCCAAATCCCAGAAAAATCTAATAGCATAATGCCTCTCGGGCATGTATAGCAATTATTCTAATAAATATAATTCGCACAAAAGTTCACTGATCCTATAATGTTGGTTAATTTAATAGTCGCACTAGGGGAATTAAATTATCGCACTAAGGTCCTCTAGTCGATAGACGAGGTTAAATAAATTAAATAATATCCTATTTCATTTAAACCAACATGTAATTAATTAAATTGCATTGATTCAAAAAGAAGTAAAGTTGCAATAAATAAAATTCAAAGGATAACTTATAAGACAAATTAAACCCCAATCTAAATAATTAAATTAAATCAATGATTCCCTCTAGATCAATATGTTAAACTCTAAAGAACTAATACAATCAATATAAAAAATATAAATTCCTAACCCTTAACAAAAGAAATAACCTCTAGTAAAACAAAATAACATTTCTAAGGAAATCAAACCCACTTTTAAATAAATTTTACCCCTTTTTCCCCATGAAGTCAAGGCTCCACAATTAAAATAAATAAAAACAATATTAAAACCTTAAGTCCAAAAAGAGAGGGAAAAGAAAAAACTAATTTTAAAACCTCTTGCCCTAAAAGAACCTCCTAATACACTATTACTTTCCTTATGGAAAGAATTAAAAAAAAACCCTAACCCTAAACAGAGACTATTATTTTCTTTTTCTATTATTCTTCTCTATTCACAAAATCTTCCTCTTATCTTCTTCCTTTTTATGTTGCAGGTCTGATTGGAAGGGCAGCCATGGCTGCCACTCCCAAGCTGAGGTATAAACAATGTATATATGCATAAAGATTTATTATGAGTTTATTTTTTTAATAATATATATATTCAAGGGTATATATATATATATATATATTCAAGGGTATATATATATATAAATCTTTATGCATATATTCTTCTCTATTCACAAAATCTTCCTCTCATCTTCTTCCTTCTTTGTGTTACAGGTCTGATTGGAGTGGCAGCCATGGCTGCCACTCCCAAGTTGAGGTATAAACAATGTATATATGCATAAAGATTTATTATGAGTTTATTTTTTTAATGATATATATATATATATATATATATTCAAGGGTATATATATATTTCTGGTTAACATTACAAAATATATATATATATAGTTTATGCTAAAAATTATCCCAAATGACAAAGATGGGCCTAACGGCTGAAAGGAGTGGCGGACGGGCGGAGGACACCAACCGGAATAGCTATGGTGGCAAGTGTTTGGTTTTTTTGGTTTCGTTGCAGATTAAAAATGGTATGTGGTGTGTGTGTGTGTTGGGCGGGGGGGGGGGGTTGTTTTCCCCAGTCGTAGTAATAAACAAACAAAAGGTGAGCAAAGGGGATGGCAGTGGGGGTTCAAACACCCCCCCCCCCCACCATCACCCCATTGCCCAACTCCCCAAATAGCATGGGGAATACGCCGCTCAAGAAATTTAAAAAAAAAAATTTGATTTATTATTCCATTTCTGCCTAGTTTCATATGATGAAAATTACTTAGCATTATATATATATTTGGCACAGTCAACAGTGTTATATTGATAATTCTCCAGTCAATAATATGTGTGTGTGTGTATACACAGTTATACATAAATACACAGCCATTGCTATATTAAAGTTTATTTTTTTAGCTCAAAGGATATTCAATTATATATATATATATATATATATATATATATATATATATATATATATATATATATATATATAAGTGAGACATACACACGGCTTGCTTAAAAGAAATAAAGTATATGCATACACTGTCAAAAATATTGGTCCTTCCAATCAACAATTTGCTAAAGGAATATATATATATATATATATAAACAGTTTTTTTTCCAGAAATAACTATATTTTCCAGCAACCAATAAATATACATATAACACAAATCTATATTTATACAAAGGATGAAATTTCTTAACTTTAACCTAGTCATTTTGATAAAGTAAACAAAATGAATTCCTACTAACTTAAAATAAGTCCTTTGCTTTTCAATGCATGACTATATTTATCTTTTTTTGAAAGAATACAACAACAATATATTTTATTTCTTTTCTTTGCATCAATAAGCTTAAAATCAGCAACTAATTCTATTCATTTTCTTGAAAAACATATAAAATGAAGAACCGATTTTAGGCATATTTTGACAACAATTTTAAAACAAAACATACATACAATATTTTCTTTCATTGTAACATTTCCAAAAAAATCCCATAAAATAAAACAGTCTCTATATTTTATGTTCATGATCAAATAAAATTCATACAACACAAAATGTAAACATTTATCTTTACATAATAAGAGAGGAAAAATCTTTTCTCTTTGCTTGAAACACACTACACAAAGGCCAAACTAGGCCAAGGCTCTCGAGGAGCCAAAATGACAGAACTCAAAGATTTATAGCATTTTTTCCTCCAAGCTCCAATGCTACAATAAACCTGCAAATAATAAGGGAAGGGGGAAAAAACCACAAAATATCGTTCTCCTCCCTACCATAGACTCACAAATGAGTCACCCCCAAGCTTGGAGGTCATCCACACACAAGGAACCTTCATTCCACAACCCAACAAAACACAAAAAAAAAAATGAAGAACATCCATAGCTTGCACAAAATAAAACTCATATAATGAGTTTAAAGGGGTAGGGGAGTGGACATCACTCAACTCAAGAATGTCACTCGAAATATCTCAAAACTCAACTCTAACAAGGCCTCAAGACAACACATTTACACCAAATCTCACATATTTCTCTATGGCTCTCAAGCCATTCAACAATGCTCATATTCACAACTTGCCCTCAAGACCAAAATACCAAAAATTAGGAGGTGACCTCGAGGAGGTTCACTCCTCCCCCACCCCACACATGTTTAGCATTTTCTCCAAGCAGAAAGGCTCTTACAACACCCTCAAAACCCACAAAAACAAACACAAAACACATACAAAGCAACACACAAGAAATTAAATTGCATAAGGAAAGGCATCAAGCCTTGAATCCTACCTTAATAGCCCAACAATGGTGAGTAGTTGAAGTAGAGCTCCTCTCACTCCACCTCCAAGTCCTCCAAAAATCCCTCAAACTCCCTCTCCCAATTCAAAATGCAATAAAAAAAATGAACAAAACAACAACCCCCTCCGTCTCTTCAAGAGGGATTAAAATAGGCTCTCCTCATGAGCCTTGAGGAATGGGAAGGTGACACATGTCACCTTCTCCTTCCTCCTCATAACCACTTGCAAGCTTCATGGAATGTGGGAGTGACACATGTCACTCACCCATTCCACCAAGTCTTGCCCCCTCCACTTGTGCTCTCCCACATATGTGTGAGAGCAAGGTGGAGCCCAAGAAGGATGTGGGTACAACAAGTGCCCCAATCCTATCCTCCCTTGAAAGCCCACAAAACCCTAAGGTACTTTCACCAATGTGAGAGAGCCTTGGAGTTGGGTCCTCCATAATTAGGGGTCTTGAAGACTCCCCAAGCCTTGGAAAGAGGTGTGGATAGGGTTGAGTGTTTGACCCAACCTTCCACTCCTTCCCAAACTTCCATTTTCGTCACTTTACTTTAGGATGAAGTTTAAGTGACCAAATGGGAGTTATCCTAGGGTTAGACAAGCTCAAATGGTCCCAGACCCTAAGGGTACAAGCCAGGGTCATTTTTAACCCATTTTAAGCACCTTAGGGTGAGTAAAATCACATGAAAAGGGGTCACAAAAATAAAAACTCAAAAATAAAATCAATTAAACATTACACCTTTACAACACCAAAATACAATCAATTGAAGAAAGGTAGACCTATCCCAAACATCACCACACAAAAACATTACAAAATTTCATCATGCATTCACACAGTTGATCTTGGTTCCTCTTGGAACTAGATCAGCTTAACATGGGATTTCACAAAATGTGTGGGATAATCTATGATTATTCGTGGCTTGGGATAAACACCTATGCACTTAAACAAAAGATTAATCCAATCATGTATATCATAGCCGAAACAAGGAAACACATACACTCACACCATCGCATAATCAAATAAAACATCATAAAAATCACATCCTAATTAGATTGATGATTTTCATTTTTATAATCCATCTCAAGATAAAATAGCATGATAAATCCATAGCATAATCTCACAACTAGTATCTCAATAATATCATAATGCATATCACGTGTCAAATCATCATCAGTTAATGAAAATAGGATCTAGTCTCATCACAACATACTAAACATAACTAACCAAAACAAGAGTATATAGTCTAATAATTCTGCATATTGGGATCAACAGTCCCCAAAAGTCTAAAATGTGTCTCCAACAGTAATACGACATGAGTAAAAATAAGGAAGTGAAATAGTAGGCCTCACAGAACTAGAGGGAATCCTTCATATATGCACTAAGAGGTTACAAAATAGGAATATTATAGAGTATTTGATCAAGTGGAACAATTCTCCTATAGAAGATACTACGTGGAAAAATGATGATTTCATGCAAAAGCATCTACTGTTGATTTGCATTGAGAATAACACTTCTCTAAAGAGGGGCATGCTATGCCCTTCACCCATTGGGTATGTGTAGCTAACTTGTGGCTAGCATAACCTTTAATTAAGTCATATGATCATTTATATAGTCTTATATAGGTAGTTAGGTCAGCCTAGGTGGCATCCATGGCATAAGTATGGTATATATAGGAGGCAGTGATTAGTTTATTACCATATATTATATATTTAGTTTTTATTGAAGACTATTGGAGGTAACCCCCTCAAAGTGGTTTACTTTTGGAGGTTGCCCCCTCAAAATGGCTTATTATTATTTATTTGTAGCATATTTCCAATTATATTCTTATTTTGTGTAAGTTATTTCATTACATGTTCTGAATTCATGTTAACATTGTTTGATTAGAAACTTGTAAACAATTATAGAGTTCATTGTGATGAATTGTTGTGAGTTGCAACAAGTTTTAGATGTGTTTTAGCATGGAGACTTTAAGTCCAACATTGTTATGGTTGTAATTGTGAGTCATTTGGAGAACTTACAAGCACATACTTGACCAAGTAAGTTACTAGAGTGTATATGACAATGCAACTACACTTGTGGCATTATTGGAGTACATGTGGTGATGATTAGGAGCATGTTGATGTTCTAAAGAATACTCAAAGTACCACAAGAAACTAGAATCAATATGGTGTTTGTCTCTACTGCCACAAGCCATGGATGATGTTGGTTGTAATGTAGAAAGACATGTACACCATTCAAGTAATGTTAGTCAACAACCTTTGACTATGTGCAAGTTGTAGTGGCTTATTATGTGCAATGATAATTAATGCGAAGAAGTCATACATTTTCATATAATATGTAGTATGTCAATAGCATGGTATAGTCGTGAGATGGTTGTGTGATTGTTGATATTTTATGTGGTGATTAGATAATCGAGATGGTTGAGTTCTATAAGAACATCTTGGTGGGTAAATCTACTTACTTATATGGATGGAACGAGGTTTGGTCGATCAAATGTTGATTTTCTAATGGTGTGGTAAACTTGTTATGAGGTTGTATATGGTAGTCTACAAATTGAGACTCTGCAAGGAAGACTTATTGCATTGGATATAACTTTTTATGTGAATACAATTGTTACTATCCTTTTGTTGGTGGATTTTTCCTAAAAGGGTTTTCCATGTAAATTTGTGTCTCATATATATCTATGACTTGTGTATTCTTTCATGTGCTTCCTTCAATATTACTTGAATTGAATAATGAGTATAATTGTATTTGATCACATAATCTTAAAGATATTCCAACATCTTAGTCTATGGGTTGGTTGTATCAAGGATTAATTCCCAACAAAAAAAGTGGTCTTATAAATTATTACGGTTTTTTTCCTTATTTTCCCTCCATTGTTCTTCTTTATGAAATGTATGCAAATCATTATTATGCTCATATAGAGGTTCCTAGGTGTTCTTACGAATGTGTCTAAAGTAAAATAACTTAATTCAGATAAGGCATATAAGGATCTCTAATAATAGTAACCACTTCACCTTTATGAACACATTTGTTGTATTGATGTGACATATATGACACTACTTGACATTGTTCTATCCATAAAAGCCCAAGTAATGCATGGATTTTGTCGAAAGAAAGAATGATATGGCATAGAATAGGCACTTCCTTCAAACCCATTACTAAAGGTAAATTAATATCTCATAGTCCATCAATATACCACTAGTCATCTTTAGTGAAACATTTGAATGTGCACATGCTTGTTAAAAATTATGATTGAATAAACACTCTTCCATGCATACATTAAACTAACAAGCAAGATCAATAAGTATACCCTTACATGTTTTGTAATTCACATAACCTCTAACATACAAAATACCATAATATTGTTGTGTGGAATCTCATCATGTGAAAAAGTAATCAATGGCATAGGAGTGCCACTAGCTCCCCATTAAGCATGCCCACAAATCAAATTCATATAAATCAACACTTTCAATACCATTAACATGTGTATGTACCTCATAATCCTCAAACAAATTCATGTTATTATAAATTCAATTGTGTAAGAAAATGAATCATATAAATGTATAATTGTTGACTAGGAGGAGCAACTAAATTATGGCCCCCATTGTTAACACTCTCAACCTGAATCATATTAAATCTTATGATTTAGAGCCATATATTGCTAAATATCATGGGTATTAACTCAATGATCTAATTATAAATTGTGTTATCATCATATCCTTTAGGCATAACCTTAGATATATCCAATGGTCTAATAGGAGGAAGTGTGATTGTATTTACACTAAGTAAACTTTGAAGAACATTAATCAAAGGCTACTAAATCCTTGTAAATTTTTTGAATTTTGGCCTAAGAGTAAAAACATTGGAAGTAGTAACAACATGATTAGTATTAGGCCTTTTTTCTTTTGTTTTCCACTACCCTTTTGAAAACTATTTTTCTTTTGAAACTTGGAAGGGTAGGATGATGTAGAAGGAACATGAGACAACATGATTAGTATCAGGTCTTTTTTCTTTTGTTTTTCACTACCCTTTTGAAAATTATTTTTCTTTTGAAACTTAGAAGGGTAGGATAATGTAGAAGAAACATGAGATGATCCATACCTAAGTGCATTATAAACTTTACTTCAACATTCCTCACATATGCACATATATCCCTGAATGAAGCATAACTATTTAGATACACACTATGTTGATTAGTAGACAACAATCCCTTTATAAAAATTCTTTAAAGCTCATCATTAGGGATTTGGTAATGCATTTTGGCACATAAGGATTGGCATCTTATATCATAATCACGTATATGCTTATTTGATCCTTGTTTGCAACCAACGAAAAATCTAAAATAATTTACATTCAACCCAACATTGAAACTAAAACAACTTACAAAAGTATTAACCAAATTTGAAAAGGAATGTATAGATCCATGTGGAAGTGAATATATTCATTCAATCACATAATCTTTCAAAGTCTGTGGGAAGACCTTAGTCAACAACTTATCATCATACACAAAATCTAAACATGTAGCATTAAAAGACCTTAAGAGTGTCAAAGAATCTTCTCTACCATTATACATCTCAAATCTTGAAGTCACAAATCCAACCATATATGGATAAATATTAAATCTTAGGGCAAGTGTTTTGTGTTGGATTTCACTTGATATAGCATTTTTGTTTCTACTAGAAAAGGCATCAACTTTACTTTCCATCTTACCAACCCTTTGAAGGAGTGCATCAAGGGTTGAAAGAGGCACACTAGGAGTAGAAGTGGCAACAACAAGAGACATAATGGGTGGGGTATGGATAGGTTGGGGGTTGGTGGAAAATGGGAGACAATAACATGAAAGTAGACATAGCACTAGTAGGAGGAACATGGGAACCATGCACAAATAAAGTGGGGTGAACATAAGTAGGCATAATAAGGAGATTATCATGGGGCACACCATAAAGGGGAGAAGAACTCTAGGATCACAATGGAGGGAAAGGCTTGGGAGAGAGTAGGGAGACACCTCAAAGGGCTTGATGAGCTTATCATTTTGCCTATATACCTTTAAGCACTTCCAATCCATAAGGCTTATTAATCAACAAGTTGAGAACATCAACCAAAGTACACAAATTAGCATCACTAGCCAAATGTGCAAGATCAAAAAAAGGCATTTTTGCAATTAAAGCTACATATTACTCATCCATTTGCTCAACATGCTCATCATGATCAAATGCTTCTTCTCCAGCAAGATAACTAATACTATGTAAATTCCCAACCCAATCATCTTTAGCTTGACTCATGGTCATGTTAGGATTCAATTTAGACTTTTTAGTAAGAAATGAAGAGGATGGTGAGATTTTCAAATACAAAGAAAACACCAAAATCCTAGGGAGATGATAAGGATCAAGATAAAGTCCAATCTAATATAAAAATTAACTAGTGAAAAATAGTAAACTAATAAAAATAGAAATTCAAACCCTAAAGCCCCATTATTAAATTTAAATTTGAAAATTTAGGAGTAAAAAATCATGCAAATTTTCAACAAATATCAAAATTGTAACTATAGTTCTACACCAATATCTAAATTGCGTAAGTTGTAATTATGATCCAAGATGTAGAACAACATATATGAAGGTTAGGCACAAACCACTAAGGATAGTGACTCAAAATTTGATTAGTTGTATGCCAAATCTTGCATAGAAATATGTCGCTTTGACAATAGTTCATTGCATTTGAAACAAAAAGGTCAAAGAGACTCTGGAATGAATAAGGAAAAGTGCTAAGGATGCCCTTTACACCCTTAAAACACCCTTAACATATAACTAGGGCCTTTTAGGACCCTTTGAATAACATAAGCATTCATCCACATTAGTTAATTCTAGAAGGATACCTCTCAAAATCATGAACATTTGTACAAATTAGGTATGTGTTGTTCTCCTTTACAAAGACATAAGCATGCATCCAAAGTAATGCAAAATAAGAGAAAAAAGTGTTTTGAAGTATAAACTTTCTATTCCACAACATAGGCATGCATCCAAAGTCATGTAAAATAAGAGAAAAAAGAGTTTTAAAGTATACACTCTCTATTCCTCAACGACATAGGCATGCATCCAAGTAATGCAAAATAAAAGAAAAAGGAGTTTTAAAGTATACACTCTCTATTCCGGAACGACATAGGCATGCATCCAAAGTAATGCAAAATAAGAGAAAAAGGTGTTTTAAAGTATACACTTTCTATTCCACAACGACATAGGCATGCATCCAAAGTCATGCAAAATAAGAGGAAAAAGTGTTTTAGAGCATACACTCTCTATTCCACAACGACATACGCTTTCTATTCCATGACATAGGCATGCGTCCAAAGTCATGTAAAATAAGAGAAAAAAAAAAAAGTTTTTAAGTATACACTCTCTATTCCACAACGACATAGGCATGCATTCAAAGTAAAGCAAAATAAGAGAAAAAAGAGTTTTGAAGTATATACTCTCCATTCCGCAAAGACATAGGCATGCATAAGAGAAAAAGCGTCCGAAGTCATGTAAAATAAGAGAAAAATAAAGTTCTAAAGTATACACTCTCTATTCCACAACGACATAGGCATGCATTCAAAGTAATGCAAAATAAGAGAAAAAAGAGTTTTGAAGTATATACTCTCTATTCCATGATGACATAGGCATGCATTCAAAGTAATGCTAAATAAGAGAAAAAAGAGTTTTGAAGCATATACTCTCTATTCCGCAATGACATAGGCATGCATAAGAGAAAAAGGTGTTTTAAAGTATACACTTTCTATTCCACGACGACATAGGCATGCGTCCAAAGTCATGTAAAATAAGAGGAAAGTATACACTCTCTATTCCACAATGACATAGGCTTTCTATTCCACGGCATATGCATGTGCATCCAAAATCTTGCAAAATAAAAGAAAAAAAAAAGTTTTAAGAGTATACACTCTATTCCACGACGACATAGACATGCATACAAAGTAAAGCCAAAAATAAGAGAAAAAAGAGTTTTAAAGCATACACTCACTATTCTGCAACAACATATGCATGCATCCAAAGTAATGAAAAATAAGAGAAAAAGGTGTTTTAAATTATACATTTTCTATTCCACAACGACATAGGCATCCAAAGTCATGCAAAAAAAAGAGGACAAAGTGTCTTAGAGTATACACTCTCTATTCCACCACGACATGTCCAAAGTCATGCCAAAATAAGAGGAAAAAGTGTTTTGAGTATACACTCTATTCCACAACCACATAGACATGCATCCTAAGTCATGCAAAATAAGAAGAAAAAGTGTTTTGAAGTATATGTTCTCTATTCTACAATAACATGCATTGAAAATAATACAATAATACAAACAAGAGAAACATGTCTTGAAATATACATTTTTCTACTCTACAAAGACATATGCATATGTCCAAAGTAATATAAAACAAAAGAAAAAAAATATTGAGATATACACTTTCCTGCTTAATAATGTCCACAACTAAGCACAAGATCTCCACTCCACCTATCGCATGTGTCACAGTGAACATGGGCACCCACTAGTATTAAATTTTAAACTGGAATAAAAATGCAAACCACAAGCCAAAAATTAAATAAATAAATTCAGTCATTGTTATTGTAGATTAAATAAATAAATAATGTTCGATTCTGACAGCAACAATGGCGCCTGTTTTGCCCCATGTTTGACTCCCACTCCAGATTTTGATTTTAACCGAAAATGACAGCTTTTATTCTTTCTTCTCCATTCAAATCAAGGGAAAAAAAACCAACCAAACCCAAAATACTGAAGTTGCATAACTGTAAGATTTACAGATAATTTTCCATTCTGCTTTACAATTCATCAACACAGATGCCTGTCTTCTCTTTACAGTGGCTGATTTCAAAAGAAAGAGAAGATCTATGAAACTATGGAGTCTAATCTTAACACTGTAAATTACTACTTACCCCTGGATTTACAAAAGTCGTCCATCCTTCGGATGAACTAAGAGATAGATATAAATAATAATAATAACAATAGCAGCAGCAATAATAAGCAAGAGTAGATGCAGAATTTCAGTATTTTTTTCATTTTTCAGCTTCATGCAATACTGCTTCTCCAGTCATGTCCATTAAGCTGAACTTGATAATGGGGTTTCCTGAAAGAAACAACATGGCTCTGCATCATAAAAGCCGGAACACACTCAGAAATATTAATGTCCTGCATTTTGAGCTCATGAAGCCTCTGTACATAATCCGGCCCACACATCAAATCCCAAATAACCGCCATTCCACCAGGCTTTAAAACCCTAACAATTTCCTGCAAAGCCTTTGTTCTTTCCGCCGCCGCGCCAGGGGTTTTGAAGCCGAATTCCTTCCCAACAGTGTGAAGAAACAGTCCAGAAACCACCACATCGAAATAATTGTCCATGAAAGGCAAATTTCTCGCATCTCCACTCCTGCAAGTAACTTTCTCCTGAACGCCTTCAATGGCGGCGGTTCTGAGAGTGGAAGAGACAGTTTTTTGACTGTCTAACCACAGATCTACGCCGACTACGCGACCACAACTTCCCTCTTTTTTCAGCTGCATTGCTACGGCATTAAGCAGAATACCACGCCCGCATCCAATATCCAGAGCGGTTTTCACATTGGACCAGTCGTTCACCATTGAAACAATCCTCTGCGCCATTTTCCAGTGCAGAATCACGTCGGAATACCAGATACTGGCCGCCGTGACGAAGTAGCAAACCGCCAGAAGCGCCATGAGTGATCCCACAAAACCGGCCACAAAGCTCCATGCGTGAATAGGAAGGAAATGAAACGATCTAGCCAAGAAATTACAGATTGGGCCAAAATAAGTCAGAAATAAAAAAGACGACACCCCTAAAGCACTCCCCTGAGTAAGCGTCAACAACAGAGAAGGCCATTCTTCCATTCCATAGATTGCATAAACATGCATCCAATCTCTTCCCGCCTTCCCCATAACTAAAACCCCCAAAAAAAGACTCCCCCCTAAAATTCTACAGAAATCCCCAAAAATTCTACTCTAGATCAGCTCTGTCAAATCAATCACAATTTAACATCTAAACGCCAATTACACTATCCCCGATTTCTACGACCCAAATCAAACCAAACAGGCCAAAATCAGCTTCATAATCTTAAAGACTCTGGACTCGAATCAAACCAAACCAGCCAAAATCAGCTTCATAATCTCAAGACTCTGGACTGGAATCAAACCAAACAGGCCAAAATCAGCTTCATAATCTCAAGACTCTGGACTGGAATCAAACCAAATCAGCCAAAATCAGCTTCATAATCTCAAGACTCTGGACTCGAATCAAACCAAACAGGCCAAAACCAGCTTCATAATCTCAAGACTCTGGACCCGAATCAAACCAAACCAGCCAAAATCAGCTTCATAATCTCAAGACTCCCGACTAGAATCAAACCAAACCAACCAAAATCAGCTTCATAATCTCAAGACTCTGGACTAGAATCCCACATTTATGCAAAACTTTTTCTCAATCCGATCCACAGAGTCCTCCGAGTCTACTCCGAATCTGTGTGTAGACCCTTGACCATTTCAAGAGCCCACAATCTCAACACTTCAAAGAACAAAAAAAATACAAAAAACATCACCGGAAAAATTAGTCGCCCCTGCACCAAGCTGCTCCACTAGAACATATCAAACTGGGATTCCGAAGTATATATATAATTTATATATGTCTATATATATATCCCTAGCATGTACCTACATCCTGAGCAAACAAAACTGGAGTACGAGATAGATTTTAACGGAGGAGCAGGTTTTAAAACACCATGCCAGTTCTCTATTTAATTACGAGATAATGCGAGACTGTGTGTATCCCTCCAATCAAATCGTATATGTAACGCTTTTGTGTATATACATCCAAGTTCGTATTACCTAGACCGGGTAAAGCGGGCCCACAGAAACGCGATTATCGCAGTATAATTTGCGCTTCTGGACAAAGGAAGCTACGCGGTTCTCGTCTTACATGCATCCGTTCCGAGCGACCGGGGCAACTACAAGTGCGGTCTAATGTACGTATATACAATGTGTATATGTTTCTAAAAATAAAAAAGTCAAAAGTTGTGTTGTCATATACAATGTATATATCGAAACACCAAATAAAAAAATCCAAATTTCGTTTTGGATTGTATTAGCTTTTTCCCACGTCCAAACAAGAATGAAAAATAGGTTAACTAATTGGAAGGACATTAGGGGATTGGTTGCCTAAGGACATGTGGGGATAAGTATGGACCTAAGGAGGGTTCTATAGAAGAGTTGGTGAGTTAAATTAAATTAATTTGGGTTTACAATGAGTCAACAGATTTTGGGAATATTATTATTATTATGAACATTGCAATTCAATTTATAATATTTTTCAAAGACCAAAATGAGGTGGAAAGGTAATGATGCTCTTAGTTTAATAAGAATTTCCAAGTTGGGTGGCTTTGACCTTGGGGTGGCTCTTCTCAAGAGGGATTTGGTGCTTGCTTAAAAAATTTAGCCTTATTTTTTAAGCTTGGGAAGTAGTAAAAATCATAAATAAATTGTAATAAGTAGCTAGGTTTATAATAACATTTATGTTAGTATAAGGGTGAAAAGTGTTTTTTTACTTCTTTTTTCATTTTATAATGGTGAAAATTGTATATTTGATGTGTTGGGTTTGTTTTGATAAAAAATTTAGCCTTATTTCTTAAGTTTGGGAAGTAGTAAAAAACATAAATAAATTGTAATAAGTAGCTTCATTTATAATAACATTTATGTTAGTATAAGGGTGAAAAGTGTATTTTTGTACTTCTTTTTTCGTTTTTTAATGGTGAAAAGTGTATATTTTATGTGTTGGGTTTGTTTTGATTAGAGTGTTGTAAATGTAATAATTAATTTAGAAGTGGTACAATTGATGTAAGAGGTGTGAGAGTAATCTTGCATTAACCAAAAATATTCTCTTTTATATTGGTTTTGTTTTGTAGGTACATAGGAGTGTCGCAATCATCTTGTTCTTTTTTTTTTGTGTTGGACAATGCTAATCACAACAATAATTTAAATAGTGAAAAGGGCTACGAAGAATCGAAGTTGTAATCATCTTATTTTTACCTCAACTGTTAATTCATTCAACAATCATCATTTTTAGCACACAAAGTTCTAGATAGTAATTTTATTTTGCGACCAAACATTTGCATCGCAATGCCTTAAAATTGATACCAAAGTTTTATGAGGTTGTATTCTATCATGTCATAACTTGTTACTAAATGTTTTCATCTAGATTAATGTGGTGTTACTTGTTGTCCTCACTTAAGGACGACCTAGTTTAGTTGTGCACCACATATTTGAATCTCATGCCATCGACTAGTGTCATTCATAAGATTATTGGTCATAGGGAGGTTCATGATTAAGCAAAGCATACATCTTACCACACTCATCATAAGAGGGGTCATTTACACGTGTCCCTTTAGAAGATCAAAGATGAAATCCTATAACATTAGACACATGATGCTTATCACATGTGCATAGGGTAATGTACCACGCTCCTAGTTGGTACTAAAACATGACATCCTTGTTTCCTATAAAAGATTAGGTATTCCATATTGAAAACCAACAATTAGTTGATACTAGTTCATCATGTTTGTAGCAAATTAAGAGTTCAAAAGATTGTAATTTGAGGAACCACACATTGTTTGTGCTTATATTTCATTGTAATTCAAGACTAAGGTCTCAATTTGATTGTAAGCCCTTACAGAAAAATCCATTGGTATTTCAAATTGTGGATCAATAAAATTTATTGTTTTATTGTATCAATTGCATAAGTTCTTGTGTAATTTATGTGTGATTATTGTGTTAGTTGCATAGTTGGATAGTTCTTAATTGAACTCTTTCTCCATTGCTATATCATGATGCCCTTCATCACTAATCACCAAATTTGTATTCTTGATCCTTAGATTTAATTTTCACCACCCTACATAAATATATGGGTAAGGACTTGACTCAGGTCACTTTCATAGTTGCAAATATGAACCTTTCATTTTTAAATTAAAATATATTTATTTTTAATACATTGTCAACTACTTCACTAGTCATTATGAACTACTTAATGTGCATTGTGTTGGTTTGTATGCTTGGTTGTTGTATTTAAGGACACTTATTCACTTATTTGAAAGAGTGTTGAAATGTGAGAAGAATATCTAGGTCTAAGGGCTAAAAGGATAGCCTATTTTTACATTGCCTCCTTGTGACATCATTTTAAGATTGTTGCATGTTTGCCTCAGAGTTATAAAGTCAGTCCATCTAGGTGTCTAACCTAAGACAACATGAAACAAGTTTGTGTCAACTTATGCATAAAATATAACAAAACTAGTGTCACCACAATGTATTTGTGAGGAGGCCAATTTGAGTGTAGAACAAGAGGGTCAAAGGGTGAGCTATGCACTTTTCTTCTCTACACAATCACACTATCATATTAAAATATTATAATAGATAATATGTGTTTCTACTTTATGACTTTTACTCCTTAATGTGACCTTAACTTCTCACTATTCATAAATCTCAATTTGATATATTCGTTCTCATTTTTATAAATAATATTGAAGTGAAACAAAATGCACCCTTCAAAATATCTAAAAGGTGTATAAATTAAAAGCAAATGCAAATCTTCGAGATATTTTAATGACTTGAGTATTTAAATTGACTAAGTTAACTAAGACTACAAATGAACATGTGCTAGAAAAGAAAATGAGATGGATTAGGTTGGCACACCTTGAAATTGATGATGAAGTGGACTTTCACTAATATCATGTTGTGATCTAGAAGTTTGATATATGGGATTTGGAATTGGGTTCTAGGTTAGAGAGTAGAAACAATTGAAATTAGAGATTTTGGCAATAATTGTTGCTAAGCTAATTGTTGTTGAAGCTCAATGCAAGCCAATGAGTGACTGTATTAGAGAATGTACTTGTAGTGTGCTTTGACAATGGATGTTGCTTGTTGATTATTGAGAGATTGATTGGTAGTTGGTGCTAATCGAGGATGAATAATTACCTACAAGGGGAGAAATGCTCTTTGATACTCTTAGCATTTCGTTATTCCATATTTTTCATGATACAGCTATTGTGTTCTTGTCTAAATGCCTCGAGATGATGTCTTTAAATACACAACACATTTACACATAATTCAAACTTTTGGCACCCACAAATAGGTAATGGTTAGATCCCATAATTGTTAACCTTGGAATTTGTGAATTTAAAATGTGAAAGTGGGAAACGTGATGACTCTTGCTATCTTACCTAGTGGATAGAACCATAGTTATGATCTTGCCTAACATTAATAGACTGTTAGGAACTAAGTCAAACAAGATCCGAACAAAATAATATGACATAACTAAGCGTTGGATTAAATCTTTTGTCAATAAATCTATCAAAATAATCAAATTCTATACTACAATCATACATCAAAAAAGTCGACCTAAAACGACATAAAACCAACTAAAATCTACAAAAGATCTCTAATATTAATGATCATGAAGACTTTTAAGTACACTACCACAAAGTGATATCTAAGTCATAGATGTCAAAGCCATTCTAGAGACACCCCAAAGACTTTCTAGCCACTGCAAGGTCATTCTAGACAGAGCTATGACTTTGAAGCCCTTGGGGGTCCATGGAGGGTCTTTCTTCCACCTAATTAACATATAAGAGCCACCCATTTAAGTCCAACTCTTTTAGTAAAGAAGTGTCCAAACATACATATATTAAAATGGCAAAACAAAGTCTATAAATAAACAAGGGCGCACACATCCAAGAATAATTAGGTAAAGAGAATACAAGGACAATAAATGGAGGCCTAAACCGTAATATTTTAATATTTCAAATTGAATGCGCATTAAACTGCCGTTACACGTTAAAAATAGCAAAACGTGGAGGCGAGGCAGGCCTAATCATTTTTGCAAACTATTTTCAGTGAGTGAGAAGCTGCCGGCCGGGCCGGTTTCTGCCGGTGAATCCGCGTGTACGGTAAACCGATACTCTTTTGACGTGCCGTTTATGACACGACTGGTGACCGGCAATCAAGGGTGTCCCCCACCGACAACGCGTTTCTAGGGCTACTCTATAATTTATAATTTTATGTTACGGAGATCGTGTAGTTTTACGCGGCATATGACCTCACGCTGGAAGCTTCCTTCGCTTTATTGAAAAAATTCATTTCTTTTGCATGATTCTTCGAAAAATAACCACCGTCTTTATATGACCTTGGTTTCAAAGGCCTATTTCAAGGGATTCTTTTTTTCTTAATTTGTTTGGCCATTTCCCCCGCCCCTTTTTCAACGGATTCTTAGTAGTTTGTCATGCTTTTTGGATGGTTTTGGCATGGGAAATCTTGTGATTGGTTGTCTCCCACACACTCCATGCCGGCCCTTAACTTCAAAATCTTTTATGTAAATTCCTATGTGGGTTATGTGGGTTGTCTTTATTGATGGGTAGGAGGAGAAAGTTTTATTCCAAAGTGCTACATCAATCTCCTTATGTTTAGGGTCATGGTTGGGCACACATTGGCTTTTTTATTTTTATTTTTATTGAAAATTACACTGATAAAAAGTAGGGATGATAGAGACTAATATATATATAATTGTTTGTAATTACCTATCTTTATGTATGGAAAAAGACTATACATAATTCATTATGATAGTGAGAGTGAACATGACTCCCTAACTTACAAGGATCTTATCTTTCATTTATGTGGGACTTTGTTTGAACATGAAAGGCTCGAAGTTGTTTTCTTTTGATAGCTTTTGTAAATTTGGTTCATTGTTTGTGGCATCCCATGGGTTGTACAACTTATGTTAGTTGCTTTGGCTAAAAGAAAGTTTTATTCCAATGTGCCACATCAATTTCCTCATTTTTAGGGCCACGTTTGGTGCATGGACACTTTTTTTATTGAATATTGTTGAAATTATAAAATGTAAGGGTGAGAAAGATTAACATGTATAGTTATTTGCTATTATATATCCTTGTGTACAGAAAAAGACTATACATAATTTATCATGTCATTAATGGTGTACATGACTCTCTTATTTACACGGACCTTACTTGTCATTTATGTGGGACTTTGTTTGGACAAGAAAAGTTGGAAGTTGCTAGTTTAATAGCTTTTGTAAATATGGTTCATTATTGTGGCATCTCATGGCTTGTACAACTTAGGTTAGTTGCTTTGGCTAAAAGAAAGTTTTATTCTAATGTGCCACATCAATCTCCTCATATTTAAGGTCACATTTGTTGCACGGGCCCTTTTTTATTGAATATTGTTGAAATTATAATTTAAAAAAGTAAAGATGAGAAAGATTAACATGTATAGTTATTTGCAATTATATATCCTTGTGTACAGAAAAAGACTATACATAATTTATCATGTCATTAATCGTGTACATGACTCTCTTATTTACACGGACCTTTCTTGTCATTTATGTGGGACTTTTTTTAGACATGAAAAGTTAGAAGTTGCCATTTTAATAGCTTTTGTAAATATGGTTCATTATTTGTGGCATCTCATGACTTTTACAACTTATGCTAGTTGCTTTTGCTAACAAGTTTAATCATTGTTACTCAATAAAATTTATTAAAGTTAAAAAAAATTGACGGTTATAAGGTCTAGAATTTAACATCAAAATGTTTTTAAATTTGTAAAATATATGTATAGCATTGATGTTGTAGATTGTTGTAAAGGAACTTAAACTTTCCCTAAAGTTAATATAGGTTAATCAAATAAGATGCATATATATAAGCACAAATCAACCTAGATTAGTAATTTAAATTTTGAAAGAGTGATAATTGAAATATTAAATGTTAAGTTATGAAAATAAAATGGAATGGATAATGGTACTTGGTTGTAAGAATGATTACATTGAATAAATATGTCGGTACATTGAAATAGGCATGTCTCAAGATTGAAAAAGAGATCTTTGTTTGTATTTCGTCTTAGTGTCGGAGTAGTTGGCCATCTCTGCAAAGGGTTGCATCCATGGACCTAGGTCATTTTCATGGGCATGGATCCATTCTATAGCTATAAATTTGGTCTAGTATAATGCACAATCTTGTTTTCTAGTTCTCCTTGATTGTCTAAGTGATAAGGACTAGTGGTGTTTATAAACACCTAGGGGAGATTGTCAAACTGCAAGGGTCATGTTCTCTTAAGTTAACTCCATTGATAGGATTGACTTCACACTTGTGTAAATAATTAAGTATAATAGTCTTCAAACATGCATATGCTTCTAAGATGATTTAAATGCAAATTTTGTTTCATTTTAGTGCACCATTAGAAGTGTTCCTAACATGCTTCTTTCTTAAATGTGAATGTTTTTCCTTAATGTTTGATGATGTCAAATGATTGTAATTGAATGCCTTTAAATATAGGTACATAGCAATAGATTGTGTAAACACATGTTTAGTCAGTTCTAGATGCGAAAGAAAAGGGTGAAAGTCATTGAGAATTTAAAATTTTGAATTTTAGAAAATTAGGGGTCAAGTTTGTAGGTGTAGGATTGCTACCCTACCTACAAGATTGGCCCAAGACAAAAAGATGCTAGGATCAAGGTGGTAATAGAATATCTTGGAATAAGAGCATGTATAGGCATAGTAAATAGTTAGTTATGGAGAATATATTGGAATGCACATGTCTATGGATAATGAAAGGGATAAATGGTGGGAATGTGTACAAATGGGTGAGTAACAACATGGGGGAATAAGCTCGACTTTACACAAGGGTTATCCATTTGTTGATATGTAATTGCATTAAGTCATTCTCTCAAAATAGACACAAAACTAAGTGGGAATTGGCATTGGCACGCAAATTTCAACATTACAATTATATTGTTTGACATTCTATATTGGACATTTTTTATATTGAATACAAAGTTAGGCAAGACTTGAACTAGGTACATGTTCTTTACACTCATAGTAGTTTATGTCACTACGCCAAACATTCTAAGCCATTATATTGGATATTTTGTGACAATTAATGATGATAATTATTATATTTCTTCTAGGGACTCATACCTATAAAGATGACATTCCCAAATTTTAGGTTACCTTTCTTTCCATAGTTTGATAATGACATTTTTCGTCTACTAAATTTAATTGTTTATTTTGGATTTAATCTTTATCGCTTTATTATAGAACAAAATTTACTTTGTATTAAGTTCTAATGCAAAGCATTTTTGTGTAGTGAAATAAGACACATATATGTAAGAGTGAAAATTATATACCTTGCACTTTTTCCCTTCATTTTGGACTCACTTTTTCTCATTTGTCCCTAATCTAATGATTAGTGTGCCAAATGAAGTGTTTTTTACATGGAAATAGGAAAAATAACTTGAACCTATCCCCACACATCCCAAGGATCTAGATCTGATCTTTAATCTTAGCCATCCATCATTCTAGGTCAATTCCATGATGTGGAAATGAACCTTGTTTAGTGTGGATTTGACCTAGAACTTTTAAATTCAAATTTTAAATTGGGACCATGTCGACCCCTTCCTAACTAGTTATTACACATATTTGAATTACATTTTAGGGTGTTGTCTAAAAAGACACAACCCTAATGCATTAATGTCGTCTAACAGATTATTGAGCACATCTAGAGGGATCACATGATAGGGATTTGTTACACATTACATTATCATAAGAGCATAGCATTAGCATGGCATTAACATCCTCATCTCCCAACTCATTCAAAACACATCAAACTAATTGTATTAGTGGATCTTTTGAATATCAAACAATACTTGTGAATCAAGATGTCTCTTATCCATAAGTACACCTCCACCAATACTTTGTACCACATGAGAGAAAAAAAATCCCAATCTCCATGCACAATGAGAGAACAACTCTTCTTTAAGAGTCCACTCTCCTCTAAGAGTGTTAAAATCCCTCCTCTAATGTCCACATAATAAGAGAACTCTCTTTTAAGGGTCCACCCTCCTCAAAGAGTTTCAAAATCTCTCTAGTGCTAAAGGAAACAAATCTTTTCTCTAGTGTATAACAGGATCAAAACCAATAAATGTAGATATACTAACCACATCCCTTCTAGTGATTACATTATCCATAAGTATTTCCTAGAACTACCTAGCCCCTTTCTCCAAGAAGGGATGCAAATGAGAATTCGTTGTGTCTCATGCAATTGACCATCTCTTTGTAAGAAGTTAGCTCAAGATGGAAATGATTCCTCCAACCTCAAATATTCTCTAGCCTCCTCTTTGATCTCTTTACTCTCTATCTACCTAATGTTGCATGTGAGTCTTTGAATGCTTTGTTAGGTGTAGCATGGATGACCCTAAGACTACAAGCACTATATGCATCCATGTTTAAATGTCAAAACTAACATTTGTATATTTAAATTGATAATACATCCATTAAGGTAATCACCTTATATCTCACTTGTATTATTGAGAATGTTGGGTTAACAACAAGCACCTAGTGTGCCCCTTTTACATTTGTCATATGAATAATAACAAATGAAATTCCATATTTATTTATGTGGCCTGGATCTATAGTGATATCTACCAAGACTTTATTTCCTTATTGAATGTTTGAAGATAGCTACACTCCTTTTCCATGTTGACTAACATATTGTTCAATGTTGAAATTACTGAAAAAGTGAACACATTATGTAATGAAATAACTTGCACAAAAAGGAATATAATAGGAAATATGTTGTAAATACTTGATAACAATTGAAAATAACAAGCCACTTTGAGGGGGAAAACCTCCCAATATCTCTAATGAGAACACAATTCACAATATCATCATCACAAACTTACCACTAGCTCCTATATATACCTAATTAGGCCTTGGTTGCCACCCAGGCCAAATTACATACTTAAATATAACCCCTAGGCTGACCTAATAACCTATAATTGACTATAATAATGATTAAATATCATAATTAAGAGTTAAGGTAGCCATAAGTCAACTACTTATAACCCTATACACACTATAGGATTAAGGGCATAGCATGCCCCCCTCTTTAGAGAAGTGTTGTCCTCATCGCTGATCAAATGTGGATGCTTTTGCACAAAATCCTCATTCTCCCATGTAGCTTCTTCAACTAGAGAGTTCTTCCATTTTATCAGATTCTATGATTGCCCTTGTCCTCAGCTTCTTGGTGCGTGTTTTAATAATTTTCTTAGGATCCAAAACTATTCTTCCCTCCTCATCAAGCTCGGGTAACTCAGTCTGTGCTATGACTTTTTTCCCAATAACCTTATTCAAGCATGAAACATGGAAAACTTGATGAATTTTTGTTGACATAGGGAGCTCCAAGTTATATGCTACACTGCCAATCTTCTGCAACACCTTATAAGGACCACAGTGCTTGGGTGCAAGCTAACAATCTTTATGTTGTTGTTTTAGAGACATTTGATTATATGGTTGTATCCGCACAAAGACCCAAACTCCCACTTCAAAAGTCCTTTCACTATGATGTTGATCAGCTTGTTGCTTCATTCTATTTTGTGCCATTGCCAAGTTCTCTCAAAGACTAGCTGGTACCTCTTGTTAATGATGAATGTGTTCTTCAACTATGTGAACCTTTGGTTGTGCCCACAATGAAGAGGTGATTGATGGTGTATGGTACCCATATAGTGTCAAAAATGGAGACATCTTGGAAGAAGTATATAAGGAAGTGTTATATCACCATTCTTCTAGTGGTATCCATTGCACCTATCTCTCTTGTTTATCTGAAGCAAAACATCAGAGATATCCTTCCAAGCATGTATTGGCCACTTTTGTATGTCCATCTGATTGGGGATGATATGATGAGCTACGAGCCAGTTGAGTGCCCAAGCATGAAAAAAAGTCAGTCCAAAAATTACTTGTAAATATAGGATCATGATCACTTACTATAACTTTGGAATCCCATGTAGTTTTGAAATATTATTCATATGTTAATATTGTAATGCTTAAGTGTTAATCTACTCTGAAGAAGTTATAATTTGATTAGATACTAATTCACCCACCTCTCAGTATCCTGGTGTGTTCAACAATTGGTATTAGAGCCAAGTTCCTCTGAAGGAAACTTAACCACTTGAGGAAGGTCCGGGATGGCACATAATGGATCCAACAAGTTACATAGGTTCGATGGAACAAATTATGCTTTTTGGAAGCTAAGGATGGAAGGCTATATCAATTCTCTAGGATGCAGTGTTTGGCAATCTGTCAAGACTGGTTACAAAGTTCCTTCTACTATTCCTATAGATATAGATGAAGTTAAGAAATATGATAACAATGCCAAGGCAAAGTTTGCTATCATGAGTGGGTTAGCTGATTCAGAAACTTTCAAAGGTAATGAGTTGCAGTTCTGCTAAAGAATTTTGGGTTAAACTTGACACCATTTATGAAGGAGATAAGAAAGTAAATCAAACAAAGATGCAAATCTTCAAAAGAGAATTTGAGACCCTAAAATTGATAGAGGATGAAGACATTGCTAGATATATGCTCCAAGTGAATGAAATGGTTAATGGCATCACAGGTCTTGGTGGAGAAGTGAAAGAAAATGAAATTGTGAAGAAGGTTCTGAGATCTCTTCCCAAATATTATAGTCATAAGGTATTTTCTATTGAGGAGAATGCAAACTTGGATACATACACTATAGACAAACTGTTTAGTTCCCTTACTGCCTTTGAAATGAGAGAGTTTGACAGTGATGCTCCAAAGAAAGAAGTTTCTTTCAAAGTTAGTATGAAGACAAAGTATGAAGTTGCTGATGAAGATGAGAGCTTTGATGAAGTTGAAGAAAATTTTGTGAGAAGACTGAAGAAAGACACTGGTAAATACAAAGGTAAGTTACACTTTAAATGTTTCAATTGTGGAAAGGTTGGTCACTTTGCTTCTAAATGTTAAAGAATCAAGGGGTAGTAACAAAAGAGATAAGTTCAAAAGAAGTATGTATTCCATAGAGAGCATTTGTTCTTCAGAAGATGAGGATCATGATGATTCAAATGATGAAACACTTTTCATGGCCTTGAGTGTTGGTGACAAAAAGGATGACGTTGGAAAATGTGAGAAGACTGATGCCTTGTAAACAAATCAAAACAATGACATATCAATGGTTGCATGGACTACTTTTCATACAAGAGAAGAAGCTAAGGCTTGGGTAATTGACAGTGGTTGCTCAAATCATATGACTGGTGACAAGGAGAAGTTTATCAACCTTGATAAGTGGGATGGTGGTGTTATCAAGTTTGGTGGTGATGAGTCAACACAAATCTGTGGAAAAGGTGCTATAACTATTGATGGGAAGAATAGGACTGAGGATGTCCTCTATGTCAAAGGGATAAAACACAATCTTCTCAGTGTTAATCAGATATGCAACAAAGGTTATAATCTCACCTTTCATGCCAAGGTGTAACATCCATAACCGATTTGACAAGAAAAACTAGGTTTTCACAAAGGTAATTTTTTTTTAACTAGATAATCAAATACAAAAGAACTTAACTACAACTCATTACAACATTTTTCATTTTATCATAAACATGATCTCATTTTTCATAAAACTGAAAGAAATGATATACAATAATCAATTTGTTCTCTAACATTTTGCAATTTTCTTGAAACAAATAATATGTTGGAAACATACCATTAACATGCATCTCGATTGTCGACCCATCACATTCAACGTAATCTAGACTCAAAGTGGGTTTTTCCCCCCTACTTGTTCATTACAAAACCATGACGATTTTCGACCAACACAAATACATTAACTCCCTATTCCCCTTTCCAAGTCAATTTATTTCGCATGAGTTAATGAGGTAAAAATCGTAAAATATAATAATAAAAGATTTGGAGTCTTTCTTACGACTTTAGAGATGACCAAACGCATGGTCGACCTCTAACTAAAGATATAGGACGAAAATGACTCTAGTTGGTTGCAACTACAACTTCGGCTGTCAAACTCATTAAAGTTTACGTCAAACATGCTTTAAATCTATGGTTTTTACTCTCCTACACAACACGCACGTGGAGCAAAGTGTTTTCTCACTATGGAGCTATTGTTTCAAGTGCTCCAAGGCAGTTTTGAGTTGGTAACACAGTCTTAAAGGGATTTAGAATCTTAAACGCAATGGACTTCTTTAAATCAATGCAATATCATTGTTACCTCGTGAATAAATAAGACTCTTGGTTCTATACGAGACACGGTTAATATCGTTATAAGTGGAGATTCTTAACTCCTACGACTCCATAGATGGATGCAATATTCAATTCACAATCCTCAAGAAGATTTAAATCCAATAATCTATATAGAACAAGATTAGTTTATCCATTTCAAACCCTTATTTATACTATCTTTGACATCTCTCAAATCAAAAGAAGGTTTATATCATTAGCACCGTCGACAAAATCCTATGCAGTAGTTTAAAGTTTTTTTAAAATAACATTTAGACAAACTACCTTTCCATTTACTCGCGGGGAATACCACATCAGGCAGAAGTGACTTACTGCATTAGAGCCACAGGGTATCAATCCTTAATAAGATCATTGGAAACTAAGACTCCTAGCTCAAACAAGACTCCCATCTTCACAAGATATTCGGTCTTCTAACAGCCTTAGCGAAAAGGAAACAAGACTATAAAACTCCATCATTATTTTCAGACACAAATAATCAAAAACTGATTTAAACAGATGATGATATGGAATGTGCATCAAACCAGTTATAAGTTTTCTTCATTTAATGATTATCATTCGAATACCCAGTGACAAAAGGATTTGACATCGATTTCAAACTATACAAATACAAATTGCAGTCTTAAAGGAGGAAATAGGAACCTGATTGAGTCCCTGTTGAATCCTCACGTAATCCTTTGCTTCCCGTCTCTACACAATGACCGACCACACTACCTTCCCTGCGCACTAAGATGCTCTCCAACTCCTCTCTCCCCGTTCACTCCACGCTCCACACCTAAAAAGAAGTGATCTCCGGTTTCCCATTCCGCCCCCTGATGACGGCCTTCTCCCGCAGTTTTTGGTTTCCATAATCCTCTCCAACGGCTTCAGAACTCACTACCCTCTCTTCCACAATGGAGTGACTCTATTTACTCGCCCACTACTCCTACCAACTACCATCTCTCTATCACGATGAAGGAGTAAACCCCTTCAACTGCCATTCCTGCTATCTTCTTCACACCGTGCAACTCAAACTTAACACAGTGCTGTAAAAAGCTCCTCGAACTGTGGTTTTCTTACCTTTCTTCCCAACCGCGACCCAATGCCTTTGCACCCACCATCATGATGGAGCATCCGTAATCAATCTACGGTTACCCTTATCACAACTACCGAACTTCCTCTCTCTCGCCCACGGTGAAGGAAATTAAGGCATTCAACAACTACCGATACATGCCTAAGCTCAAGGAGGTCATTTAAACTGAATATTACCTGACTTCCTTACTCACTACGACCACTAACAAGATGGAGATTCAAAAGGACGACATGGCAAAGCAACTTCGTCAAGCATCCACATGGAGACTTCTAACCTTCGACGATAGCAACCTAACAAAGCTAGCGGAGTGAAATTCACACAAGGTGATATCCAATAGTTACCAAAAGATGACTCCAAGGTTGACAAGAGGTAAAGAATCCAAATTGACTAAAATGATTTCGAAATATTCCTCCAAATGACGACAAGAACAAATAAAGCATAAATCAACTTCCCATTCGACTTCTGTCGATTTACCTAAAGGAAATAATTCACAACACAAGTTCGACGTGTTATACGACAATCACGACGGATTGAGCGTAGCGCAAACAAGTTTCCTACATCGTTAGACGCACAAAGCCGACTTCTCGTATCTTTCGACTACGAGACGTGATCTACAATCTAACACAATTAGGTTCATTTAATTATTCATAAATGAAAATAATAAACGTCTAAATAAGTCGACTTGCTATGGTGGACTTACGACGACATCGACGACTCCAAGATTCTATATGATGACTTACGAGAAGGGTGTTACACCTTATCTTCCGACGTCGACACCTAGTCTTAACTATCCCAGTCGAAATACAAGACTAAAATAATGGCTTCAAGGTTATCTACCTGTTTGGCATTCTCATTAACAAACACCCATGGTTACTTTCCAGAGTCTATACTCTCTCTCAAAGATACTTTCTCTTCCTGTCAAACATGGTCCATCTCTTCCTGCAACGACAGTCTCACATGCAATTTTGTGGTCAAAGCACCTATGTTCCAAATCAAAACATAATATATCCAAAACATCATTTCACATAACAAAAAAGACATTTAGTCTACAATATCACATTGATCATAATCAATAGACTTCTATAATTTCATAGAACTAACTTTGTATAATAAATCATCAGTTTCTAAGTCATCCACAACATATTATATTACTGAAATTTGCAAGAAAGTAAATAGCATAATCGATTTCAAAAAGAGGGATGTAACACAAGGGTTGTGAAATCAAGAAGGTAGGGTTTGGGAAACTAGTTGCAGAAATTATCAAGACATATGGTGATATCTATCACCTAAAGGAGGTAAATGGAAGAACATGTTTGTTGGCTCGATCTAGTGAGTGTTGGTTGTGGCATAAAAGAATGGGACACAACAATTTTGATAATATGGTAAGGATCAGCTCTACTCGTGTAGTGAGAGACATGCCCAAGATAATCAAGCTTGCAAACACAGTATGCAAGGACTGTCAAATGGGAAAGTAGACAAAGACAAGTTTCAAAACCAAGGAGTGCTCTTTTTCAAATCCATTGGAGCTGATTCACACTGATCTATGTGGCCCTACAAGAGTAAAGAGTCAACAAGGTGAGAGGTATTTTATGTTACTTATTGATGATTATTCTAGAATGACTTGGGTTACTTTCTTAAGAGAAAAATTAGATGCCCTTGATAAATTTAAGGTGTTCAAAGCTATGATTGAAAATGAAGTGGATACTAAGATCAAGTTCTTAAGGTCTGATATAGGAAGTGAGTTTACTTCAAATGAATTTGAAATGTTTTGTGAAGATCATGGTATTAGGAGACATCTCTCAGACCCCTTAGAAAAATGGGCTAGTTGAAAGGAAGAATAGAACTGTGTAAGAGATGTCTAGGGCAATGTTGAAAGATGCAGATCTACAGATGTTGAAGAATAGAAGGAGGCAGTTCACGTTGTTGTCTATGTAATTAATAGAGTGCAACTAAGGGCCAACAACACTAAGATCCCTTATGAGCTATGGTATGGAAGACCTCCCACTGTCAAATACTTTAGGATCTTTGGCAGCAAATGCTATATCAGAAGAGATGAAAAAGACCTAGGAAAGTTTGATTCAAGAAGTGATAAGGAATCATTCTTGGTTACTCAATTAGAAGCAAGGCTTATAGATGCTAGAACAAGAGGTTGAGAAAGATGGTTGAAAGAACAAATGTCAAGGTAGATGAAGACTTGTATCAGGTCTCACAAGAATCAGAGGACTCCAAATCTGATATCTTTCCATGCATTGAAGATGAAGAAGAAGAAGTGAAAGAAGAAAAGGAACAAGAACCAGAGCAGATGCCTAAGACTCCATCAAAGTATGTTCAAAAGAACCACTCAATAGATTAGATCATTGTAGATAAGGATGAAGGTGTGTAGACAAGGAGAAGGCTTGCTAAGACACATGAGCAAGTAAACTTGTGTTTGTTATCAAAAGTAGAACCCAAAACCTTTGCTAATGCTAGCAAAGATGATGGATGGATAAAGGCAATGGAAGAAGAATTGGATCAGATTAAGAAGAAATAGACATGGGAATTGGTTCCCAGATTGGCCAATAAGAATGTTATATGAACAAAGTGGGTGTTCTAAAACAAGTTGGATGAAGAAGGTGAAATTGTGAGGGACAAAGCAAGATTGGTATGCAAAGGATACACACAAGTTGAAGGCATTGACTTTTGTTGGATAACAGATTTGTCCTTCTAAGATAGTTGTGAAAATGACTCAGTATGCCAGAAATGAAGAACAAAAATGTAACTAACAGTTAGAGGAATTACCATCAAATTGGCAATTCTCCTCTAAATTTTTGAGGTACAACTCCCTCTGATGATATGCAATGAATGTAACTAGGTATGCTTTTAACCAGAAAGTAGAAAAGGCTCAATAACATCTACCCATAATCATGAAATAGATGTGCAAGACTAATTCAGAATAAATATGAATACAGATAAATGATACACAACTCACCTATCCCGCACCCACAAACAGTAATGAATTGATAAAAGAAATAGCTATATCTTTCTCAACACACACCAACATAACAGATGCAATATTGAAGACAAATTACAAATTGACACAAGAACAATTGCAATCATAGAAGATATTTAAAGATGTAAAGTTTTGGAAATAATTCTTCATTTCTTCAATATGACAAAATTCAAAGTTTTTGAAAATGCCTCTATACATAAGCTAAGTTAAGAAAAAGATAACTAGAAATAGAATAAATTTGCTCCCTTTCCCCCTACTCACAGCCAACCGGAAAATGATACCTCTTCCCTAAAAAGTTCCCCCTTTTATAGCTTTTCAAAACCCAAAAATATATCTCAATGTAACTGTTCGTAACGGTCCTCTAAGTAACCGCTATCAAGAAAGCGACCTCAAATGGAAATAGTTACATTACATCAAAATTTTAGTTACCATTGCTAATTAAAAAAAGATTTCATGCATGTCAAACAAGTGGCATTAGACTGCCCAAGGTACGGGGGCGATTCCTAATTCTAGTCGAATTTCCATAAAAAGATTATGCAATTCAACATGTTGTTCCTCTTCTTCTAGAATGAAGATTACCCTGCGATATTCAGCATAGCTAGTCTTCTCTTTCCATGCAACTGTGCGCAACTGGGAGATGATATCAATCTGTTCTTCCTTGGGCCAGTTCAAATTGGGTTGTAGGATAGGCATGGATTCACCATCCCAAGTCTCATTAGTTGCAGGAAGTCCCATTTTGAAAATGTTTTGGTTGATAAAAACTGAACTCAGAGGTACCACCACCTTTCTCTGTAGACAAGTTGATTCAATTACACCAGTAGGTAATGATGACTTTTAACTTGTTGATGACGTGCTACCACCTTAGTGAGCTCCGTTACACTTGTCATTTAAGAGGTAATTAATGCATCATTGATTTTGTATGTTGAGAAACAAGTCTTAAGATTGGGTTTGTATTTCATAACTCCTGAAAAGACATTCTCATGATATACCGTACAAATAATCAAATAAGCTGGCAATGTTTTGAAAACTAGGAATCTGTTGGAGGATCACGGAGTTGTGGAAAAGTAGAACCATTGAACCACATATCGGGAGTTCTAGGGTTTTGAAAACCTCTGACAATGAATGAAGTTAGGCCATCGGAGCTCTTGCGAACTTTTGAACTATTAGAGTGATGTTCAAAAACTTTCAACTTCCCCGACAATAAGAGGAGTCAGAAGGTCAGCTATTTCACAAACTTTTAAACTTTCAAGTAGAAAGGAGTCAGAACTTTATGAGGTTCATGAACCAGTGAGATCCCCAACAACAAAGAGTTGGAATTTTTAAAAAGTTTTTAAACCTTTGGGCCACTAAAATTGATGACTTTATTTATCCTTAGAGCCATGGGTCTTCAAAAGATAATGTTTTGGCTTAAAAAATGGGCATTGTGCATAATGAAATCAAGATTTGGGCCCATAAATCATTTTTGTGATTCGGCAGGCTCGGGACATATAAGTAAATGCACTAAATTTTGAAAATTTTTGAGTTCAAGATTTGGGACAACAACAAGCTCTAATTGGGGACGAGGACTACAAAGGACAAAGCAAGGGACCCAGAATCTCAAGTATAGACCAGTGCTTAAATCCAAGGGGGCTATAGAGTCATAGAGCACAGGGGACAAAGGAGCCAGAGCAAGCCAAAAATGGGACAAAATAGAAAAGGAAACTATACTACCAGCACAACAAAAACTCCTAATATGTACATGGTCGGGAAGACCCTACCTCAGATGACTCCAGGATAATCATGCAAATCCATTGACTGACTGGGAGAAATAGCTACCAATGCAAAATAATGCTTAGTGAATGAGGAACCCACAAGCGACAAGCAGCCAATTGATGACTATCACAACTGGAGCACCATGTAAAAAGTCTTCAGATAAAATCTGATGCTCCACTAGCCACTCCTTAGTATGAACTTCTGCAATTAGACGACTCACATCAGCATTGCCCAACATTTGATTACCAACTCCTGCCTGGATAAACTCATGTGTAATATCATAATGTACTTGATTTTGCAAGTAAAAGAAGTCAACCCCCGGATCGGACAACCCACACATAAACCATGAGATAAAGACTACACATTATTTAAAAGTTTTGATTTTTGATTTGCAACATATGCCTCACTATTTCCCTGTGTATGATAACCCCTATTTGTAGCAAACAAATTCACATCCCATGTCTGAATATAACCATTTGAATCATACCAACCATCAGCCATACATGTCTCAGGCAAAGCCGGAAGTGGATGAGGCTGAAAATCTGAATTACAAACAATATTTTCACGCAGCTGAGAATCATCCATAACTGGAACAATCTCTGCAAGATTTGACTCAGTATTTTCATGATTCTCTTCATCATCCTTGTCTATATCCTACAGATTAGACATGACATTCTCTTCTCTACACAAGAATTCATCCTCACTTGCATTAAGACACCAATTTGGAATGTACACAACATGAGACTCATCACAATTGTCCATTTGATCACTTTCAAGAAAGCTATCATGGCTACTTTTAACATCATCTTCCAGATTTTGTTTAAAAATTTTAGTATCCAAATTTTCAAAATGAAAAGATTCAAATGAAAAATCATCCCTGACCTCTTCGTGTAGCCATACTTCATTATCATCTTGCTCTGAAAAAGTGAAGGCTTCATATTCAACTTGCATACACTTCAGAGAATGGATGTCCAACACCTCATCTTTATGTTGTGTATCTTCAAGTTGCTCCTCATTGTAGGAAAAATTAAATGATTCCATTTCTGCAGTGGACAAGGAGGATAAAACAACACCATTTGCAATACCCTCTTTACAACTAGCATCATTGAAGGTTTGTTCATTTTCTACACCACTTGAGAGGCCTTTGGATTCATCATTATCTTCCTCATAATAAAAATAATAAGCTTCCATTCTTCTATTCACCTGAGGCTCCCTTCTACAAAACTGCTTTGAATCGAAAATAGTGAGGTTAAGACATTCAACAGAAGGATGCTATATTTTTGGGAATCTTATAGGCTGAAAGCTTTGTTTGGGCATATTAGATTTCTTCACAGGTTTGCTACCCAAATAGTTTACAAACTAATGTGCTTTCCATAACCCACTTAATATCAAATCATCTTCTATTTTCACAACCTCTTGTTGAGCAGTTTTAATATCATTTACTTTACTTCTTTTCAATTCAAACTAAATATCAGGATGCAAAGAGGAAATAAAAGTACCAAGATGAAGTTGCTCACTTGGTTAGATGGAGGCCGGGATCCTTTTGAGTAGCCGGTTGAATCTATCGACAAAATCCCTGATGGATTCATCTTATTTCTTTTGAATATTGAAAAATTGACATAGCAGGGCAGCTTCATCAATAGGACCCTTATATCTTGCCAAGAACTTAGTCTTCAATGAATCCCAATCAGTAATACACTTTTCTTCCAAATAATAAAACCAATCTGCTGTAGGCCCGGTAAGAGATTCAATAAATAACCGGACAAAAAACATCTTCACTTACCCCCAAATTTCCACATGCAACTGTGAATGCCAGAATGTGGTTTTCTGCATCTTGATGATTCTCTCCACTGAACTTTGGGAAATGCTTTCTTGATCCTTCAGGCAGAGGTGAAACCTGAGACAAAAAGAGAGGTCCAAAATGATTTCCCCATGGCTAAGGAGAAACCAATGCCATCGTGCAAATCTGGAAAATAAATCAGACCGGAACATTTGCTGAAATAAGTTGTTTTTGGACATGTTCCATTTCATAGAGCCGCCAGCCTCCGTCCTCGGGGAGGCACCTTCAAATTTATGGGAAAACAATAACACTGATCTTCAATTTCGAATCCCCAGTAGAGTCGCCAAAAATCTATTGGATAACAGATTTGTCCTTCTAAGAGAGTTGTGAAAATGACTCAGTATGCCTGAAATGAAGAACAAAAACGTAACTAACAGTTGCAGCATAGCTAGTCTTCTCTTTCCATGCAACTGTGCACAACTGGGAGATGATATCAATCTATTCTTCCTGAGGCTAGTTCAAATCAGGTTGCAGGACAGGCATGGGTTCACCATCCCAAGTCTCATTACTCGCAGGAAGTCCCATTTTGAAAATGTTTTGGTTGATAAAAACTAAACTCAGAGGTACCACCACCTTTCTCTGTAGATAAGCTGATTCAATTACGCCAGTAGGTAATGATGACTTTTAACTTGTTGATGTCATGCTACCACCTTAGTGAGCTCCATTACACTTGTCATTTAAGAGGTAATTAATGCATCATTGATTTTGTATGTTGAGAAATGAGTCTTAAGATTGGGTTCGTATTTCATAACTCTTGAAAAGACATTCTCATGATATGCCATATGAATATTCAAATAAGTTGGCGACGTTTTGAAAATTGGGAATCTATTGGAGGATCGCAGAGTCATGGAAAGGCAGAACCATTGAACCACATATAAGGAGTTATGGGGTTTTGAAAACCTCCGACAATGAATGAAGTCGGGCCATTGGAGCTCTTGCGAACTTTCAAACTATTAGAGTGATGTTCAAAAACTTTCAACTTCCTCGACAATAAGAGGAGTCGGAAGGTCGACTATTTCACGAACTTTTGAACTTTCAAATAGAAAGGAGTTAGAACTTTCTAAGGTTCATGAACCGGTGAGATCCCCGACAACAAAGAGTTGGAATTTCATAAAAGTTTTTAAACCTTTGAGCCACTAAAATTGATGACTTTATTTATCCTTAGAGCCATGTGTTGTTATATGGAGCCTAATCAGACTCAGAGGTTAAATTTTCCCCACTTTTATTGGTGTGGTTTCCCCCCAAATTCCTATGGGGTCAAGGGGCAGCGCCCCTTATGGGGGTTTCGGGGCAGCACCCCCAAGACAAGGTCAAGGGGCAGTGCCCCTTGCAGGGTCCAAGGACAGTGCCCCTGGCACGCTCCATGTCAAGATACAAGGCGGGGTTGAGGGGCAGCACCCCTGTGGGAGCTCGGGGGCAATGCCCCCAAAACCTCACACAGTTTTTTATTATTTTATAAAGGCATCGGGAGTTTATTTTTTATTGACTGATATAAAAAAACTCTATTTTGTAACTGACATAAGGCTTGATAAAAGTGGCTAAGGGTTAGGGTTTCTTTGATATTGTATTGTAACATTTGCAACAGTATTGAGTTGCAGGGATTACTGGTTGTAATCAGTTTGATTTACTAGATAATAATATTGGACTCTTTGTTGGTGGATGTAGCCCGAGTTTGGGTGAACCACGTTAAAACTTGTCTCTCACTGTTATTATTTCTATGTATTTTTCATTCCTCTGTTTAATCTTTATTTACATTTAATTGATATCTTCTACTGGCTAACCCTAACAAGTGGTATCAGAGCGGGTTGTTTTCGATTATCATCTATAGGAAGGTCTCACCATTGAGTGGGAGCAATGGCGAATGAGGGTAAATTAAAGGTCGATAAGTTTAATGGGCAAAACTATTAGTTATGGAAGATGCAGATGGAGGATTACCTCTATCAGATGGATTTATGGAGGCCATTGGAAGGAGTATCCAAGAAATCGGCAGGAATGATGGATGAGGATTGGAATCTTCTGGACAGAAAGGTACTGGGAACCATTCGGTTGTGCCTAGCACTATCTGTGGCATTCAATATAACAGAAGCGACGACAATAGATGAACTGATGAAAGCTTTGGCTAAATTGTATGAAAAACCCTCAGCCTCAAATAAGGTATTTCTCATGAAGCATTTGTTTAATTTGAAAATGATTGAAGGTGGATCTGTGACAGATCATTTAAATGAGTTTAATACGATTGTCAGTCAGTTAACTTCTGCAAAAGTGAAATTTGATGAAGAGGTGAGGGCTCTCTTGGTTTTATATTCTTTGCCAGAAAGCTGGAATAGCTTGGTAATGGCTGTAAGTAACTTTGTCTCTGGTTCAAACACTTTGAAATTTGATGATGTTGTTAGTGTTATCCTTAGCAAGGAAATGCGACAAAAAGATCAGGAGGGTCCACATCAGGTAGTGTTTTGAATGTAGAAAGCAGGGGCAGATCCAAGGAGAGAGGAAAAGGTTCTGGAGGTCATGGGAAGTCACGAGGAAAATCAAAGGATAAGAGATCCCAAACCAGAGGACAAAAGCATTGCTGGTACTGTGGGAAACCAGGTCATCTGAAGAAAGATTGTTGGTCTCGGAAGAATAAAGAAGGAGACAAACAAGAAGGAAATAAGGAGGCAAATGTGGTAAGTAATAAATCTGAAGATGATGCTTTGATTCTTTCCCTAGATAATGCTGATGATTCATGGGTTTTAGATTCAGGGGCCTCATTTCATGCTACACCCCATAGAAGTTATTTTCTTGATTATGTCCAAGGGGATTTTATGCTGGTTTATTTGGGAGATAACAAACCCTGTCATATTGTTGGAAATGGAAGAATTAAGATTAAGTTGTAGAATGGGAATCATTGGCTACTATAAGAGGTAAGACACGTTCCAAGGCTCAGTAGGAATTTAATTTCAGCAGGGCAGCTAGCTGAAGAAGGTTGCATTGTTACATTTACTGATAAAAATTGGAAGGTTTCAAAAGGTGCCTTAATAGTAGCAAAAGGTGTGAAAGTAGGCACCTTATATCTTTGTATAGGTCATATTGTTCCTTCTACTTTAGCTATTGCAGAGAAAAAACAAATAGGTTTAGGAACAGTTGCTCTAAGTTTGCAAGAAGAGACTGAAACAGTTGCTGCAGATTCTGAGACAATGATGTGGCATAACAAACTTGGGCATATCAGTGAAAAAGGTATGGAGGTGCTTCATTCTAAGAAAGTTTTACCAAGTCTGAAATGTATTAATATGGATTTCTGTGAAAGTTGTGTGTATGGCAAACAAAAGAGAGTTAGTTTTCTCAATGATGGGAAGCAAAAGAAAGATGAAAAGTTGGAGCTTGTGCATACCGATGTATGGGGACCGGCTCAAGTATCTTCTCTTGGTGGCTCTTGATATTATGTTACATTCATAGATGATGCAACTAGGAAGGTATGGATTTATTTCCTTAAGTAGAAACCTGATGTATTTGAAACATTTAAGAAATGGAGAAGCTTGGTTGAGAATGAGACAGGTAAAAGATTAAAATGTCTCAGATCTGATAATGGTGGTGAGTATTGCAGCAAAGAATTTGAAGATTATTGTTTCTTTAATGGAATCCATAGGTAGAAAATGGTTCCAGGGACTCCACAGGAGAATGGAGTGGCTAAACACATAAATAGGACAATAATGGAGCATGCAAGGACCATGATATTGCATGCTGGGCTGCCTTTAAACATGTGGGCAGAGGCTGTCAACACTACTATATATTTAATTAATAGAGGTCCTTCAGTTCCTTTGGGCTGTGGTATTCTAGAAGAAGCATGGACAGGTAAGAAGGTGAGTTATTCTTTTCTGAAAACCTTCGGATGTGAAGCATTTGCACATGTAGATTTTGAAAATTGAACCAAGCTGGATGTAAAATAAAAAAAGTGTACCTTTGTTGGATATGGCATTGATGAATTTGGTTATAGGCTTTGGGATTTTAAAAATTAGAAAATTGTGAGAAGCAGAGATGTTATATTCAATGAGAAGGTGTTGTACAAAGATTAGTTGCAGCAGCATGAGAAGAAAGAAAAGGATTATGTGGTGCTGGATGATACTCCAAAATTGATGTTCTAGTGGTTCCTCATGCTCCGCAACAGCAACAAGAAATACCACAAACTCCAGTGAATGTTAGACGGTCAACAAGGATTAGTAGACCTCCTGAAAGGTTTTCTCCCTCTTTGTATTCTATTTTGTTAACAGATGCTGGTGAACCAGAATGGTATGATGAAGCTATGCAGTTGGATACAGAGGTTCAGTGGGAGCTTGCAATGAAAGAAGAAATGGACTCTTTGCTAAAAAATCAGACTTGGGAATTATGTAAGTTGCTTGTAGGTAAAAAAGCTTTACCAAACAAATGGGTTTATAGGCCAAAAGAGGAAGATGGAGGTAAGAAAAGATTTAAAACTAGGTTAATTGTAAAAGGATTTGCACAAAAAAAAATATTGATTTTGATGAGATATTTTCTCCGGTTGTCAAGATGACTTCTATTCGTACTGTTTTAAGTATTGTGGTTGCTGAAGATTTGCATTTGGAATAGCTAGATGTGAAAACTACCTTTCTCCATGGTGATTTGGAGGAGGAGATATACATGGAATAGCCCTAAGGATTTGAGGTCAAAGGTAAGGAGAAACTGGTGTGCAGATTGAACAAGAGTTTGTATGGCCTGAAACAAGCACCTCGGTAATGGTATTTGAAATTTGATAGTTTTATGGCTGAGCAAGGCTACAACCAGTGTAATTTTGACCATTGTGTTTATTTTAAGAGGTTGGATAATGACAACTACATTATTTTATGTTTATATGTTGATGACATGCTTGTAGCAGGGTCTAACATGGATCACATAAGAGAGTTAAAACAACAGTTAGCATAGTCATTTGCTATGAAGGATTTGGGGGTAGCAAAACAAATCCTTGGTATGAAAATTTGTAGAGATAGGAAGAACAAAAAATTGACTCTATCTCAGGCTGATTATGTTGAAAAGGTGTTGTAGAGATTCCATATGGAGAATGCAAAAGCTGTCAGCACACCTTTGCCTAGTCATTTGAAATTGACTAAGGAGATGTGTCCAAAGACACAAGAGGAGGAAGAAAAAATGTCCAAGGTACCATATGCTTCAGCTGTAGGAAGTTTAATGTATGCCATGGTATGCATGAGACCAGATATTGCATATGTTGTAGGAGTTGTAAGTAGGTATATGAGTCATCCCAAATTGGAGCATTAGAATGTGGTAAAATGGATTCTTAGATATTTGAGAGGTACATCCAATAAACACTTTTGTTTTGGGGGCTCTAATACTGATTTAGCAGGTTATGTAGACTCAGATTTGGCAAGGGATATTGATACCAGGCGGAGTACTATAGGTTATGTCTTTACTATAGGTGGGACAACAGTGAGTTGGATTTCCAGGTTGCAAAAGGTGGTTGCTTTATCCACCACAGAGGTAGAATATGTTGCTGCAATAGAGGCAAGCAAGGAGATGATATGGCTACAATCTTTCATGGAATAATTGGGCAAATTGCAGGTTAATAGTTATTTGTTTACAAATAGTCAGAGTGACATACATCTTGCAAAGAATTTTGTCTTGCATTCAAAGACCAAACACATACAGTTGAGGTATCACTTCATTCGGTCGGTGTTGGATGATGGACAGTTAAGGCTGGAAAAGATACATACAGATGAAAATCTAGCAGATATGTTTACTAAGGCAGTGACAAGGGAGAATCTGAGCTCCTCTTTAGCTTTGGTTGGTCCTCAAGACTGAAAACAACAAAAATAGAATAGCAGAGTCTAGGGTGCTTATTTCCAGTGGGAGCTACAGGGTCAGCAATGTTATGATCAGTCTCCAAGTGGGAGATTGTTGTTATATGGAGCCTAATCAAACTCAGAAGTTAAATTTTCCCCACTTTTATCTATGTGGTTTCCCCCCAAATTCCTACGGGGTCAAGGGGCAGCGCTCCTTGCAGGGTCCAGCGAAGGCGCCCCTGGCGTGCTCCATGTTGCGATACAGGGCGGGGTCAAGGGGCAGCGCCCCCGTGGGGGCTCAGGGGCAACGCCCCCGAAACCTCACATGGTTTTTTATTATTTTATAAAGGCGTAGGGAGTTATTTTTTATTGATCGACGTAAAAAAACCCTATTTTGTAATCGACATAAGGCTTGATAAAAGTTGCTAAGGGTTAGGGTTTCTTTGATATTGTATTGTAGCATTTGCAACGATATTGAGTTGCAGGGATTACTGGTTGTAATCGGTTTGATTTACTGGATAATAATATTGGACTCTCTGTTGGTGGATGTAGCCCGAGTTTGGGTGAACCACGTTAAAACTTGTCTCTCGTTGTTATTATTTCTGTGTATTTTTCATTCCTCTATTTAATCTTTATTTGCATTTAATTGATATCTTTTGCTGGCTAACGCTAACACCATGGGTCTTCAAAAGATAATGTTTTGGCTTAAAAACTGGGCATTGTGCAGAATGAAGACAAGATCAGGCCTGTAAAAAGAATTTTTACCATCTTTGCAAAGATTAAATCATTTTCGTGATTCGGCAGGTTTGGGACATATAAGTGAATGCACTAAATTTTGAAAAATTTTGAGTTCAAGATTTGGGGCAACAACTTTGAAGAGACTTTTGCTCTGATATCCAAGATGGAGGCAATCAAAATGTTCCTTGCTCTTGCTGCTCATAATAACTTCAAGGTATATTAGATGGATGTTAAGTCATCTTTCCTGAATGGTGATCTAGAGAAAGAGATTTATATTGAACAACCAGGTGGTTTCCAGATATCAGAAGATCTGGACATGGTGTGCAGACTCAAGAAGACTTTGTATGGTATCAAGCAAGCACCTAGGCCTTGGTATGCTTGGCTAGACAAGTACTTACTTTAGCATGGCTTCAAGAAAGGTACTACAGATAGCAATCTTTACATCAAGGAAGAAGGAGACATGATATTGATAGTTGTGGTATATGTCGTTGATATCATCTTTGGTGGAGATGATGATATGTGTAAGAGGTTTGTAGAGGAGATGCAAAAAGAGTTTGAGATGTCTATGATTGGTGAGATTTCTTTCTTCCTTGGACTTCAAATTGCTCAGCTAGATGATGGTGTTGGAATATAGAACCACTGAGAGGGGGGTAAATCATTGGTTCAGGAAAAACCTTGATTTATCAATTCTTGAAAACACTCAGAAGAACCCACTTATTTCAACAAGTCAAGTCACTTAAAAGACAATGTGAAATACCTTTAGACACAATGCAGATTAGAGTGTTATGAAGACAATAAAGAACACATTAGAGATAGCAAAGACAAGTCACATAGAACACCAAAGAAAACACACCTCAACACAAGTTTTAAGTGGAAAACCCTTAAAAAGGGAAAAACCACTGTTCAATCTCTCAAAGCTTTTTATTACTATCTCACTGACAACAAAACCTCACTAGTTACAATCAAGTCTCACATGGAAAAACATCACCAATTGAAGCACCAAATTAAATACACTCCTCTTAAAGAAAATATAAATACTGAAGAATACTCTGCTTATGCAGATCATAAACAATATTAGGAACTTCTCTGCATATCTCTTACAACAAAATATCTCCTAATAACAAAACCCTAATCTCACCTCTTCTCATGCAAAGGATAATACTTCAATGCATCACACATCTTTACATTACACAATAATATATACATATACTATGTCAAAATCTCTATCTACATATACATAGTTATACTCTTCAGGAATGCATACTTTCACTGAAAACAACCAACCTTTACAAAGGAAAGAAACTCCCTTTAACCATCGCTAAAAAAATAGTTAATAAAACTGTTAACAACTGCAAACAACCAAAAGACAGGCATTAGGTCATCAAATTTAGGTCTTTGAGGAGTAGTCGTTGTTGTTTGAACTGAAGCCATTGATCATCGAGTTTGCTCCATCACCAATCAAATGTCTGTCATTGATTCTTGTATTGTCGCCTGATCAAAAATAGATGTTGGGAGAGCCCGGTTCCTACAAGCTCGAGGGGTCTTTCACCCAACGACCTTGACCCCCTCAAGTCATAACTTAAGTTATATGTGACCTGAGACAGCCAATCACCTCCAAAACATAACAAAAGTGTACCCATCACTAAACTTGCACTTTGAGCCTTTAAGGACTTAAAATACTCTTAGGGTTTAACGCTTTTCAAACCCTAAATAGCAAACCTCAAACAATTACATCCTCAACAAATTATAGAACCTTCACCTACCATTAGAACACAGTATTTGCAGGGGACATAGAGTCAGTAACTTTGAAGATGAATCCAACAAAAGGTTTGAGATTAGAAGGAATAGAACATTAGGGTTTAGAACTAGGAGTTCAACCAATGACAAACCCTAACTTCTATTCAAACCTTTAAAGACTTGAAACCTGTTTATTTCATGATCTCTGTTTGTCATCACTTTACAACTAATGAAGACTATAAAGAGATACTGTGAAGTCTTTTTAGACTTGATATAAAGGAAAACTTTGACAAGGTATAGACATTAGGGTTTCAAGACATAGGAAGGCATTAGGACTTTAGAGCACCATTGCAACTATGACTTTGTACTTCAACACATATCCAACTTGAATAAGCCATCAAGAAACCTATCCTTAAAGGACACTACATAGGAACCACCCTTATGAGAGATCAACTTTGAAACTAGCTTGCAAAGGTTTTAGGGCTAGGAGTGCATAACCACTGATCCATAAAAATGTGCAACTTTTCAACACTTCAACAAGTGAATATAATGCAGAGACACCATCTTCAAACATCATTGACATCAATGACAAATTGATGCCAACAGATGGTATCTTTATTTTTCAAGCTAAGTATGTGAAAGAATTGTTGAAGAAGTTTGGTATGGAGGATTCAAAACCAATGAGTACTCCCATGGTCACTGGATGCCACTTGAGCAAGGATGATGAATCTCTGGAGGTGGATCAAACTGTCTATAGATCTATGATTGGAGGATTGTTGTACTTGACTGCTTCTAGACCTGATATTATGCATACAATATGTGTGGTTTCCAAATATCAAGCGAATCCTAAGAAAACACATGAGAAGGCAGTGAAAAGGATATTCAGATACTTGAAAGGATCTCTAAATTATGGATTATAGTATCCAAGAGGTAATGACTTTGATTTGAGTGCCTACACTGATGCTGATTGGGCTAGTTGTGTTGATGATAGAAGAAGTACAAGTGGTGGTGCTTTCTTTTTAGGAAGAAGATTTAGTGTTCTTATCAACTACAGAGGCAGAGTATATTGCAACAGCATCCTACTGTACACAAGTTTTGTGGATGAAGCAAACCCTAAAGGATGTCAAGGTATTGTATGATGAGCCCATTCTTATTTGTGTGACAATACAAGTGCTATCAATATTTCCAATAATCTAGTGATGCATTCTAGAACCAAGCATATAGCAATTAGGTATCACTTTTTGAGAGAGAAGGTTGCAGATAAGGAAGTGAAGATGGAATATGTTCCAACAAAGGATCAGATTATAGATATTTTCACAAAGGCTCTTGCAAAGGAAACTTTTGAGGATCTCCACTAGAGGTTAGGGGTAATTGCCCCTCCTTCTAGCTAGATGCATAGTGGTGCATCTGTCCAGGGGGAGTTCATGTTATATCTTGTTCCTGGCCTGATTATGGCTACCGCTCAGGGGGAACAGGTAGTGGTTGCTGATGATATGGGAAGTTTGTTTGCTACAAGAAGTAGTTATGCCCTAAGGATGAATAAGTTTCCCTTTGTCCTTGATGTCAAAGGGGGAGAAATGTGTTGGTATGTGTTGCAATCAATGCCAAAGGGGGAGATTGTTACACATATGGTTCCTAGGGTTGTCATTGATGTCAACACTGTCACAAGGTTGTCATTGATGCCAACACTAGCTTGGATGTGTGATGGTGTTCATGGATGGATGTCATGTGTTGGAAACATGCTGGTGTTGTCATTAATGTCAACCTCTAGCAGGTAGTTCACTTGGTTTCCAAGTTCTTTTGAGAAATTTTGAATATAGGTGTGCAATGTGACCAAGGTGTGCTCAGTGTTGTGTTGCACATTTTTTCATAGTTGAAGATATGATTGTATGGTTTGGAAGTAGTGATCAAAGGTATTTAGAGGTGTTATATCTAGAATTTCAAGTTCTAGATTGTGCGGGAGTAGAAGATGTGTTTGACAAAGTGCTTGACTATGAAGAAGGTTGTCTGGGAGAAAAGGGAGTGCTCCGCATTTCTCTGTGTTAAGGTATCTCATCTTATAAATCTGGGAAAGTGCTTATATTATCTATATCTACCTTCACTTGAAGTTTCTAGTGTTGGGGTGCTCTACAAGTTTAGTTCTTGTGTTGGTGTTCAGTAGCAGTGTATCCTGATGTGCAAAATGAAGGCATTATTTATTTCAAGTGGTTGTGGCAGTATTGTAGATGATTTTGATGATGTTGTATATCTTGGGAAGGTGTGTGAATGTTGTGGAGTGTCTCTCTCTGGTCCGCATGATGTTTTTAGACTTGGAGAATCATGGATGTGGTCGTTAGTTTAGGTTTGGCTAACCTGACCTACTAGCACCATTTGCGGAGGTACTTCATGGATTGTGGATATGATAAGAAGCTTGGTGATACAGATTTGAGTCCTAGTTAACCCTTGACATGGTCTACTTTCACTTCTTTCCACCGTGGAAGTATTTAGTTCTAACCTAATTGGTGTTGCACGTTTGAGGTGCAAATGCTTCATTAGGATCGACCTAATTCATATAGGTCTTCATTGTAGATGGTATAAATGAAAGATGAAGTTAAGTGGAGAAATATAGAGCAGATAATGCGAATGTAAATCAAGGGTAGTGAGTTGTGTATGAGCGTAAATGCTTATAACTTTGGAATGTAGTGAGCAGAAGGTGTCTACATTTCAGTGTGCTTGAAGTTACTGGAGGCAGTGAGCCAAAGGTTACAAATAGAAAGAAGTGGCAATGGTGGATTTCTCCTGTTACTTTGAGATAGCGAATCTCTTTGTAATAGTCTTCTTTCTTCTCTCTTTTGGGCATTGAGCCTTTCTTTTGGGTAGTGAGCCCTTGGCAATGAGCCTATTTATTTTCAGTGTTGCTATTCATATATATGTGAGCTAATCCTCGCTGTGGTTTTTCCATTCTTGGGTTTTCCATGTAAAACTGGTGTTCTTATGTGTTTGCATTGATGCTTCATATGTTTACATTCTGCTAATGCATAACAAGTGATTGATGTTTGGGATTGCTTTGAGGGTTTAATGTTTTAATACACAACTGATTCACCCCCCCTCTCAATTGTCTTGTGCATTCTAACAATTGATATTAGAGCCATGTTCCCTGAAGAAGCTTAACTGCTTGGGGTAGATCCAGATGGTACACAGGAAAGGTATGGAGGTTCCAGTGTTTGATGGAACAAATTATGCTTTTTGGAAGACTAGGATGGAAAGATTTCTTGTCTCACTAGGATATGGTGTATGGAAGATAGTTGACAAAAAGTATGCTATATCCTAAAGGTCCAAAGGATGAAGATGAGATTAAAGAATATGAGAAAAATGGCAAGGCAAGCAGTTCTCTTTTGAATAATCTTTTTGATTCTGAATTAGTGAAGGTAATGAGCTACAAAACTGCAAATGAGATTTGGAAGAAGCTGGAAAGTATCTATGAAGGAGATGACAAGGTCAAGAAAGAAAAGATGCAAAATTTGAAGGCCAAGTTTGAAACCCTAAAGATGTCAGAGGATGAAAATATTGCAAGCTACATGCAGAGAGTGGATTAAGTTGATAACTCCATCAATGGTCTTGGTGGAAAGCTGGAGGAAAGTGAAGTGGTAAAGAAGGTACTAAGAACTCTTCCAAAAACTTATAGTGATAAAGTTTCTACTATTGAAGGAACTCAAGATTTGGATCAGTATTCTAGGGATCAAATGTTTGGTACTCTAACTACTTTTGAGATAAGAGAATTTGGTCAAGATGATTCAAGAAAAGAAACTACTTTTAAGGATAGCAAGATAGAAAAGAATGTTGAATCGGATCTAGATGACTTTGATGAAGTGGAAGCAAATTTTGTAAGCAGATTGAAAAAGGGCTTTGGAAAATACAGAGGTAAGTTACCTTTCAAATGCTTTAACTATGGAAAGATAGGTCATTATGCTTCAAAATGTCTGATCAAAGTTCCAAATGACAAATATAAGGACAATAAAGGTAAATCTTTTAGAAGAAGTTATTATGTTAAGGAAGATGATAGCATATTTGATGATGAGTCTGACTATCTGGATGGTGAAAGTAATGAATGTTTGTTTATGGCCTTGAATGATAGAGCTAATTTTGAAAGAGGTATGAAGAAAATTGCTCCAAAAATAGAGCACAATATCAAAGGAGCTTTGGTAACTTCTTTTCATGCAAGAGAAGAGGAAAACCATTGGTTAATTGATAGTGGGTGTTCAAATCATATGACTGGTGATAAGAATAAGTTTTTGAAGCTTAAGAAGTATGGTGGAGGTTTTGTTAAGTTTGGAGATGATGCATCTGCTAAGATTTGTGGAAAAGGTTCAATCAATTTTGATGACAAGCACAATATAGATGATGTCCTTTATGTCAAGGGTCTCTAGCATAATCTTTTAAGTGTAGAAAAAATGTGTAGCAGAGGATATAACTTTGTATTTCAGAATGGTGGCTATGTAATAAAAAAAGAAAACTCTAGAGCTCTGGTTGCTACAAGAACTAGGACAAAAGGAAATGTATATCAGCTCAAAAGTGCTAATGGTATTGTTGTGATGCTCACAACACGCCCCATTTTACTCAGCAAAATGAGAACCCCTGCTGTAGCTGGCTTTTGGTTGCTTTTTTGTGTGGGTTTTGCTTGGTGGTGAAAGGGGAAGAGGAGCTGAAAATACAAACCTTGTTAAAAATAAGGAAAATTTGCATTTGGGTACCAGGTCAAAGTATAGGTGAATTCCTTGTTGAAAATAAACAGGGGTTATTTTTTGAATTATTCTAAAATTCGCTATATTTTGCAAGTTATTGTTGTTTTTGGTAAATGTACAATTAGAGGGTTTGTGCCTTGTGTATACAAAGTTCTTTGTATATGCAAGGTCGTTTCTTATACAAATGCATTTGTATATCGTGCTTTTGTGTTGGTCGCAAAAGGGGAAGTCATCGGGTTTTCTTATTTTGTTGCTTTTTCCTTGTATGCATTTAAGAAATGTTTTATACATACATATAGGGTGGACCCGAAGGGAGTTAGGTTGGAATGTATAAACGTTGCAATCCACTATGTATATTTCAGTTTGTATATTTGACAAATGGAAGACATACAAGTAAATATACAAGGGATTATACATAGCACGGAACTGAAGAGGTATTAATGTTGGTATAATCGATGTATGTTTGGCACTTGTATATTTGGCGGATGCGAAATATACAAACTAGAGATACAAAGAATCATATACATCACGAAATTGAAATGTTATCAAATGGTGCATAATGATTGTATACGTTGGGTTTTGTATGCAAGGTATCGGGAGGCATGCATTCCACTTTATACAATGCAAGTTTGAGGGTAAAGCAAATTTTGGTAAATACAATGTATCGGGACTTAATGAATATCAGGTATACATTGTGTTTTATACAAGGTAGAATTAAGAAAGGTTCAAAGTTCAAGTGAATAAATAGTTAATTCCATCACTTGTATATCGGGGTTTGTATATTTGGATGAAATGAAATATACAACGAATTATACAAACACTTTATACAAGCCAGAATCGAGGCAATTATGGAGTAAAGAAAAATTTGTTGTATGTTTTGTCTTTGTATGTTTTGAGTATACAAAGCAAAATATACAAAGCTTTTATACATTGCGGAGTTGAGGGTATATACAATGCAGGTTATAGAAAGTTCAAAGTCTGAAGGTTTAATGCAAATATCATGTACATCGCGGAGGCACGAAGGAAAGGTAAGGTGGGTCCCAGCGTTTATACATTTGTTGCTTGTATAGTAAGAATGTATATTTTGTGATGTACAAGCGGATGTACATTCGGAGATGCAAGGCAGAAATACAAGCCGGATGCCAGAAAAGAGTTAAAAACAGAGAAGTCCTTGTATATTTGGTGTTTGTATGTTTATAATGTACAATCCCGATATACAAAGAATCAAAGGGCATTGCGAAAGAATAAAGGGTAAAGAATGTTTGTATATGCGATTATACAATAGAGGATACAGGCAAGATATACAAACCAAAAGATACAAAGAGGTACGGAAAGCGGAAAAGGCAAAAGTGTTAGTTGGTTCTTTGCGCAAAATGTTTGTATATTTTTTAAAGATACAACGAAGAGATACAAAGAGAACATACAAGGAAATATACATAAAAAAGAATGTATGCAGAATTTGACTAACAGTAACAAAGGGTCCAAAAAACATAAACACTGAATTGAAAGATGGAACCGTAGAGCATTAATGGATGTAATTAATGTGGGCCTAACACTCAAGAAAAGAAGGATTTAATGAGGGTTAGGGCAATTTTAATGTTATTTTGCTTTTGAGATATACTGTTAAGACTGAAAATTGCAGAAAAGAAGACTGTTGCAGTAATTGAGCAGAATTTACTAGAGCAGCAAAGCTACAGTAGCTAAAAAAGGTGAAAACAGTAAAGTAAGTCAACAACAATGGTAAACGGTCACAACAAATAGGTATTTATCAAAAACACCGTTTCCATTTCTAATGGTAAAAAGCGAAGTTAATTTCAGTAATTTTGGGTTTAAAATGCATGCATTTGTGAAAAGTTATTGTTTTAACTGTGAATCAGCTAAATAGAGCTTAGGAGCTAAAGGGTAGAGAAAACATAAAAGATAAATGAGGTTAGGGTAAAATGGTAGAAATTGAGATACACAGTAAAAACCCTAAACATGAATATGAAGCGAAGATTGAGAAATGTATGTTTCCACAAGATGGCCCCAAAACAAAAGAAGGACGCAGGGGACGAAGACAAGAAAGAGAGAAAGCCACAGAAAGAACTGAAGAAAGAGGAATTGCCTCTGCACAGAGGTTATCCATCCCTGATTAGTGAAGCTAGAGTAGGCACTGACATAAACATAGGGACCTACGATGCTGATGATGTCCTGAAGAAGATCACCACTGCGGATGCGACTCCATATATGAAGTGTATCTGGGAGAGTGGGTTATACCGAGCTGCGGGTTTCTCATTGGCGATGGAAGCAGGGATTTGTGCTTAGACTATGTAATTATGTATAACCCGAGTACCAGGATGGTTATGCTATATGATAAAGTAATTGCTGATTTGACTCCAGAAGGAATTGCTAACACTTTTGGGTTAAAGATCACTGATAAAATGACAGACATTGATATTGATAAATACAACGAGGGCTTCTACACAAATGAGAAGGAATGTAAAGGGAAGATATTCCATGGGTGGTATAATGTAGAGAACAAACCAAAGGCTGTGGCCAAGATACCCAAGAATTTAATGAGGATATGCTTCAAGGAGGAGATTTATTTGATGGTCACCATGCTGAGCAGGCTAGTTGGATTAAGGGACAGAACCAGGTGTGAACCATGGATGTTCACAGTCATTGAATTTATAAGGTTGGGACAAAAAGACCAAGGGCAAATCCATTGGGCCAAGGCCATTAGTACTGCTATTTGGAGGCAAGCCATGAGGAGGCAACAGAAGAGCCTGCCCTTCTATCTATCTTCTTATATGTTATATGCATGTGCTGTAGCGGTTAGGCCTCATATTCATGGAATAGAAAGGGTAGGTACCCTGGGAAATGGTCCAGATCAAAAGTTAGTATATGAGCATTACCTTGTCTTGTAGGAGGGAAATGCATTGAAGAACTTTGCTCTGGTTAATGATGTTTTCTATACCTACATGGTAAGGATATTGAGAGAGGAACCAGGCAATAGACTGTCTAAGGATGCAGAAAGTGCAATTGGATTGCACAGTTCTTGGTTCATACAATTTGAACAGTTCACTTACATAAGGACTGAGGGTTTTGAGGGGAAGCCATTTATGCTTCCCAGGTATCCTTCTGATAAACTAATAGTGCTAGAGTTTTCTAGGCAAAACTTGAATATTTTCAAGATGTACAAGAGGAAATTCAATAACAGGGGAAATGTAAAGTTACCATGGGCTATCGGGAGAAACTCCTGTTACAGTGAAGAAGTTGCTAGTTATTCAGAGCAGGAGCTGAGGTATTATGGTTTAAAAGAATTTGATTTAGCAAGGAAATTTGATCCCTTCCACAGAATCCAAAATTTTGTAAATAAAAACTATAAACATCAAGTACACATTGAGGATTTCTGGGCAGACTACAAAAATGACAAAGAGGTGAGGAAAAGAGCCCACAAAAGATTGATTATTGAGCAGATGAAGTCTATTGGCAACATATATGTGCCCCCTAAGGTACAAGATGATGAAAGGTTGTTACACCATAGTTATGCACAGGCAAGACAGGCTCCCATTACGGAACCTGATTGGTCAAAGCCATGGAATACATCTCTGGATGTATTGTCTGAATCAATAATTTTGTTTTCAAAAACATGGCTGAAGGATAAAATTGAGGAACTTAAAGCTGAGGGTATAACAGTTACATACCCACAAAAGGGTAGGAAAAGAAAGATAGAGCCCACTGAAGACTTACAGTGCTTCTATGAGAAGAAAAGAAAAATTGTTGAAGCAAGGATAGTAGAAAAGGATAAAAATGCTACACTAATGGATCCCTATGCACTGGGAATATCAGTAGCAGTTGCATTAGAAATGTTTGTGGATCCAAAGTCCATGAGCCATGAGATTAGTGCAGAGGAAACATAGGCTGCAAAAGAGGCAGCAGGACAATAGCCAATGAGGGCAATCCCAATAAGTTTGTCTAAGGGTGAGTCTTCAAAACCAAAAGATACAATTGGAGCCCAAGAAGTAGGGGAGAAAATGAGAAGTATGTCTAGTACTTTTGCTCCAATGGAACTAGGACAAACATTCATAAAGGTGAAAACAGAGCTGGCTGAAGAGAGGCAGCAGGAATCAGGAGCACAAAAGGACAAGCAGACTATGCACACTGTGAACATTGTAAGCAGTGACAGTGAGGAAGGAGTGATGTTCAGAGGGAAATAAATTGACATAGGGGAGACCTTCAGTGATTCCCAAAGTGAAGAAGAAGAGTCAAGTGATTTCCTCAGTGAAGAGGAAGAATCAAACCTGCAAGCTGAAAGGGAAATGGAACAAAATATAGAAATTGAAAAAGAGGAGGTGCAGGCAGAAGCAGGATCTGTTGATCCATTTGATACTCTAGTACTGCCAGAAATCATTAGAGATGTGCAAGAGGAAGCACATAAGATTGAAGAAACTGAGAAAGAAAAATCATCTGAAGAGGTAAACACAGAAAGACATGCAACACAAGAGGACACCTCAGAGGTGGATGCATTGGATATGCTAAATATGTATGACGAGCCTAGTGAAGAAGAAAGGAATGAAGAAAGTGTGCAAGACCAAGGATAGGAAACAAAGGGAGAGAGCACAAGAGAAGGGTCCCCTGCATATACAGAACAAGTACAAGAAGAAGAAATAGATAGAGCACAGGATGAGATCAAATATCCTGGGGAGGTAGGGGGAACAGAAAAGGAAGATGAAATAAAGTAGATGAACAAGCAGAAGAGATTAATCTGTAAAATGAGGAACAAATAAATGAAGAAGAAGTTCCTAAAATCCTGAAGAAGAAGCTGAAGATGGAGGGGACACTGAGATAGAAGGAGAGGGAGATGAAGCTGAATCAAAAGGGCAAGGAGAGGACCCTATAGGAAAAGAGCTCCCACTTCCGCAGGAACAACAAGAAGAACAACAAGAGGAACCACTTCAACAACAAGAACAACAGCAAGAGCAACAACATGAACAACAGCAACAGGAGGAAATTGGAATAGATAAACCTCATGAAGAGATGATTGATGCAGAGAAAGCTGCAGAAGGCATAAAAGAGGTACCTACTTGGCTGGAAGGAGAGATAAGGAAGGAGAAGAAAGAAATACATCTAGCTCCTATTGACATCAAAAGCTTATTGGGGAAAAAACTACTCCAAGAAGAGAAAAGAGAAAGTCTAGGATGATGTCTGCAATACAGAGGGATCCAGATGGATCTAGAACCCTAAACCTAGCCATACCACAGAAAGACAAGGAGAAAGGTGAAATTACCTTGGAGGAATATAAAGTACTAAATCTAGACCTCAGGCATTCTACAAGAGAATAGCACATCGCTGAGTGGAAAGATATGAACCAGGTGACAGCAGAAATGCTGAGGAAAGACAAAAGTAAACAGGAGGTATTGAAAGGACACATTGTCCAACTCAAGCAATTCATTCAGGGGATATTTGACCCCAGGGCCACAATGCATCTAAAGAGGAAGTGCAGGACATGGAAAATAAAAGGTTCAAGGCCAACATTTTTGATGAATGGTTTCATGATTTTTTACAAAAGGGTGAACAAATAATAGGACAGGCTGTGAGGAGTTGGAAAGTGGCCACAGAAGAGAAGAACAAATGTATGGTATTAATAAATAATTGTCAAGTAAGAGTAGAAGAGTGCAGATCTGAAATTGAACAATTGACTGAAATTGACAAAAGGGCAGAAGAATTAATAAACGAAGGGGCACTCATTGTCACATTGGCAAATCAAGTGCCAAAGATAATTTTGGAGCTCAAATTTGAAGAGGATAACCTCGAAAGAAATGCAGTAGTCATGCAAGAGCTGGTAAAAAGAGCAGAAGAAATGATAAGAATGCATAGGAGGATCATAGAAAGACTCTTACAGCATGAATGTGCAGAAATGCTAGCCTATGACATAGACAGAGCATTGACAGAGTTCAGGGCCATATCACACCCTCTACGGAAAATCCTGATGCAATCCTCAGCAAGCAGATGATGGATACATTGATGGAAGAGAAGGCCAAAATGAAGAAGTACAAGAAAAGAAAAGAAAACTTAGAGAATGAAGAAAAAGAGTTGAAAGAAAAGGTGGTGATGCAAGAGTTCATTTTAGCAAAAAGTCCAGGAGGGAACCGCGCCTTTGTGGAGGGTGTGATTGACAATTTCAAGAAATATTTGAAGAAAGGGTAAGAAGGCAGGAGCAAAGAATTTTGAGAGGAAATCAAATGAAGAGCCTCGGCGGGAAAAGGTCACATGAAATGGGAATCTTATTTGTGAAAGATTCCAAGAGCATCCTTTGAGAGGAAAAGATGCCAAGTAGTGGATTGACACACGGTTATGGAATGAAGGCACACCATTGGTCAGTGATAAAAGGACCTTAACCGTAGAATCGTGGTTGTAACCGTAGAATGGACGTTGTAACCGTAGCAAGGGAGGGAATTCAAATTCTATATAAGAAGCATTGCTACTTGTATATTATTTACACAGGGATTTTTAGCATTTAGCCAGAAATTGTAAATTCTTTCTGAGAATTTTGGAGTAGAATATTTTAGTTTAGAGGAGGTCACCTGTTGTCTGCATTAAGGAATGCGTGGAATATCCATCTTTCTTAATGTATATGTAAAGCACTGTAAGTTTTGGTATATTCGATTAATAAAGCTAAGAGTCATTCCTACATTATAAATCTTGTATGACTGTGTTTTGAATATAAGTGAATCTAGAAGTCTACGTCTATTTTCTGAGTGTCTTCTAGCTCTTCCTTGCATTTAAAATAATTTCTCTTAAAGCTCGCAATCTTGAATGCAATATTCATAAAAATACTTAGGATATTTGCATTTAACGATTTAGTCTGCTGGTTTAATTGAATCTACTGTATTTCTTACTGTGTGCATACTAGAATGTTTAGATCCTGTAGTGAATGATGGTGAATTTAAATTTCTCTAACTTTTCCCAGCAACTTTGAAATACTTAGCTTAAACGTTGAAATCTAAAGGAGATTATCTGACATTTGAAGAATTTAAGAGCAATAAGTTGATATTTGATAATCTTCATAAATAGTTGAAAAGCAAAGCATGTTTGAATATAAATCATATAAAGCTTTGAGGTACAGTAACGATTTTATGCAAATGAATAATTAGAAAGTTGATATTTGTATTGGTTTGCATAATAGGAGTCCAGTAGGTCACAAACCCACTTTAAATCACGTAAGGCCCCTTGCATATTACAGCTTCATAATAACCTACTGAATGGTCCAACAGGTCAAGACCTGACCAATAAGGAAACTTGGGATCAAGTAATCTTAGTTGATTTCTTTGTATCTTTCAAGATAGTTGGGTTCATTTATGAATTTTAACTTTTGTTATGAGTGTGTAAAAAACAATCATCAACAGGTATGTGCTTCATGACACAAACTAATGAATGTTGGCTATGGCATAGAAGAATGTGTCACATCAATTTTGATAGTCTAGTGAGAATCAGCTCTACTCAAGTTGTGAGGGATCTACCAAGAATTACAAAACCTATCAATGCAACCTGCAAGGAATATTATATTGGGAAGTAAACAATGAAGAATTTCAAGATCAAAGAACATTCTACCACTAGACCTCTGGAGTTAGTGCATACAGATTTGTGTGGACCTACAAGGGTAGGAAGCTTTCAAGGTGACAGACCTATTTCATGTTGTTAATTGATGATTACTCTAGAATGACTTGGGTAACTTTTCTCAAAGAAAAATCAGAAGCTCTATATAAGTTTAAAGCAATTAAGGCTATGGTTGAAAATGAAATTGATCTGAAAGTCAAGTGTTTGACATCTGACAAAGGTGGTGAGTTTACCTCCAATGAGTTCTTTTGTGAAGATCATGGAATAAAGAGGCATTTGTTAGCCCCTAGGACTCCTCAGCAGAATGGAGTGGTGGAAAGAAAAAAAGGATTGTTCAGGGAGCAGTAAGGACAATGTTGAAAGAAGAAAATCGACGAGATATCTATTGGAGAGAAGCTATTCACACTGCAGTCTACATACAAAACAGAGTGCAAGTAAGGGTCAACAGTTCAAAGACTCCATATGAACTAAGGTATGGAAGAAATCCTACTGTAAAATATTTTAGAGTGTTTGGAAGCAAATTCTACATTAAGAGAGATGAAGAAAACTTGGGAAAGTTTGATACAAGTTCAAATGAAGGAATCTTCCTTGGATATTCCACAAAGAGCAAGGCTTATAGGTGTTATAACAAGAGGCTAAAGAAGCTAGTTGAAAGTGCAAATGGAAAAGTGGATGAGTAACCACATCAAAGCTCAATATTGATAGAAGGATATAAATCTGATGACCTCCCTTGTAGAGATGAAGAAAGAGAAGAAGAGAAGGAAAAGGAGAAGCAAGTTGAAGAAGAAGAGGCTCCATAAAGGATTCCTAATACCCCCAAGTATGTGTAGAAGAATCATTCTAAAGATCAGATCATTGGATATAAGAACAAAGGTGTATTAACAAGAAGAAATATTGTTGTGGCAGATGAACAGGTAAATTTGTCCTTATTGTCTAAAATAGAACCCAAAACAGTGACTGAAGCATGCAAAGATGAGCATTAGATCAAGGCCATGGAAGAAGAATTGATGCAAATTGAGAAGAATCAGACTTGGGAAGTTGTCCCTAGACCAGCAGACAAAATTGTGATAGGAACTAAATGGGTCTTCCAGGACAAATTGAATGAGAATGGAGTAGTCAGAAATCTTGTGTGTAAAAGCTACTCACAAGTGGAAGGAATAGATTATGAGGAAACATTTGCTCCAGTGGAAAGATTGGAGGCCATTAGAATGTTCTTGGCCTTTGCAATTCATAAGGACTTCAAAGTCTATCAGATGGATGTGAAATCTGCATTCTTGAATGGAGAATTAGAAGAGGAAGTATACATTAAACAACCGGAAGGCTTTTAGTTATCAAACAATCCAAATATAGTCTGTAGATTGAAGAAGGCATTGTATGGACTCAAAAAGGCTCCTAGAGAATGGTATGCAAGGTTGGATAGGTACTTGCTGGAACAAGGTTTCAAAAAGGGAACTGCAAATAGCAATCTGTATTTCAAAGTTGAAGAAAATAAAATCTTGATTGTGGAGGTATATGTTGATTATATAATCTTTGGAGGAAATGAAGGTATGTAGAAGAGATTTGCAGAAGAGATGCAGAAAGAATTTGAAATGTCAATGTGTGGGGAAATGAATTTCTTCCTTGGGTTATAAATCAGTCAATCAGAAAAAGGTATTTTCATTTCACAGTCAAAGTATGCTAAGGAAATGTTGAAGAAGTTTGGAATGGAAGACTCCAAACCGGCGTGTACTCCCATGACTATTGGTTGTAAGTTAAGCAAAGATGATGAATCTCCTAAGGTAGATCATAGCAAGTACAAATCAATGATTGGTGGACTATTATACCTAACTGCTACTAGACCAGATATCATGCATGCAGTTTGTCTTGTAGCTAGATTTCAAGATGATCCCAGAGAGTCACATGTTTCAACAGTAAAGAGGATATTTATTTACTTGAAAGGCACTCCAGAGTTTGGCCTCTGGTATTCCAAGGATATTGATTTCTCCTTGAGTGCATATACAAATGCAGATTGGGTAGGATGTACAGATGATAGAAGAAGTACAAGTGGTGGTGCTTTCTTTCTGGGAAGCAAAATTGTTTCATGGTTAAGTAAGAAGCAGTACTTAGTGTCATTACCTACTACAGAGATAGAGTACATTGCAGTAGAATCTTGTTACACACAAGTGTTATGGATGAAGTAGACATTGAAGGATATCAACATGTCATATGATGAACCTATTCCTATCTTACGTGATAATACAAATGCTATCAACATTTCAAAGAATCTTGTAATGAATTCAAGGACAAAGCCTATTTCAATCTGATATCACTTCCAAAGAGAGAAGGTTGCAAAGAATGAGGTGAAATTGGAGTATGTGCCTATGAAGGATCAAGTTGCAAACATCTTTACAAAGGCTCTTCCTAAGGATACTTTTGAGTATCTCTGACAGAAGTTAAGGGTTATTGCCCCTCCTTTTAACTAGATGCATAAGTGTGTGCATTTGTCTGGGAAGCATTTCAACATACATTTTTGGTTTTGGATTGATGTTGAAGGCTACCTCTCAAGGGGAGCAGGTAGTGATACTATTGGTTGGTACAGTCAGATGGAGCATATCTTATGACCCTATGGGGTAGAGTGCAGAAAAGCAGGAGCAATGAAGATAGAGAAAGTACTTGTTGGTGTTTTAGTTGTTTCCCTTTGCCATTGATGCCAAAGGGGAGAGAGTTAAAGTGTTGAAAAACCATTATGCAGGAAAATGTGTGAAGAGTAAGAATTGCTCCAATCAGGGGGAGTACTACTGAGCTGTTGATTGATTGCTTTAGGTCTTGATGGTTTTTTAAAAAGTTGGTGCTACCATCAATGACAAAGGGGGAGATTGTTGGAAACCTTCTAGTGTTGTCATTGATGTCAACCTCTAGCAGGTAGTTCACTTGGTTTCCAAGTGCTTTTGAGAAAATTTGAATAAAAGGTGTGCAGTGTGATAAAGGTGTGCTTAAATTACTATTGTGCTCTACATTTGTTCATAGTTGATGAATGATTGTATGGTTTGGAAGTGGTGATCAAATGTGTTTAGAGGTGTTATATCCAGAATTTCAAGTTTTGGATTGTGCAGGAGTAGAAGATGTGTTTGACAGAGTGCTTTATTGTGAAGAAGGTTGTCTGGGAGAAATGAGAATGCTTCACATTTCTTCGTGTTAAGGTCTCTTGTCTTGCAGATCTGGGAAAGTGCTTATATTATCTATTGTTTAGGGTAAAATTAGATTTTTTTAATCTTTTGTTGTTTAGATGTTTGAATCCTCCTTTCACCCTAACATTGAAGGATCTAGGGTCGCATTGCAAGCACTATCATACCCTAGGTCACTTGCAAATGAAGGGAAGCTTGGATTAGGGAATTTAATTATTAATTTTCCTTTTCTTATGTCCAATTAACCATTAAAACCCTAATTATGCAAATACGACAACCAATTGATGAAAGACGAAAAAAGCTCTTACAGATGGGAGTAAAATAACAAATCACAAAATACCTGTTTTCAGGGTTCCAAGGCAAAACAGTCGGGGACACTGGTGCGGGCGCCCAAGTCCAAGGTACCTACTTTTTCAGGGAATCTGGACATCCTTCTGACATTGATCAGCCCTGTAACTTCTATTTTCTGAAATCTATCTACGGAGGACACTTTTGTCGGTGCCCTAGTCCTGGAAGTGCTCCTTTGTCTGACTTTTCTTCAAATCCTGAATCCTTGATGCCTGCCACTCCGTCCTGCAACTCCACTTTTCCCAAATTCGACACCTATAACCTGCAATCACAAGACTTGGTTTGGGGGTTGTGGTGTTTAGAGGCTTGCCTCAGTCAAGCCCCGGAGGACACATAAGTCTCCAAACACCGTTGTTAGACAAAGAGTGCATGTCCTTGTGAGGCAGAGGTAAAAACCAAAAGAATCAATGATAAAAATACAATGATATGTCACCTTGTAGTGAATCTCTCAAGGAGGAAGATGCTCTTCATGCCATGAGAAAGTTGATGCTCAAATCTACAAATGTCAACACATAAAACATACAAGTATGCTCTTGCAACACAATAGAAAGCCTTGAATCACCTTAAGAACACAATAGCTTGCTAGCAATCATCTAATTGAAATCTAGTTTACAAATGAATGCCTACACATGCTTATATATGCACCTACAAGCATTCTCGCCAAGATTTTAAAAATCAAACTTTACTGTGTCGGCAAAATAACCACCTAACAGTCATAAACTGACACCCAAAAATTGAGGCTGCCCCAAAATAGGGCGGGACTAGGGCGTGGGCGTCCAAGTCCTCCTCCCCTATTTTGGGCAGGGTACAGCTCAAGGGGTCCGCCTAGGTCCCATTTGTCATGAAACCTAGGTCTCATTCCATCGGGATGCTAAAATATGAACTAAAATGTCCTAAATGCACTCTAAAGACCTGAGAGCTAAACCTTATGAGGGAAAAACCCCCAAGGGGACATTTTCTGATGTTACATTTAGCCCCCACTTTAATGTATGTATAAATGTGAGGCCAATACATGCATTAAAGTAAGGTCGCAAACACAACAAACACATCAAGCACAGAGAAGACACGACAATCACATAGAAAATAGTAACAGGAAAGTAAAACACGGAGAAGATAGTTATAGTCATGCAGAACATGGAGAATATAGTCAATGCATAGAAGACACATTAATGAATGGAAGACGAAAATGATATCTTTTATTTTCTTTTTCTCATATTTATAAAATGCAGATGCAAGTACTGGAAAGTAAACAAACCTCCCATAATACATGATGCACTACCATATAGCGCAGGTCTTTGTATATGAGGCAACACACACACAAGACACACAAAACCTCCCAAAATGCATGAAGCACTCCCCAAGAGCACTGGTCTCTGCATAAGGGGCAACAAACATGCCACACAAAACAAGCACGCCAAAACACACACACTTGAAGACACGAATAAAACATGACAGACAAGTGATGGAGTGTACCTATTTCTAGGTCCAACACCATCTCAGGCACATTATAGGCACACACTGATGATTGGGCTTCGCCACAACAATCACCAAAGACACACTTAAGGGTTGAGTTAGTCACAGAACTGCTCCCCGCCTTTGCAAAGGACTTTTGAAAATGACAGGATGATGCAATCTGCTATGAGAAATACACCATCCCCGCCTCCGCAGAGGGATTAAGAAAAAGCATATGCTCAATATCCTGCCTCTATAGAGGGCTTACATGATTGATTGATTGATTGCAAACAAACTCAAGATGCACGATGCACTACTCTGGGGCGCAAGTCTCTGCATCTGAGGTCAAACACATTGCTAACATCTATAACAGACAGCTTACCTTACATATGCCCCCACTTAAGGTGGTTGATATCAGTTATTGATATCAAGCACATTAAGGTAGGAGGAAAACACACAAGGGAACACCAACTTTCACAAAGCCCATGCCCCTTGGAGGTGATATGTACTTTACGATTGCCAAATGTTCCCACAAACACATCCCTGCAAGAAACATGTTAGTGTCTATAACATCATGATAAATAACAAAATCAATGCATATGATTAACCACACAAAGAGCCAAGGTTATACAACGAATCCAGAGTTCGAGGATAACCATGGGTTATATCACAAAGCTCTCTGAATTGAGTACCGCCAAGGCTAGATTCAAAGGCAAACAAAGGTGCACGGAGCAACAGTATTGTTAAGGTTTGTAAATGCGATAGAAACATCATAGAATTCACTACGCAGAAAGCATGAGTGCTTCCACTAGCCAAGCGTCAGATAAGATATACAACCCCATCGTCATATTAGTAACTATAGTCCATTTTTTGATTGCTCTCGAAAGGGACACTAGGTCCGCATCAGTATAAATTTTTGTCGTCATCCGCTCTCTAGGTGGAAACACTAGAGGAAGGGAAACAATAAATAAGAGAGGAGAAACAAGTGTCTTAGGGACAATCACGTAGGAGGGTGCCCCCAAGTCACCAACCACAATGCTATGTCCGTAAGACACAACACACAACAATGAAATCAGAGAGAGGCAATGTGGAAGAATGATGATACAAATAGAAGGTCACAACTGAGGTGGTCTCCTGGTATCTTGAACCTTACGGGAGAATCTGAGGTCATTCCAGGAGGCCTAAACAACATGTAACATATCACGGGGGAAGCACATCACAAGAGAGATAAAGGGTTAGAGATACTTACCTATAGGGCCCCTTCTGGGCTAGCGGGTATCACGAATCTTGATCTTTATTTTAATGTTTAATGTGTTATCACTTCTTCTCTCTTCCATATGTTCATGAGTTTGCGAGGGTAACCGTGTAGGAAAGGTTTCTCTTAATGATAGTTAAGATGGAATGTTGCCATTGTCTATGTCAGCTATAGGAGCATTTGAAATGCCATTTAAATGAGCTTGTGGAGGCATCCGAAAGATACCCATTTCAGTCCTTATATAGGGTGTTGAAATTGCTTGAATCGGTGGGATAGCTTGTTCTTCCATAGCATGTAGGATTTCATTACTTTCCAAAGTATGTGACAGTTCATGATCTATTTTTTGGTTTAGCATGTAATTGAGAAGTTCTTGAACATCTGGTGGTAAACCAAGCAAATGGTCACAAAGAGAATCTGCATCCACCATAGCTTCATCCTAATTAGGGAGAGAGGGAAGAGATGGTAGAGAGGTGTGGATAAATGTATTGATGATATCTTTTTCTTGTGCCAATATATCCTCACCAAGTGGGGTTATGTTGGGACAAGTCTCTTTGTTTGATAACTCACCCATTGCTATTTCCTTTTCATAGGTCTCAGAAAGGATTTTCATTATATCATCATGAAACAAAGGGAGAGTGGGAGTAAATTTATCATCATTACTTTCCCCATGGTGGTTATCAGTTATATTTTTTTTGAGATTCTCCATGACTGAAGGGAAAACATCTATAGTCTCATGAAAGTTATCAAAGTAAGCTATTGATCGAAGGATATCACATGGAGCAGTGTTGGTTATGTCAATGCCATAGATGTATGCTATTTGATGCAAGACTTGAGAATATTTTTTAGTGAATTTGCAAAAATTATCATAGTTCACAATGTACTCATATAAATCTTCTAAAGATGTACCTTTAGGAGAATCCATGAATGCCAGATATATGCAAGAATGCTTGATTTTTTGATACCTTTCAATGCAAATGAATGAAACAAAGGATGTTGTAAGGATTTTGATCGAGGAAAGCAAGTTATATGTCTGATATCTTTCCAAAACAGAAATATAATCACTCTCAACACACTCTTGATGTGAATCCAAGATAATGCCAAGTCAAAATATAGAGAAAGTATGTCAAAATAGGCACTTTTTTCACCAAAATTCAATGCAAAAGAGCATAACAAAGGGTGTTGTGAGGAAAATGATGATGGAAAGCAAATAATATAAGTAATAATAGCCACTTAGTGCCAAAATACCCAACACAACACTATTTTAGAGCCACTTAAGGTCAAACCCTAGTGAAAATATAGTAAAATATGTAATTTTTCACGATTTTTCAATTCCAAGACCTAGAAAAAAGGGTGTTGTAAGGAATTTTAGGAGGCACGGCAAAGAATATCAATAATATCAATCACCTCAATCCATAAAATGGTCAAACCCTAGGGCAAAAATGGTCAAAATGTGTAGTTTTTTGCCAAATTTTCACTACAAGAGCCCGTTAAAAGGGTCTTGTGAAGATTTTTATGAGGGGAAGAAAATGATTACCTTGATAACATAAAATTAATGCAAAATATCCTTCACAACACACCTATAGTGCAAGTTTAGAGAGTCGATAAGGCCAATTTTAGTGAAAATTGTTGTTTTTGAAGCCCTAGGTTTGAAATCTTCGGACAAAATTCTATGTGAATGCTTTGAAGTCTGATTTATGATGAAATTGAATTACTCTCAGATTTAAAAATGATTTTCAAGTCTTAACATGCAAAATGCCCATGCAAATTTAATGAAAATGCACCAAAATTGTTAGTTTTTGTTAAAATTTTCTATGAAAAAATGCAAATATTTTAAATCTAAATGCAAATTCACACTAAAATGCAAGACTACAACCAAATGAAAATTTGAATTAGCCTCTAAAATTAGTAGAAAAATCTAATAAAATATTTTGCCTACAAACCCTAGATTTTGGAATTACTAGGTTATATAAAATTGTCAAAATTTCCACAAAACCCTAGCAATTAAATGATGAAAATGCAAGGCCAAATTTTGAATTTTTGGATTTTTCTATAGTTTATATCAGATTTGATGCAAAAATCATGAATTAGGAAAATTTAGGAAGAATTGATGCAATTTAGTAAGCCAAACAATACATTTTTTTGTATTTTTCCAATTTTTTAATTTTTTTGAAAATTTTCTCAATGCAATGAAATAAATGACCAAATGAATGAATGAAATCAATCCAAATCTAAATACAAACACTTAGAAAGTTGTAATTTAAGTCCAAAAACATGGGTTCACCAAAATGTTTAGGGTAAAATTAGATTTTGTTAATCTTTTGTTGTTTAGATGTTTGAATCCTCCTTTCACCCTAACATTGAAGGATCTAGGGTTGAGTGGCGAGCACTATCATACCTTAGGTCACTTGCAAATGAAGGGAAGCTTGGATTAGGGAATTTAATTATTAATTTTTCTTCTCTTATGTCTAATTAACCATTAAAACCCTAATTATGCAAATACGACAACAATTTGACGAAAGATGGAAACAACTCTTACATACGGGAGTAAAATAACAAATCACAGAATACCTATTTTTGGCGTTCTGAGGTGGAATAGTTGGGGACACTAGTGCAGGTGCCCAAGTCCAAGGTACCTACTTTTTCAGGGAATCTGGACCTTCTTCCGACATATTTTTTTTTTTTTTTTTTAAATAATGCGCCTGGTAAACTTTTTAACGTGACCGGCGACGCTGGTGCGACACGCCCTCCGGCTCCACGCGAATGCTTTTTCCCGGAGCAATGAACCGGTGAGGCCACAACTGGGGGACCTCATCCCCTAGGAAGAACACTTCAAACCCGCGAGCTCATTGGCCCAGCGAAGGCGTAAAGCCTTGCGAGCTCGTTGGCCCAGCAGGGGTTTGAACTCTGGTGGCCGCCACTACATCCTGAGCGACTTAACCACCGAACCATGCCATCATCGGCAACCTTCTTCCGACATTGATCAGCCCTATAACTTCTATTTTCTGAAATCTATTTGTGGATGACACTTTTGTGAGCACCCTAGTCCTGGAAGTGCTCCTTTGTCTAAATTTTCTTCAGATCCTGAATCCTTGATGCCTGCCACTCCTTCCTACAACTCCACTTTTCCCAAATGCAACACCTGTAACCTACAATCACAAGACTTAGTTTGGGGGTTATGGTGTTTAGAGGCTTGCCTCAGTCAAGCCTCAGAGGACACTTAAGTCTCTGAACACCGTTGTCAGACAAAGAGTGCATGCCCTTGTGAGGTAGAGGCAAAAACCAAAGGAATCAATGATAAAAATGTAATGATATTTCACCTTGTAGTGAAGCTCTCATGGAGGAAGATGCTCTTCATGCCATGAGAAAGTTGATGCTCAAATCTGCAAATGTCAACACATAAAATATACAAGTCTACTCTTGCAACACAATAGAAAGCCTTAAATCACCTTGAGAACACAATAGCTTGCTAGTAATCATCTAATTGAAATCTAGTTTACAAATGAATGCCTACACATGCTTATATATGCACCTACAAGCATTCTCGCCAAGATTTGAAAAATCAAACTTTACCGTGTCGGCCAAATAACCACCTAATGATCATAGATTGACACCCAAAAATTGGGGCTACCCCAAAATAGGGTAGGACTAGGGCATGGGTGCCCAAGTCCTCCCCCCTATTTTAGGTAGGGTACAGCTCAAGGAGTTCTCCTAGGTCCCATTTGTCATGAAACCCAGGTCTCATTCCATCGGGATGCTAAAATATGAACTAAAATGTCCTAAATGCACTCTAAAGACCCAGGAGCTAAACCTTATGAGGGAAAAGCCCCCAAGGGGACATTTTCTGACATTACATCTATATTTACCTTCCCTTGAAGTTTCTAGTGTTGGGGTTCTCTGCAAGTTTAGTTCTTGTGTTGGCGTTCAGTAGTAGTGTATGTTGATGTGAAAAATGAAAACATTCTTTATTTTAGGTGGTTGCAACAGTATTGCAAATGCTTTTGATGATGCTAAATATTTTGGGAAGGTGTGTGAATGCTGTGGAGTGTCTCTCTTTGGTCTTCATGATGTTTTTTTGACTTGGAGAAGCATGGATGTTGTCATTAGTTCAGGTTTGGCTGACTTGACCTACTAGCACCATTTGCAGAGGTACTTCGTGGATTGTGGATGTGATAAGCATCTTGGTGATATAGATTTGAGTCCTATTTAACCCTTGACATGGTCCACTTTCACTTCTTTCCACCGCGGAAGTGTTTAGTACCGACCTAATTGGTGTTGCACATTTGAGGTGCACACACTTCATTAGGACTGATCTAATTCAGATAGGTCTTGGTTGTAGATGGTATAAATGCAAGATGAAGTTGAGTGGAGCAATGTAGAGAAGATGATGCGGATGTGAATCAAGGGTAGTGAGTTGTGTGTGAGCTTAAATGTTTATGACTCTAGAATGTAGTGAGCAGAAGGTGTCTACATTTCAGTGTGCTTGAAGTTGTTGGAGGTAGTGAGCCAAAGGTTGTGGATAGAATGAAGTGGTAGTGGTGGATTTCTCCTGTTACTTTGAGATAGTGAATCTCTCTGTAACAGTCTTCTTCTTTCTTCTCTCTTTTGGGCAGGGAGCCTTTCTTTTGGGAGTGAGCCTATTTGTTTTTGGTGTTGCTATTCATATATATGTGAGCTAATCCTCACTGTGGTTTTTCCCTTCTTGGGTTTTCCATGTAAATTTGGTGTTCTTATGTATTTGAATGTGTTTGCATTGATGCTTCATATGTTTACATTCTTCTAATGAAAAATAAGAGGTTGATGTTTGGAATTGCTTTGAGGGTTTAATGTTTTAATACACAACTGATTCACCCCCCTAGTTGTCCTATGCATTCTAACATCATGTCCTTTCTAGTAGAGAAGAAATAGTTCATGGTTGGATGTCATGCCTTCATCAGTGAAGAGTTGAGTATGAGGTTATATTAAGATGGGAATTAGAAGCACTAAGATGATCAGATGTGTTGTTGATGTTGAAAATATGTTACTGGTGGCCTAAAGCATATTATATGATCTCTCCTACTATCCCTAAGAGTGCATGTGTTGATACAAATAAGGTTATGCCTCTGAAAGTTGGTGACAGTTTCTGCTATAGGATAATTGCCTTTGAAGACTATCTAGGAGATTGCTCCACGGTCCTCCACATTAGCAGTTATGGCTATATAGTTTTAGAACTATGATTAGGGTGCAGTGAAGGTGATAATTCTAAAGTTTCAGATCATCTGTCCTTCCACTATGAAAGTTATGAATGATAGAGTACCAGCATGTGTTCTAGCAAAGGGAAGTGGTGTTAAAGGCCTGTTGGAATACTCTGCATTCCTCAAGAAGTGAATGGTTGCCTTTGCAATTTTGTGGACATGTTCATGGATGTGCATTACATGCTTCTTTATATTTTCAAGTTTCTTGGTGGTCCACAAGCTCATTTTTTAAATGACAGTATGTTGTAGAGTGTTCTGGATGACTTGTTATTCCTAGAGTTCATGGTTGAAGATATGCGACACAAATATTTGATGTGCAGAGCTAAAGGAGTGTTTGGAGATGCTATATGAGTGCTATAGACTCATCTAGAAAATTTTCATGAAGATCTTTCTTGTTTCTAGTACTGCACAAGGTTTTCAAGTTGTTGTGGCCATTATGCTTCAAATTTCATGTCTTTGCTTAAGGCTATCCTATTTTCAAATGAGCGAAGTGTGTGGATGTAATTACTTGATGTTTGATGTTGTGAAGGATGTTTTGGACCTAATTAAGCAAGTGTTGGTGTCCTTAAGGCATGGGTCTTCTATTGGTGTAGCGTGTCGTCTTGTTTAGCACTTGTCTTCTACACTTTTCATGGTGTGTGTTGTCTGGCTGACTTGTAAATGTATTTTTCATGTTGTCTTTGGTCGACAAGCAATGTAATCAATGTAATATAATGTATAAATTGTAAATCAAAGTGATTTAGGTGAAGTGTGATTGTAAAGGGATTGATAAGGTTCATAAGTAAGAAAAAGAGCAGAAGGATTGCATTTTGATGTGCGACTGAAGGAGAAAGAGCAGAAGTTGTAGATGCTATCCTGATTCATCTTGAAGACTTATATGTGATAGTGATCAAGTGTAGAATGTGCCCAATTGATCTGGTCATTAGAAGGAAGTGTGAAGAGGCAAATTTGCAATCATCAAGGGTGTGAATTTCAATGTTAGTTTTCAGGTAGGAGAAAGACTGTCATACTGTAATCTATTCTAAATGTGTTCTCAATTCAGGGAGTAGTTTCTTCCTTGGGAGTGACCCTAAAACAAGGTTTGTAGGGATTTGTTTCTTCCTTGGGAGTGACCCTAAAACAAAGTCTGTAGGGAGTTGTAGCTTCCTTGGGAGTGACCCTAAAGCAAAGTTTTTAGGGAGTAGTTGCTTCCTTGGGTTGTAGCCCTAAAACAAAGTTTGTAGGGAGTAGTAGTTTCCTTGGGTTGTAGCCCTGAAAAAAAGTTGTTACTTGAGCTTCATATATTGTGAGTTAATCCTCACCATGTTTTTTCCCTTCTTAGGTTTTCCTTGTATCGCTAGTGTTATGTGTTGATGTACATTTTGTTGATCTTTCATGCTTATGTTAATAATGTAATGCTTAAGTGTTAATCTGCTCTGGAGAAGCTAAAATTAGATTAGATACTGATTCACCCCCCATCTCAGTATCCTGGTGTGTTCAAAACAAATCATCAATTACTAGAATAGGAAACTTATCTTTTATGGTGAACTTGTTAAGCTCCTTATAATCTAGACACATCCTCCAAGTTTCATCCTTCTTACGCACCATTAGCATAGGAGATGAGTAAGCAGTCTATGCCTGATAATGTCTACATCAAGGATATCCTAACCTATTTCTCAATCTCACTTTTTTATGCATATGAATATCTGTAGGGCCTAATGTTGGGTGGTTGGCTCCTTGGTACTGAAAGGAAGCAAGGTACACAGAAATGCTTCCTACACTGATCTATTGAGTAAATATTTATGCAAAAATTTAACTTTTACAGTTACAGATTAAGATGCATATTAACAAAAAGGTAATAACAACATCCAAAAGCAAGTACAAAACTCACAACACAAGGTATATGTGGGGAAAACCCTTTCGGGTGAAAAACCCCACACTCCAAAACCTGCACAATGTATTATCAAATCCAAAGAAGATTACAACACACTTGCAATGCAAGTTCTTTCAGGAGTTCAGAAATGTTGAATACTGGAGTAATTCTAGAAACTAACAATACTTGCAAATGAACCATACCACTCCAACTCCAAGCACCTCTATTTATAGTGAAATATCAAGGATGGAGGTAGCTTCTAGAGCAAGCCATAAAAGAATCTCATCAAATCCACATGGTCCAAACTCCAAGGCCATAAAGAATGCAAAAGACACTTGTCAAAGATCCCTTTTCATCCCTTACAACCCTCCATACTTTAGCACACCAAATTTTTCCAAAATAGGTATGACAGATGCTCTTACATCATCATAAAATCTATCATATATGACAACACTTACAGCTATAAAAAAATTTGTCATAACTAACTATTAATAAATGATTCTCTTACAACTTGCCATATCCCAAACTTGGGCACTCCAAAAATAGTCTAAGTCAAAGATGCCCCTTACAGTGTCATACATGCAAATAACACTTGTCTCATCCCTTCTATTTTTGGCTCTTACAATGTCATAGAATCTATCATAGTCTTATGCATCATAAACCTCTTACAACACCCAAAAGATGCAGACACATGGAAAAATACCTCTAACACAAAATGGAACACCTACATACTCATATGAGGACAAAAAATACATCTAATCACCTTCCATGTAGGATGACACATCACTATGCCAACTCCCACAAAGTGACGAAATAAGATTTGCATAGAAAATCACAATAGTAGGCAAAAATAAATAAATACAACATTAGGAACTTGCAAAGGTTGAGTCACCTCAATTCCCAACATTTAGTTGAATGGCATGATCATGATCTCTCTTAGGAGGTAATCCTTTTGGCATCTCCCCAAAAACTACCGAGTGCTTACTTACAATTGCTTGTAGATCTAGTGGTGTAGAAACCTTTGAGTGATATGCTTCTAATGAAAACAATTGGGCCATAGACCCATCTACCCCCTTCTTAAGCATCCTTTGCATTTGGTCAAAACTTATCATCTATGGATGCTTTGCATGCAACCCTCTTAGTTCTATTGTCCTTCCCTCTGATTGAAAGTGCATGAATAGTTATTGGAAGTTCAACTCAATTATTACCAAAGTAGTGAGCCACTAAACTCCCAAAACAATATATGTTGCACCCATGGAGATATCATACATTATACAATCAAGATGATAATTTACCATGAATAATTTAATGCTATGGAATTTACCTCGACAACTAACAATGCCACCATTTGCAATCAAGACTTAAAATTCTAGAGTTGGAAATATAAAACAATTTAGACGAGTAACCAACTCTTTGTTGATGAAGTTATGAGTGCTACCCTAGTCTATCAACACTGTTACTCTTTATTTCTTTAAGAAACCTGCTACCTTGAGAGTTTGTGGGGTGCTAAAACCTAAAATTACATGACAAGAAATGATTGGTTGAGTATCTCTTGACTCTTCATTTATCTCATTATCACCCTCTAATATTGGTTCCTCCTCCTCTTGTTCCTCACTCAGCCCTTCAATATAGAACAATTTCTTTTCAGTGCATTTATGTCCTCTACTATATTTTCTCTCTTCTCTTCAATTTGTTGTGGGCTCAATCTAGTAGGCCGAGGAAGTGATTGTGTAGGAGTGCTTTAATCTCTTATGTTTACAAAACCTTTCTTTTTATTAACCATAATTTTCTCCTCTACTTGCCTTACCATAATCATTGCTTGAGAGATAGAATTTGGACGGAACATGCGTACCTCATATTTAATGTGATCCTTTAAGCCACCAATGAATAACTTCAACAAATGTTTTGTTGCCACATTTTCCACTCTTAAAGATAAAGTGCAAAATTGATGAATGTAATCCTTAACCATACCTATTTTTCTTAATTTGGTAATATGGCTGTGTGATGGGAAACGATGACCTAATCAATTATAAACTAACTAGATTAGTCTTTCCTATCAAACATTGGAACACAAGCCACCAACAGTTCTATGCTTGGTTGCTGTCCCTAGAGAAGAACCAAGCTATGTTGGTGGGGGTTCTGTTCCTTTGTTGAAAATATAACAAATGTATTGATCAAACTAAGCAATGTGTAGACCAAATCGGGTAACTGGGCAAATGTAAAAACAACTATTACAATTTTTAGAAAATAAGAGCAAAAAAAAGGAGCAAATCAAATGGAACCTAGTGCTAGAAGTAGGAGCTGACTAGGTAGGACACTAGTGCGGGGCGCTAGAGTCCTTAAGGTTCTATATGAACAAAACTTTTGTTCAACAATGTCTATATCTATTCCTTCCATCTTTCTATTGCTCCTTGATGTTGGAAACCTCATGTTGCGATCAACACACATGCAAAAGGGGAAAATGGTTGTATTGTATAGGGGCTTGCCTTAGGCAAAACCTGTGTTGGTGTTCCCACCTCCACAATAACAATGATGATGATGATGATGATAGAGTGCATGTTCGTAATGAATAGAGGCAAAACAATTGATAAATATTGCAGCAAACAAATACAATGCAATGGGATTACCATAAGCCATATTGTTGTTGATGTAAATAAATTAGTGTAGGGTTGTAGAGTGTGCCAACATGCCAAAAGAGTGAGGTAGAACATAGGGTTGTACCAACTGTTGCCTATACTAGAGAGGCCATGGGAGCATATCAGTGTGGATTTTGTTTTGGGATTACCTTGCACACAAAGAGGTAATGATTCTATTTTTGTTGTAGTTGACAGGTTTTCGAAGATGACTCATTTTATTCCATGCCAAAAGTGTCATGGTACTTCTCATATTGCTCTGACTTATTTTTCAAAGTAGTTAGGCTACATGGTTTGCCTAGGAGTATAGTTTCTGATCGGGATGTGAAGTTTGTTGGCCATTTTTGGCATACTTTGTGGAGAAAATTGGACACCCAATTGGGCTTCAGTTCAACATACCATCCACAGATTGATGGTCAAACTAAATTTGTAAATAGAAGTTTGGGTAATTTATTGAGGTGTTTGGTAGGAAATAAACCCAACTAGTGGGACTTGGTTTTGGCTCAAGCAGAGTTTACATACAATAACTCAGTCAATAGGAGTGTGGGAAAATGTCCCTTTCACATTGTGTATGGCTACAGTCCAAGAGAGGTAGATGAATTACAATATAGTGCTAATTTAACTCGAAAGAGTGTTATAATGGAAGATTTTGTAGAATATATTCATGATTTGCAGAGATAGGTGAAAGAAACTTTGGAGAATAGTGCCACCGAATAAAAGGAGCATGCTGATATGCATCAAAGAGAGCAAGAGTTTCAGGTTGGAGATTTGGTCTTGGCATATTTACAGAAGGAGAGGTTCCCGCAAGGAACATATAACAATTTGAAATGGAAGAAGATTGGGCCTTGTAAGGTCTTGTGTAAGTTTTCATCCAATGCTTACAAAATAAAACTTCCGGTAGGTATAGATATTTCACCCATTTTCAATGTGGCAGATTTTTATAGATACTATGAGGGGGAGTCAAGTACACAAGGGAGTTTCAATTCAGATTTGTAGGATAAACATGAACATGGATAGATCAGTTGCCTAAAAAACAATTTGAATAGGTTGATCATGTGATTGATCCTTGTGTCACTAAACAAACTATTAGGGTAAAATGTGGATTAATCAAATGAACAATACTAAACCCAAACATCAATAGAATAATGAAAATAAGAAAGATTGAATGAAAGGAGGCAATGAACAATACAGTGCAAACCTTCCTTGTTCCAAAGCTTCTGTTGTTCACCTATTACAACCGTCCTTTGCTGATGAAGTAGGCCCTTAGTGAGTGCACTCTTTTAGCTGTGTTGTAGGATGTCAGTAGTAAATGGCTGTGTTGATAGATAATGCTGTGAAATAGAGCTTCAAAGAAAATGGTGATCTCAAGTAGATTGTATTGGGGTTGCCAAAGGTGCGTGGGTAGAATTCTGCAGAGTAACAATACAAATAACCTGGATGATTAGAATGGAGGGATGAAGCTTCTTTATAGACTCAAAAGAATGAGAATCAACGGTTGAGAAGAAGTGTGATGATCAACGACTGAGAATGGTTGAGGAATGTGCAACCAGTGGAAATAAGACAAGTGTCTCAGCTCCATCATGAAAGAGGGGATGTGACAACATTGATTGGAGAGTTAACTCCTTTAACTGATCAGTTAACAAACTTGATTAGTCAGTTGGAAGAATGGATTATGGAATTGACTAAATTGATTGAGGGATTAACTCAATTGACTGGTTAGTTAACACTTTTGATTGATTAGTTAACTAACTTCTGATTTGAGAAGAAATAGGACATGTGGGTGAGGGGGAAAATAGATAATTAAATATTTAATATATTTAATTACATGTGCAACCTGATGAGGTGGACAAGGTGAGGTGGAAAAGTGAGGTGTAAGTGTGAGGTGGATTTTTGGAATTAGAACTTAGGATAGAGGAATTTGGATAAATTAAATAATTTAGGATTATTTAATTGTGTAGGACATTAGAAGAATTTAGGGATTTTAATTAAATAAATTGAATTTATTTAATTATGGAATAGTGAATCAATTAAATAAATTTAGAATATTTATTTAATTGGTAGAAGAATGGAATAAATATTTAGAATATTTATTTAGTTGAATTGTGTCATTTTTAGACGTATACACAAACAAGGGGGAATAATACATGGAATATCTTGTTCATTGGAAGGGTAAACTAGTAGATGAAGCCTCTTGGATGCAAGATTCCAAATTGGTTAAGTTTGGGATACCTATTCTAGACTTATCTATATGTTCATGAGTTGCAGCCTCATGAAACATTTCACTTACCAGACATGTTTGATGCAAGAGCATCCAAGTTCTCTAGCAATCCTGTGTCACCAATAATACATTTTATTTTCTAAGTTTTGGTTTTCTTCATTGTTCTCTTTACAAAGGTTGATTTTGTGTTTCAGGAGGAAATTCTATTCATTTTAACTAAGTAGAAATTATATTTGGGCTAAGTTTAGAGCCTTTGGTCGGTCAGTTTTCTAGTTTGCAAACTATTTAGTTTGTCAATTTGGTAGTTTTCTGATGGCTTCCATCGCCGATGAAGATTTGAAGCAAATAAAAAGTTCACTAGTTGAAAGTTCACTAATTGAAAAGTTAGGCAATTGGGCAGTTTGTCGATGGTACTATTTAGTAGAGAAAAAGGGGTTGAGTGCAAGCATGCAAGTACACTCAATCAAACCCTCTTTCACTACAACATTTAGGAACAAAACTAAGCTAAGTCACCACAAGATGAGAGAGGACTCAACTATTGATTTTGTGCTCCTATTTGTTAAGGAATGATGTGATTTAACCAAGCTTTTTATCAAACCCTAGGTTAAGAATAAGTAAAACCTTAGATATGAGATAATCAACTTATAACAGATAAACAACAATGTAAACTTAGAATTTGAAAGTACCAGGATGATCAGTGAGATGTCGTAACCTATTCCATGGAAGATAAAATTTCAGAGGACTCCGAGGTGGGCGCCCGATTCCTAAAAGTCCCAATCTCTGGAAACTTAGAATTGGAGAAATGATGTAAATGATGCCCTGATGCTGTATCCAGTGTCTGATTTAGCAGGAGGACATCAGGGCAGGTGCCCAAGTCTTCCATAGAGGAATTTCCACACCCTATTTTCAGATCTTGAAACTCTATCCCTTGAACAACCTCCCTGTACCTTCACTTCTTCACTCCTTGCACTTGTAACCTGCACACAAGAAGAAAAAGGGGTTTGGGGGTTGTGGTGTTTAGGGATTTGCCTCAGTCAAATTCCAAGTTAGCATTCAAGCTTTCCTGGAACATTGTTGTTCGAGAGAGTGTGTCCTTGTAGGACAGAGGCTAAATATAATCTAAATGATGATGAAATGATTCAAACAAAGATGATGTCACCTCGGAGGTGAAGTCCTTAGGAGGATGAAGATTCTTCAACTCATAAGGATGTTGATGATGATTTCAAATCTGCAACAAACATGTACAACACACACACAAATCCGTAACAATAACACAATGAATGCCTTGAACACTCCTTTGCTCAATATCATAACCTTGCTATCATCAACTTGCTACAAAATGAATTCAAACACTTGCTTATATATGCTTTCTCATTAAACATTTGCAAATTAGTTGAAAGAGCTGACAAGGAGAGACCCATTTAAAGGTCCTATGCTGACATGATTGAAATTTTACCTCGACCAATCAGGGAGGACTTGGGCATGGGCGCCCAAGTCCTAAGGTACCTTTTTGGTCTAAACATAAGAATTAAATGGGCCCCTAGTTCCCATTTTACATGGGTTTCAGGGGATTTCTCATCATGATGAATATTTTGCTTGTAGAGTGTTAACACGAGGACCTAGGAGCTAAACTAGGAGGTAAAAATGTATGTGTCCACTTTTACTCCATAACAGGTACGTATCACCGATGAGGCAAATTTCATAACTTGCGATTGTTTTCTTTCTTGTCGTTGAGTTTGAAAAACATTGAAGTTGCCGACTGAAGGGAATGGCTAAGTATCGGCCAGTTTGTGAGTTTTGAAAGTCATTGATGTGCTGATGAAAGTTTGAAGTACGAGGTTTGAAGTCTCATTGGTTTATCGATGGATGATATAGCCGATGAAGAGATGCTAAAGTTCACATTTTGCAAAGTTCACCGATTGCTTACCTTGGTGATGAGAGCTTATAAAGCAAGTGATGAAAATTAAGTTCGTGAAGTCAAAGATTTGCCGATAGGAATGTTCTCTGTTTCTTAAGTTTTCTAATCTCTTGCTTTGGCGATGATGACTTGGGAGAAGATAGACAAAAAGTAAGTTAGTGATGTTTGAACATTGCCAATGAGTGTATAAGTTGAGCCTTGGAGGAGTTAGCGATATTGAAGACCTGTCGATGGAGTATGTGAGCAAAGCTTTCATGAGTTCGAATCGGTTAAGACTCACCGATAAGTGAAGATCAGGGCATTTGTGAGTTTATGAACAATCCTATGTGTTGCAATATTATGGGTTTTGACATTCAGTGGAGCGTAAGTCATTGTGATAGTTGCGACTACATGTATAATCAAGTACATTGAAAATTTAGATGAGAATATCACAATTTGGTAGGATCCTTTGATGACCTGTTATGGTCGTTGGAGATATGATGTCCATTCAATTTCTTAATGGAATGGTGTTGGTTCAACTTCTTTTCCTAGATGATATAAGTACATTCATTTGGTCCTTGTTGGGGGGTTTGATTTCTTGGAGAAGAGAGGTGTCACAGAAGAGTTTTGTAGAGGAGACTGGTGTATTGGTTGAGAAGTGTAATTGTATGAAGAATTTGTACTCTTGTAACTATTTTGTTGTTGCAAAAACAAATAAATCAAGTTCTTGTGAATGTGGACATTGTTTTGTGTTGATGTTTGAGTTTTTTTGCTTAATTTAGTAGTTTGATAAAACCCATGAATCTGTACTGCAACAAACTTTCTAGTGGAATCATTGTATTTGAAATCTTTGAAGAAATCGATCATGGATGCTTTTGCATCCTTTTCCATAGCTTGTTCTTCTTGATAAGGAGTTGCACCACTCTTCTTTATAGACTTCTATTTCTCTTCTTGGAGTTTTGATTATAAATTATAAATTCTTGTTGCATTTGCTCAAGGATTTCACTAAAGAAATAAGATTGGTCATTTTTTCAACTTGCAATTCCTCCAATTTTTCCCTCAAATGGTGCACTTCCTCTCAAAGAGCTTTGTTTTCTCCCAATACTTTCTCTAAGATTTCTCAAGGATGTCTTCAATATTCTTCTTCTTAGACTTTGTCATGGCTATTCTTTGCAATTAGAAACCTACAACACATTGAAAATGTTTTGAAAAATGGTCATACACACAAATCTCAGTGTGTCACCCAAAGCTACCTATAATCCTCAATGAAATTGAGGCTTTGATACTAATTGATTCATAATTTAAACCAAAACTAGTTAGGAACTAGGGAATTGAACAAATAAACAATCATTTTACTTAGATTTTCAAAATGACAATGACATTGAGAGGAATTAGAGAGTTGTTATCAAAGAAATGAAATGTTAAAATATAAAAAGACAACACAAAACTAAAGGATTTATCCTGGAAATTCCACAAAGGGTGAAAAATCTAGTTGGTAATTTTAGTCACTCTCTACTAGAGTGTATTGCTCAAAATAGACAACTACAAAGAGTATTACAATCTATGTCAAACCTGCCACTTCTTCAAATTTCTACTTCTAAGAGATACAACAACAAAAATATCCTCATCCAATGATCAAAACCATGCTTTCCACCTCTCTAGGGGAAATGACTCAATACTTGAGCACATTTTAATTATGATAGTATTTGTAGATTTAAAGCACAATTTTTGAAAGTATATCACTACTAGTTGTGACTTCAAGGTTGGTAGTGTCGACCATTATTACTTATAATTGATTGAAATGTGCTCAATAAATCCAAAAAATAACAAATCATGTGATGCCACATCGGCGCACCAACAAAACATGAATTCACACACAACTATTATAACTTAATGCACAATGACCAGTCTAACCTTTTTTTAAGGCCTTTTTGCACACCTCAATAAGAAGCATGTTGATTTCATATCATATTTGTTGATGTGGACTTGAAACCTTAAGTTGAAGTAGAGGACTTGCTAAGTAAGTTGCTATAAAATTTGGGAGTGATTCAAAATCACCATGTATGATTTTGAGAGGCACAAAGTTAGGGTGCTCAACTACTAGATCCTCTCCCCTATGTAACTAACTATTGGGAGATCCCTCTCATATTTTGGAATGATCTGAATGGAATTGGACTTTTGTTTTTTTCCATCAAAATGAAAATTGCCCCTTTTTAAGATGTAAAAGAGATGAAACCACCACTACATTTATTTATTTATTTTTGATGTATAAAGTCTTTATTACTTTTCATAAAACTAAAAAGATAATAATACAATATTCACAAAAAAAAGGTGGGTGGTAGAAAGACACCCTTGAAGTTTATGTGGGACATAGTCCAAAACAAGAACGAAAGTCTACATAGGGCCAAGTCCAAACATCATAAAATAAACAAACTACATTTTCGAAATTACTCTAACATTTACAATTATAAACATTAATATATAAAGTTCAAATTTCTCAAAACTTGTAGTTTTGAAATCACCTCTATACAAAACTAATAGTTTCGTAAACTAGATTTTATTTGAAAGTCTACATAGGGCCAAGCCCAAACATCACAAAATAAACAAACTACATTTTCGAAACTACTCTAGCATAATTTACAATTATAAACATTAATATATAAATTTCAAATTTATCAAAGCTTGCAGTTTTGAAACCACCTCTATACAAAACCAACAATTTCTAATCTAGATTCTATTTTGGAGTCCAATGCCTATAGGGACATAAAGACCAAGTATGCTAATATCTTGGTAGGTGCTTTATTGCATGGTCTATTCAGCAAGGAGACAATTAACAAAGTGGGGGAGCTGATCATCACTTTGAACAAAAGAAGAAATGAACTACAAAGAGGAAAAGAGACAAGACTAGCCAAAAAGACAATGCTGATTATTCCATAGACTATTTTTAATCTTGCAAATGTTAAACCTTTTCGAAACAACTCTAACATTTACAATTATAAACATTAATATATAAATTTGAAATTTGAAATTTAAAATTACAAAACCAGCAGTTTTGTAAACTAGATTTTATTTTGGAGAGCGATGCCTATAGGGACATCAAGATCAAGTATGCTAATATCTTGGCAAGTGCTTCATTGCATGGTCTATTCAACTAGGAGACAATTGAGAAAGTGGGGAAGCTGATCATCACTTCAAACAAAAGAAGAAATGAAATACAAAGGAGAAGAAAAACAAGGCTGACTATTCCATAGACTATTTTTAACATCGTGAATGTTAAAAATTATTCTACTCTATTCTTCTATAGGTAGTTTCATTACCCTAAAAATTGCTGAAATATCTTCCAATGAGTAAACTTTACTCTGGATCCAATACGGATCACTCAAACTCACTGGTTTCTTTCATTACTTGTACTCTCGTCAACGACTAATGTAATGATAAACACCTTTTACGCCTTTGTTTTTGTTAATATAAAAGCCGTTTATAAAACACAGCAAAAAATTTAAAAATGGAACCTGTCGCTCGTACTCAACTCACAATCTTGGTCATCATATACCTACCTGCAATGAATTTGAACGAGGTAATCATGGGACGATGAAGCCACGCAAGAATTTTTTTTGAAAACAGAGAGACTGGTTATGATTTAATGCAAGAATACTGAGAATCTTGCGTGCCATGTGGTAACTAATGAAGCAACAGTTGTCCACATTTACTTTACCTGACAAAATATGCGTGACTTACTGGTTTTTAACTTTATGGCATAGGTTCTTCTAGGGTTTAGCACGGATTGTTCATCTTAGGACGGACATAACCGCGTCTGAAACTCAATGTATTTATAACTGTGTCTTCAGATCAGATCCGGTAAACTTTTGAATAATGATAACTGATGCAACAACTCAGACCGGTTGAGTGAGTAATGGGTAATTACTAACAATTTAAAAATTTGAGCATCTGGGACACAGGCTTGTCTGTACCTCAAAAATGGCGGAAGAAATGTGGCTTGCATTGGAGAGAAGGAATATGATGAGAGTAAATTTTATGTTTGAAAGATTTATATTATTTTATGTTTATTTATAGTTTTAAATTAAAGTTATGATGTTTGTTTAAAGTTTGCAAAATATTTTTTAATTTAATTTGATGATGGTTTGGGACTTGTCTTATGATAAAGATCCTCCTTCTAAGGGTGTCGCATTAGTTGTTTAGTTGATATGTTTGGGCTTGACTCCTTGTTTCTTGGTCTTTGTTTTGGATATGGTCATGCTTAAACTTTGTGGGTGCGTTGACTCCTTGTTTTGGGTCTTTAGTTTGGACTCAGACTCTATGGAAGTGCCTCTCTATCACCTTTTTTTTTTTGTGTGCGTGTGAATATAATCTTTTTAGTTAAAGAAAAGTAAGATACAATTTATTTATAAAAAGATATTTATTTAGATTATTGTATGTTAAATCCTGAAGCACTGAATAATACTATTGTATGTTATTTTATTTTACTAAAATCATCTATTATGATTATGCTAGACTATTTTAAAATTAATTTTACATGTGTAGTGTCTCAAATTATTAATTTTATTTTAAATGTGATTTTATCTTAAAAGTTAATGACTATTTACATGGACAATTGTGGAGGAAAGAGGTTTGAAGCTTAATAAGTTCATCTCTCCCTAAGTAACTAGTAACCTACTAACAACACCATGGGCACCACCTATGCTAGTGGCTCTCTCCCCAAGTCTTCTTGTTCTAAAGGTTTTATAAATAAAATAAATGAATAAAATCATGAGAACCAATCTCTTAATGCACAAGGTACCATTTTGGAAGCCCCTCAAAAAGGTGAAAAGTGGGAAAGAGATTTGAAGCTATCAATCTTAAAATTTTGGGAGGGATACGTTTAAGGAATATGAAAAGGGGAAAGGAGAGTTTTAAGGTAGATTACCCCTAGGAGAATAGGGTTATGATGATGTCAGTTTAGAAAATATTTCTTCCTAGCTAGATGGTTGGAATTCTGTGCTACATAAAAAAGCTAAATTTTAAATAAAAGGAAGATTAATTGGCATAGAAGATGATATTAGCCATTTATTCAGGGCCATGTAGTTGAGTTTGCGAGTATTTTAGCCAACCTCTTTTTACAAAAAAAGTTTTATGCCAATTTTTTTTTTATTGCATTGACCTTTATTTTTCAAGGGTGAGGGTTCCTATAGAACCATCACTATTTTATCTATTTTAAAATTTTTTTTTGGTACTAACATAAATTTTAAACCTATATTTTATCATAATAAATTTCTTTTAGTACATATATCAAAATTGATTTATTTGTTTTATTGGAACAAGGACTTTATGTGGAGTGTCATGCATTTTTTGAGATTTTCTGATAATGTTTGTTATTTTTCGTATTGTCTTGAATAAAGTCATCATTTTCTCAATGGACTGGTGTTCATTGCAAAAATTAAAAAAATATAATATTAAAAACATAATACATATTACTTTTTATAAAGCTAACACTAATAGCTATGCATTTGTAAAATTTGACATCTTCAGATGATTCGTTTGATCCCCCAAAAGGTGAAGCAAAAAACTTTTTTATTAGTATTTTGATAGGCTTAGAGGAAACTCCATAGGGGGTTCGATTTAAGCCTAGGGAGTTCTATCGAAGGGGTACGATTGAATGGGGTCTGATCTAACCCTATTCATTCAAACATCCTTAGATTGAATCCCTAAGGGCTTAAACCATGCAATTTTCTTAAAAAATATGATTTTAGATTAAAAAAACAATCTGGTCTAGAATCAGGACTCACTTATGTGCTTTCACCCAATTATGAGATAATTAACATGTTTAGTCAAGTCATATTAAGAGATATATATTAGGTTTAAATATAGTTCTTAGATTTTACACCATTTTCTTGTAACCATAATTAAGGTGATGAAATTATACAAATTGTGTAAAGTTATTAAGATATACATCCATCATGCTAGATAGACATTGCCATAACTATTATAAAATAGTGTAAACTACTAAAAAAGGGATCTTGTTAACATTGTATGCAAATAAGAAATATTGATTATGCAATCATTTAATAAACCATAAATTAGATGTGTGAAAGTATATAAATCAACAAACCATAAGATTTAAACATATAAAACTCGACGTACATGGAGAAACCCCTTTGGGAAAGACTCCACCACCAAAGAGAGCACAAGTTTGTATTAATTATATTTAAAGCAAGAGTACATAATCAACAAACAAGTATCCCTTCAATTTGATATCATTTAAGTCCAATACCTACATGTACCTATAAATAATCCATGAAACCTTTATCCAATGCATACAATATATAAAGAAGAGTTGAGAGGAAACCACAATTGGATTTCTAAAACCAAGACCACCCAAAACCATAGTATAGCAAAAATCCAATGCCCACATTTTACAAATCAATGCATCCATGAATTAAAAAATAACTTCCAAGCATCTTTTACCACTTCACTTCATAGGCACATTCCCTCAAAAATGGTGCTCCAATATGTGACCACTAACATGTGGGATCCACTTGATAATGAATATGCCACACTTTCTCCTAATGCCTAGGAATGGGAAAGTGGTGTTAATGAGCTCTAATCAATTTGTAATTGCCACTGTCATACTCCACCTTCCTCCTTAAATTCCATTACAACTAATATTTCAAGTCAACTAAGAGAATAATAATTAAATAATAATCTCACATATACATGGGTGTCCAAGTACCCATTCCAAGGAAGTTGGAGATGCAATTGTAGTCACCTAAATCTTACCATGTCCTAACTAACCCACTCACACTAGATTTATCTCACATTTCCCCTACTAGCATTAATTAAATAAATCATATTTATTTAGTTAACCAATCCAATCACCATTTTAACATTAATTAAATAAGTCACATTATTTAATGTTATGTCAGAAATTGTCCTCTTGTATGGAATGGTACAATTTCCCATGGTTTAGCTCCTCTCCTTTGGTGACCTTTTAACCTAGTTTCAAATCTTCCTGAACCTTGATTGACCTAGGTCTAACTGGAAGAATGTCATATTTTGGAGTAATTGAAGATTGAAGGTGAAAAGTAAACTTGGATTTGGGATCCCCTAACCTCCTTGAGGCAGTCTTGAGTGGGAAACTAGGGCTTGGACTTGGGCGCTAGCACTCTTGTCCTACCCTATTTCCTGGGGTCCTAAATTTTGGAGGGATGTCGGCTATTGCCGTGCATTCCAGGATTCCATTTTCAAATTTTTGTTTTCGTGCGATGTCAACATCTTATTTCAAAATTTGAAATTCCGAAGGTTAGATATTTAAAGACATTTGAAAATCATTTTATTACACACAATCCTTATGCAAGCTTTATGCCAAAAATTTGCCAAAATTGCCATTGAAGATCAGTGATTTGTTGAAGCTCTTGAAGTTATTTAATTTTGCTTTCATGGAGACAATGGATGGAGATTAGGAATCAAGATCTTGAGACTATCTTGCTCTTCCTAGGGTTTGTACACCTTTTGCATGATCGGGAGAAGGGTTGAAGCCTCCAACATTGAGCTTGGAGATCCTCCACAGACATTGCTGATTCACCTTCTTGTTCATGTAAGTCTTCATTATTTTCATCTCCTTGAGGTGAAGTTGTGTTTGTTCATTGAGTGGAACAAATTGTTGATCTTTCCTTGATGCTTGAGTCATCTAGGGTTTTATGTTTATGCATGCACATGTGTTAGATAAACACACACATCTGTAGATTTTTATCTTGGGCTATTATTGAGGTAGGAATACCAAAAACGGGGCTTGATTGAGGCAAGCTCCTATATAGCCACAACCATCTTTCTCCTCCTTTTGCATGTGCAGGTTGCATTTGTCGAGATCTGCCAGAAAGGAGTGACAGGAAGATTGATATTATAGACATAGTCATCACGGAATTTAGATTTCAAGATTCTGAGACTTTTGGGACATTGCCACTAGCACCCTAGTCCAACTTGGTGATTTTTCCAGGATCTAGAAGTCTCTAGAGATTGAAAAGCAGTTGGTACAAAAAATCTCGACATTCAGAAACTTGAGGGACATTGCCACTAGCGCCCTAGTCCAATTGCTCCTCAGTTTCCACGTACACTGTCTTTGATCTATTTACTCTACATTTCTGTAATCATTTCATTTCCATATGTGTCAGAAAGTAAGTTATTGCAGTTTGATTTGTAAATTAGAGTTTTAAGGTTAGAGAGAGATACTTGCTTGCAAAACCTGATTCAAACAATCGCATAGACACAATTAACATGAAAAGGGAACATTGAAAATCAGTAGTTTATCCCTAAACTTATCCCTTGCTTCCCTAATGCTTTAGTGTGTAAAAGTGTAGAACTTTAAACCATCTATCTTGCTTCCACATTTTTACCCTAAACATTTTGGTGAACCCGACCTCTAAAGAATTTGCATCCTTAACAAACTCAGATCTGAATTAGTTTACTGTCCTAAAACATATTTGCATTGAAAACCCTCTTTTCTCAAAGTACATATATTGAAATTTGAGTGATCTCCTTTAATCCTTTCATTCAAAGAGTTTGAAATTACAACTTTGTGTGTTGTGTAGTGTTATTCTATTATATTTTCACAAAGTTTATGCTTAATCATTTTACATTCATGTCTTGAGTTAATTTGAGCACATGTTAAAATGTCTAATTACTTTTTGTAAGACTTTCATGTGTATGATGAGCCATTTAGTTGTGATGACTTCAATATGTTAGATGAAGCCCTTAAGGACTTTATCTCAATTGAACATTCCACTACGACTCTTAAACTGCCATTGTTTCAAAGATTTGTAAATGCAATCTATGTTACTTAAACTAAAGAAGAACCCATGAAACTGAAAATAGTCGTCACTTTGTGTTCAGATTCTATTCAACCTCCTTCTAAACCAGTGCTCACTATTAGAGGTCCTTCACCTTCTTCCCGTCCTCCTGATTACATTTATAACTATGCTAAATAGATAACACATCGAAATTTACAACCTAGTCATACTGTGGTTGCTCATACTTACAATACTTGGAATAACAAACAATGTAAACAACAATAGAGCATTTTGATATCTTTACCAGCTTCTCAACCTATGCCTCCTCAAGCACCTTGTTTAACACATAAGGTTGGTCAAGATTATGATCTTGTTGAGCATCTTCATGCTACTCTTGCTAAGATATATCTTTAGGAACTTATACAAACTTCACCTACATACCATGGAATGATCCAAGAAGCTTTACAAAAGGTGATTCTACCACCTACTGTAAAACCTAATGATGTAGCAACTCTTCTCGAGAAAAAGCATGCAACAAAAATAGACATTCTATTTCAACAACATGAGTTGCCATCTCTTGAAGTTCAAAATCAATATGATCCTTTGATTATATTCATTACAATAAACAAGAAACTGATTAAATGAGTTATGATTGATAACGGATCTCTTAATGTTTGTAGCATCAATCTATTGGATAAGATTAAAGTTGATACATCTTCGACTAAATCAGATAGGATAAGTATCAGTGGCTTTGACAATGTTGGAAGACAATCTATAGGCACTATAACTTTACCTGTACAAGTTGGGCCTGTGACTCTACCTACCATGATTTATGTCATGCCTTGTTCTTTATCTTAAAACATGATTCTTGGTAGACCGTGGATTCATGCACTAGGGGCAGTTCCTTCTACCCTTCACCATTCAATCAAGTTTATTCATAAAGATAAACTTCATACTATTCATGTTGATCTTGAACTAGATCTTTGTTTACAAATTGAATCACAAAAGCAAATTGTTCAGCATAAGATCTTAAATAATCTAAAGGTTGACTCATCAACCCCGCCTGCTATAGATAATGTTGTGCAAGAATCAAAACAATCGAATGCATTTCTTGGTGACGATCGGGGTTTGTTAGATTTTTCATCTCCCTCTATAGGCGAATATAAAATTAACTTTGCTCCTGAGACATCAAGTGATGCATTGATCTCATCTCATTGCTCAAATACTAAAGTCCCTTTGCTAACAAATACAAATAATACTCTTACTTACACTACAAATTATGAGACTTATGAAGCCCCACCTTCTTCCAAAGAAATAGCTTCACTCTATGGTCGAGGATTTTAGATCTTCTATAAGCATTGTGATTATGTAGGTAATGATTGTGCTATTAATCAACAAGGGATTCATGTACCTATAGAATCTGCTTCATGACATTAGTCAAGTGGTATTAGATATAACCCTTTTAGGGAATCTAAAGCCCGTAGACGTCCTACTCTTAATGTGAATACAATATCCATGCTTAACTTGATCTTCCTTGAGATGATTGACACTAACTATCCTCCAAGAGAGATCCCCTTAGACATCTTTTCAAAAGATGAAGCAATAATTGAATTCTTGGGTGCTTACGACAATATTCCCCATTACCATCATAAACACGGATTGCCTTATTGTTTAAATAGTGCTACATATTTTGGAAAGTCTGTTAACATGATAAATACTACTCTAAAATATGAAGAATTACCACAATCACCTGATCTCCTAGACCACAGTACTCTACTTAATGAAAAGACTGTTAATGTTTTCATGGAGAAAGATAACATTGAAAAATTTATCCCTATAGGTGATTACTTAAGTGTAGACAAAAAAGAAGACATGACAAAATTATTACATGAATTCTCTAAATTGTTTGCTTGGAACTAATCAGATATGCCTGGTATCGATCCTCAGATTATAACTCATAATATTGTATTGAGACTAGACGCTAAACCATTTAAACAAAAGATTTGTAAGATTAATCCTAAGATCATGTTACTTTTTAAGGTTGAAAAAGAAAAGCTTTTACAAGATGGCTTTATTCACCCTATTGACTATTCACCTTGGATCTTGAAAATAGTGGTTGTCACTAAACCCGATGGTCGTATTGGCATGTGTACTGATTTTGGAGATTTGAACCTAGCATCCCTAAAAGATGATTTCCTACTTCCTAACATTGATATGATTGTTGATTCAATAGCTGGCCATGAATTACTTTCCTTCATGGATGGATTTTTAGGATATAATCAAATTTTCATAAACCCTCATGATCAATATAAAATTACTTTTATAACACCTTGGGGTACATTTTGTTGGGTAGTCATGCCGGTTGGACTTAAGAATGCTGGAGCAACTTACCAACGTACCATGACTCTTATCTTTCATGATTACATGTATAATATATCTTAGAGGACTATGTTGATGACATCTTGGGGAAATCTATTCATCACCAATATCACGCCAGATCTTTGAGCAAATAAAGAAATACAACATGCGATTAAATCCCCGTAAGTGTGTATTTGGTGTTGATAGTGGAAAACTGTTAGGATTCATAGTTTCAAATTGTGTTATTGAAGTAGATACGGAAAAGATTGACGCGATCGTTAACATGTCGCCACCTAAAACCATATCCCAACTTCATAGTTTGCAAGGGAAGATACAAGCCATTCATCGATTTGTTTCACAACTTGCGGATATTACTCACCCTTTTACTCAACTACTGAAGAAATATTCAAAATTTCAATGGAATTCAGAATGTCAAAAGGCTTTTGAGGACTTAAAAAGCTACCCACTAAACCTCCTATTTTACAACCTACCATTCTTGATAAACCTTTTATACTTTACACTTCCACATCTAATAATGCTCTTGCAACTTTATTAGAACAACATAATACTGAAGGCAAGGAATGTGCTGTATATTATATCGGCTGAACATTGCTCAATTATGAAGTGTGATATACTGTCATTGAGAAACAATGCTTAGCTCTTGTCTTTGCAACACAAAAGCCTGGCATTATCTCCTAAATGTTGAGATACATGTAATAGTAAAATTTGACCCTTTGAAACATCTATTTGCTAAAATAGATCTTTCTGGTCACCTTACTAAATGGGTTATGTTGTTAATGAAATTTGATGTCAAATTTATATCTCAAAAAGTGATTAAAGGACAAGCATTAACCGACCATTTAGCTGAGGCACCCTCTCCTTTTTCTATACATAATCAGAAGAATTTCCCGATGATCTAATCATAGCTATTGATATAGAAGATAAATGGGAATTGTATTTTGATGGATCAAGATGTCGAATGGGCTTTGGTACTGTGTCATATCGGTACCCCATGTAGATAAGCCAATTCCTATGTCTTATCGCCTAGACTTCTCATGCACAAACAACATCACTGAGTATGAAGATCTTATTGCAGAACTTCATGCCGGTTTGGTTTTAAGCTTAGAAAACCTCACTATATATGGTGATTCACAACTAATTGTAAGACAAATAATGGATCATATCAAGATAAACAAGACAAATTATCTCGATATTATGATTTTGCTTTATCTTTATTAAAGTGATTTACATCCTTTTCAATTGATACTATTCCAAGAAAAGATAATTGACATGCAGATGCAATTGTAAGCGCAACTTCCCTTATATCCCCTGACGATTCTCCTAACGAATTTACCTTTATTATCCATAATCTTAAAACACCTATCATAGAAGATCCTGTAGTTGCAAGTCTTGATCTTTGCTATGATATAAACTCTGATGAATGGTTCTCCCATATATTCAACTATTTGTGAGATGGAAACATCCCTAATTCAATATCTAAGAATGCCCGAGTTCACCTACACAAACTTGTAGCGCGCTATATCTTTTTATCTAATGTCTTATATAGACGAAGTTATAATGGTGTCCTCTGATGTCTTAGTAATTCAGAGATTCTGATAGCTTTAGAAGAAGCTCACTTTTGCACTTGTGGATGACATTTTGGAGGAAAATTATTGGTACAAAAATTAATACATATGGGATATTATTGGCAATGCATAGAACAAGATTCCTTTGCTTATGTCAAGAAGTGTCCACAATGTCAACAACATCAACATCTAATCTGAGCACCTGCCTGGGAACTTTGTGCCCAAGTGTCACTTTTGCTATTTTCTATTTGGGGCTTGGATCTAATTGGTAAAATCTCTCCACTCTCCTCTCAAGGACATACATTTATTATCACCGCTATTGACTACTTCACAAAGTGGGTCAAATCTGTCCATTTACAATCCATGACCGTTGACGTAATTTATCATTTTATACAAGATAACATAATCTCTCAATTTGGTATACCTTCCTCCTTGGTCTCTAACAATGGCACACCATTCAAGAACAAGGAAGTGAAGAAATTTCTAGAAAAGTATCACATTCAACATCGCTTCTCTACGTCTTATTATCCTCAATCAAACGACCAAGTAGAAGCTTTAAATAAGGTTATAGGACAAATTTTACGCAAAACTGTTAACAAACATCAAAAGGACTGGCATATTCAATTATCCTATGCATTATGGGCATATAGAAAAAGTATTCATATAGCTACTGGAACCACTCCGTATAATCTTGTTTATGGCACTGATGCAATAATGCCTTTGGAACTCAAAATTACCTCATTAAGAGTCTCCTTGCAAGATGTTATGGATGATGAGATGGAAAGAGAAAAGAGATTACAACTTGAGATGCTAGATGAATAGCATATTAATGCTCTTGAGCATCTTCAGGCACATCAGAAGTGTATACAACAATCGTACAATGAGCGCGTTAAACACCATTCATTTGACGTTGGAGACTTGGTACTTTATGAGAATCAACGCAATGTGAATGCACCTCTTGGAGAAAAAGGAAAATTTAGCCCTAATTGGCTTGGACCATATGTCGTTATTGAAGCCTTTGGATCATAAGCATATAAATTAGCTGACGAATAAGGTACGCCACTTAAAGAACCCATTAATGCTGCACACCTCAAGAAATTTTATGCTTAAGATTATATGTTAGATGTTACTTTAAAAAGTAAAACTTATTAGTTTGTGTATACGCCTAAAAATGACACGATTCATCCTAAATAAATATTCTAAATATTTATTCCATTCTTCTATCAATTAAATAAATATTCTAAATTTATTTAATCGATTCACTATCCTACAATTAAATAAAATCATTTTATTTAATTAAATTCCCTAAATTCTTCTAAAGCTCTAAAGTCCAAAATCCACCTCATAAAATCCACCTCATCAATCCACCTCATCTCTTCCACCTCACCATGTTGCACATATAATTAAATATTCTTAATATTTAATTAGCTAATATCCTCCATTTTCCAAAATAAATCTTTAAATCAATTATCCTCCACAAATTGAATTTTTAATTCAATGTTCCCCATTATCCTCCACTCTGAATTTTTAATTCAACTGTCATAACCCATTGTCCCCCACTCTGAATTTTTAATTCAACTGTCATAACCCATTGTCCCCCATTCTGAATTTTTAATTCAATTGTCATAACCCATTGTCCCCCATTCTGAATTTTTAATTCAAATGTCATAATCCACTATGAATAAAAGATTCACTTTTATTCCTAGCCATTGATCTTCATATCTTATCTCAACCGTTGATCCTCATTCTTCCAAGTCTATAAAAGAAGCTTCATCCCTCCATTCTATTCATCTAGGTTATTTGTATTGTTACTCTACAGGATTCTACTCACACACCTTTGGCATCCCAATACTATTTGCTTGAGATCACCCTCTTGCTTTGAAGCTTTACTTCATAGCAATACCTATCCATGTAGCCATTTACCATTAACATCCTACAACACAGCTAAGAGAGTGCACTCACTGAGGGCCTACTTCATCAGCAAAGGATGGTTGTAATAGGCAAACAATAGAAGCCTTGAAACATGGAAGGTTTGCATTGTTATTCATTTGCTTCATTTGCTTCTATCTTTCTTATTTTCATTATTTTGTTGGTGTTTGGGTTTTGATATTGTTCATTTGATTGAATCTCACATTCCCATCTACAGTTTGTTTAGCTGCAATTTTGACAAGATATGATTATTTTGTCTTAATTCATTTAACATAGCATATTTTGCAGTTAATCATTGTGGTATCTTGTTAAACATGCTTTATTAAGATCACTTTTGTATTAACTTTGTTATGTGTGAAATTTATTAATCATTGTGCTTTTACTATATGTTCTGCAAAGAATTATTTAGTATCACATTTACATTAATTGCATTTCCTCATAAGCATTAACATTTATCACTAGTTGTATTTTACATAAATCACATGTGATAGATTAAACAACACTAGAAACAGTAATAAGAAAACATCTCATATATATATCATCATTAGTTTACATATACATCCAAGTCAACTATCCTGTATATCAAAATGGCATGTCGTAGTAAGTCATATACATCACATAGCTGAACCCCTATCACTTGTGCCCTCAGGACCTTGTGGTGCCCATGTGACAGAAGCCTGACCATGTGTGGCTATGGATCGTGAATGACTCCTAGAGACACTCAGTGATCATAACCCTCTGAGCTCACCTCTAAATCCCATCACCTCACCCTATAGCTCAATATACATCCACTGATATTGGTCTCTCTCTATCTGAGCTTTGTCTCTATCAGCTCTCACCTGGCGCAACTTAGGAAGTAAGATCTCGCTGGCGATAGGATCTCTCTTAGGTATGGGTACAACTACTGCCTGATCTCATAGCGTTTGGAGCTCTACCTCCACACACTCAGCTCTCTGGATAGCATGATCTAGAATAGACTCCACTGCTAATCGGTATCTCATGAAAGGCATAAAGATCTCCACATGCCACCCTGTGGATAGCTGTGGTGAGTATCATGTCCACACCCGTTGTTGGCAAGAGACACTGTGTGGCTTCATGATTGTTGTCATTGATGGCAACAAAGTCTATCCCACACACCTGCAAAGCTTAGTATGCCTATACCGGAAGTCAAATTGAAGAAGTTCTGATCCGGTGAACAAGAACAGAGCATGCAACAAGGTCTGACAATCAGGTCTGGATCTCTCAAAGGATGTAACTCAACAAAGTGCGGACTTGGGCAAGTTAATAGGAGTATCATTTCTACTATATTCCAGAGATTGAGCCTCCGGTGATGAATGAGTGAAAAGATATGAGCATCTAAGTGTTGGGTTCCTGACAGGCAGAGTAGACTAAGGTAGAACTGATAGGCAGAGCATCAGACCTTAATCTAGATGAGAAACTGATGGTGATCAAGCTTTTTGAGGGATCATTCATGGTTGGCTGACATGATTGATGACTTCCAGGTCTATGTCTTTGATACACATCACATATTAAGCATGGATTCAGTCGACAGATCAGTGTCTTGGAAATATCTTGAGTATTCCAGTTGCTGACTAGAAAGATGTTGAAATCCTTGGTGCGGATATATATACTAGATGGATTTTGATATGAAGGTGTGTGTATGTGTGTTGGAATGTGTGAGGAAAGGTAGAAAGCAGTGTGGAAGTAGCAATACAAGTCTGATATGTGATAGAACAACAACACTATAGCAGAGAAAGAATGAAGTATAATAGATCAGTATATTGAGCCTAACTAGAACTGAACCTTAGCATATGTGGATGCCTCTCATCAGTTCAAACACTTGGCTACCCTCCATAAACATTGCAGACAATGAGTCTCTTGTAGGCAATGTGCCTCTTATGAGCAATGTGCTCAGGCAGTGAGCCCTAATTGGCAAGTGCCATTTTGTACTTCTTATTCTTTTAACAGAGAATACAATCTTGGGTTAGTCACCTCATGGTTTTTCCCTTGACAGGGTTTTCCATGTAAAAATCCTTGTGTTATGTGTGCTAATTTTATTTTTGCTCTCATGATTATGTATGCTCTTGTGTTTTGATGCTGCACTAATATAAAAGAAGAAAAGAAAGTTAAGATATTAAAGATAACTGATTCACCCCCCCTCTCAGTTATCTGCCTTGTTACCAACAATTGGTATTAGAGCTAAGTTCCTCCAAACAAAGCCTAACAGCTTGAGGAAGATCTGGGAATCTCAATGGATATGTATGGTATGAAGGAAACAACTTTAGTCTACCCTAGCTGATCTTGAGCAATCTCACTTTGAAGTCAATAACTTGAGAGAACGACTCAAACAAGCTGATGATTTCATAAATGAGATAAAAGAAAAACTGAGTATCTCTGTGAAAAAGAGAAAGGAACTTCTTCAACAATTAGCAAGTCAAAATGAAGCCAATGATACTAATGAAGACCTGAAATGATACTATGTGAGAAGCTATCAAAAGAGATTGTTATGGTAAGGCATGAAATGGAATCAAGAGTTATGAAATTCACCCAAGAAATTGAAGAGAAAAGAAAAATTGAAGATAATCTAAAACAATCTCTCAAGGAGAAGTCAGAGGACTGCCACAAAATGGATAGAATAACCAGGCATTTGGAATCTAATCTTGAAGAAGCCAGAGATAATGAAGAACAACTTGAGAATCAGATAGACACTCTTAAACAAGATCTTCAAACAACAAATGAGTACAAAGAAAAATTCAAGATAAGTTCAGCTCAACTTGAAGTTCTTCTTGAAATCCAAAAGAGAGTAGATGACAAGTGTGGTTTGGGTTATGAGAAAGGTGAAAGCTCCTGATCTAGTCAGAAGAACTTAGGATCAGGAAATCAAAGAAATAGGCCTAGAAGACCTCCGGTAAGGCAACCAAATGCTCAAAGATATCCATCCTTCAATGGATACTACTACAATTGCAACAACTTCGGTCATAAAGGAACGCAGTGTAGAAGAAGAATGAATCAGACTAATTCATCCTTCTCCGGACAGTGTTTTAATTGCAAAAGGTATGGTCACAAATCTCATGAATGCAAAAATATGCAAATAAACAGTTCATTCAATGGTAGATGCTTTGCATGCAATAGAATGGGACATATGGCTAATCAATGCAGATCAAGAGGATATCAGACAATATGAAAATAAATGTTGTTTTCTACAATTGCAATAGATCCGGTCATGCTGCCAAATTTTGCAGAAGTAAGAATCAGGATAAAAAGGGTCCGGTGCATCATAATCAAAATCAAGATAAAGGAAAAGGCAAAGTGAATGCGGATGAAGTTCAAAGGGAGATGAACAAGATTTGGGTAAAGAGGAATACAAAAAATGTTGGGGATGGATCCGCACTAGAATCTGGTGCTAATAATTCTTCCAGAAATTAAAACAGATGAGCTCTGGCTCAGGGGGAGTCACAAAGGAAAGTAAATTCCCCCAGCCAGTCAATTCTTGCCTAAATTTGGCACATGGAATGTTGCGGATTAAAGGGTTCTCAGAGAAATATCTAAATAACCCTTGGTAAAAATATGAAAGATCCACAAGGAATTTTGAGAAATTTAATCATCCAAGATTGATCCAGTTTGACAACCATCCGGTAAAAGCTGGGTTCTCACAGTTAGATCCGGTGTGATTCAAAATTGAAATATCTTGACCTACGGATAAATGGCTTGATTGGAGGAGAGGAGATACATTGTCAATTATCACTAAAATTGATTCCAAGTGCACCTCAGTGATTCAGAAAGATCTCTTTTAGATCAAGGTCAGAACAAAGGAACTAGAATGACTTAAGGTGTGCATTTATTGCAATATGAAATTAGGGTTTGCGCATAAATATAAGGGTTCTTTTATTCATCATTTGCACATTTGAATTCGAAAAGAAGAAAGGTAGAGCTCTACAACAAGATTGTTCCAACTCTCTCAAAGATCAATTGTAGAATCCAATTCAACCAATGATCTTTCCCGACTCATTTTGTGAACCCTAGAAGCGCAAAAAGGTATTTCCATTCTTGAATATCTCTCTCTGAATATTTTGCAAGATGGATACTCCTAAATATAAGGGTTCTTTTATTCATCATTTACACATTTGCATTCGAAAAGAAGAAAGGAAGAGCTCTGCAACAAGATTGTTCCAACTCTCTCAAAGATCAACCGCAGAATCCGATTCAACCAACAATCTTTCCCAGCTCATTTTGTGAACCCTAGAAGTGCAAAAAGGTATTTCTATTCTTGAATATCTCTCTCTAAATCTTTTTCAAGATGGCTACTCCTAATGTTGTTAAGATCACTGATAGGCCGCGCCCAAAGTTTAAGAAACACCCCTACAAATCCCTAGAAGTTGATCCCTTAGGCACCTTTTCTAGCATTCTGCATGGGGTTCTGCACATAGAAGATGTTAGGGTATACATCCATGCAAATATTGAGGAATTTGGAGAATCAAAGATGATGGATATCTACCATAAACAACTAATAGATGAAACCTTTGAACTCAAACCTCAATACAAGGCCATCTGGGATAAGCATTTCAGACATTGCATCCACTTTCCCTATTTTTCTAAAGATGAATGGGTCTGGTATGTTCTTAGCAGAATACATGATGACTTCATGTGGTTGATGAGGCCATTCAAGATAACAAAATATGTCATTAGGGCAGTAACTAGTTTGCACTCATTCGGTGGATTGCTTGCTCTCAAATCGGTTAAGAACCAAACAGTAAGTGAGCTACCAGATCAAAGTTTGACAAAAGAGCAATGACAATAGAAGACATCATAGATCTGGATATCAAATTTGCTTCTATGATAATTGGCTATAAAATATATCATTCCAGCAAGAAGAACTCTGTGTTTGAAATTATAATTTATACTACATATCCGATGCTAAGGGAAAATGCAGACTATGATCTATGTGAGCTTCTCTTGAACCAACTGTTAGAAAACTTGCAGAAGATAAAGAAGGATAAGAACTCATTTAAGTATGGTGGCCTAATACTATGTCTCTTCTTTTACTAGATGAATGAGCTACCCAGATCAAGTGGTTGGGTATGGCAAAATGATAGACTGGTTGCCATACAAATCAGAGATTACATGTATGGGCTTGGTGATGCGAAGGCTCAAAGTACAACACTCTGGGGATACTTCAAAAACTTCCAAAGTATGATGCAGGCAAGAGAAAGAATTCCCTAATCTATAGTTGAGAAATACAAGGATACAATGTGTTTCATGGTAGACATTGATCAATGCCTAATGGAGGCAGTGGAACCCATAACGGTCTAGATTATGCCAATGGGTTATGAGGTAGATGAGAAAATCCTGGAGCTGTATGTCCAACATTTGCTGAGTCAGCCTAAGGACCCTAAGGTAGAAAGGTTTGGAACCTTTGAAGAATTAAGTGTAAAGATTCATGTTGAACTAAGGCAACCTAAAATAAAAAGAAAAGTCAGAAAGGAAGTAGAGGAAATCACCAAGAGATATGGGTTATCAAAAGTGGCAGTTGATGCAAATAGAGAGAAAGTAGAAAGAGTTGAGAAAGAGAGACAAGAAGCAGAAAAAGAAAGTGTTCCAGTGAAAGCCCCCTCCCGGACTAGATCCTCAAATAGCTCTGCACCTGCCACCTCTAAGAGCCCAAAAGCCTCAAAACTAGAAGCCAAGACACCCAGAAAGGGAGAGAAGAGAACAAAGACAAAGGCCACAAGGTCATACACAAGCCAAAAGAATGATGAAGAAATAGAGTCAGATGAGGAATTTAAGAAAATGAGGAAGAAGAAGAAAACTTCCTGGGAACCCTCTACCGGTCAAAACAAGGAAGAAGAGGCAGAAGAATTTGTTGAAAGGCCTACTCTCTCTATTGATGATGTCATCAAATTAGTCACTGTGGATGGGAATCTGCAACCAATGACTAAATTTTATGATGAATATAGTGAAGCTAACAAGAAGATCTTGGAAGATGCTACAGTCAGGTATCTAAACATTTATAACAAAGCATTCATTGAAATCATCTCTCTAATCCCCAAAAGTCTAGAAAAGGAACTTGGATTGAGAAAGGAGAATGCTAAAGCTAAGGACTTAGAGATCCGAGAGCAGATTGCTATTCAGTTCTATCCTTCTATTACTCCAAAACAAAGGTACATGATCTTTAAGGACTACAAGGATGAGTTCCGGAGCAAAGCAAGAATAAACAAACTAATGCTTGGAGAGACTGATCATGTAGAAAAAGAAATAGAAGACATCCTTCAGAATGCATTCAAAAGATTTAACCTTCCTATCATAAAGGAAATAGATGAAGAACCTCCTACCATGGATGTTGAAGGATTAAGTACATCAAAAGAAGAATCTACTGAGAAAAATGTAGAAGAGTCAAAGGAGATAGGTGAAGAAAAGACTAAGGACTTGGATTCCTCTGTTCTGGAAGAGGAAGTCCATGAAGAAGTAAACATCTCTCTTCCAGATCCCCCTGCAGACTTTGGAATTGAAGGAGAAGGAAGAAAAGAGGAGAAATTGAGTCAAGTAGAGGAGGAAAAGGGAAGAGAAGAACACACAGAGAAGATCTCTGATGACAATTCTGAGGATGTAAAAGGAAAGAAGACTCTGTCTTTGGCAAGAGACACTACAGAAGCAGTGAAGAACTTCTTGACCAAAGAGATGGTGGAAATTGATGAACCAGAACTATTTCAAGGAACACTCAATTTTGACTCCCTCTCTCCAATCTAGACAATGAAGGTAGCATCTTTTGCTCAAGCTAAAGCAAAAGAAAATCTTTTGAAGTCTCACATGGAAGATTGTGAGCTGATAGAGATTGTATCCGGTGTGCTAGAGAAGATCATGCCATCCTTCCAAAAGGATCTTTCAGCCTCTTCATCCGGTAATTTGAAATCTCTTGTTAACTTTGTTAGCACCCATTTTGATTCTTTGGAGAAATCGACAGAAGAGAAAGTCTAGAAAGAATTTTTGGGAAAGAGATTCACTGAAGTATAGAGACTCATAACTAATGATAGGAGGACCTTGGATATTGGCATAATAAGCATAGAAAATGCTCTTAAAGATGGTGGAGAAATATACAAATTTTGTCTATCCTGGTCTAAAGTGACAGAGGATATTGAAAAGAAGGTAAAAGAACAAGAAGATAAACTATCAAGTTTATCTCAGAATTTTGATCCCCTCACCACATCTTTAATGAATCAAGAATGCCAGGCCATCGTCATTATAAATGAAATAAAGAGGCTTGAAAAAGAGAAGAAGAATATAATAAGTAGGATGAGTGAACTAAGAGGGATAATTATCCCCAAGTTAGAGGCCATGCATGAGGCCTTAATTGATGCTTAGACCACAACCCAGACCAGTGATCTGGTAGATTTAAGAAGGGGAGAAGCTTTTGCATTTTTGTTGAGTGGCCACATCTCAATTTTGGACAGGATGAAGTAGAGTTGGGCGACATAAGTTGTATAGTTGAAGACTACCTTTGCGGATATACTTAAGTATATGTAAGTATAACATGTATAAATACTTATGCAACTATGTATAAGATAATTTTTACAAATTTTGGAGTGTAGATTCCACCCTTTGCCATTGATGTCTGTTGTTCTCAAAATCAGCTATGCTCATTTTTGTAGACAACCCCCCTACAAAACTTGTCCGTTTCATAATCTACACTCTAAGTTTACAAATCGAGACAAGTACTCTTGATCTCGAATGAAGTCATTTGACATCCTAGAAGAGTTTGCAACTTTCCCTCGCCACGATTTCTCAAAAATCGCGAAGCTTATTGTAATTATAAACTCGCCAAAATATAAATTATTGGACATTTTGGGGTGTTAGAAAAGTTTTGTTTCTACATGCAATGGTGGCCCAAACAACCACTCTTACATGTATTTTGGTTTTTTGATGTGCATAGTTGGCTATTTCTGCCGCTTTCGCATATCTTACTATGTTTTAGTTTTAACATGCAAAAGCGGTTCGAATCCCCGTTTATGCATGCCCCTTCTTAACTCCTAGTATGTAAGGTTGGTCTTTTCCACTGCTTGCACATATGTTCAACCTTTCTCTTAACATGCTTGGTCAGTCTTTTCCTCCGTCTTTGCATGTTGATTAACACATGCATGATTGATCATTCCCACCGCCCAAGCATATCTTTTCAAATCAAGGGCATTAATGCCACTTGTGTTGGCATTAATGCATCTAGTTTAAACCTTTTTAAATAGTTTTAATTTGTTTTGTTTGTTTATCTCTTGTTATCAAACTACCCATTCAGCTGTTGATCCTCTTGGAGATCATTTGAAAGCATACGATTGGTGGATTTGATTGTGTTTCACGGTTCGTGTATGATTTAGGGTTTTCGTGTCGACCTCTCAAGGTAAGTCTTCCTTTCGTTTCCTTGCTATTTCTAATAGGGTTTCATTTAAGCATTTTTCATTTTAAAGATTTTTTGTAGATGTTTGTTATGGTTTCAAAGTATGTGTCAGTATGGTCTAAGACCTTATGTTCTATACTAGTTTTTATTGTTCTCTTGCTTGAGTAGCCTGTACATTCGTCATACCTCGTTTCATTCGCCTAGTAAAAATCTTGTTTATGTTTTGACCCTGGTGCATTGGCGGAGTAACCTCCCATTGTCATACCCTATGAGAGTTTTCCCAAACACAATGTAAGGGTGGTTGAAACCACCACCCTTACATGAACAAACTTAACCCTTGCACTTTCCAATATGCAGAAGCAGTAGAAACCACCGCCTTTACACATTCCAGAGGTTAAAAAGAAAATTGATGCAGTAGCAGTGTTTTTCACCGACTATGCATCGAATTAACATAAGACATGCACCGGCGGTCCAATCAGCCAACCATGCACATGCCGTTGAAGTTGCAAAATACCCTGATGTAAGGGTGGTCATTTTGACCGCCCCTACATGTAAAATATTTTTACAAAAAAGAAAACACATGCAATATCAGCATTTTTCACCGACTTTGCATGATAATGATAAATTCTTCCCACACATGTATAAGCTGTCAAAACATCTAATTTTACACATGTGCAAGTAATTCCTCATGTAGGAGCGGTCATTTTGACCGATCGTGCACATTTTCCTGATTTTTTTCTCAACACTAGGAAAATTCACCTTTCAAGACCTATTAGCCTACTTTCACCCTTTACCTTGATTTGTGTGCACTCAAGCCCTTCAACACATGCTTTCCTATCCATGTTCATCGAATCGCAGTTATCCCAGTTTATCCATTTTTCCCTTAATTGCGAGATCATGGCCTTTTGTAGTTCTCAAGGAGTTTTCATGGTAGATATTTATGTCAGAGTTCTCTCCAGAGTTGATGTTAGAGCCATCTCCATCCAAAGTCAAAATCATGAAGCACAAGTACCAAGGTGTCTTTCTGGTGATGGCAGTGCAGTCAAATATTGATGAAATCAGAGATACAGAGATTGGACATGCAGACATGGCAGAATTTGTGGAAAGAACAAAATAGGCGAATCTTGTTGGGAATTAAGGTGTCTCAACCTTTGCAAGTTTCTAGCATTTATTATTTAATTGTATTTATTTTTTGCCTATTATTGTAATTTGGATGCAAATCCTATTTCATCACTTTGTGGGAGTTGGCACGGTGATGTGTCATCCTACATGGAAGGTGACCACATGTATTTTTGTCCTCATATGAGGAGATAGGCATTCCACCTTGTGGTTGAAGAGTTTTGCCATGTGTCGGCATCTTTTGGGTGTTGTAAGAGGTTTATGATGCGTAAGAGCTATGACAGAATCTATGACATGTAAGGGCTAGAAATGGAAGATTATATGACAAGTGAAGACAAGTGTCCGAAAGCATCTTGCATGGGGAAGTACGTACCCAAGTTTGACTATGACAAGGTTGTAAGAGAATCTGCTATTAATAAACAATTATGATAGATTCTCTTACAATTGTAAGAGTTGTCATATATGACAGATTTTATGACATTGTAAGAGCATCCGTCATACCTTAATTGGGTAAATTTGGGGTGCCCAAGTTGGGGGGTTGTAAGAGATGAAAGAGAATCACTTACAAGTGTCATATGCATGTTTTATGACCTTGGAAATTGGGCCACATGGATTTGGACGAGTTCCTTGTGTGACTTGCTCTAGAAGCTACCTCCATTCGTACTACTTCTCTTTATATACAGGTGCTTGGAGAGGAGATGTAAGAGGTGATTAACAAGTGTTGTTATGCTACCAGTTTGTCTCCAGATACAAGTGTCGAAGACTCCTGAGAAGACTTGCATTGCAAGTGTGTTGTAAACATTGTTATTTTGAAAATACATTGTGTAGGTTTTGGAGTGTGGGGTTTTTACCTGAAAGGGTTTTCCCCACGTTATATCTTCTCTCTCTCTCTCTCTCTCTCTCTCTCTCTTCTATCTACATTCTATGTGTATGTGCATTGTTGCAATATCTCTGTTGTTGTATTAAACATTCTATAATTGTAAAGGTTAAAATGAATTTGCACCCATCTCTTCTCATTAGATTAGTGTAGGAAGCAATTTATGCACACCTTGCTTCCTTTTAGTTGGTATCAGAGCTATTCTCTTTGGTCCTAGTTGTTGGATAGGGGTTTTGTGTACTAATCTTAAGTTGAGTGGGAGTTCGTGTAGAGTATTCTAAAATCTTATTGCAGGAATGAGATGGCAGGCACATCCAGAAGAATAGAGATGGGGATGTTTAATGGCACAAATTTTGAGTTACAGAAACTTAAGATGGAGTGTTATGAAGTTGATCATGTGGTTACATTTAGTATGATATTGATCTGGAGCTCCTGTTTGACAGTATGCAATAACCCTCATGCATGGTGTTTATGTTCTATCATTCTATGGTCTTTTACAGCAAAGTATTCATGTTGGGTGTTTGTTCTTGACTCCCTAATCACATGGAGAAACTTGGGTTGTTATGACTATGGTTTGATGTGCTTATGTTGGGTGCTTGGTTTTAGTCCTTGGCATTGGAATACATTGTCTTGTTAACCTTGAATGCATGTAGGTTGTGGAGCTGATAATTGAATGATTTGAAAGGTTCTGGAACAACCTAGCTTCTTCGTATGCTTGTACATGGTGATGGTTGTGGAGTTGGCCTACAAGTGGGCCTGAATTTCCTGGACCTCTATTTCATTTAGTTGGTTGTACTCACATGTCTCAGTTTCATATTGATTTGATCTGAGGCTTTTGTAGATGTTCCGTTTCAAAAATCTATGGTTATGCTTATCTATGTTATTCCATTATTTTGGTTTAACTATATTGGTGATTTTCAGACCTGTGTGTTTTTAGATGATAAGTGGATATGGATTTGCATGTATGTCAGTGACATGGTGGTTTTACAGGTTTTACGTGGTTAATCAAAACTTGTGGTTTTGTAAATCTATAGACAAACTATTTTTCAGATTATGATTCCTTGAGAGTGTTTCTAGATGTAAGATGGTTGCAGATTTGTATGTATGCTTCATGCACAATGTGAGGAGGTTTGTATCTTTCTTAGTGTGGAGATGTTGGTATGTGATTTATCACTCATCATTTCTACAGCATATGCTTGATTAGTTCCTTGACTATGATCACTCGTTTGTGGACTTGTTGGCAAATTGAATCTAGAATTGATTTGATGGTTGAGTCTTGAAGTCTACAGATTGTCTTCTTTGGTATCTCAGTTTGCAAGTTACTAATGTGATGATGAGTTTGCATGTTTCATGTTTGGGATCTATGAGTTATGTAGTTTTGTGGGCTGATCACCTATTTGATTGTAGTGGGATGAATCAGATGTGGACTATCTATATCCACAAGATTGATTCAGTGTTTATGCAAACTTTGTTAGTTGGTCTTGTCTGTGGTCATTTGTGTATTTGGTATGTTGCTTTGGGATAAGAGGATGGATAATTTGAGTGCATGGATAGTCAGTTCTTGGGACTTATAGCATGTTTATCTTGATGTCATGGATAGCTTGGTTACATAGTTTAGTGTAAGCTTTTGACAGTGATGGTTTTATCTTCTTGACTTGGAGATCTTGGTTCTACTTTATTCTTTTGTGTTGCTGATATTGCACAAGACAACTATTTGATTGTGTTAGAGCCATGGATGATCTTCATTGAGAGGATGGTTATCATGATGCCTTGATAAGCTCGGTATCACAGTTTCAGTGGGAGCTTTGATAGTGATGCTGGATTCATCATAAGTGATGGATGATCTTCTGCAGTGGATATTGGTGTCATGGAGGAGCTCATGGTTTTGAGAGTTCTTTGACATTTTTAGTTTTGTTGTCAGGAAATGGTTATCTTCATATGTTTGGAGATGTTGACATCTTGATTGAGGTGTCGGGTTTATGATTTGTCAATATGACATGTTTATCCTTTATTTAGAGATGTTATTGTGTCATGGTTTACTCTTGATGCTAGCTTAAAGTTTTGACATGATACATGTTCTCTTGAGATAGGACATATACATCATTGTATGCTTTGTTATATGTGATCTTCTTATGAGGAGATGGTTAGATCATGATGTCATGATGAGCTTCTTGATCATGCAGTTGTGTAGTGGGAGTTTTGACGGTGATCTTGTTTATTCTCTTTGGTTTTGAGCATTAATCATTTGCTTGAAGTTTCATGATTTTGCAAGATGAATTTGAAGTTGGCATGTATTGGTTAATGGATGCTCATGGATACTAGAGAGACTTGAGGTGAGGCTTGAGATCTCTTGTTGAAGGGATCATGTGTTGGAATGGTGAAATTTTTCAGCAGAAAGGATTTTTTGTTGGGGTTTTGTAAAGGAGATCATACTTGGCACAACTTAGCACTTGGTGGTGTTGGAAGGACATGATATGGTTTGTAGTTTCTCTTTATGGTCTCATATTTCTTCCTAGAGGTTCTTATTCATCTAGTTTGATCACTGGGTTTTGTGGTCATCTACTGTTGTACTTTATTGTTTTTTAACAACAGTATGTGTTCTTTTTAATGTATATCATTTGAGATGTGGAGGACTTGGGAGAAGTGGAGGAAATCAGAGGTGAGAAAGTGAGTAGAAAACTATTTGTGGAAGTATGCTCTATTTTGCAGCAGTTGGTTGCAGTTTACAGATCATTGTGATTGTTCTTTGTATTATATGTTTTGATTATAAGCGACACTTTTATGTAAGTGCTGATTGGTAGACTTTGAGTTACTTCGGTTGGCATTGCTCATGCAGTTTGATTCCTAGGATGTATGTATATCTTTGGTAGATGGTTTTTTATTGGATTGCAGCATCAAAGGTCTTCAGATTTTTTACACATCAATGGTTATTGGTATGTTTGTTATCATGGGAGACGGTAACATTGTGTAGGACAGTGGATTATATAGAGATGAGAATTGCACTATGGGCTAAATATGTCATGTGTAAAAGTTCTATCAATTGTGGTTATTTAGTTGGATGTAAACAACTAGCTGTGGTTGTTGTTCTAACTGTTTTGGAGCTTACGTGCTTGATCTTGTTTTGAAGATGTTTAGACTTCAAAGTCATGTTCTATTAACCAGTTTGAAGTTGGATACATTGGTGTGTCTATGTCGCATTTAGTGTTTCATCATATTTTTGGCATTCTAATCTTTTTGTCATGTTGGTGATCACTTGGAAGATGTTACAGGTGCTTCTGTAAAACTAGTGAGCATAGTGGAGTTTAGTTGAGTTGAGTATTTGGTAGCTACTCATACTTGCAAGGAAGCCATTTGACTTAAGATATTGTGTTCATATATTGGTGTTGGTGTAAGATAGTTTACTATTTGTTGTGACAGTCAGAGTGCAATGTTGCATATGCATTAACGAAACTAGTGGGCACAGAGAGGTTCAGATGGTGTTCGGAGTCTATGGGCTTCTCAGCCCATATAGTTAAACCCTGTTATTTCCATTGGCTCTTGAAAGGTGTTCGACAAGTGGGAGAATGTTGGGAATTAAGGTGTCTCAACCTTTGCAAGTTTCTAGCATTTATTATTTAATTGTATTTATTTTTTGCCTATTATTGTAATTTGGATGCAAATCCTATTTCGTCACTTTGTGGGAGTTGGCACTGTGATGTGTCATCCTACATGGAAGGTGACCACATGTATTTTTGTCCTCATATGAGGAGATAGGCATTCCACCTTGTCGTAGAAGTGTTTTTCCATGTGTCGGTATCTTTCGGGTGTTGTAAGAGGTTTATGATGTGTAAGAGCTATGACAAAATCTATGACATGTAAGGGCTAGAAATGGAAGATTATATGACAAGTGAAGACAAGTGTCCAAAAGAATCTTGCATGGGGAAGTAGGCACCCAAGTTTGACTATGACAAGGTTGTAAGAGAATCTGCTATTAATAGACAGTTATGACAGATTCTCTTACAACTGTAAGAGTTGTCATATATGACAGATTTTATGACATTGTAAGAGCATCTGTCATACCTTAATTGGGTAAATTTGGGGTGCCCAAGTTGGGGGGTTGTAAGGGATGAAAAAGAATCACTTACAAGTGTCATACGCATGTTTTATGACCTTGGAAATTGGGCCACATGGATTTGGACGAGTTCCTTGTGTGATTTGCTCTAGAAGCTACCTCCATTCGTACTACTTCTCTTTATATACAGGTGCTTGGAGAGGAGATGTAAGAGGTGATTAATAGGTGTTGTTATGCTGCCAGTTTGTCTCCAGATACGAGTGACGAAGACTCTTGAGAAGACTTGCATTGCAAGTGTGTTGTAAACATTGTTGTTTTGATAATACATTGTGCAAGTTTTGGAGTGTGGGATTTTTTACCCAAAAGGGTTTTCCCCACATTATATCTTCTCTCTCTCTCTCTCTCTCTCTTCTGTCTACATTCTATGTGTATGTGCATTGCTGTAATATCTCTGTTGTTATATTAAACATTCTGTAATTGTAAAGGTTAAAATGAATTTGCACCCATCTATCCTCATTAGATTAGTGTAGGAAGTGATTTCCACACACCTTGCTTCCTTTCAAATCCTTCCAGACATATGCAAAAGATCATTAATAGTAATATTCATTTGGTTGCATCATTTCTAGTTTCTGCACACAATCCAGAGTTTTTTCTTCAGGTAGCTAGCCATTACAATAGGGACACTAGAGTTGTGAAAGATTCTTAAGGGAATGTGATCATGAGATTGGATGCAAAATTTCTCAACAAAATCTTCATGTGTCCACCCATTGTAAACATTGGATAGATTGACTTTGCTCAAGGGCAAAAGGATTATGACACATATGTGGAAGCTCCCAGGAGGTACATCAACAACAAATGGTTGAAAATCCCTAGAAGTAATTTGACCAAATGGCCAAAGGATCTTCCTAGGAGTGACTTTGTAGAGGAAGTTTGTGATTTGATTACTCTTTTGAGTCGCATCAGAGGACTCCCGTCTTCTTCCAAGTTCAAAGAATGGATGTACACTTACATTAAGGTCATTCTTTAGGGTACACAAAGAATATTCTGGGGAGAGCAGATCAATAATGCATTGCATGAGCAACTAGTTAAGGTCAACACCACATTCAAATTCTATATGACCTCGTATCTTGTATATGCTGCTGCTAGCATGAGAAGCTTTCCAGGTTTGACTCAGGTTGGTGATAGAAGATTGGTCCTTGTATATGAGTATTACCCTCAAATAACTCTGAAGGGATCAATCCATCATTTCCAAAGGGTCAATGATGCCTTCTTTTCAGTATTCATGTGCCTATGGGATCATGAACTTGTTCAGAAAAGAGTCTCAGATGAAGCTTGGGAGGTAGTGAATTCTTTTGGTTGCTCGTTCCTGCAATTCCCCACTTTCACATATCTCAAGGTAGGATATTATCCTGGTTACCCTTATGTTCTTCCACGGTATCCCAGTGGCCGTCTTGTCCTCATGGAGCTATGTAGACAGTTGATTGTAGTGCATAGTAAATAGATGGAGCTGAAGAAGTCAGGGATAAAGTTCCCTGTTGAAATTAGAAGGTATTCAATTCAATCAACTAACAAAGAAAAAATAGTTGATTCTGAATTACAACTGGTTACTATGAGAACCTACAAGAAAAGAGACCATTTTGACTTCAGAAGAGTTCAAGATAAGATCAAAAGGAAGTCAACCTTCCATGTACCAATGGTTGAAGATATTTGGGCTGATTTCAAGACACAAAACGAGATTAGAAAGCTAGACTACTGCAAACTTCATCTGAGTCGGATTGAAGAGCTGGGCCTCACTGATATTCTAGACGGAATGGAGGATGATGGGGATGTTCTAGATCCCAAATATAACACTGAGAATGTTGAAATATCACCTCTTCTAGAGGTGAAATGGTTAGTCAAAGAAGAAACACCAATCCTGGCCAACACAAATGTGTGGTTGGAAAGTAAAGGGATTAAATTGAAAGAGTTCCTTACAGGGTCAAAGACTGAAGCACAGGAACAGACAGCTAAGAAGGCAGAGAACAGAATGAATTTTTAGAGTGACGCCCCTTCTTCTTCTAAGATACGCAAACCAAAAATTAAGTTTGTGTCCAAAGGAGGGAAGAAGAAGGAAATTGTAGAAACTTCTAATGTCACTGAATCAGGTGTTGAAGCTACTAATGTTGATCAAATGGAGACTGAATATGTTGAGGCTGAAGAGCAAAATATTCAGAAGTCTAAGGATGCTCAACAAACAAAAGTATCTGATAAATTTGATGAAGAAGAGGAAACTAAACAAGGTAAAGAGGAGGATGCAGAAAAGGAACAACTTGGTGATCCACCTCAATCCCCTGAGAAAGATCTTCCCACTGGAACACAAGTTTCTACACCTCTTCCTCATACTCCAGTTTCTGATAGTTTCCTAGTGATTTCAAATGTTCGTCTCTCACCTATCTTTGTTGTTTCTTCTGATAATACCCCTGCTTCTAGAAAAACCAGTTTTGGGACCGTTTTTGATTCTTCCAGTTCCATCCCAAGTTTATCTTCTCCATCTTTTGACATTGGTGAACAAACTGTCTTAGAGAATCTTCTAGATGCTTTAGAAAAGCTTGTTGATACAGGTGTGGTTTTTACCAACACTAGTCCTATTGTGACTGTAATAGGTATAAATTTGGATCCGACAAAACAAGTAGTAGACTCATCTCTGGTTGTTGGTGCTTCTGTTCTTCCTCCATGGTTATCTGCATACTCCAAAGAGGAAGAAGCAAGCTATTTCTCCTAATGAGATTGATATTGAAAAGCTATTACCTGTAAAAGAAAAGACTGTGAAGAAGAAACCTAAGATTGTTTCTAGGCTTGTCAATGAGAAAGGAATCAGATACACAGAAATTGCTAAACCACCAGAAGATGCCACTATTGACACTTTTGACATGAATGATTATGTCATTTCAAGGGTTGAGTTGGGCAAGCTAACTCATGAGGGCATAAAAGCAAATTTTCAAACTACTGCTAGCACTTTACTTGAAAAGTATGATGAAGTCAAAAAAGAGAAAGAACAGTATAAGGCCAAAGCAGAACAACTTGCTCTTGTTCTTCAAAAGATAGTAAAGTCATCAGAAATTGTAGAACCCATGGTAGTGACTGTAGAAGATCCCCTGATCTAGAAGGCTAAAAAAGCACAAGAAAGAGGAAGGGTGGTAGGAGATATTGTGGAGCATTTGTTAGCTCAAGGGCGAATTCTGCTAAAAACCACTGTAGAAAGAAAAGAGAAGATGGATAAAGCTAAAGCTGAGCTGGACAACCTGGTTGACTTACTCTCACAAGAGCTGCAAGATCAAGCAGAGAGCTTGGAGGAGTGGATAGCTATGAAAAATATTAAGATAAAGAATCTGATCACCATGGGGGTCATTGCAAATAGGGAATCATATCTTAAAACCAAGGAAACTCTGGTTCATCGTATCCACATAATAAAGGGTTTACTTGAAGATCTATGTCAAGCTTGAGAAGCCAATGAAGATAGTGATGTCACACTTCTACACTAGAGGGAAGAACTTCCATGCACCCTCATAGGTGAAGATCACAAGTTCCTCTCAGCAGGGGAGATGGTAAGTTCCTTTGAAGAGATGGTTCAAAGAAAATTTGAAGAGGAGGTGCCCTCAGTGCTTTCCATGGATAATCTATATGATCAACATTCAACTTTAGAAAACTTGAAGGACAATCAGAATAAACATGAAAAGGCAATAAAGGCAGTGAAAGATGCAATTCTTCGGGCCCGCACTATCTCAGAAAACACAGTTAAACTAGATGCATGCAAGATAGCAGCCATACAGGCCATGTACCAAGATTTTCTAAAGAAGAATGATGGAGGAAACTAATGCCTTAGTTTATTTTTGTATTTTCATATGTACTTTATTTTCAGTTTATTTTTTGTATTTTCATATGTACTTTATTTTCAGTTTTAGACATATCCACATGTAATTTTCCAAAATGTAATTACATGTGAGACAAAGGAAGTCCCAAGTCAAATAGGACTCTTTTGTTGAATAAGTCAAAGTAGTTATAAATTTCCTATTTTTTCTCTAGGCTCCTTCCTATAAATAAAGAGGTCCTCTATTGTAATTTTATCTTTTAGTTATTGAAGCAAAACTCTGCCAAATTAAAGAGCATTTTGAGACTTTGTGTTCAAATTGTAAATCAAATTTTATCAAGTGAATAAGAAAGCAAGTGATCATTCAAACTTTGTGTTGAAATAACTTGTGGTGTTCTTATGTCCTTTTCCTAATACGATCTTATCTGTTTGATCAAATAGTAGTGTGAGTGAGAATAATCTGGGAGATGTTCTAAAGTTGATTGTGGAGACTTTATGCTACAACAATTATCTTTAGTTTGTGATTTAGTGTTTTAAAGTAAAAGATATTTGAAATGCTTTGAACTACTATTATCTTTTGTGATCATTTATTTTGTCGTAGTTTTCAATGAAGACTTTGGGCTGCACCTTATTCTACTGGGTTCTAATTTATAAATCAGCAAAAGAAGCAACGATAGGCTTTGTGCTCTCATGGGTTTCTTGGTTATTCAGTTTGTATTAAGAAAGTACTTTTTCATTTTGTAAACATCATTTCTAAAAAAAGAGAAATGGATGATATGGTCTCACCCCTAAATTAGTATTTAGTTTAAAGTATTTTGTGATAGTTGATAGGGAACCTCCCCTCGCTGACAGGAGAGATTTATCTCATTACACTATGGTCGATATAACCATTTTGCCTTCAGCTAGTTGAAGACAAAATATTCACCCAACAATATCAAAGGGGGAGTGAGGAGTAGTGAAAAATGTGGAATCCAGCTAAGGGGGAGCTCCAGTAAAAATGTACATAAGACAGAGCATCAGCCAAGGGGGAGTTTGCTACGACATTTAGTCATTTTTCACTAAGTGTTGCCATCAATGCCAAAGGGGGAGATTGTTGGCAAGAGACATTGTGTGGCTTCATGATTGTTGTCATTTGTGGCAACAAAGTCTATCCCACACATCCACAGAGCTTAGTATGCCTATACTAGAAGTCAGATTGAAGAAGTTTTGATCTGGTGAACAATAACAGAGCATGCAACAAGGTCTGACTTTCAGGTCCGGATCTCTCAGAGGATGTAACTTAGCAAAGTGTGGACTTGGACAAGTTAATAGGAGTATCATGTCTACTATATTCCAGAGATTGAGCCTCCGGTGATGAATGAGTGAAAAGATATGAGCATCTAAGTGTTGGGTTCTTGACAAGCAGAGTAGACTGAGGTAGAACTGACCGACAGAGCATCAGACCTTAATCCGGATGAGAAACTGATGGTGATAAAGATTTTTGAGGGATCATTCATGGTCGGCTGACATGATTAATGACTTCTAGGTCTATGTCTTTGATACACATCACATATTAAGCACAGATTCAATCCACAGATTAGTGTCTTGGAAATATCTTGAGTATTTCAGTTGCCGACTAGAAAGATGTTGAAATCCTTGGTGTGGATATATAGACTAGATGGATTTCGGTATGAAGGTGTGTGTGTGTGTGTTGGAATGTGTGAGGAAAGGTAGAAAGCAGTGTGGAAGCAACAATACAAGTTCGGTATGTGATAGAACAGTAGCACTAAAGCAGAGAAAGAATGAAGTGCAGTAGATCAATATATTGAGCCTAACTGGAACTGAACCTTAGCATATGTGGATGCCTCTCATCAGTTCAAACACTTGGTTACCCTCCATAAACATTGTAGACAATGAGTCTCTTGTAGGTAGTGTGCCTCTTGTGAGCAGTGTGGTCAGGTAGTGAGCCCTAATTGGCAAGTGCCATTTTGTACTTCGTATTCTTTTAACAGAGAATACAATCTTAGGTTAGTCACCCCATGGTTTTTCCCTTAACAGGGTTTTCCACGTAAAAATCCTTGTGTTATGTGTGTTGATTTTATTTCTGCTCTCATGATTATGTATGCTCTTATGTTTTGATGCTGCACTAATATAAAAGAAGAAAAGAAAGTTAAGATATTGAAGATAATTGATTTACCCCCCCTCTCAGTTATCTGCCTTATTACCAACACCTGCTGCTCAGTTGCATCAGCTAGAACTATCTCTAGTATGACGTGGCTCACCAAGTTATGCTAGGCATTTGTTTGAACTACAAAAAGAAAATAAAATAGATATCAGTACCTCATATAGACATCAAAAACAAATAATCACAAATAACTACATCTAAACATAACAAGCATCCTACCTAGATATCCATCTTGCCAAGATGGATCTCAGATAGCTGATGGTGTGATTAGCTCTGTAGCTAGAGACATATGACTACTGGTCTCCCCTCACTCATGCCAGCTCAATCTCCTCACATCTATAGGGGCTGGACCACGAGCTCTCTACTATGATTAAGACTTGGCCTCCTCATCGCTGTCTGCCTCCTGCTGATCTCATCCTGGTCTCTCCCTGAATACATATCATGACAAGACCTCCTCCTCATCATTGTCATCATCCTCATCCTCATCTAGATCATAGTATCTTGCAAAGTTACTAATGTCATCCTTTATCCCTATGTCACTCGCGTGACTGGCCCAAGGTCAAGGATCGCCTGTGGAGTGACCAGGGAGATAGATAGGAGTGAGTCACACTGTTTGCCACCAGATATGATATGCTCAGGTAACACTGATGTCATCTACATAAGATATCAACTCTACATCCTCTATACTATCATCATCACTAACTACTACATCTACTATTGTCAGTTGTCGGGCGTTGTTCACCCTTACTGCACTGTGCATAGAGAACACATAGCTCAGATGCATCATAGGTACATCCTATTGGCATGCGAACTATCATGCTACCTGATCAAAGTAAAACTAGGCAACAATGTGATCAAGGTGACCGACCATTAGCCAATCCCTCTACATCCTCGCTAACTGTCTTCACTAACCTAGCCATGCTATATAGCCGTGATATGGTCTCTAGATGATATCACTAGGCTATAATCTATCAAACACAATCCTCTAGTATAATAGATCACCATGTCTCCAGCATCTGACAAGATGATAGGCATGGACTCATGGATAGGTGAATGATGGCTCTATAGGAAAGCCTATAAGCCGTGTGCATTTGATATGCTCAAAAGTCCAGACCTGTAGTAATGTGCAACACATCAAGCCCTATGCCTCATAATGGACATACTGTCCTAACTCGCAGTAGAGGTGCACAAGCATACTGTACCCCCACGCGTAGACTATCCTCTACTCCTCCAACGCCCTGATAGTGTGAACAAGGGCCCCGTGAAGGTGGACACCTCATCCATTAGGTGTGACTACTAATGCTACTATGACAATCATAATCCTTTGAATAAGAGGGATGTTAGCACATCCCTACTCTAGTAACCGAAGCTGAATGTGCCCATGCTCTGCCCGAGTAATCATGCAGCCTAAATAGTATAGCTGGCTCTCCTGTGTATACTCTGCTGAGTGACACTCTATGACCCTCATTGTCTCCCCATGTATAGGCAAGCACAAGATCCAGTAGACATCCTCCAGCATGATGGTCATCTCCCCTATAGGTAGATGGAATGTAGAAGTATCTGCATTCCACCTCTCCATCAATGCCATCAGCATACTAGAATGAAATATGATGGTGGGCATATCAAAAACCCACCAGAGTCCTACTAACTATAAGTAGTTTCTCTCTACATTGGTCATGGTGCTGATGTGATCTCGAAGTAGTAACATCAAGTGACCATCTGTATGCTCTCGTATCCCTAGAACAACCCGCATGATACAAACAATGAGAAGTTCAATCAATTGGGAAGCATAAATCATCACCTAATGCATACAATAGAAATTAGTGCCTATCATTGGGGCCTTTGTCCTTTCTGGACTTGGGCACCCTAGGTGGACCTGGGTGCCTTGAGTGGACTTGGGTGACCCTATTAGTGACCCTTGTTCAGGGTTGTCCTCATTAGCATGGAAAATGATAAAATCTAAAAGAAACATAATGAATGATAGCACAAGCAAGGATTAGGACCCTACCTCAACCTTGAAACATCTCTTTGCCACCTACTCTCGGAGCATCTCCAGTCGCGGAAGCTAGTATGGACGTCAAGTCGGCATCGTCAATGTCTCTCTCCTTCTCCTTCTCTCCTCTACACAATGACAAGTAAGAATGAATAGTAAAATGTGAAAACTCCCCTTACTTATAGTAAGTGGATGAGAATTCTTATCACTATCTAGGTGCAAAATTAAACTATTTTACTCTTAAGCCTCTATCTTGAGCTGTCGAACTTGAATTTTCATGTCGTTTGTTGCGTTTGAATCCTGGTTCCGCTCTCTATCTTACCCAATGTGTTGTTTTTTGGCATTATTTCCCCAAACAACCCTCACAATGCATTTCTCATCAAGTTCCCTCGAAATCGACATGTGATATCTCCTTGTTTCCCCTTTTCAGACTAAGCAAGCAGAAACAAGGGGGCATATATATCTCTCAATTTCCTCCCTCATCATGTCTCATCACTCAACCCCCTTAGTGTTTATGAACTGACTTATTGGTGGTGGTTGTAGGTTGATTTGACTTTTGATTTTCTGACAAGTGTTCCTTTATAGGTTGTGGTTCCTAACTTTGTGGTCTTGCAAGATTGCAAACTTGGGGGCTCATTCCTCTCTTGCGACAACACTTTGGCATCCTTTATAGTATCCTTTTGGGTATCCTTTTCATGTTTGATGTATTTACTTTCCTTTAGTTGCATATGCATGTAATGTCATATGGCCACTAAAGTGGGGGCTGAATGTTATGTCAGAAATTGTCCTGTTGTATGGAATGGTACAATTTCCCATGGTTTAGCTCCTCTCCTTTGATGACCTTTTAACCTAGTTTATTTTAGACCTTACCAAACCCTGACTGACCTAGCTCTAACTGGAAGAATGTCATATTTTGGAGTAACTAAAGACTGAAGGTGAAAAGTAAACTTGGATTTGGGATCCCCTAACCTCCTTGAGGTAGTCCTGAGTGGGAAACTAGGGCTTGGACTTGGGTGCTAGTGCCCTTGTCCTGCCCTATTTCCTAGGGTCCTAAATTTTGGAGGGATGTCAGCTATTACCATGCATTCTAGGATTCCATTTTCAAATTTTTGTTTTTGTGTGATGTCGACATCTTATTTTGAAGTTTGAAATTCCTAAGGTTAGATATTTAGAGACATTTGAAAATCATTTTATTACACACAATCCTTATGCAAGCTTTATGCCAAAACTCTACCAAAATTGCCATTGAAGATCAATGATTTGTTGAAGCTCTTGAAGTTATTTGAATTTTCTTTCAGGGAGACAATGGATGGAGATTAGGAATCAAGATCTTGAGAGTATCTTTCTCTTCCTATGGTTTGTACACCTTTTGCATGATTGGGAGAAGGGTTGAAGCCTCCAACATCGATCTTGGAGATCCTTCGTAGACATTGCTGATTCGCCTTGTTTTTCATGCAAGTCTTCATTATTTTCATCTCATTGAGGTGAAGTTGTGTTTGTTTATTGAGTGGAACAAATTGTTGATCTTTCCTTGATGCTTGAGTCATCTAGGGTTTTATGTTTATGCATACACATTTGTTAGATGAACACACACATCTATAGATTTTTATCTTGGGCTATTGTTGATGTAGGAATACTGAAAATGGGGCTTGACTGAGGAAAGCTCATATATAGCCACAACCATCTTTCTCCTCCTTTTGCATTTACAAGTTGCATTTGTCGAGATCTAGCAAAAAGGAGTGACAAGAAGACTGATATTGCAGAGATAGTCATCATAGAATTCAAATTTTGAGATTCTGAGACTTTCAGGACATTGCCACTAGCGCCCTAGTCCAACTAGGCAATTTTTTTTGGATCTGGAAGTCTCTGGAGATTGAAAAGTAGATGGTGTAGAAAATCTTGACATTTAGAAACTTACGTGACATTGCCACTAGTACCCTACTCCAATTGCTCCTTAGTTTCCAAATACACTATCTCTAATCTATTTACTCTGCATTTCTGTAATCATTTCATTTCCATCTGTGTCAAAAATTGAGTTATTGCAGTTTGATTTGTAAATTGGGGTTTTAAGGTTAGGGAGAGATACTAGCTTGCAAAAGCTGATTCAAACAATCACATAGACACAATTAACAAGAAAATGGAACATTGGAAATCAGTAGTTTATCCCTAAACTTATCCCTTGATTCCCCAATGCTTTAGTGCGTGAAAGTGTAGAAATTGAAACCTTCTATCTTGCTTCCACATTTTTACCCTAAACATTTAATTAATAAATCTAACCTTTCTTCCTAGCATTAATTAAATAAATTGTGTCTATTTATTTAATTAATTAACCAATTCAACATTATTCTAATGTTCCATTCTTTAATTGAATAAATTCACATTTATTTAATTAAATCCAACTTTCCCTCATCATTCCGCCAAAAATTAAATAAATATATCACATTTATTTAATTTATCCCAAAAATCCTCCTCATCATTAGTTGATTAAATAAACTAATTTAATCAATTAAACAATCATTTGCACATTCCTAAATCTAAATTATCTAATTCAATCTTGCACAACGTTCAAGACTTGTACATGGCTCCAAAGATCCCCTTTTTGATCTAATTCCTCTATTCAAAACTAAAAAATCTCTACCCTCTATATCTTCTCAATCCTGACCCTAATCATGTGCATCGACCAAAGCAAGCCACTTGTTGGCCTCTCAACTCTTGGTTCTCAATCAGCCCTAGACCTCCATTTTTAAGATTCAATCTCATCCATTGATCCCCCATCCTCCAAATCTATAATTACCTCATCTCCTTAACATATTTCATGGTTCAAGTTGAATGCAAAAATATGTTGCTGGACTCTTGAGCAACCAACATTTGTCATTAACAACAAAAATCCATTGATAAAATCCATTACATCAAGGGTTTGTGTTGGGGAGATATCTTTATGTTTTCATTATTATTGCATTCTCTTTTTCTCAATCTAAGGTTATGCTTAGATGAGAAATATATGATCTTAGTTTTGTTAGGAACTCATGTTTAACCCTTCTCTTTACTTTGTTAGTATATTGTTTCTATGGACGCATATGCTTTTTAAGTCATCCTGTGAGCATATTGTATTATCCCACATTCATGGGAAGTAGTAGTTGTTTAGATTAGACTTAGTAAATAAGTATGTGTTGAGGCCAATGAAGGCATCCACAAATTTATTGTATTGAGCTTGCTCAAAGGAGGTTGCCCCCTTGAAGTGGCCTGCGATCAATAAATTCCTTCTGTATTTTTGTTGTTTCTATAAATCTATTATTTCGTGCATTTTTCATTTTTTTGTTGTAGGAAGTTCCTCTCATCTGGTATTAGAGCACTTTCTTGGGCTCGTTGGGTGGAATTTTTGTAGATTTTTTTTCCGCAATGGCCCTCCAGGTGCTATGATTGTTGCAACAATATATTTTTATTTTTGCATATGTATTGTTCATTTCGATTGCAGGTTCGGATCAAAGAGAATCCCTATCCACTTAACTATGGGAAGTACTTGGGCATATAGCCCTAAAACTCATTATGAGGAGTACTACAGGAACCCTGAAGTAGCTGGCCCATTGAGAGGACTTGCCAGTGAAAAGGTCAATGGTCCCTACCTAATTGACTAGTTCCCATATGTTTGGTAAACCAAGAGCTATCGTTTGTGGCAAAGAGGTTATCAGTTTTACCTAAGTCGTGGAGTGAGGGGTACTGCCCCAATATGCAAGCCATTAGACAACATTGGTGGCCAGAGTGACTCCCTTAAACCTTTAGGAAGCCGGACATACTTGGGGCCCATATCTTTTAGTAGTAGGCAAACTGCAGATTGAATTAGTCCAGAGTAGTTGGTAGATCATTTCTAGAAAAAAAAGTAAAAAAAAAAAATTGTTTTTTCACCATATCTTTCTTGTCTTAGTTCTGTTTCCTCTCAAAATTCACTGGAACACCTGTAATTTCTTTCCTCTCATTACCTTCCTTGAGGTCCCTATACCAATTCCACTTATAGAAGTCAGAAATCCCATATTTGTCTACTTTTAGGGTTGGTCATAACTTCTTCGATTCTCACCCAATAGCCTTCAGATTTTACCACAACTGTCCTTCCATATTTATGGTCCTTTGTACCTCTTGGACAAATTTTCCTATTATTTCACCTCGCTTATGAAATCACCATTTTCTTCTCCCCTTCCCCTCAGAAAGTGTCCAAAAGCCAGTCAAACCCTAATTACCTATTGCATTTTTCCCCAAATTAAAATTTCCCTTTACTAAACGTGTTTTAGCACACGTTTTTTTTACCCATTTCCAAAAAACAATTATGGGCTATGATCATAACCCGATCAAGAGAAAAAAACATGGAGGATCAAATTTTTGCCCTCAAGTCCAAAATCCAAGATCTTGATGAAAACTTCTCTACATCAATCTTCAACATTTAGCCAAGAACAACAGACGGCAACCAGAGTCTTCTTGAGACACTGGGTTTTCTTCTTCTAGCAATTTTTGTGGGCTGAAGCTTGATTTTCCTTTATTCAATGGTGTAGATCTGACTGGATAGATATACTGGGTAGAACAATATTTTAGTCTGCATAATACTTTTAATGTCAACAAAGTCCCACTTGCCTGCTTTCACTTGGAACATGAAGCCCTTCAATGGTTCCATTGGTATATCAAGGCTCATGACGAGCCCCAATGGACTAATTTTTGCAAACTTATTTTGCAATGGTTTGGCCCTAGGGCTTTTGATGACTTCACTAGAGTACTCACTAAACTTTGCCAAACAAACACTTTGAGAGAATATCAGACAAAATTTGAAAAAATGGCTAATCACACAGAGGAATTATCTGATGGATTCTTTAGGAGTTGTTTTGTCAGTGGTTTGAAGGATGCAATTCGATCTGAGGATAAAATGTTCCATCCCAACACAATCATGGAAGCCCTAGGGTTGGCTAAGTTGGCAGAGGACAAGATCACAACTCAACATCGATCCAAATCCAATTTTGTTCCATTTCAGAATATAGCTTCCCAAAGATCTTAAACAATGCTAGCTCCTAGAACAACTCCTATTAAGCATTTGACTGAAGCAGAGATGCGGGTACGTAGAGAAAAAGGACTTTGTTATAATTGTGATGAGAAATTCACTCAGGGACATCGATGTGTTGAGAAAAATCTCTACCTATTGGATGTGGACTCTCCACCTAAAACTAAAGTTTGGGTAGATGCTTAGGATACAACTGATGATCAGGAAGAATCTCAACAGTCACTTATTGAACTTGCTTCTCAAGAAGACCACCCAGATATCTCTCTCCATGCCTTAGCAGGAGTCACCACCCCACAAACCATGTGGGTCAAGGGTTACTTCAAGAAGCTCCCTCTTACAATACTCATTGATTTTGGTAGCACTCATAACTTCATTGACCCTCGGATCACCAAACAGGCTGATTATTTTATCCATCCTTGCTCCAACTTTGAAGTCATGATTGCTAATGGGGGCACATTACCTTGCAAAGGGAAGTGTCACAATGTGTTTATCTCTATTGGAGATTAGAACATGCAATCTAACATGTTTTCCTTTCCCTTAGGCGGATGTGATGTGGTTTTGGGTGCCTAATGGTTATGCACACTTGGACCCATCTTATGGGATTTTGCTGAATTTTGGATGTAGTTTTTATACAATAGGCAAAAACACACATTGAAGGGCTTACAACCAAGGTCTCTCAACATCATCAATTTACATCGCATGGAAAATCTTCTTAAGAAGAATTCACATGGTGTCATTGCCTAGCTCCATTCCATTCAAATGCAACCATCAACGGTCTCCACTGTTCCTTCTGATCTACAACAAATTTTGGATAGGTATGCATGTGTCTTTTCCAAACTAGTGGGATTTCAACCTTCACAGCCAAAGGACCACCATATTCAGCTCCTTCCTAGAAGCATTCCTCCCAACATCAGGCCCTATTGCTACCCATTTCACCAAAAGATGGAGATTGAGATGCTCGTCTGAGACTTACTAAAGCAAGGCATTATTAACCCTAGTACTAGCTCATTTTCTTCACTAGCTCTTCTTGTCTAGAAAAAATATGGATCATGGCACCTCTACATTGACTTCTGAGCATTTAATCACATCACAATCAAGGATAAGTTTCCGATCCCTGTTATTGATGAGCTTCATGGCGCTCATTTTTTCTCAAAGTTGGATCTTCATTCTGGGTATCACCAGATCCGGGTTCATGAGGATGATATTCCTAAGATAGATTTCAGCATGCATGATGGCCACTATGAGTTTCTGATCATGCCCTTTGGCCTCATGAATGCTCCTTCAACATTCCAGTCATTGATGAATAAAATATTCTGACCCTACCTGCGGAAATTCATTCTGGTCTTCTTCGATGATATCCTCATCTATAGCAAAACATGGGCGAAGCATCTCTAACATCTGGATCTTGCACTACAACTTCTCTCTAATCATCATCTTTGTGCAAAATAGTCTAAATATGTTTTTGGCCAGGACGAAGTGGAGTATCTCAGGTATATTGTTTCAGCCCAAGGGGTTCGGGTAGATCTCGTAAAAATAGCCACCATGAAAGATTGGCCATGTCCTCAAACACTCAAGAGCCTCTGTGGGTTTTTTGGGCTGATTGGCTACTATCGCAAGTTTGTCAAGGATTACGGGAAGATTGCAGCTCCGCTGACAACTATGTTGAAAAAGGATGCTTTTAGCTAGACACAAGTTACCGAGTGTGCATTTGAAAAATTGAAACAAGCTGTGTACTACACCTATTCTAGCTATACCAAATTTTTCCAAGACCTTCACTATTGAGAACGATACTTGTGGCAATGGAATTGGTGCTATTCTCCTCCAAGACGAATGCCCCATTGCGTTCACCATCAAAACCCTTTCTGGAAAAAATTTAGTACTCTCTACTTATGAGAAGGAAATGATGGACATTTTGCAGATAGTATAGAAATGGTGGCCATACCTATTGGGGAATCATTTTTGCATCAAAATTGGTCACCAAAATTTGAAATATTTCCTAGAACAACGAGTCTCCTCCTCAGCACAATAGAAAAGGGTCAGTAAACTCATGGGTTATGACTATGAGATCACTTACAAGAAGGGTAAGGACAATATTGTGGTAGATGCTCTTTCTCACACATTTGACGACCAAGCTTCCCTTTCAACTATTTCAATGCCTATTCTGAATTGGTTCGAATATGTATAGTAGGGCTATGTCAATGACCCTTCATTAACTCAAATCATTAAATAGTTGGTCACTAATCCCTCTGTGGTACCACACTATTCTTGGGATGGTGCTTCTCTGTGACACAAGGGCTGTTTGGTCCTTCCCTAGAGCACAGATCTTCAACATGTTGTATTCTATGAACTCCATGCTTCTCCATCAATAGGGCACTCAGGGTTTCTCAAAACTTACGAGTGGTCACGATGTAACTTCTTTTGGAAGGGAATGAAAAGGGAAATTCAACAAATGGTAGATGAATGTGATACCTACCAATTCAACAAGGGTGAAACAACACTCATTCTTGGTTTGTTCAAACCCTTGCCCATCCCTACAAGGATTTGGACAGATATTTCTATGGATTTCATTGAGGGGCTCCCTAAATCTAGAGGGAAGATAGTGATCTTTGTTGTGGTTGAACACCTCTCTAAATATAGTCATTTTTGTGCCCTTAGCCATCCCTATACTGCCTCCTCAGTTGCACAAATTTTATTGGACTAGATCTTCCATCTTCACGGTATCCCTTCTTCCATTGTCTCAAATCGTGATGCAACCTTCACCGGTCATTTTTGGACGGAAGTATTTTGACACACCGGCACCAAACTAAAGATGAGTTCTAGGAATCATCCACAAACAGATGGCCATACTAAAATTGTCAACAAATGTTTGGAAACTTACCTTTGTTTCTTCACCTCAGAACAATAGCATCAGTTGGCAAAGTGTCTCCCTCTCACTGAATGGTGGTACACTACCTCCTACCACACTATAACTAAAATGAATCCATATGAAGTAGTCTATGGTCAAGCACCACCAGTGCTCCTCCCATACACCCCTAGTAGTTCTCCATTTCAAGTAGTCGACATGGTTCTCCAAACCCAGGATCAGATTCTCAGCATCTTGTGAGACAATCTTCACATGGCAAGCAATAGAATGAAACAACAAGCTGATCAACACTATTTCAAGCGCACTTTTCAAGTAGGTGATATGGTTTTTCTTCACCTGCAACCATACAAGCAATCATCCCTGAAACTCAAAGGGTGTCATAAGCTAGCTCCAAAGTTCTATGAGCCATATAAGGTTCTCTAGAAGATTAGGTCAGTTGCTTATAAATTGGAGCTCCCACCTTCTTCCCAAGTTCATCTAGAATTTCATGTCTCTTGTCTAAAGAAAGTTCTTGTCACCAACATCAAAGCACAAACCATTTTACCAGAACTTGATAATGAAGGATCCATCCTTCTCAATCTGGAGGCAGTACTTGATAGGCGCACTTGTCAACTTCGCTCCCAATCCATCATGGAGGTATTAATTTAGTGGCATGGAATGCAACCAAAGGATGCAACATGGGAACCACTATTTCAGATTCAACAACAATTCCCACATTTAAATCTTTGAGGACAAAGATTTTCTAAGAGGGAGGGGATGTTAGGAACCCATGTTTAACCCTTCTCTTTACTTTGTTAGTATATTCTTGCTATGGATGCATATGCTTTGTAAGTCATCCCATGAGCATATTGTATTATCCCACATTCATGGGAAGTAGAGTTGTTAGATTAGACTTAGTATATAAGTATGTGTTGAGGCCAATGAAGGCATCCACGGAATTATTGTATTGAGCTTGCTCAAAGGAGGTTGCCCCCTCAAACTGGCTTGCGATCAATAAATTCTTTCTGTGTTTTTTCTATTTCTATAAATCTGTTATTTCATGCATTTTTCATTATTTTATTGTAGGAGGTTCCTCTCAAGTTTCATTTCTATATTCCTTGTTTATGTTTTACATTTTAACATATACAACATTATATAATAGAATTGTAATTAACTATCACACTATCCTAACAGTCTCCCACTTGATACTATACATAGCAATGACATAAGAGGAACCATAAATAAATCAAGTATAGAATGCAAGGTCCATGGCCTCCTAGCACTAAGAGAACTAATCCATGCTCACTAGTTTTGTAAATGAATCTACAACATTCTCCTAAGTGTCAACCTTTTGTAACACGACATTACCATTCTCCACCATCTCATGAAAAAAGTGATATTAGACATCAACATGCTTGGTACAAGTATGGTACATGGGATTCCTAGCCAAACAAATTGCACTTTGAATGTCACATCTTCTCTGAACCACCTTGGAATCAAATCCAACTCTTGAACATAGTCTCTATAACAACACCACCTCTTTAAACATGCAGGTGTAGTAGCCATATACTCCACTTCTATAGTAGACAAAGAAACTATGGGATGCCTCTTACTCATCCAACTAATAGCACCACCAAATAGAGAAAACACATAACTACTAGTGAACCTTTAACTATCCAAGTTACATACCCATTCTGCATCAATAAAAACTTATATGTCTAATAACTTTATCACATCATTAGAACCATGATAACATAAGTGATAATTGGAAGTCCATCACAAATATCTAAATACCCTCTTAACATGAGTCCATTGTTCTCTACTAGGGTTAGACACACACCTGCTAAGAACTCACACTCCTTGGAAAATATCTAGTTTGGTACAAACCATTGCATACATTAGGCTACCAATAAAACTAGCATAAGATACATTATACATATCCTCTACATCATAATTTGACTTTGGACACATATCCAATAAAAGATTAGTGCCTATAGGTAAAGGAATACTCATTGGTTTGTGATCATGCATAGAAAACAATTGCAAAATAGTGTCAACATACTTACTCTAGCTAAGTCAAAACTTTCTATAAGCTTTGTCCTTGTTAATTTCCATTCCCAAAATGAACTTTTCTACCCCTAGATACTTCATCTCAAATTCTCTAGAGATGATTTTTCATTTCCCTATTCATTGCCTTACTATTACCAATAAACATTCCATCCACATATAAGGCAATAATTACAATTTGATAATCTGTACATTTAATATAAACACAATGATCCTATTCACTTCTAAAAATTCCTAACTTCAAAGAAAATTTATCAAATTTTGATATCACATATGAGGCAATTGTTTCAAACCATACAAAGACTATTTTAACTTAAAATGTCCCTTCTCTTTTACCATGGAACCATTAGGCCATCAATTATAAATTTCTTCTTCAAGATCAACTTGTTGAAAGATAATTTAGTAGTAGGAGAGTAAATCTCACCAAAATTAACTTGTTGGTAGACAAGGAATTGGAAACATAACACAAGTTATAATCACCATAGGCCTCAAGAAGGACATTTTGACAACATATGATGGTGTGTAGTACCTCTTAAGGGTTGATGAGACACAAATATATATAAAGGGACATGCATCTACATATCTAGAGCCTATATGAGCATTCAAATGTACCACAAGGAAAGAAGGGGAGTGTATCAAAAGGAGAAATAGAAGAGAAGTAGAAGAATATATATGAATTTAATATAGATAGGAATACCATCCAAGAATATGTGATGGTTATATCTATGCCAACTATATGAGATGTACCTTATATAAGGAACATATGATATGAATATATGAATAGAATATCTTATGGTGTATATTAATGTGTAAAATTCTTCCTCAATCTTTTTACTAATATGTTTATCTGCCACAACTATTATGGTTTCCTTCTTAGCTCATCACCCTAGGGTTAACTTTTTGACACAATTAATCTAGATCTTGAGGCTATATTTTATTATCAACATTTGATTCCATTATTGGGACTTGTAGAAATAAGAAAAAAAGTTAGAGGTAAGGAACATTACTAGGGAAAGGAGTATTAATGGTAGTTACTGCTATAATTGAGATGTGTAGTAACACACTAGGTGCTAACTCTTGGTAAGGTGTTAGGCACCTAGGGGGTGATAATGGAATGGGGGCAATCCAAAAAGACATGACCAGTAAGACAAATATAGCTTGACACTTGGGATGAATAAAAAGGAATTAAGAATCGATAAAAATCAATTATAATTTCTATGGAAAAAGGTGATATTAAGAAAGAAAGAGAACTTGTTTAAAAAATTGAGATGGGATGATAAGAAATCTAGAAGATGATCATGGATAGGAAGAAGAGAGAAGATGAAAGAAGGGATATATAGACCCAAGAAAGAGAAGAAAGGTAACAAAAAAGGATAAAGAATGTGTGACAGGAATTTGTATAGCATGCTAGGAGGGATGAAACTAAAGAAACCCCTAGAACAAAGGAAGGTGGATGCTCAATTAACATGACAGTCATCAATATTGAATAACTAGAGTGATCCCTAATCCTAATTAGAACTAAAAAAGAAAATTTGACCAAAATTATGAAATAGTTAAAAAAAATGAGGCATCAACAAAATGAAGTAGTAGGCTCCTCTAATTTGGTTCTTGAGGATTATCCTTTACTCTCCGTTGTATTTTCCTTTTTTTACTCTTAGTCCCTTATGTCCTTCCTCCCTCAAGTTCCTAGCACTCTCACCATTTTTGATAACCTCCTATTTCACCAATTTACTCACTCTACCATTATCTCTAGGTGATTCAATCTCAAAGAAATATTCACCTAAAATTTCCTCACACAATCTCATAAAATCTCTTCTTGTTGCCTCTTCCTTTATTTAGAAGGGTCTACTATATATCCTTTAGAGAAACAATTCTCACTTTAATTGACACAAGTAGTAACTCTTGGTTTGGAGGCTCATATGCTCATGATATCTTTTGGATTTTAAGGATGTTTCTTAATAACTCATCATTAGTTAGTAGATTTGATTAAACAAATTTGAGTTATAACATCCTTCCTTAAATGATTCTATTGTATCAATGACAAGTTCTAAATTATTAAACATTTCATTTAAATCTTTATTCCCTCCACTTCCTTTCCATTCCTAGAATTCTAGGGTTTTCAACATTTTATACTTTTATAGGCCTACATCACCACATTGTCCAAATAGTCCACATTGAAATTAAAAGGTTTTAATTGAGAAATTGGGGTTAGTAACCCTCAAATCCTTCATTGATTATGACCTTTAGATTTGACAAATCTAGAGTAGAAGTTGGTCCTTGAGTTTGGAAATCAAATGGTTAAACACCCCTAATTTTGTCTTAGCTGAGTACTTCTAGTTCTAAGCTTTACCCCATCCAAACTAATATATTCTTCATATTCATTCAACTATTCTTCCATCCACGTTAGATTTCCTTTTGTTTTTTAATTAGGGTTATTGGTTTCTCTGACTTTTCAATGTTAGTGAGTACCATCTTGTTTATTGATACCTCTGACTCTAGACTCTCTAAATTTTTAGAAATAATCCTCTTGGTACACTCTAATGAAGATTCCCTAGTGTTTTGAATCCTTCTATGCCAAATTTCCTTTCTCTCTTGAGTCTATTTCAATTACCTTTCCTCATTGATGCTCATCTCATATGTTATCTTAATTTCTTCAACAATCTCTCTTTGCTTCTTCTTGTCTCCTTTGGCCATTGGTGTTTTTGATTTGGTATTACATTAATCCTTTTAATCATCCACAATGTCTCAAACTAGACCTACATGAGTAGTCACATCCTTATAGGATCCCCCCATTCCATCTATAATCCCTAGGTGCATAACCCCCATGAGGGCTAGGACCTAGTGTGTGCTACTACATAACATCACAATTGCTTCTATGCTCATATATAGTCTCTTCTCCCTAAAGTTTTTTCTCATTGAAAAACTCTCCTTGGGTTTGATCCTCTCCTTACCATTAACAACTAGGGTCCTAGGGACAGAACCACATATTGACAAATGATCTATATTATTTTTATGTTAGTGTTATGATTTAACCTACTATGATGGATAAGGAAGAGAATTAGAACACATGTGGTAAGGTTATAGAATAGGTAAAGAAAAATAAACATACACTTATACACCGTTCATGCATATGTTGTGTCTTCATAAGCTTCTCATATATTTGTTACACCATTTTATAATACATTATCATATATTGATTACATATCCCATAGTACTTCACTATAATATATTCTATTCTTTCCTCTCACAAATCTATCACTCTTATCTATGACTCTTACATATCTCACGCACATCTCATTACATGACTATCAAGGTTTGGTACATATATGTTGTTTCCATAGCTTCATTACATATAGGGATATGTCCCTATACACATTTCTTAATTGATGTTCCTTTGTGTGGTTGTTTCAAGTCATTTGATTGTGCTAAGTTATTGTTCCTTTAAACTACCATATCTTTGACAATTTCTATTTTGCATAGGGATGGATTATCTTGATGCCATCCTTTGGTACCCTTGTAGGTGTAGACACCTAAAAATGTCTCGACCACCAAACTGACTCCCGATATTCCTAATCATATCAATTTTCCCCCTAAACCAATTAATTAAATTTTATTTAATTAATTATCCCTTCATTACCCCATTTCTCATCAATTTATCCCAGACAATTGAATTAATTTCATTAATTCAATAGTTTCAAACCTAGCCAAATGAATTTAGTAAATATGCAATATTTACTAAATCATTTTTCCCCTTTTGCCACTAAATCCAATTAATTAGTTAAAATCATGTTAACTAATTAATTTAACCCCACTTATTCTAGCCTTAGGGTTAATTAAATAAAATCAATACTAATTAACCCTAAATCCCTCATTTGGGTGGTTAAACCTAGTTTAACCCACTCTCCCACATTTCCCAAATAAATAAATGAGAATAAATCCACCTAAAATCCCACATGTCAATAAATAATTTTTTTTCCCATGCCTACACCTCTATTTCCCCCCAAATGAATTTTTTAATTCATATGCATCTCCCCCCATGAATCTTTTATTTGGGAATAATCTTCCCCCCATAACTTTCCTCTTCCCCAAAATGAATAAAAGAATCACTTTTATTCATAGCCATCCATTTTTCTAGATTAGATCTAGGCCATCCATGTCATCTCCATTCTCCACCCTTGATCTTTCCAAGCATTCTCCACCCTTGGATCAAGAATCCCTCCTAAAGTCTATAAATACAAGCTCTCCCAAGCCATTTGAGGGAGACAAGTCTATGCAAAGTCATAATGCTAAAATCACTCTTGAGCTAGGATAGTGAGTTGCACAACTTTGAATGAGCATTTCACATTGAAATCCATATGTTTAGGGATCATCTTGGTCTTCAGAGCTTGTTTGGGTGCAAAGGCTCCTTCTTCCCTTGATGGGATTGGACTTGCTTGTAAGGTATAACTTTGTGTTTATTGCACTTTGTTTGGTATTTCAGCCTTGTTTGCATTTCTGATCTACATATAGTGGGCCATGTCATCCTTCTTTTCCCCCCCAGGGTGCAGATCCTAACCTTTTTCCTCTGTCTTTCTTCTTGTCATTCTCTTTCTCCGTCCCGTATCCAACCTTCACTCTTGTCACATCCTTTCGAGAGCTCACCTGAAATTTTTTTATTTTTCTGCCAACCTCTCGAGGGGGCATCCCCTATCCATCCTATTCCTTCTTGGTGGCTGGGGCATATTTTTCTTCGACCTGACGCCACATCAAAGAGGGGTAAATGTAGACACCTAAAAATGTCTCGACCACCAAACTGACTCCCGATATTCCTAATCATATCAATTTCCCCCCTAAACCAATTAATTAAATTTTATTTAATTAATTATCCCTTCATTACCCCATTTCTCGTCAATTTATCCCAGACAATTGAATTAATTTCATTAATTCAATAGTTTCAAACCTAGCCAAATGAATTTAGTAAATATGCAATATTTACTAAATCATTTTTCCCCTTTTGCCACTAAATCCAATTAATTAGTTAAAATCATGTTAACTAATTAATTTAACCCCACTTATTCTAGCCTTAGGGTTAATTAAATAAAATCAATACTAATTAACCCTAAATCCCTCATTTGGGTGGTTAAACCTAGTTTAACCCACTCTCCCACATTTCCCAAATAAATAAATGAGAATAAATCTACCTAAAATCCCACATCTCAATAAATAAATATTTTTCCCATGCCTAGACCTCTATTTCCCCCCATATGAATTTTTTAATTCATTTGCATCTCCCCCCATGAATCTTTTATTTGGGAATAATCTTCCCCCCATAACTTTCCTCTTCCCCAAAATGAATAAAAGAATCACTTTTATTCATAGCCATCCATTTTTCTAGATTAGATCTAGGCCATCCATGTCATCTCCATTCTCCACCCTTGATCTTTCCAAGCATTCTCCACCTTTGGATCAAGAATCCCTCCTAAAGTCTATAAATACAAGCTCTCCCAAGCCATTTGAGGGAGACAAGTCTATGCAAAGTCATAATGCTAAAATCACTCTTGAGCTAGGATAGTGAGTTGCACAACTTTGAATGAGCATTTCACATTGAAATCCATTTGTTTAGGGATCATCTTGGTCTTTGGATCTTGTTTGGGTGCAAAGGCTCCTTCTTCCCTTGATGGGATTGGACTTGCTTGTAAGGTATAACTCTGTGTTTATTGCACTTTGTTTGGTATTTCAGCCTTGTTTGCATTTCTGATCTACAGTAGGTTTTCACCATTGGCCTCCATTAGGCCACCATTTTAGGCTTTCAAACTTAATAAGATTTGATTGGACTTTTCCAACCAACATTGAGCACTATGAATACCCTAATCACCCTAAACACCATGATTTTGGTTTATCCAATGATTTGGCTTTGTCCACTACACATTTATAAAGCTAGTTATTGATAAGAGTAGATTAGAAATAATATTGAGTAAACAAACATAACAATAATGAGATTACAGTTTTATATTGCCAATTGTTGGTGCATTATTTTATTTTTATATTTATTTAACTACTTTATTGCATATTATACACCTAGGATAGGATAAGATTTTTTAGATAGGTATCTACTTAGGTAGGTTATACTTGCATCATATGATTTGTACTTTCATAGTTTGATGTAGATGTCACATATGGCTCCATCTCCTATTATCCCATATAGGTTGTACGTTCATATCTCTTGGTGGTGTATCCTATATATACCCACTTGTAGTTCTCATTTGAGTAATCCAATCCAATCTAATCTTGCATAATTGTATGTTTGCTTTCTTTAACATAATATAACTATTCTCTCATTTTGGGTTTCTTTTGTTCTTTTATTGAAGTTCCTTGATCTTGGGTAGCTATCTCCATAGCCAAATTTTACATGGAATTAAAGGAATGTGGGATTGCTTCTTGTTATCCTTTTTTGAGTTATCTCTATAGCCAAATATTACATGGTATCAAAGCATGTGGGGTTACTTCTTGTTAGCCTTTTTGGAGATCTAAGTTGTAATCTTGTATTTTCTTGAAAAGTTGAGCATGCTTTTCTCTTATATCAAATGATGTTCTAGAGAATCAAAATAACTTGCTAGAAATACCAAAATTTTGGGTTCCTTTTGTGCCTTTACTTTTTAGGTCTTTTTAGGATATTTATGGATCAAATTTAAGCTCACCATTTAGTTTAGATCATATAAGAAAGTTAACTTTGCCTTTTTTTGTGTCCAAATTAGACATAAGAGGTTAGATCTATAAAGGATTTCACTTAGGAGGTGCTTTCTAGATCTAGTAGGTAGTCATCATTTTGGAGCATTATGGGTCAAATTTGACCTTCCTATCACATCCAAAAGGCCTAAAAACCTATAGATCAATTATCAAATCATCCAAATTAAATAACTTGGACTAGAGCTATCAAGGGAAAGTTTCCTCTCCTTTGTCATCTGTACGATTGTACTATGATTTTGTAAAATCTTTGGAAGATTCCTTGTGTTTTTACTTGCATCAACAATTCTAGGAATTGCACTACATAGGTAAATTGACATCATACAAGAGGTATGATCTATTTTTTAAATTTAATTTTTTAGAATAAAAAATAATTCTATAGGGTACTATGGTAGGTACCACAAGGTATTTGCACCTACAACTTCATTGTGGGGCACCACATGGCATAGGACCCAACCACTAGCCTAAAACTAGTGGTTATAGATGGCCACCCACCATTGTAGCTTTGTCATTAACTATAAAATCTAGTAGTGCCAACCTTTTGCATAGGCTCTATAGCTTGAAAATCACCTTTCCCTTAGTATTATGACAATATTGATCTTCCCATGAGTGGTATTAAATTACAAAAGGTTATTCTATGTAGTCTAATGATATTTTTGGACATAATAGGAATGTTCTATCCACCTAGACCATATTCCATCCAAAACATCTATAAACATAATCATGACATGATGTTGATGTCAACAATTCTTCATGCCAACTCCTTCCCCCTATCCAATGTAGTTTTTATTTTGTTAGTCAAACTTCAAAGGCTCCGTACTCAATCATTTTGTCTCCTTTCTTTGACCAATTTTAAAAATAGAGACTAATATTTTGAGAGCTTCATACTAGTGTAGATGTTATTTTATGTTATTGTCTAGATTTTGCAAAAAATGTAGATTATCACAAGTGATGCTAAGTAATTCTCATTTTGGGAATCTTTGGGGCTCTAATTGAGCTAATATGGTAACATTTGTGGATGCAATTTTTTTGGAAGTGCATAATTTTTGTGTACTTCTCATTGATGTAGTTTGATTTATCTCATTTTATTATAAAATTACACTTTTAGCATTGTGGCCTCATTTGGATTTTGTAGTATAGTAAGATCAAGACCACTTTGTAGATTTGGTAAGTGGAAACTATAATCACACTAAATATAAAGTGCCATCATCATAATTTATTGAGATAATTTCTTGATTGAGTGTTTTGGAGGGTATGTTGTGTTTTCTTTAGTTATTCTATTGTGTGTTCTTGTAATGGGTAAAGCCCAAGTTTAAATTCTAACTCCCTCTACTTGTACCAAATGGAAAACATCAATATGGAATTATCTATTGGAAAAAAGTTGTACTAGATATGTAAATAAAACTATTTCTCAACCTACTGATCCTAGAGAAAGTGAAGAGTGTGAAAATTTTAGTTCTTGTGTTGGTGATCAGTAACAACCTGCCCTGATGTACATAATGAAGACATTCTTTGATTCAGATGGTTGTGGTAGTGTTGTAGAAGTTTATGATGATGATGAGTATTCTAGGAAGGTGTGTGAATTCTTTGGAGTGTCTCTCTTTGGTCCGCATGTTGGTCTTGGACTTGGAAAAACATGAATATGGACATTAGGTTAGGTTTGGTTGACTTGACTTACTAGTGCCATTTGCGGAGGTACCTTGAGGATTGTGGATGTGATAAGCAACTTGGTGATACAAATTTCAGTCCTGGTTATCCCTTGACATGGTCCAAGTTCAATTCTTTCCACCATGGAAGTGTTTAGTGCCGACCTAAGTAATGCTGCATGCATGTAAAGCACATGCTTCATTAGGACCGACTTAATTGAGATAGGTCTTGGTTATAGATAGTATAAATGCAAGATGGAGTTGAATGGAACAAGGTAGAGAAGAATATGCAAATGTGAATCAAGGTCAATGAAGTTGTGTATGAACTTAAATGCTTATGACTCCAGAATGCAGTGAGTAGAAGATGTCTATATTTTAGTGTGCTAGAAGTTGCTGGAGATAGTGAGCCAAAGCTTGCAGATGGAAATGAGTGGTAGCGATGGATATCTCCTATTGATTTGAGATAGTGAATCTCTCTGTAACAGTCTTCTTCTTTCTTCTCTCTTCTCGGCAGTGAGCCCTTGGCAGTGAGCCTATTGATTTTTGGTGTTGTTATTCATATATATGTGAGCTAATCCTCACTGTGGTTTTTCCCTTATTAGGTTTTCCACGTAAATTTGGTGTCCTTATGTGTTTGCATTGATGTTTTGTATGTTTACATTCTGCTAATGTATGTTCAGAGGTTTATGATTGAAATTGCTTTGAGGGTTTAATGTTTTAATGTATAACTGATTCACCCCCCTCTCAGTTGTCCTGTGTATTCAACATATGATTAATTGGACAACATTTAGGGAAACATTTCAAATTTCCCCATTTCATTCTAACAATGTCCTTTTTTAGTCCCATCATTGCTATGAACTGGCAGTGAGGAGTACACTGCAAGTTTTACCTCCTCTAAATTCTCTCCATAACTCCAGTTATGTCCTTGTTCTTGATACATCTTCATACAAATAAGAAATTCAATTGATACATACCAAACACCCTACTCTAATGGTGAAGAGATATATCGCCATATCCGCACTAAAAGCTTGAACACACAGAGCTATCAAGCTATTTTCTAATCGTTCCTTGTTTTGTAGTTTACCAAGATCAATAGTTCTAAATTTCAAAAGTTCAAAGTGAAGATGTGGATAGAAAAAGCATCAAATTTTAGTAGGGGTCACTTTTGGAAGTTTCTAAAAATTTGTTGAAATGAGCAAGTTATTTCAACCAGATGTCCTAACCGGACATTCTAACTAGACATGACATTGGTGAGCTCAACAATCCACATCTAGATCCATATCCAGATGAAGATACCACAACATACAATGTTGAAAAGGTTCAAGTTGGAGGTGGTTCTTCAAACACTTGAAATAACTCTTAGAAAAAGCTTCAGACCTGACCAAAATCTAAAACATAGTTTAATTCTGTGGAACAAAGCAATACTTAACCCAATTTTCCAATCAGAAATGATATTTGCAAATACGTAAAATCTAGTTCACTTGGAAGCTCCACATCTGGTTAGCATACAAAGCAATTTATATATGAAAACTTTCTTAATGAAATTTATATACTAATTCGAACCTGATCTTCATCTAGACATTTAGCAACTAGTTTGCATTGAAGATCAACATTCGATTCCACATCTGATTGGACTTTTCAAACTTGATAGAAAGTGGGTGAATCATCATGATGTCACATTCCAACCTGAGATGTCCTACCTGATACACCCGTCCTAGTCAAACCTGACCCAGTCAAACTAGACACATTAGTGCAACCAAAACCAGATATCAAAACACATTCTTATATCCATTTAGAAATACAAAGGAACCCAATTGGATCTGGACATGAAGGCAACTTGATAAGAACATAGAGAGGCACAACATGATATCCAATGATGTAGTCAATGTAGGAGGGTCCGATGAGGGACTATCCAACCTTGTAGCCTTAATCAACTAACGACATAATCAATCAGAGATGCAATGAAAGTAAATAGTTAAAAATAGAAAGAAAGAGACATTCATAAGCACATGCCACAAGATATATCCTAGGAAAACCCTAATAGGGAAAAACCTAGCCTTGAAAGCTCATTCTTCTTATATTTGATCTCTAAAACACATTGCATATGCCACTCAGGCTTTTACAGATGCTAGGCCACAACCTAGGGTTAAAAAAGATTCATATAATAACACTCTTGCATGATTTCCTTCACCTACTTTTCAATTCTCTATTCTGCAACTTCTTCTACTCTTTGCTCTGCTCTCTGCTTTAGTTTTGCTTCTTTTTGGACCAAAACACTTATCATCACACTTCATAACTTCACATACTTGATCATTATTCATTCACTGCCTTGAAACAAACATTTATCCTTTATTTATATCCTCCACAGGTCTTCATAACATTATCAAGTTAGCCAAGAGTTAACTGTCCTCATGAAATGTGTAGACATGGATAGGTCGGACCTAAACATAAGGTATTGCTCCGATGGTACATAGAACTTTGTGTAGATCCCCATGAAGGTCAAATAGGTCCTATACTTCCTTGAGTAATCTTCCATTAAGCTCTGAAAGTCATGAAATTGCTCCACAAGCCGATTAGACTTCACTGAACACTGTCAGCTCTGCTATGTGAAAATAGGTAAAAACAAGTAATCTTTTGATAACTATATCTTTCTGGAAACATACCTAAATGATCTAAATTTTGGATATGTTGTAGATGACTATGTCTAGAGGCTAAGTCTAGCTCTGCAGCCTTTGATATGTAAATGCAGTAAAATGTGGTAGTCTCCAAGGTCGCTCCCTTGATACTCTACAATTGCACTGTTAACTATCCCAATTGTTTTGAATGCTTTTGGATGCTCCTACATCAGACTCTCAAGGTTAATTGAAAAGTAAGCCTCTTCGCTTTGATCTATATTATGTCAAAATCAATGTTATTTATTTGAATTGGTTTGGCAGTCTGTTCACAGGTACTTGTAACTGCCTCAAGGTTGGTAGTCTACTCAAGTCCACCTTGCAAAATTACTTCAAGTTCTTCTAAGTTTATCATTCTACTTGCAAGCCTTGCACTGCCTCAATGGTCGATGGTCTGAGCAAGTCTTCTCCACAAGCTACCTCAAGTTCTTCATGTTGTCAAGGTTAAGGTTTAGCGGTCTACTTGCAAGCCTTACACTGCCTCAATGATCAGCAGTCTGAGCAAGTCTTCTCTGCAATCTCCTGAAGATCAATGTCTACTTCAATCAATTAAGAGTCAATCAATACATAGTTGCATCTTTTGGAACAATCATGTTACTTCTTTTGATACAGTCAATACATTCCTAAATTTCTCTGCAACACTTTCTGATCTTTGTTCTAGATACAATTTCTCTCACACACTTCAAAATCTTACAGTTTCTACTCTGCATATACTTCTCCTATATTGTTCTGTGTTTCTTTAACCATATTGCCTTTACTCTGGTACACAAACATTCTCCTCCAGTAGAATATCTTGTCATTTCTTCTTTCTCTGCAACATGAATTTCCTTTCTCTGCTATACTTCACACTTGTCCACACAAACATTCTCTTGTACTACTTTCTTAGTTCTGTAACACAAATCTCCTTAAGATCAATACTTCACCTTCTTTTTGTTTCTTTGTCAAACTCAGTGAGTCAATGGGCTTTTCTTCTTATGCATAAACTATCTCTGTATCGGTTATTGTCTCCTTATCATTAGCTTCTCCGGTAAGAGGTTCTTGTTGACATTTACTACTTGATTATTTTCTCCTCCAAACTTGAAAACAAGTTCTTTTGAATGATCTTCTATCAAATCCTCTTTCATCTCTTTTGTAACTTTCACTATGGTAAGAATTATGACTCCTATCATTTCTCCCTCTGTGATTTGAATTAGTGTTCTCGTTTTGCCTCACATAAGGTCTTCTCTCTCTGCAACCTGATCCACATCTTCCTTTCTCTCTAGCATAAGAATACTTCCATCTATATAATCTTCTGAACATACAAGTAACATGTTTCCATTTTTCTCCATCAATCCATCCATAATCCATTTGCATAAAATCTGTCATAGAATTTCTTCTCCTCATTTTATTCCAACACATCTTTTCAGAATGATTCCTTAATCCACAAAACCTACAAGGGTATAGATCCCAACACAATTCCTTTTCATGTCCATATCTCACTAGTAGAAATATGGCAAATAAATGACTAGTAGATCCCTCTGTGATTTGAATTAGTGTTCTCGTTTTGCTCCACATAAGGTCTTCTCTCTCTGCAACCTGATCCACATCTTCCTTTCTCTCTAGCATAAGAATACTTCCATCTATATAATCTTCTGAACATACAAGTAACATGTTTCCATTTTTCTCCATCAATCCATCCATAATCTATTTGCATAAAATCTGTCATAGAATTTCTTCTCCTCATTTTATTCCAACACATCTTTTCAGAATGATTCCTTAATCCACAAAACCTACAAGGGTATAGATCCCAACACAATTCCTTTTCATGTCCATATCTCACTAGTAGAAATATGGCAAATAAAACTTTTAGTCACGTGACCAAAATTTTTTGCAACACAACTATAAATGACTAATTTGGTCATCGGTTGAAATGACTAAAAAAATGACCAAATAAATGACTAAATAAATGACTAATTTGGTCATCAGGGAAAAAACACAACTAAATAATTGGTCAAACAAATAAAAATGACTAAATAAATGACTATTACTCCTCTATTTTTTTTCTTTCCAATTTGATCATAATCCATTAATTCAAAGACAATACAAGGCAAGGCAATAAATCTCCTCTTAGACCAAAGGAATAAAGGGAGAGAAAGCTCGGATGTTTCCCACGAGTGGAGCTGGATTATCTTGGCTTTTTAATCTATCTCAACGCACTAGCCACAACACAACATGCCCATTAATGATCCACATGCCTTGGGAAAGTGACTATCCAGCCTCGACCTGCCAAAAACATCATTACTTGCCACCTTGCCAACATTTATTGAGGCTTTCAATCGCACTTTTCGACTGTCAAAAAATAGAGCTGGCCCGCATAAAATGTCTAGGGGCTATCTCTACCCCCTCCATGTGTCCTCTCATGTTTGCCTAAAGATCTAGCCCTTTATCAGATGATTATATAATATATATTATATAATATTATATTATAATATAATATAATATTTATATTATAATATTATAATATTATACAATAATATAATATTAAATTATAATTTAATAATATTATATTATAGTAATTATATAATTTTTGTAAGTGTTGATGGAGCCCTAATTATTTAATAATAATATAATATATTATTGTTTCAGAATGACTCCACCATTTCAGTGGGAGTCATTTCCGAGTCCCTTCAACATGGCGACAAAGGTAAAAAAAGAGCATATTTGTGGTGGATGAAGTTTCATCGGTGGGAGATCGGCTTTTCGATGGGATGCATTCTGGGGTCTCCTCGATGGGCTGATCGCACACAACAACAAACGAATATTGAAGGGACTCAAGGCATTGGAGTGACTCATTTCTGGGTCTTTTCAACTGGGTGATAAAGTAAGTCTCCACGGAGACTTCAGATCATGAGCCATGTGTCAAGATCAGAGTCGATTTGCAGAGATAGAGGATCCAATGGTTGTACTAGGCCTGCAAGGGAGTCTTGGGAAGGCATGGTAGACCTGTGAGTAGGAATAGGGTAAATTTGGGGATTTTGGACCTCCTTCCTCTTTGTAACTATTTTAGTCCTCATCTATTTGGTCTTGTTGTAATTGAATTTTTTTTTGATATCTTTGAGGAAAGCGATTGAAAAGAAGCCATTAACAAACTTTGACAGGGTGAAAGGAGAAGAATGGGTTGAAAACAGTTGACATCCAACTGGAAACCTCTAAAAAGTCAGCCTAATTTTGATCTTGCAGTCCGTATCTCTTAAGAAATGGATTTCTCAGAAAACCCTCTGTAAAATCTTTGAGGAGCTGCGGTTACAACTTATAAGGTTTGCCTATACTTTTTCTTGAGTAGAATCACAATTTATTCATCTACATTCAAGTAAAATAAATGAGGTAGAATTGCATGAATTAGTGGAGTGATTTTGGTTTCCTCTTATTGTGGAGGCAAATCCTCATAACTTTGTAAGCCCTAGTTTTTGTAGTGGATTGGGACTCTTTACAAGAATTTGGGTGTGTGTCTTGTTTTTGTTTGGTCTTGCTGTAGTGAATATTCAATGTCGATGTTGTTCACGTCTCTGCTATTCTCAAGAAAATCATTAGGCCATTGTAACTGTTTTGCCCACTACCTAGAGGGCTGGTAGGTTTGAACCAGAACAGAATGCAGGTCATGTCATTTCTTAGTCTATTGAAGCTTCAGAGTCACATTTTTAATATCCAAAGTTAGAATCCAATTTATTACAATAAGAACAATACATGCCTTTTCTTCCCTGACTTGACTTGTTTGATCTTGTAACAAAATCTTTACCTTTGTCATACCCAAGGCCTTCACTTCTTGATCTTTTTACTGGTTCACTAGGTTCTATAATTCCTTGCTGATGCTTTCCCAATCCTTGTCCTTCATATCCCATTCTCTATATCATTTTGAAACCAATACCATCACCAACAACTACAGGTCTTGTTACATTGTCATCTCCAATTTCATCTTCTAAAGAAGCTTTTACAGTATCACAAGAAACATCACAAAGTTCAGGCTTAGATCTGACTTTCATTCTCCTCTCTGCATGCTACAAGTGACTACTCTAACTTATTAACCTGCTCCTTTAATCTTCATATTTCACTCTTTTGCAAATTATTTTCCTTTTTTAGCTCTTCTAAATTTTCCTCTAGATCTCTGTTTCTCTTTTCCAACTTCCCAAACAACTTGAATCCTTCTTCTAATTCTTCAAATCTCTTTTCAAAATCCTCAAACAATTTTAGCTTTGCTTCTAGTTCTTCATTTCTCCTTACAATTTTTAGTTCTTCTTCAAGAGCATCATATTTTTCTTCTCCTAGTTCTTTTATTCTTTCCATCAACTCTGAATTACACCTTTTGATTTCACACAATTCTTCTTCCAAAATATCCTTTTCGCACATTAGGTTTTCACTCTCTTTCTTCATTCTTTTTCCAATCTTCCCGATTGAAACAAATAAGATAAACAAATTAATTTGAAAATCTTACCCAAATCTTTCTTGCCTTGATCTTCTTTAGTGGTGACACTTGTTACTTCTAGGGTTTCACACTTCTTTCAACACTATCTTCCTTCCCAATAGATTCACAACCATCCCAGCAGATTCACAACCAACTCTGATACCAATGTAGTCAAGGTAGGAGGGTCCGATGAGGGACTGTCCAACCTTGCAGTCTTAACCAACTAACAACATAATCAATTAGAGATGCAATGGAAGTAAATAGTTAACAACAGAAAGAAAGAGACATTCATAAGCACATGACACAAGATATATCTTGGGAAAACCCTAATAGGGAAAAAACTAGCCTTCAAAGCTCATTCTTCTTATATTTGATCTCAAAAACACATTACATATGCCACCTAGGATTTTACAGATGCTAGACCACAGCCCCTGGTTACAAAAGATTCATATAATAACACTCTTGCATGATTTCCTTCACTTGCTTCTCAATTCTCTATTCTGCAACTTATTCTACTCTTTGCTTTAGTTTTGATTTTTTTTGGGACCAAAACACTTATCATCATGCTTCATAACTTTTCATACTTGATCATTATTCATTCACTGCCTTGAAATAAACATTTATCCTTTATTTATATCCTCTGCAGGTCTTCATAACATTATCAAGTCAGCCAAGAGTTAATTGTCCTCATGAAATGTGTAGACATAGATAGGTTGGACCTAAACATAAGGTATTGCTCTGCTGGTGCATAGAACTTCATGTGGATCCCATGAAGGTTAGCCAAGTCCTATACTTCCTTGAATAATCTTTTGTTAAGCTCTGAAAGTCATGGAATTGCTCTGCAAGCTGATTAGACTTCACTGAACACTGTCGGCTCTGCACTGTGAAAACAGGTAAAAATAGGTAATCTTCTGATAGCAATATATTTCTAGAAACAGACCCAAATGATCTGAATTTTGGATATGTTGTAGATGACTATGTCTAGAGGCTAATTCTAGCTCCACAGTCTCTGATATCCAAATGCGGTAGTCTCCAAGGTCACTCCCTCAGTACTCTACAACTGCACTATTAACTGTCTCAATTGTTTCGAATGCTTCCGAATGCTCTTGCATCAGAATCTCAGCGTTAATTGAAAAGTGAGCCTCTTCACATTGATCTGTATTATGTCAAAATCAATTTTGTTTCTTTGAATTGGTTCAGAGGTCTATTCACAGGTACTTGCAACTGCCTCAAGGTTGGCAGACTATTCAAGTCCACCCTAGAAAACTACCTCAAGTTCTTCTAAGTTTGACATTCTACTTGCAAGCCTTGCACTATCTCAATGAAATGTGTAGACACGGATAGGTCAGACCTAAACATAAGGTATTGCTCCACTAGTGCATAAAACTTCATGCAGATCCCCATGAAGGTTGACCAGGTTCTATCCTTCCTTGAATAATCTTCTGTTAAGCTCCAAAAGTCACAGAATTGCTCTACAAGTCGATTAGACTTCACTGAACACTGTCGGCTCTGCTCTTTGAAAATAGGTAAAAACAATTCTTCTGATCTAAATTTTGGATATGTTGTAGATGACTATGTCTACAGGCTAAGTCTAGATCCACAACCTTTGATATACAAATGTGGTAAAATGCAATAGTCTCCAAGGTCGCTCCCTTGGTACTCTGCAACTGCACTGTTAACTATCCCAATTGTTTTGAATGCTTCTGGATGCTCTTGCATCATCCAGACATACAAATAGAGTGATGATAATAACTTAGCCAAAAATCATAGGATTTTCACCAAATTTGAACTATGCATACCCAATTCGCTTCTTAGCATGATGCACTTCTTACTTTGACATAATCTTGACTGGACCTAAGATTATAAATAGATTTCCCTTAGGCAATGTTTTAGGAACTTCGACAAGACTTAGCAATTTTGAGGCATGAAAATATGAGTTTCAATAGCTTGTTTGGAATGGAATTAGATTTTACAATGGTCTTTCTATTTAGGGTTTAAAATGAAGAGGATTGATTTTAATGGTTTGTTTCATTCCTCCTTTCATTACTAAACATTCAAGGACATTCAACCAAGTAGAGAAATCTATTACAGATGTCCTGTCACTTAGAACATAGGGGAATATTGGAATTGTGTGATTTTGTTATTTAATTAAGCCCAATTATGCTCAAAACTCTAATTTCATGAAATCGTAAACAAACGGACAAATTATAGAAAATGATCGCACACAAAGATATCAAATGACAACCAAATGCATACCAGATTTTGAAGTTCAATGTGTGGAAATGTTAGGGACTAATGAGCGGGCGCCTAGGTAGTCCAGTGCCACAGTTTTTGTCAGGATCTAGGAATGTTGTCTGCAACTTGTTTCTATTGTTTCAAAGATTTTACAGTTGTAAGATCTAGAGGACTAATGAGTGGACACCCAAGTCTAGGTCCCTATTTTCTTCTTTGATTTGCAATTCTGATAGTCTACACTACTCTCCTGCAACTCAACTTCTTTCGCTTCCGCACCTTGTAACCTGCAATCATAAAAAAGTGGGTTGGGGGTTGTGCTATTTAGAGGCTTGCCTCAGTCAAGCCCTGGAGAGACATTCAAGTCTTTTGAACATCATTATCAGATAAAGAGTGTGTATCCCTATGGGATAGATGCAAAATCCAAATGATATATGATAGAAAACACAACTGATATCACCTTGTAGTGAAGATCTCATGGAAGGAAGATACTCTTCATGCCATGAAGAGATGATGCCAAATCTACAAATACAAACATAATAACAACACAAAAGTCTACTCTACAACACAATGAATGCCTTGAATCACTTTCACAAAAGACACAAGTTCACAATGTCCATCTAGTTTCCATCTAGTTTACAAATGAATCACTAATCATGCTTATATATGCAACTACAAATAGTCCCTTGAAGAATTTTGTAATTCAAACTTAGGATGCCAACATAGGACCTAAATGACGGTCATAAACTGACACCCTAAAATAGGTCTTGACCTAAAATAGGGCAGGAATAGGGCATAGGTGCCCAATTCCCCCTGTTTTAGGTAGGATTTATGTTAAGCACCTCCCCTAAGTCCCATTTGCCACGAAACTTTAGGGTTTTCTCATCGAGAGTCATCAAAATAATGCAAGATGCTCCAAATGCATTCTAAAGGACCCAGAAGCTAAACCTTAAGAGGGAAAAGCCCCCAGGGGACATTTTCTGATATAACATTTAGCCCTCACTTTAATGTATGTATAAATGTAAGTTCAATACATGCATTAAAGTATGGCCAACAAGCACAACAAACATGCCAAGCATGGAGAAGACATGCCAATCTCAGTGAAGATAGTAACATGCATGCAAACCATGGACAAGATAGTTATAGTCACGTAAAACATGGAGAATACAACATTAAAGACATGAAAAACACAGTGAATATAGTGATTATCTTCTTTTCTTTTTCTCATATATGAAATGTAGATACAAGTATAAGGAAAGTAAACATACCACCCATAATGCAAGAGGGACTCATTGGCACTGGTCTTTAGACTGCATATGGGGAAACAGACACGTAATACAAATCAAGCATACCATACAAATCCCAAAGCATAGGAGGGAATCATCGTCACCAGTCTTTAGACTATGCTTGGGAACAAACACACAATACACACACACATGGAAGACACGCAGAAAATATGACAAACAAGCAATGGAGTGTACCTATTTCTAGGTTCATCACCATCTTAGACACATTATAGACACACACCAATGATTGGGCTTCACCACAACAATCACCAAAGACATGCTTAAGGGTTAGGATAGTCTTAGATCCACTCCCTGCCTACTTGGAGGTCTTGTGAAAATGCAACCCCATCTGCATCACGAAGATGCCTTACAGTGAAGAGGAAGCATGGCATACAACCCCACCCGCATCACAGAGATGCCTTATGGTGAAAAGGGGGTATGAGCTCAAAAGTATACAACCCCACCTGCATCATAGAGATGCCTTATGGTGAAAATGAGGTATATGAAACATATTTCATGATTGTTCAAACACACTAAATACTAGCATCTAGAACATACAACTTACCTTATATATGGCCCCACCTTAAGGTGGTTGATATCATGTACCAATATCAAGCACGTTAAGGTAGGTAGAAAACACACAAGGGAAGATGGACTCTCAGAAAGCCCATGCCTCCTGAAGGTGACATGCACTTTATGATTGCCAAATATTCCCATAAACACATTCCTACAAGAAAACGTGTTAGCATCCATATAATCATGATAAACAACAATGCATATGGTCATTCTAGAAAGAGCCAAGGTTATACTATGGATTCAGAGACTGGGTATAATCGTGGGGCTATATCGTAAAAATCTCAAAACTGAGTGTAACCAAGGTGATATTCAAAGATAAAAAAAGTGCACGGAGCAGCAGTATTGTTATAGTTTGTTAGTGCAATAAGACAACATCAAGATCACATATAGTGATTCTACTAGCCAAGCATTAGATAATATATAAATTCCAACCCCATTGTCATGTATGGACTTGGTCCATTTATTGATTTCTTGTTGAAGGGACACTAGGTCCGTATAAGTATAATATGTTTTTCGTCATCTACCGTCTAGATAGAAACACTAGAGGAAGGGAAACAATAGATCAAGAGAGGAGAAACAAGTGCCTTAGGGACAGTCACATAGGAGGGTGCCCCCAAGTCACCAACTGCAATGCTATGTCCATAAGACACAACACACAACAGTGAAAATAGAAGAGAGGCCATATAGAAGAATGATGATACAAATAGAAGGTCACAACAAAGGCAGTCTCCCAGTATCCTTGACCTTACAAGAGTATCAAGGGTCATCCTAGGAGGCCTAAACAACACATAACACATCACGAGGGAAGCACAACATGTAGGTAAAGGGTTAGAAATACTTACCTGTGGGGATAATTAGGCTAGCGGTCATCACAGATCTTGATCTTTACTTTAATGGTTAAGGCTTTATCTCTTCTTCTCTCTTCCACATTTTCATGAGTTTTTAAAGCTATCCTTGTAGGAAGGTTGTTTGTTAATGATGGTAGAGAGGGGATATTGAAATTTTCTATGTTAGTTAAACATGGTGATGTAGGAGCTTTTATAATTCCCTTTCCAGTTGATTTAGGTTGTTGAGGAACCTAAAAAGTGCCCATTTTAGTCCATATATAGGGTGTTGGAATACCTTGGGTTTGAGAGATAGTTTGTTCTTCAATGTTGTGTGAAATTTCCTTCTTTTCCAAGGTATGTGAAGGTTTAGGTAAAGATGCATCATCTATTTCTTTGTTTAAGATGTAGTTGAGAAGTTCTTGAACATCGGGTGGTAAATTTTTAGTCTCAATAGGTTGAAGCAAATGTTCACAAAGGGAATCTGCATCATCCAATGCTTCATCTTGGCTAGGGAGAGCAAGAAGGGATGGAAGAGTAGTGTAAATAAATGTATCAATGATGTCTTCTTCTTGTGCCAAAATATCCTCACTAAGTGGGGTTATGTTGGGACAAGTCTCTTTGTTTAATGAATCACTCATTGCTATATTGTTCTCATAGGTTTTAGAGAGAATGTCCATTATATCTTCATGAAATGAAGGGAGAGAGGGAATGGAATTTTCACTACTACTTTCCCCATGGTTATTTTCAGAAATAAAATTAGTGATATTTTCTAATATTGAAGGGAAAACACCCATGATAGTGAGAAAACTTTCAAAGCCGGCTATTGTTTGAAGGATATCATAGATAGTCCTTACGGACAAGTCAATACCATAGATGTAGGCTATTTGATGCAAGAATTGAGGATGTTTATCAGTGAATTTGAAAAAAATATCATAATTCATAATGTACTCAAATAATTCTTCCAAAGATGAATGACAAGGAGAATCCATGAATGCAAAACTATGTGTGAAAATGACCTAAAAATGCTTTATTTTTTCAACTTTTTCCAATACAGATAAGTGAAAGAAAAGGTGTTGTAAGGAAATTGATGAAGTGCATCAAGTAATATGTCTGATATCAGTCCAATAAAGAAATAATATCCTTCACAACATGCTTTTGATGCAAATCTAGAGTGATGACAAGTCAAAACCTAGTGAAGATACACTAAAATATGCAATTTTTCACAAATTTCCAATGCAAAGACCTAATAAAAAGGGCGTTGTAAAGAATTTTAGGAGGGAAACAGATAATAACAGTAATATTAGTCACCTAAAGCCATAAAATTTGTCACAACATGCTTATAGTGCCAATCTAAGTCAAACCCTAGTGAAAATATAGCCAAAATATGCAATTTTTCACAAATTTTCAATGCAAAGGCCCAATAAAAAGGGTGTTGTAAATAATTTGAGGAGGGGAAGAAGATAATAACCTTGATAACAGACAATTAGTTCAGAAAAATCCTTTACAACATGCCTATGATGCAAATCTAGAGAGATGATAAGGCCAAAATCTAGTGAAAAAGTAAGGTTTTTAAACCCTAAACATGAAATTTTGCAAGGAAACCACTATGATGCAACACTACAGTTAGAAATAAGTCCTAATGATTTTTTTAAGATGGTAGTAAAATCTAAAACAAGATTTTGACTACAAACCCTAGCTAATGCATAACTAGGTTATATGGAAAAATGCACAATTTCAAGCAATTTTTATTGATTTAAGCATGAAAATGCAATCCAAATGAATGATGAATGAAAAATTTATGTATTTGAATAGATTTGATGATAATGATAGATATTTATTGAAATTCAATTCTAACTAATTCAAATTATTTGAAAATGCAAGCTAAAAATACCAATTTTTTCAAAATTTTTATTTTTTTGTAATTTTTTTAATGCAATAAGATGAACAATGATATGAATGAATGTAAATCTAAAATACAACACTCAAAAAGGTGCAATAAAGTCCAAAAACATGGGTTCACCAAAATGTTTAGGGTTAAAAATGAAGAGGATTGATTTTAATGGTTTGTGTCAATCCTACTTTCACCACTAAACATTCAAGGACATTCAATTGAGTAGAGAATTCTACTACAAATCTCCTGTCACTTGGAACATAGGGGAATATTGGAATTGTGTGATTTTGTTGTTCAATTAAGCCCAATTATGCTAAAACCCCAAATTTCATGAAATCATAAACAAATAGACAAATTACAGAAAATGATCGCACACAGAGATATCAAATGACAACCAAATGCATACTAGATTTCAAAAATTAGTGTACAGAAAAGTCAATGACTAATGAGCGGGTGCCCTAGTCTAATGCCATAGTTTTTGTTGAGATCTAGGAATGTTGTCTGCAACCTATTTTCTACTATTCTAAAGATTTTATAGTTGTAGGATCCAGAGGACTAATGAGCGGGCACCCGAGTCTAGGTCCTTGTTTTCTTCTTTGATCTGCAATTTTGACAGTTTGCACTACTCTCCTACAACTCCACTTCTTTCACTTCCACAACCTATAACCTGCAATCATAGAAAAGTGGGTTGGGGGTTGTGGTGTTTAGAGGCTTGCCTTGGTCAAGTCTTGGAGAGACATTCAAGTCTTCTGAACATCGTTGTCAGATAAAGAGTGTGTATCCCTATGGGATAGAGGCAAAATCTAAATGATAAATGATAGAAAACACAATTGATATCACCTTGTAGTGAAGATCTCATGGAAGGAAGATGCTCTTGATGCCATGAGGAGATGGATGCCAAATCTACAAATACAAATATAATAACAACACAAAAGGCTGCTCTACAACACAATGAATGCCTTGAATCACTTTCACAAAAGCCACAAGTTCACAATGTCCATCTAGTTTCCATCTAGTTTACAAATGAATCATTAATCATGATTATATATACAACTACAAATATTCCTGCTAAGAATTTTGTAATTCAAACTTAGGATGTTGGCACAGGACCTAAATAACAGTTATAAATTGACACCCAAAAGGAGGTCTTGACCTAAAATAGGACAGGACTAGGGCATGGGTGCCCAAGTCCTCTCCCCCTATTTTAGGCAGGATTTATGTTAAGCACCTCCCCTAAGTCCCATTTGCCATGAAACTTCAGGGTTTTCTCATCAGGAGTCATCAAAATCATGCAAAATGCTCTAAATGCATTCTAAAGGACCTGAGAGCTAAACCTTAAGAGGGAAAAGCCCCCCAATGGGACATTTTCCAACATAACACTTTCTATAAACCAGTAGTCCATTTGGTGGCCTCCAATCATTACTTGTCAAGATGGCCCTCTAGCTAGCACTCCTTGGGTTTGTGCTCTAAGATTTAAAAAAAAAGGAATTAAGACTCTTTCATATCTATTTTCCAAAACAACCAAGAATTTTTTTATCTTAACTTGAAGCAAAAGATAAATTTCATTTGTCTAATCATGATCATGAAACTTTTTAGGTGATTATTGATGTTATGCCTCAAGACAATATCCATAAAATGGGGGTTCATTGTTTTAAACTGTGGTGAAAAGATTGGAAATGGTATCCAGACACACTATTTCATAACTACAAACCTTGCAAGGGTTATTCATGGCTCTCACCTCATTTGCCTATGGGTTTTTTCTTCAAACAAAAAGATGGTTGCTTCAACCCCCTTTGATAGTTTGGCAACGCAAATTTCACATTGTTTTATGTATTCTTTTCCAAGGTCTTCTTGTTGGTTTCAGGTTAACCCATACTTGAAGTAAGGATTGTAGATGTCCTTTTGTAGCCACTAGAAAACATTTAAGCATCTCTTCTATTTTTGTCCCAGGTCTCAAGCAGCCTAGATTTGGATTCACTATTTCTTCAGGCCTCTCTAACCTAAACCTTTTTTTTGGTATATGGTGTTATTAGGGGATTGACTTAGAATACCTTGTAGATTTACTCAAATTTCACATGCTCTTAGGGTGGAATTCTTCTCAGCATATGGAAGGACACAAATATTTCTTTATTTTCAAGAAATATAGTTGATTCTAGTTTTCCACTTTATTCTAAAGCCATAATTTATTCCAATGTTCTTATGTAGATATAGGTGCAAGATAACAAAGTTGCACATCTATAGGTGCTTCTAGACCATAGGGGAAATACCCCTTATGTTACACATATGGTTCCTAGGGTTGTCATTGATGTCAATACTGTCACTAGGTTATCATTGATGTCAACACTATCATGGTGGTGTGATAGTGTTCATGGTTGGATGTCATGTCCCATCCAACAAGAGAAGGGAGAAGATATAGTTCATATTAATATGGGAATTAGGAGCGCGTAGATGATAAGATATATTGTTGATGCTACTGATGGCCTGAAGTATGTATGATTCAAGTTCCATGATGATTGCATTATAGAAAGAGTGTTATGTTGCTTACCGATTGAAGACAATGTTGTCTCTGTGAAGGTGCTCTGGGTAGGATAATGGAATGCTTTGTATTCCTCCCCATTTGCAGATATAGCCACATAGTTCTAGGATTGTGTTTAGGAGCCAGTGAAGGAGATAATTCCAATTTTTTAGATCATTTGTTCTTCTTCTATGAAAGTTATGCATGATAGAGTATCAACATGTGTTCTGGCAGAGTAAGCTAGTGTTGAAGGCCTGTTGGAATGCTCTGCATTTCTCAAGAAATGAATGATTTCCCTTGCGGTTTTGAGGACATGTTTATGGATGTGTATTACATGTTTCCTTGTGGTTTTAAGGTCATTGGTGGTTTGCAACTTAGTTTTTCAAATGACAACATGTTATAGTGTGTTTCGGATGACAGATTGTTCTTAGAGTTCATGATTGAAGTTGTGCGGCACAATTCTTTGATGTGCGGTAGAAAAGGAGTGTTTGGGGATATTGTATGAGTCATGTGGACTCATTTGGAAAAATGTTATGAACAAGGTTTTCAAGTCTTCATGTGTTTTGCTTAAAGCTATCCTATTTTCACAAGAGCGGAGTGTGCAAATGTAATTCCTTGGTGTTTGAAGCTGTGAAGGATGTTTTGAACCTGGTTAAGCAATTGTTGGTGTCTGCAAGGCATGAATATTCTGTTGGTGTAATGTGTGGGTTCACTTAGGACCTATCTTCTACATGTTTCATATTGTGTGTTGTCTAGCTGACTTCTAAATGTATTTTTCATCTTGTATCTGGCTGACATGAAATGTAATCAATGTAATATCATGTATAAATAGTGAATCAAATTGAGTTAGAATGGTGTGATTGCAAGTTAATTGAAAAAGGTTTGCAAGAAGATAAAAGCAAAATGAATACATTGTTGATATGCGACTGAAGGAGAAAGAGAAGAAGTTACTAATGCTATCCTGATCCATCTCGAAGACATATTTGTGATAGTAATCAAGTATAGAGTGTGCCTAACTAATCAGATCATCAGAAGAAGGTGTGAAGAGGTAGAAGTGTAATCATCAAAGGTGTGAGTTTCAATGTTAGTTTTCAGATAGTGGAAATACTTTCAGACTATAATCTTTTGTAAGTGTGTTCTCGATTTAGGGAGTAGTAGCTTCCTTGGGAGTGACCCTAAAACAAAGTCTTTAGGGAGTAGTAGCTTCCTTGGGAGTGACCCTAAATCATAGTTCTTCAGGGAGTAGAAGCTTCCTTAGGTTGTAGCCCTAAAATAAAGTTGTTATTTGAGCTTCATATATTGTGAGTTAATCCTCACCATGGTTTTTCCCTTCTAGGCTTTTCCATGTATATCTGGTGTTATGTGTTGATGTGTATTGTGTTAATCTTTTATGCTTATGATTATACTGTGATGCTTAATTTTTACTCTTCTCTAGATAAGTTTAAGTTGTTAAAATTGAAGATTATTTAGATACTGATTCACCCCCCCTCTCAGTATCTTGGTGTGTTCAACAATTGTTATCAGATCCAAGTTCCTCTGAGGGAAGCTTAACCGCTTGAGGAAGGTTCGGGATGGTACAAAATGGATCTAGCAAGACACCTAGGTTTTGTTGTTATATGGAGCCTAATCAGACTCAGAGGTTAAATTTACCCAACTTTTATCGGCATGGTTTCCCCCCCAAATTCCTATGAGGTCAAGGGGCAACGCCCCTTGCGGGGGTTTGGGGGCAGCGCCCCTGGCATGCTCCCTATCATGATATAGGGTAGGGTCGAGGGAAAGTGTCCCCATGGGGGCTCGGGGGAAATGCCCCTAAAACCTCACATGGTTTTTTATTATTTTATAAAGGCACCGAGAGTTATTTTTCATTGGCTGACAAAAAGCTTGATAAAAGCGGCTAAGGGTTAGGGTTTTCGTTGATATTGTATTGTAGCATTTAAAACAGTATTGAGTTGCAGGGATTGCTAGTTGTAATCAGTTTGATTTACTAGATAATAATATTGGACTCTCTGTTGGTGGATATAGGCTGAGTTTGGGTGAACCACGTTAAAACTTGTCTCTCCCTGTTATCATTTCTGTGTATTTTTCATTCCTTTGTTTAATAATTATTTGCATTTAATTAATATCTTCTGTCAGCTAACGCTAATAGGTTTAATGGGACAAATTATGCTTTTTGGAAGCTAAGGATGAAAGCTTATATCAATTCTCTAGGGTGTGGTGTTTAGGAATATGTCAAGTTTGGTTACACTATTCCTGCTACTATTCCTACAGATGCAAATGAAGTTAAGAGTAATGATAATAATGCTAAGGAAAAGTTTGCTATCATGAGTGGGTTAGCTGATTCATAACTTTCAAAGGCAATGAGTTGCAATTTTGCTCAAGAAGTTTGGGATAAACTTAAAACCATTTATGAAGGAGATAAGAAAGTAAAGCAAGCCAGGATGTAGATCTTCAAGAGAAAATTTGAGAACCTAAAAATGTTAGAGGATGAAGAGATTGCTGGATATATACTCTGGGTGAATGAAGTGGTCAATGGCATTACAGGTCTTGGTGGAGAAGTGAAAGAAGATGAGGTTGTGAAAAAGGTTCTGAGATCTCTTCCCAAATCTTAGAGTCATAAGGTATCTGCCATTGAGGAGGAGAATGGAAACTTGGATACATACACTGTAGACAAATTGTTTGGTTCCCTTACTACCTTTGAAATGAAAGAGTTTGGTAGTGATGCTCCAAATAAAGAATCCTCTTTCAAAGCCAATGTGAAGACAAAAGAATAAGTTGCTGTTGAAGATGAAAGCTTTGATGAAGTTGAACCAAATTTTTTTAAAAGACTGAAGAAAGGCACTGACAAATACAAAGGTAAGTTACCCTTCAAATGTTTTAATTGTGGAAAGGTTGGTCATTTTTCTTCTAAATGTCCTTTCAAAGAATCAAGGGGTAGTAATAGAAGAGACAAGTTCAAGAGAAGTCTGTATTCCATAGAAAGCAATTATTCTTGAGAAGATGAGGATCATGATGATTCAAATGATGAAACACTTTTCATGACTTTGAGTGTTGGTGTTGGAAAATGTGAAAAGACTGATGCCTTGCAAACAAAATAGAACAATAAAAGATCAATGGTCGTATGGACTACCTTTCATGCAAGAGAAGAAGACAAGGTTTGGGTAATTGATAGTGGATGCTCAAATCATATGACTGGTGACAAGGAGAAGTTTATCAACCTTGAAAAGTGGGATGGTGGTGCTATTAAGTTTGATGGTGATGAGTTAGCATAGATCTATGGAAAAGGTGCTATAACTATTGATGGGAAGAACATGATTGAGGATGTCCTCTATGCCAAAGGGCTAAAAAACAATTTTCTCAATGTCAGTCAAATGTGTAGCAAGGGGTATAATCTCACCTTTCATGCTAATGGCTATGAAATCAGGAAGGCAGGGTCTAGAAAATTAGTTGCAGAAGGTATCAAGCCATATGGTGACATCTTTCATTTGATGGAGGTAAATGGAAGAACATGTTTGTTAGTCCAATCTAGTGAATGCTGGTTGTGGCACAAAAGAATGGGACACAACAATTTTGATAATACGGTAAAGATCAATTCTACTCATCCAGTGAGAGATATGATTAAGATAATCATGCCTACAAATGCAGTATGCAAGGGATGTCAAATGAGAAAGCAAACAAAGACAAACTTCAAAAGTAAGGAGTATTCATCTTCAAAGCCATTGGAGCTAATTCACATTGATCTATGTGGCCCTACTAGAGTAAAGAGTCAACAAGCTGAGAGGTATTTCATGTTGCCTATTGATGATTATTCTAAAATGACTTGGGTTACTTTCTTAAGAGAAAAATTAGATGCCCTTGATAAATTTAAAGTGTTCAAAGCTATGGTTGAGAATGAAGTTGACGCCATGATTTGTTGGATGCACAAGAAAAATGAGAGGGGGGGTAAATTAGTTGTAGCTTTAAATTTCAAAACCCTCACACACATTGAGATTTGTAAATATTCAATTAAACCTTAGGCTATTATGATGATTAAGCATGAAAGCAAATAACATAAAATGAATCAAACCAACATCAAACGCAAGAGAACACTAGATTTATGTGGAAAACCCAAGAAGGGAAAAACCATGGTGAGGATTAGCTCACAATATAAAGTAGTATCAACACTGGATTACAAAAGGCTCAATGCCCAAAAGAAAGGCTCAATGCCAAGGCTCATTTCTAGAATAGAGAAGAAGATAGAGAAGATTGTTACAAGGAGAAAACTATCTCAATGCAATAGAGGATTCCACCACAATACCATCAACATCTTCGCAGCCACACTAAAGAATTGTAGACACCTTCTGCTCATTGCATCCAACAATCTAACACATGAAAGATTATGTTGCACCACACATTCAACCACACTGTTACTCACAATAGATCCATCATGAGCACACTCAATCATGATCCCTTGACACTCATTTATATTATCTTCAACCTTGAGAGCATTCTCCAAGGTTGACAAATCACCTTAACCCAGAAAATTCAAATTAGGTCTACACGTAAACATTCCAATAGTGGAGAGGAATGAAGGCAGACCACAACACATCTTAGCTCAAACCTAAATTCATCCAACCATGTGATGCAGAGGATGGTAAGAATTCCCTACAGCCACCTACAACAAGATTCTCTATGACTCTTCAAGAGGAATCACGAAGCAAGTAGGGAAGGATGCACACCAAGCATTGATCCATGCAGGGAAGCACCGAAGCAAGGAATCCAACAAGGATGATCGAAGGATGGAGGGAAGCAAGGAACGAAGGAAACGAAGAACGAGGGACTGTCAAAATCTTATCAAATCTTATGGGTACATGATTACACAACAATTATTAGGTCCTATGGGCCTTGAAAAACCCATACTTCTCATAAAAGATTAAAAAAAGTCAAATTTACACTAAACCCTAGATGTTCTAGGTTTCTAGGTCAGTTTGAGCAAGTTTTTGGAAGGAACAATCCTTCATATCTCACACAAACCATTGACTCAAGACCTAAAACTTTGCAATCATTTAAAGACCCATAAAATAGAGGTTCACACCAAAAATCAGATTTTTCCACTGTATGGATTTAAAGAAATCAATTTTTTTGTATTGTGGGAAACCCTAGTTTCTGAATAGAGAAACAAGCATTGTTTTTGCCATAAATTGAGCAAAACTCAATGAAATCACTTCAAACCACCTGAATTGGAACATTAATACATGCCATTATCAACCCATGCAATCATAGACCTAAAACTATGCCATACAAGTCTGTACCAATCTATTCTTTGCTATTTTTTTTTTCAAAAAAACTGTCATAAATGCACTATTTTCATCATAACTTGCTTATTTTAATATGAAATTAAACCAAATAAAATGAATTAGAATCTCAAAATAGAGATTTACACTTCCATCCACCTTCAGACCATGTAACAAGCCATACAAATATGTACAAAATAAGTTTCTTGTTGCTTCACAATAAAAACTATCATGAAAATGCAAATAATAGGGTACTTTCTTAGATCCTGCTTCCCATACCTCTTGGAGCGTGTTATTCATTGATTTATCATTCAAAAACTTCCAAGAAATAGTTATACATGAGATTATGTCCATTTTCCCCAATAGCCTTAATTACAATGTCATAAAATTTGATAATTTTTGCCACTTTTTGCAACTTTTAAACATAACATGTAAAAAAACAAATAAGAGGACCTTACATGACTACCATGGTCCTCTAGGACCTTATCAGGCTTCAAGAAACTAAAAACAAGAGTTGAGGGACCAATCTCAACCTTGTGACAAAACAAAAACACTTCACAAATTTAAATTACCTTTTGACAGGAAACTAGTAATTTGAATCCCTAGCCTATTCAACGTAACCTAAGCATTGGATTATGATCCCAATGGAGTCTACAAACCATAATCAACTCAACTAGACTCCTATAATACAAATAAAGCATAAAAATACTTTGAAATTGATGCTCCTGCATCAACATGCCACTTCACGCTCTCACAATCACTGAAGCACCTCCGCAATTAGTGTAAACACCCAAGGTTAGTCAAACTTGTGTTAACACAATGAAATTTTAAGTACACACTTCATCAAACCCAAAGATGACTTGCAAACCACATAAAAGGCTTCAACACAATCTAGAGTATTCCACGAACATCCTAAAACATCTTGAAATCCATCAAATTCCTTTGCAACAACTTTCACTTGCCACACAACCTTGTCCTATTTATCTAATATGCTTAACTATCTCTGTCATACACTGTATCTTTGTAAATCAAATTCTAAAGCATCAAACCACCAAAAAAATCAACAGAAGAAATATATGAACCTCATAAACACAATTCTAGAACCACAAGACCTAAAACCACTTTGCAGAGAAATGGGGAGCAAATACATTTTTCCCAGACACCTCTACTTGACACTCAAAAATGTAGTCTACACACTGTTGAACACAACTTCCTCTGCACAATGAACCAGAGCACCAAATTCAAAATATAACATCTCTTAACATCTCTAAACAACATATCCAAACCGTAAAGACAAATCTTCAACATAGAGGAAATGCAGAACAAAACTAGAACACTACTCTATAAACCAAAATGCCACTTCCATACACTGTTTCCTTTAATAATCAAATTTTCTATAAAGTACTTGGAAACTAACTAGTAGAAACATATTCTTAACGTCTTTAGTACCTCTTCAAAGCAACTAAATCACCTTCATTAAAGCAACTCATCTGAATAATTTATACCATTGCAACAACCTCAACATTAGAGACAATATCCACTCAACACTAACAACTCATACTCTTGCACCACCAACTACTCATACTCTTGGACTATTTCTTACTCATACAATTGACACAGGTGACACCAGTGACAACACAATCTTGTTAAAATCAATGACAACAACAACTGCACATACTTGCAACAATCTCCCACTTTATCATTGATGGCAACACATAATGTGAAAAACTATCAACACACCAGCATCCTCAATACTATGCTTCATACCAATCAGTTCCTTTCTCTTTCTCTCCCCCTCAGCTTGCTATTCTCTTTTGACAACTGGCATACTACTTTCTCCACTTTTTCACATTGCTCTCTCTCCCCCTTTGACATCAATGGAAAAAGGCTGTATATCTCTCTTTCAATCTTTCTTTTTAGACAACTGCTCAAACTTGTACCTTCTTATTATTGCTCTACAACATCATTTCTTTTACTGTTCTACATGCTCCCTCTTAGAAGCAACCAACATTAGGACTTACTCCCCATGACTGTAGTAACCATCATGAGCACTACCTGTTCCCCCTAGGAGGTAGCCTCCAACATCAATCTAGACTAAGGAATGATACTTTGAAATCCACTGGACTAATGCATTTCCTTATGCATCTACAAAGAAGGAGGGGCAATAACACCTAACTTCTCCTGTAGATAGTCAAATGTATCCTTAGGAAGAGCCTCGATGAATATATCAGTAACCTAATCCTTTGTAGGCACATACTCAAGCTTCACTTCATTCTCTACAACCTTCTCTCTTAGAAAGTGATACCAGATTGATATATGTTTTGTCCTTGAATGCATCACCAGATTCTTTGAAATGTTAATAGCACTTGTATTATCATAGAAGATAGGAATTGGCTCATCATATACAACACTGATATCCTTCAAAGTTTGCTTCATCCACAACACTTGTGTGCAACAAGATGCTGCTGCAATATATTCTACCTCTGTAGTAGACAGAGATACTGAATCCTACTTCATACTTCACCATGACACCACTTTAGCTCCAAGAAAGAATGCACCACCACTTGTACATTCCTTGTAATCTACACAACCAACCCAATCTACATCTATGTAAGCACTTAGAGCAAAGTCATTATCCTTTGGATACCATAAGCCATGATCTGAAGTGCCCTTTAAATATTTGAATATCCTCTTCAATATTGCAACATGTGACTTGCTAGGATCTTCTTGAAATCTAGCCACAAGACAAACTGCATGCATAATATCTAGTCTAGTAGCAATTAAGTATAACAATCCTCCAATCATTGACCTATTCCTACTCTGATTAGCTTTAGGGGATTCATCATTCTTTCTCAGCTTGCAACCAGTTGTCATAGGGGTACATACTAGTTTAGAATTTTCCATTCCAAACTTCTTTAACATTTTCTTAACATATTTTAATTGTGAAATGAAAATACCTTTATCTATTTGATTGATTTGTAGCCTATGGAAGAAGTTCATTTCTCCACACATTGACATCTCAAATTCTTTCTGCATCTCATCTATAAAGCTCTTACACATACTTTCATTTCTTCCAAAGATTATATCATCCACATATACTTCAACAATCAGAATTTGATCTTCACCTTCTTTGATGTACAAATTATTATCTCTAGAACCTTTACTGAAACCTTGCTATAATAGATACCTATCTAACCTTCCATACCAAGCTCTAGGAGCTTGCTTCAATCCATATAGTGCCTTCTTCAACTTGTAGACCATATCTAGTTTATCTGATAACTAAAATCCATCTGCTTGTTCTATGTATACTTGGTACAGTCACGATTAGGAGGGTCCTCAAAGAGAACAATCCAGACCGTACTGTGAGAGTAAACACAATGGAAACAACTCTAAGATATGAAGCAAATGCAGATTCAGTCATTCAACATATCATAGAATTCAAATACAAATTGACCGGTAACATGTGAGCTTACAATTAGGGCTCACAAGCCTGATTACAAAATATCAGAATATGCACAAGATATAGATTTGAAGCTCCCTCACACAAAATCCAAACTATCAACTTTTTAAAACTATCAATCACTACTTTCCTAGGCATCTATTACATGAATTTATATCATCTCCATAACAAAAGATTCCTTTGTGTCGGCCAAGGAAGATCACAAACTCTAATGAAGAGATGTAATGTGTGTACACAGATAGGTCAGACCTAAATGAATGGAACTCCTCCGCAAATGAATAGAATGATGAGTGGATCTTGGGGAAGGTTGGTCATGAACCAATAAACATTGAATGATGTGCCTTTTAGCTTCGTAAGTTGTGAAGTGCTCTGAAAATCTTCTCCTTTAGCTAATTGTTTGAGATTTTCAGGATGCTATGTTATGAGAGAACAATCAATCTTCTGATAGCGATATCTTATGGATACTTCATCCATATGATCTAAATTTTGGATATGATGTGCATGAATGAATCTAGATGCTAAATCCAACTCTATAAGATCTAAAATGCAACTACCATAGAATGTGGACCAATATATAGAAACTGCTACTGACTGAATTGACTGTACTGAACTAAAAAAATTAAAAGAAACAAACTAAAATACAAACAAACTGAAATGCAAATGTTTTTGGTTGATGCAAGATTGCTCTTAAACTAGGGATGCTCCTACATCAATACTTATTCTTCAAACTCACCATTCAAGAAAGAAGACTTTACATCCATTTGATATACTTTGAAATCCTTATGTACTGCAAAGGCCAAAAACATCCTGATGGCCTCCATTCTTGCCACCAAAACATAAGTTTCCTCATAGTCTATTCCTTCTACTTGTGAGTAACCTTTACATACAAGCTTTGCCTTGTTTCTTACCACTTCTCCATTCTCATTTAGTTCATTTTTGAATACTCACTTAGTTCCAATCACATTTTTGTTTGCTGGTCTTGGGACAAGTTCCCAAGTTTGATTCTTCTCAATTTGCATTAGTTCTTCTTCTATATCTTTGATCCAATACTCATCCTTACATGCTTCAATTACTATCTTAGTTTCAACTTTAGAGAGTAGACATAGATTTACTTGTTCTTCAACAACTTTTCTTCTTGTTATCACATCTTTGTTCTTGTCACCAATGATATGATCTTCAGAATGATGCCTCTAAATTTACTTGGGAGTTTTAGGAGTCTTTTCTAGAGCTTCTTCCTCTTCAACTTGCACTTCCTTTTCCTTCTCATTTTCTTCTTCTCCACAAGAAGATTCATCTGATTCATATCCATTCACTTCTGAATTCTTCTATTGATCTTCATCAACTTTGACATTTGCACTCTCAATAATCCTTCTTAGCATGTTGTTGTAGCACCAGTAAGCTTTGCTTTTAGTAGAATATCCAAGGAAGATACCTTCATCAGACCTTGCATCAAACTTTCCTAGTTTTTCTTCATCCCTTTTGCTATAACATTTGCTTCCAAACACTCTAAAGTACTTGGTAGTAGGAATCCTTCCATACCATAACTCATAAGGAGTCTTTGTACTATTTGCTCTTGCTTGCACTCTGTTCATTATATAAACAATAGTATGTATTGCATCTCTCCAGTAGACCTCCAATAGGTTTTCTACTTTTATCATTGTCCTTGTAGCTTCTTAAACAGTCTTGTTCTTCCTTTCAACCACTCCATTCTTCTGAGGAGTCCTAGGGGTAGATAAGTGCCTCTTTATTCCATGATTCTCACAAAACATGTTAAACTCATTGGAGGTGAACTCTCCACCTCTGTTAGACCTCAAACTTTTGATTCTCATATCCATTTCATTCTCAACCATGACTTTGAATGCTTTGAACTTTTCTAGGGCTTCAAATTTTACTTTGAGAAAAGTAACCCATGTCATCCTAGAATAATCATCAATCAATAGCATAAAATACCTCACCTTGAAAGATCCTTACCTTGGTAGGACCACAGGGATTTGTATGCACCAATTCCAATAGTTTGGTAGAAGATTAATCCTTGAATTTGAAACTACTTCTTGCTTGCTTTGCAATTTGACATTCCTTACAAATAGCGTTGATAGGCTTTGTAATCTTTGGCAGATCTCACATAGCTTGAATTGAACTTATTCTTACTAGGCTATCAAAATTGATGTGACACAATCTCCTATGCCATAGCCAACTCTCACTGATATGAGTCATGAAGCAATAACCATCACCACCTTTGAGCTGATAAACATTTCCATTTGTCCTCTTTCCAATGACAATCACAAATTCAAATTCTTTTCTGATCTCACAGCCACCATCCTGAAACACAAGATTGTATCCTTTGCTACACATTTGGCCAATACTCAAGAGGTTATGCTTTAAACCCTTGACATAAATAACATCATTAGTATTATGCTTGACTTCAAAACTGATTGAACCTCTTCCACATATCTTAGCAGATGTATCATCACCAAATCTAACTAGTCCTCCATCATATTTTTTAAGTTTAACAATCTTAATCTTATCACTGGTCATATGATTTGAGCATCCACTATCAATGACCCAATAGTTCTTTTCTTGTGTAGTATGAAAAGCAAATATCAAAGTGCTTTCAACATTAAGACTTACCTTTGAAGCCTTTTCCTTCACACATTTCCTAGAGTTAGTAGAAATAATATTATCTCTTAAAGCCATGAACATACATTAATTATCCTCATCATTCTCATAATTAGATTCATCATCAAATATACTTGCATTCTTTCTAACATAGTAGCTTTTATTAGGAACTCTACTTTTGTTCTCCCTATTCTTGCTTCTCAAAATTCTTTCCAAACATCTTGAAGCATAATGACCTATATTGTCATAGTTGTGTTGGTTTACAGATTTTGCCACCTAACTCTATATTCTCACACCCACACAAGTAAAAAATGTACCAACAGTTGAATAAATTGTAATGATGTTTTACAATGATTCTCTACTTATTTAACAAGGTGCAACTACCTTCCTATGATATACAATGAATGGGAACTTGGATTGCTTTTAACTAGAAAGAAAAGAAAAGGTGGTGCTTTTAACCAGAAAGCATAAAGGTAGTGTGTCTCAACACCAACTAAATTCAAAGAAGTACAAAGACTTTGATAATAGTAACTTCAATCAAATAATAAAGAATTACACCAATTGTTATACAATCACCACTACAAATTATTCATTCAAAGATAAACATTCATAGTGATGAGCAAGAATTAAAACATCCAACTACTTCAATATAGAAACGATAACCAACCACCAATAGTATATTCAGCATAAGAAGAATAAGCATTCAAATAACCACAACATAAAGTCTATGATCACTGAAAACCCCACTGTATTGATTTCAATTCATATATCAAAGTAACTGAATAGAAACACACCAAAATTGATCTCCAACTAAAACAAAGTTTGCCAAAGATCCTAAACATCGACAGATTAATTGAATTTATAGCCTTGTCACCAATAATTATCTTTCAAAATAACGGATTCTTGAGGACAACCAATTTTAAAGAGGTCTTTAAAAATAAGCATACCTTAAATAAATAACTCTCAAGAGCCAATAGTTTTCTGTAACAATTGAAAATTACTAAAGCATAAGAAAAATCATTTAGTTAATGATTGCAACATCTACATCCATAGCAGATTCCTTTTGTAGCGCTTCCTTCTCCTTAGCTTGTCCATCTTCAGTACTTGAATCTATTTGTGTCACCTGACTTTCCTGTGCTCTTAACTTTGCCTTATATGCTCGATACCTATTAATGATTGGTGATAATGCCATGCTTCTTGGACTACAGGTCATATTGACTCAAATTTTCTTTTTGTTTATCATTGTGTTACCATCAGCCACTCTTTTATGTACATTATCCATTTCAATTTTGAATGTTCTAATATAGGTGGCTATTCTCCCAAGTTTTCCAAGTGATTCACCAGTGATAATATCAAAAGCTACTATTTCTTCGTTCACCATCTTCTTGAAATTTTGCTTAATTTGCTTAATTTCAAGTAGCTTATCCTCATCATCACCAAAGGTTTCTATCTCTAGGATTGCAAATTTGCTTTTGAGACCCCTTTGATCTATGTAGTAATGAACTAGGACACTCCTCATTTCCTCCTCAACCACTCCTAATACAGACATTTTGCACTCAAGCATTTATACCCATACAACAAAGTCCATCTCCTTGGGACCATTCAAAGTCTTCTTAGATACAAGAATGTTGATATCCATGCCAGCCATATCTTGTACATCTTTAGAGACCAGGGAAATGCTACTATTATCTTTTTCTGATAATCTGCAATTCAGTCACCAATGCTTCCCTCTTGCTAGAAATAGAATTAAATAACTTAGAAGATTCTTCTATGTAAATTAGGCCATCCAAAGTTACCTTTTCAATCCATTGCTCTACAACACAACTCAAATCTTGAGACCATTTAATCCATTGGAAGAGATTAGGATCTAGGATGTCTACACTTACATTGGGCAAGTTGCCTACTGGTTGAGCAGTGATTTTCAAAATGGAATGAATAAACAGAGTTAAAGAATTTACTTGTGCTTGCAATTTAGCATTCTCTTGCTGTTTCTTCTTAATTCTCTTTGACAAAGTACTAACTAAGAATTTAGCATGGTAAATTTCTCCTTCCACAGTCGAGGGTCCCATATCAAATTGACTTAGATTAAAGTCAACTTTAGTCACTTCATCCTCATTCTTATCACAAACTGGGCCAACAATCTCCAAAATGTGGTGCCTTGTGGAAGGGTCTGCCACCATCCTTGACATTCTTCTAGCCCATTATGGTTTGGGCATTTATTGCAAGAGCTTAACCACAATTTCAACATTGGTATCACTATAGGAGTATACCTTTTCTTTTTCTCCACATCTTTTTTCAACCATGCAGGGCAGGAAGAAGAAGCATTAGCATTCACAACAACATTCAATATCACACCATCCAAGCACACATGAGGGGATTTGTGCTCTAGAGGATTATTCAAGCCAAGGGAACTTGGATTACCAAACAATGATTGGAGCATATTATCTTCACCAAGCTGGTTAAAAATTAAAGAATCACTATCATTAACAAGGGGGTTTGAAAGAGGTATATGGTCTACTTATGGTTTTGAAGCAACCAATCTATTGTCAGCTATCATGGGCTAGCCATCTTGTTCACTGGTCATCTTTAATCTCTTGATATCCTCTAGTTGTTCACCATCTCCACCTAATTGTGAGTCAACTCTATGAAGAGTTGGGTCCAAACTCGATGAGCTCCTGGGAGTGTGAGTAGGTTGAGATTTACTCTGCTCATGAACATTTGATTCTTTTGGAGTTGCAAAACTGGCCTGTTCTCTAATTTTTCCATTCAGCCATTTCTCAGTTCTCCTTAATACATGAAAAGAATGAAACATTACATCTATGGTCTCCTTTTTTGACCATCGCACTTGAGGTAGAGGTTGCAAAGAGGCACTATGATAACCTTCATCCAATATGTATGAATTGTCATCCACCATCTTAGAGACCTGTAATCGCAAGTTGAAAGCTTACACTTGGTCAATGGTTAACTGCATCCAGCTTCTCCTTTAAACTTCTCTCTCATCTAGGAAATCCTCCATGAAATCCTCAAATTGACATTTATGTGAATATGAACCTCCTCCATTCATATTTCTCTTTATAAAATTTTTGATATCAAAAGTTGTACGTGTAGATAGCCTATGGTAACTATACTCTGCCAGCAGCTTACCTACATCATTCTGACTATCATTGCTTTTACATGAATAGAATGAAATGACCACAAGGAATGAAGATCCCTTCTTCTTCATGGCATGATACTTGGCATTCACAACTGCCATTTGATGACAAACCTCTAAAAACACAATAAAGTCTAATAGATACCTTGGCAATTTTAATGGGGCATTTTCATAACCCCCTATTCTTAGATAAGAAAAATGATAAAAATGAATATAAAAGCTTCCAAAATTCATGACCAGGGTAGCTACTTCTGGAGAAAACCTCCACTCTAAGGTACCTTCATTTTTCTTTACAATCAACATGGAGAAAGCGTCGTTCACCCTATGGAAATCTTTCATCCCAACACTTCTTTGTAATTGTGGAAAAAATTGATACACAGTTGTATCTGGGGTGGGAGATTCTTGGGCTCTTATACTAGGCTAGATAACCTCTCTATTAGCTAGCACATACACCAATAGGGAGCACATAAAAAAACTCACCTTCTGTGGAAAATTTACCAACTACTCGTGCATGCTTTCACTTATCAGTTTTGCCTAATCTATGTCATGATAACCACAAATGAGTAGACTAAATTGACACATCCAATATTCAAAAGAATCAGAACTTGCACTCCCAACAACACATTGCAACAAGGTGATTATATCATAAATCTCTTCCTTAAAGTGGCCTCTTTTCAAATTAGTAGGAAGCCTAGACTTCCCTTTCTTCTCAACTTCCAACCAGCTCTTGGCAATGTGGCTATGGCACTAATCATTCTCCTCATGATAAAATCCCCAGCTAGTAGAAATAGAAACATTAGCAACTTCCTCATAATCAACGAATTTCAAAGCAAGAGAAACAACTTCTGAATCAATCTTAGTTATTACAGAGCTGTTTGAGGCTTGTATCTCTTGCGAATCAGGTAAATAATTGTTAGCATAGGAAATGCCTAAATTGGGACAAGGCACAATAGGTGGGAATGCTCTAGCTTTGTTTAACCTACTACATACAATTTTCTCTACAAAAGAAGACATACCTTCTGGCTGCATCCTCCTCCAAAAATCCTCCATATCTATATGACCAAGGTCTGCATCTTTCACTCTTGACAGACCATTTTCCACAATGGGAGCAACCAGGGCCCATTGAAACTTATACTTCATCTTAACCAACTTGAGAAACTAGAGACCAAGTAACTCCAGAACATCTAAGGACACAATGGAGGTCCATAATATATTTACAGGAAAATAAATATGCAGATTCATGAAAGAAAATTTTCTCTTTCCAAACTAGTAAATAGTTGTGCTTTTACAACAAGAGAGAGAAACTAAAGAGAAAATCTAATCAAGCTAACCTGTATGCGAGGAATCCTATGAATTATTTGTGAGTGGTTGGGTTGGTATCTCTTGTAGCATATCTCTCCTTTGCAATATTATGAGACTTTCTTTTTGGGGTGATTGATTTATCTAGGTCCCATATCAAATCTTATTAATTCCCTCATAAATATCATTTATTACTGGTAGCATATCACACTTTGAAATTCATAAATATCCTGCCTTCATTTCCCTACAAAAAGTGTTCCCACACCTTTTCACACATTCTAAACTTATTATGGGATGACATGTGTCACCTCTTCATACTTATCTCTAGCTCATAATGAAGTGCCATGGGAGTGATGTGCACATTCAGTCAAGACGTTAGAGATTTTATGAACTTTTGAACTCAAGAACTGAAGGTTTGGAAGTTCAAAGAATCTTTGACCATCTGATGACAAAGACTCTTCTTTCACAAGACGACACAAGACCGATAGGGTAAACTTTATGATGCAAGTTTTGTGACTAGTCGAGGAGTTGGGAGGTTCATGAACTTTTGAACTCATGGACCTAGGTTCAAAAACACAAGGAATTGCCGACCAGGTGTAAAAATGACTAAGTAAATAAAGCAATTTTAAAACTAAGTTTGAATGATGATGAATAAGGAATGGGAATGACTTAACATATAAATGCTTTAGCAAAATTTTGAAAATGAGGTAGCGATAGGCTCTAAATGGGGAAAAGGACTAAGTAGGACATAGAGAATCCATACAAACTTGGAACAAGGCCTTATTTCAAGGGCAACAGAGTCACACCAAAAATAACAACAAAACAAGGAAAGAAAAGGAAAGAGACTATGATACAGGAAAGACTCAGGAATATCACCAATTATATAATTTGAGATCTTACCCATTGTAGGCAAGAGGCAACGGTGTCCCATCAAAATATGCTAGCAAGAAGGCATTCTCTCTAATAACTTGTCTGATCATGAAAGGTCCCTTACAACGAGAGTCAAACTTCTTATGTGCTCCTTTTGGTTCTCTTCTTCTATCCCATAAAAGTACATCTCCCACTACAAAATTTCTTTGCCTAGCCTTTTTGTCAAAAAAAATTTTCTGCCTGCCGATGTCTAGTGATTTTGTCCACAGCCACTTCTCTCTGTTCCTCCAATTTTCTTAGATACATTATCCTCTTAACAAGTGCTGATTGGAATTGCTCATCTTCAATCTCCCTTTGTAGATTAAGTGTTGATAATTCCAAAGGTATGGATATTGCACTATTAATTCCATATACCAACTAGAAAGGAAACATGCCAATTGCTCTCTTATAAGTTATTCTATCAGCCCATAGAGCATCATAGAGGTTCTTATGCCATCCTCTCTTGTTTTCATCCACCAATTTCTTAACAATTGAGATTAGTTTTTTTTTACTTGACTCAACTTGCCCATTCCCTTCTAGGTAGTAATCAGACGAGTGAAAAAGGTTGGTCCGATAATCATAGAAAAATAGAGAAAACTTGGAGGAAGAGAAACTACTTGCATTATTTGTGACAATGTTCTTAGGTATACCAAATCTAACTAGGATATTCTCCTTAAGAAAATTATAGACTAGTTCAGAAGTGGTATGTTTCACAAGAATTACTTCTACCCACTTAGTAAAATAGTTTGTCACAATCAACATGTATGTATGGCTTGCACTTGAATTAGGATTAATTAGCTCAATAAAATCTAACCCCCACTACTGAAATGGTTTGTCAATTATTACTGGCCTTAAAGGAAATACAACTAAGTGAGGTCTGCTAGTAAACTTTAGGTACTTCTCACATTTTAACACCCATTCATAGGCATCTTTGAACATACCTGACCAATAAAAGCACTATCATAGGATTTTAAAAGCTGTCACAGAACTTGAAATTGTCCACCGTAGGATTCATTGTAAAAATTCTTCAATAGCTTCTTCTGTTGTTCTTTATCAACACATCTCAAAAAGGTCCCATCTACTCCTTTCTTATACAGATTTCCCTCTGAAAGGAAATACTTGCTAGCCTTGAGCCTCAGGTTCCTTTTCTCCTTAGTGGACAAATGGGATGAACATTCACCATATGTTAGCAGATAAGAAATGTTTGAAAAACATTCATTAGTGGTACTTGTAAACAAAACAAGGGGCAGCTCTTCATCTCCAATTGGTGCACTCTTAGCAATCATTTTACACAAGGCTTTACCTCTAACTAGATTGGTAGGTTTGAGGTTGATATCATATTCCTGTACCTTCACCACCTAGGCTCCCGTTTTGTTACAACCAATCTTCTATTGGGTGAGGATACTCTTGACAATAGAGTTAGGAACATATATAGTAGCATGGGAATGCATAATATAAAACCTAAAATTCTTTAATGCTTTCACCACTGCATATGGATGCTTCTCCAAGGGAGAATACTTCAACTCATGGTTCTTTAGAGGTACACTCATAAAAAAATTGGAGCTTTGATCCCTTGTTCATTTTTCTGTAATAAGATAGCTGAAAGAGTGTGTTTGGATGCATAACAGTAGATAATAAAATCCTTTTCAAAGTCAGGGTGCACTAAGGTTGGAGCATTAGCACTAGATTTTTTAATATCTTCAAAGGCTTGCTTACCCTCTACATTCCATTTAAAAATAGGATGGTTCTTCATCATCTCTGCGATATGTCTTGTCAATTCAGTGAAATCTAGGACAAATCTTCTTAGAAAATTAACTTGACTGAAGAACGATCTAGTGTTGCTCTTAGTTTCTAGGAGACTCAATTGTTGAATTGCTTTGACCCTTTTAGGACCAATCTTAATACCATCCTTAGAAACAATGTGACCTAACAACTTTCCTTCTGTTACTACAAATATAGACTTTTTAGGGTTCAAGGAAATACCATGCTTTCTGCATCTTTGTAGCACCACTTCCAGATCATGAAGATGATCTACTCTCTTCTTAAAAAATACTATTAAATCATCTAGGTAAACCGCAATGATTTTATTCTTCAAATCACCAAAAGTTAAATCCATCACTCTTTGAAAGGTGGCCCCTACATTGATGAGGACGAATGGCATCCTTTTATACATGAACAGACCAATTGGAGTGGTAAATGCTATTTTATGTTGATCTTTTGGGGCTAACCCAATCTGATTGTACCCTGAAAAGCCATCTAACATGGACATCATCTCTGAGCCACAGATAGTTTGTAGAATATGATCCATCACTAGTAGAGGATATTTATGCTTTAAGGATGCTTGGTTCAGATTACGAAAATCAACATACATCCTGATTTCCCCATTCTTTTTCCTTACAGGCACTATGTTGGAAACCCAAGTAGAATGGTGAATGGGGTAGATTATTTTTGCTTTCAGCATTTTGTCAATTTCATTAAATATGGCCTTAGACAGTTTAGGATTATATGTCCTCTATTTTTTCCTGAATGGTGAAGTGCTAGGCCTCAGTGGGATGTGATGCTGCAGTTCTCCATTTCTAAACTTTTTCAAATCTGCATAGCACCACATAAAGACATCTTTATAATGAATTGACAAAGAAATTAAATGCTCTCACTCTTTGGGAGAGCAAAATTGCCCAATACAAACAATCCTAGGGTCTTCCTCAATACCAATGTTAACACGACATAATCAACTGACAATCTAATAGAAACATTGCTCTTCTGCTTTATGTATTGATCGAGTATATTAAAAATGTCCTCAAGAGAGACCAAACCCTTGGGAATTTTGTTCCCTTTTAAATGAATCACTTGAGACCCTTGGTCATTGTGAGAATTAGCCACTCCTTCTAGAACATCATTACTCTCATCAAAACTCCCTTCAAAGAAAACATTTACAAATGACTTAGCCTTTTCAAGAAAAGAGATAATTTGTTGGTCATTATTAAATACTTGCCAGTGGTTGACATTATTAGGTATGCTAGGCTGATATACTACCTCAACTCTATAAGGTTTGTCTTTAAAGTTTGGGTGAGGTAAGAGAAGAGATGTAGAAATAGCCAATGAATCAGCCTAGGTATTCTGGTATCTAGGCACAACTTCTATTGAGAAGGCATTAAAATCCTTAATGTAGTCCCATACCCTATTCCTGTAATGCCTTAGTCTCCCATTTTTCATTGTATATATCTTCCTCACCTATTTGACAATCAACTCAGCATCACCCTTCACTCTCAGCTGCTTAATACCTTTCTCTTTAGCTAATGCCATCCCCAACAACAAAGCTTTGTATTCAACAGTATCATTGGTATTACCGAATTCCAACATGTAAGTGAAAGGAAACTTGCAATCATTAGGAGAAACAAAAATGACACCAACACCTGAACTAGAAGTAGAATAACTACAATCAAATTCCAAGGTCCATATTTTATTGGCTAGGTTAAGACTGATCAGATTTGCATCTTCTTCCGCTGTTGAGGTGCACATATACATTCCAGGTCTAGTTTCTACATACAAAATGTCTACCCTCAGATCCCCTGACTTCAGTGCAATGAACTTTGACTTAGGTTCAGGGTTGAGATGAACTCTCTTTCCATCCACTGATATCAGAGCATGAGATCAGTCCATCTATATTTCTCCTCCCAAGTCTCTACAGAAGCTTCAACTCAAAAGTATCCCATAGCTCGTAGGAATAAACATCACTAAGATAGTTAGATTCATTCTTTTCTTAGGATATATTGCGAGGGTAATATGTGCATCTTTTATTTGACCTAAAATTAGAGTTGCAAATATGTGCCTATGATGTGTTGTCATTGATGTCAACATATCTCTTTGTCAGAAATAGTGAAGACAATGCAATTTAGTAAAGTAGATTGGTCTACATTCCCAGTGAGATGAAGATCAGAGTCTATAGATTAAAAGGTTTTGTAGAGGATTGTCTGAAGTTGCTCTAGTTAAGATTTGATAGGTCCGCATGGAGGATTGGTGAAGTTATGACCATCTAAGTAGAACTAAGTTTTACAGTTGTTCAGAGGTAACAGAGTGATAGGAATTTGCTCTAGATTGCTCTGCATTGGAATATTATAGTTTTTGGTTCTAGAGGTATGTTTGGGATGTTGGTGTGTATCCTCAACTCAAGTGGTTCATGGTTTGGAGGTCCGTAAGCAATCCTTCTAGTGTGATAGTTAGTGTTCTTAAGTTCCCGTATGAAGATGCAAGTGATTCTAGTGATTTGAGGTGGTGCGGTTGTTCTTGTTGATTTCATTGTGCTTGTGGAGGTCTCTGGATTGTGTGCCTATTGTGTTGGTGGTCTGCATTGAGGATTAAGCTCATAGCTGAAGATTTCTCCTTGGGTGTTGTTGTTCTTTCCAGTCTTGGCTGACCGGATGCTTGGTGCATGTTGCAGATGATCTAAGAGAAGTTCTATGGAGCATGGCATGTTGTTCAAGGAAGATTTGAGTCCCAGCTATGTTTTGCTGATAGCAAAGTGGTCCGCATGTAGCATTTTGTATTAAGTCAAGTCTTGTTATTGTAATTTGTTGTAATGCCTCTCTTGGAGAATGTTCTAGATAGATGATTGTAAGCCCGACTTTGATGTTCATTCCAAAGTTGATATCATGTATAAATAAGTGTAATGAAGTTGTGTAAATGTGTCCATGGGTGTAAAGATGTGGAGGTAGTGAAGAAGTGTTTGGGGGTAGAGCAGAGGTATTGTGAGCTTCAATGGAATAGAAACTTGGCATGGAGAAGATGTTGTTTCTCAGTTCAACCTTTTAGTGTTAACCATGTGAATATTTTTGTAGATAGTGAGTCTCTTGGAGCAGTGAGTTCTAGGTAGTGTGCTCGAAGGCAAGTGCTTTCCCATTTTTCTATTCTTTTAATAGAGAATAAATCTTGTGGGTTAACCCCCACCATGGTTTTTCCCTTAACCAAGTTTCCACGTAAAAATCCTGGTGTCATGTGTGCTGATTTTTTTTCTACTCATGTGTTGTTGATTCATGCTTTCATGATTATATCATTAATATAATAATAAGTGGTAAAGAAGATTAAATGTAATAAAATATAAAGTTTTGTGACAACTAATTCACCCCTCTCTCAGTTGTCTGCCCTAATTTCAACAATTGGTATCAGATCTGGTTCCTCTAAAAGAAGCTTGACCGCTTAAGGAGATCTAGGATGTTGATATACAAGAAGGACAGTCTGAGATTTGATGGAACAAATTACTCCCTTTGGAAGAATCACATGGAGTGTCATTTGCAATGCATAGGTGATCCTTATTGGTTGATAACTAAGAATAAGTATACTCCTCCGCAGAATGGTCCTACAACTCCAGATGAAATCAAAGAAGCTGAATACAACATTCAGGCTAAAGAAACATTGTTGAGTGCCATGACTGATATAGAAATGACAAATGTCTTGGAATTGCAAACCGCTCATGAAATCTGGAAGAAGTTGGAAACTCTGTATGAAGGTGATGCATATGTCAAATGTGCTAAGTTACAAAGCCTAAAGGGTAGATGTGAATGTTTGAGGATGAGTGAAGATGAAAACATCACTTCCTACATGCAGAAGGTGAATGAGCTTGTGTGCAGTATTAGGTGTGCTGGTGGAAAACTAGAAGAATCAGAGATTGTTGCTAAGGTGCTTAGATCCTTACCTGCTTCATACAAGCATAGAGTTGCTACTATTGAGGAGACCAGGACTGTGATAGATGTTACAATGGATCAGTTGGTTGGCAATCTTTCAGCATTTGAAATGAGTGAGTTTGGTGATTCTCTTCCTAAATCATAATCTACATTTAAGGCCAGTGTTTTTGGAAAGCCAAGATTTGATCCAGGTGAAAGCTATTCAAGAAGACTAACTAGATATGAGAAGGCAAGGAAGAAACTTGAAGAAGATGAATCTGAGCATGACGAACTTGAAACCCTTGTTTGCAAAAGATAACCAAGAGGATCTAGTAAGTATGAAGGAAAGTTACCTTTCAAATGTTTTGCTTGCAATAAGATTGGTCATTTTGCTTCAAGATGTCTAGAGAGGGTTTCAAAGCCAAACCCTAACAGACCTAGGGTTCAAAAGAAATGCTACTATGTCCAAGAAGCTACTGATGAAGGAGTCACAAATGATGAATATGATATGGGAAGTACCTCTGGAAATGAATGGGTGTTCATTGCTATCAAAGAAGATTCGGTGCCTACTGAATCTACTAGTTGTGTGAATGTGGAAAGTGCCTTATCTGCTCAAGTTGAAGAAATGGATGAATGGGTGATTGATAGTGGATGTTCTCATCATATGACTAGTGATAAAAGTAAGTTTGTAAGTTTGGAAAGATATGAAGGTGGAATTGTGAAGTTTGGAGACAATTCAGCTAGTAGAATCCATGGTAGATGATCCATCTCTCTTGATGGTAAGAATAACACTAATGATGTTTTGTATGTAGAAGGGTTGAAGCATAATCTTCTCAGTGTTGGACAGTTGGTTGACAAAGGGTATGATCTCCTATTCAAGGATGGAAAATGCAGAATTTTGGGAAGCTCTAGAACTGAGATTGCATCTAGTACATAGACTAGAGGTAATATCTTTCATTTAAGTGGTATTGGTAAAAGTTTTTTGATTGCTCAGATTGATCAGAGTTAGTTATGGCATAGGAGAATGTGTCATGTAAACTTTGATAACATTGTTAAGATAAGTACTACTCAGGCTATGAAAGATCTTCTAAAGCTTGTGAAGCCTGCTAATAGCATGTGTAAGGAATGTTAGTTGGGCAAATAGAACATAGATACATTCAAAAGTAAAGAAATTTTTTCAAGTGGATTGTTGGAACTTGTGCACACTGATTTGTGTGGTCTTGCCAGAGTTAGGAGTTTGCAAGGAGACAGATACTTTATGTTGCTGGTTAATGATTACTCCGGAATGATTTGGGTCACTTTCTTGAGAGAGAAATCAGAGGCTCTTGATAGATTCAAGGTGTTCAATGCTATGGTGGAGAATGAAATTGGTGTGAAGATAAAGTGTCTGAGATCTAATAGAGGTGGAGAGTTTACCTCCAGTGAGTTTAATGCATTTTTGTGAAAAGCATGGAATAAGAAGACAATTATCTGCTCCTAGGACTCCTTAGTAGAATGGAGTCATGGAAAGGAAGAACCTAACTATTCAAGAGGCTGCTAGAACCATGATGATGGAGGTAAATATTCCACATGTCTATTGGAGAGAGGCTGTGAGTACTGCTGTCTACACTCTTAATCGAGTGTAGATCAAGGGTAATACTGGTAAAACACCTTATGAACTATGGTTTGGTAATGCTCCTACTATGAAATACTTCAGAGTTTTCAGTAGTAAATGCTATATCAAGAGAGATGAAGATCTAGGCACGTTTGATGCAAGATGTGATGAAGGAATATTTCTGGGTTATTCTAACCAAAGCAAGGCATACCAATGCCTTAATAAGGATTGAAAAGGATTGTTGAAAGTGCTAATGTCAAGGTTGATGAAAGCAAGGAGAGACCCATGTCTTGTGGATATGAATTAGATGATCAAAATGAAAGTCCAAATAAAGAAAAGCAAGTTCAAACTCAAACTTAGATTTAGATTGCTCTGGAGAATACAGTGACTCAAGAAGCTAGTGCAAATGTTGAGGAACAAGTTCACAAATCAGAAGTTCAAGAAAATCCCAAAACTCTCAGGTATGTAAGGTTGAATCATTCTGAAGATCAGATCATAGGAGATAAACATAAAGGTGTTCAAACTAGAAGAAAATTTGCTGAGGAACAAGTGGAGTATTGTTTGATTTCAAAGATTGAACCAAAATCAGTGAATGAAGCTTGTAATGATGAAAGTTGGGTAAAATCAATGGAAGAAGAATTATTGCAAATTGAAAAGAATCATACTTGGGATCTTGTTCCTAGACCTGAAAACAAAAATATAATTGGAATGAAATGGGTCTTCTAGAATAAATTAAATGAATATGGTGAAGTTGTGAGAAACAAAACAAGATTGGTGTGCAAAGGATATTCTCAGGTAGAGGGAATTGATTTTGAAGAAACTTTTGCTCTAGTGGCAAGAATCGAAGTAGTCAGATTATTTCTTGCCTTTGTTACTTACAAGTTTTTAAATTTTACTAGATGGATGTCAAGTTAGCATTCTTGAATGGAGAGTTGGAAGAAGAAGTCTACATTAAGCAACTGAAAGGATTCCAGTTGTCTGATCAAGGAGATATAGTCTGCAGATTGAGGAAAGCATTGTATGGACTTAAAGAAGCCCCAAGAGCCTAGTATGCAAGATTAGATAAGTATATGCTAAAGTTAGGTTTAAGCCAAGGCACAGCTGACAATAATCTTTATTTCAAAATTGATCATGAACACATCTTGATTGTTGAGGTATTTGTTGATGATATCATCTTTGGTGGAAATGAGAACATGTGTAAAAAATTTCTTCATTAGATGCAAAGTGAATTTGAGATGTCCATGTTTGGTTTAATTAATTTCTTCTTAGGTTTGAAAATTATTCAGTCAGATAAGGGCATCTTCATATCTCAGTCTAAATATGTGAAAGATTTGTTGAAAAAGTTTGGAATGAAGGATTCAAAACTAGTGAGTAGTCCTATGATAACCAGATGCAAGTTGAATAAAGATGATGATTCCTTTAAGGCAGATTAGAAAAGGTATAGATCAATGATTGGAGGACTGCTTTATCTGACTCAAATTAGACCTAATATTATAAATGTAGTTGGCCTTGTTTCTAGATTTCAAGCCGATCCTAGAGAATCTCATGTTGTAGCAGTTAAAAGAATTTTTAGATATCTAAAGGGGACATCTGATTATGGCTTATGGTATCCTAAGGATGATGATTTCACTCTTCATGCATATACAGATGTTGATTGGGCAGGAGGTGTGGATGATAGGAAGAGTACTAGTGGTGGTGCATTTTTCTTGGGAAAGAGATTGGTTTCTTGGTTGAGCAAAAAGCAGGAGGCAATATCTCTGTTTACTATAGAGGTAGAGTATATAGCAGCAAAAAGTAATCGTACTCAAGTTTTGTGGATGAAGTAAATGTTGGATCTAGGGCATACAACTGAGAGGGGGGGGTGAATCAGTTGTATAAAACTTCTTCTCATTCAAACACTTAACTCACTGTTGTTAGTTAGCAGCATATCAAATAATCATCCATGGAAGCATAATACATAAACACAAGAGCAGATAAGCATCAACACATTGAACACCAAGATTTTGACGTGGAAAACCCAGTTAAGGGAAAAACCACGGGGTGATTAACCCAAGAATTATTCTCTGTTAGAAGAATAAAGAAAAATGAATGGCACATGCCAATAAGGGCTCACTGCCCGAGCACACTGCTCACAAAGAGGCCCACTGCCTACAAGGAGACACACTGTCTACAAAGTGATGAAAATCACAGTCTTGAACTGGAGAATGACATCTCTACCATGTCCGGATCAGTTCCAATTAAGCCCAACAATCTCTGCTCTGCCTTTCGCACGTTTCTTCGCTATACCATACTCATCCTCACACCACTCACTGAAATGAACTTACAAACCGTTATTTATACAAGACATCGACTCAGGAACAAGCATCTAAGTCGGCAAACAACCATAGGAGTATCCGCAAGATGAATAACACATCCGGTCGGCCATCACAAGAACATTCGCAGGATGAACAACTCATCCGGTCGGCTACACAGAGCAAGAACTTCATCCGGAAGAATAACTTCAATTCCGAGCTCTACCATCAATGCGGACCAACAACACAACTTAAACATGATCCAAGAACTTTCACAAGCCTGTCTGAATGTCCGGATACATCCGCACTTCCTCTGCTTACTGGGATCTCTTGTCTTCCTCATCCGGAACTTCAAGAACACAGTCTGTCGCCACTGTCATAGTGCAAGAGGTACTTCCAAACCTCCAAATCATACACAAATCAGGATGACACATCACAAGGACATCCCAAACACTCCTTCCAATCCACAGATTAGGATAATACAATTCCGGACCTCACCGGACCTTTTTGTGATCCTCTGTCACCTCCGGATACTTGCCAGACCCGGTTCTATACCGGCAGCCACAACTCCTTCAGATCTTCATGCGGACCTCTGAAATCTTAACTGTAGCATCTCAAGACTCATATCAACTAACCCTTTAATCCGCATCCTCCGGTTCTCATCCTATACAGTACATTTACCTTCTTCTCATCACTGTTCTTCACTGTTCCTGACTGAGGCTAATTTTCTCAGTATCCTCAGCACATAGCTCATCAAATCCTTCTTGTCAATGCAATATGAGTATGTTGACATCAATGACAACACTGGATCACCTCATACTTGCAAAAATCTCCCCCTTTGTCATTGATGGCAACATATGATGTGAAAAACCATTAAGACAAGAACTTCATCTTTTCATATGTCTTCTCTTCCTTTACTGCTCCCCCTTTGATCATCAACCATTTGTTTTTCACATGTCTTCTCTCCCCCTTTGACATCAATGGCAAAGGGCTCATACTTGCAATTCTCATGCATCAGAATCATACTAGCTGCTCCCCCTTAGTTGCAGCTCCCCATTAGTCCGGATCACAAGATGTGACTGTGATAGCCACCGGACTGATGCACATCAGTGCATCTTAGTTCATCACCGGAGGGGCCATGACCCCTAACTTCTCCCGGAGATATTCAAAAGAGTCCTTGGGAAGAGGTTTTGTAAAGATATCTGCAATCTGATCCTTGGAGGGAACATACTCCAATCTGACTTCTTCCTTGTTTACTTGTTCTCTCAAAAAGTGAAATTTGATAGATATGTGCTTAGTCTTAGAATGCAATACTGGATTCTTGGAAATATTAATTGCACTTGAATTATCACAGAAGATTGTGATAGGCTCCTCATATTCAATTTTGATGTCTCTTAGCATCTGCTTCATCCATAAGATTTGAGTGCAACTACCTGCTACTGCAATGTATTCTGCTTCAGTTGTAGACAGAGATATTGCATCTTGTTTCTTACTTAGCCAAGAAACCAATCTCTTCCCCAAAAAGAATGCTCCACCACTAGTGCTCTTCCGGTCATCCACATCTCTTGCCCAATCTGCATCTGTGTAAGCATGAAGAGAGAAATCCGGATCTCTAGGATACCATAGACCATACTCAACTGTTCCTTTCAAGTATCTAAAAATTCTTTTGATTGCCATAACATGAGATTCTCTAGGATCAGCCTGGAATCTTGCCACAAGACCAACAGCCTGCATTATATCTGGTCTAGTTTGAGTGAGATACAACAATCCACCAATCATTGATCTATAATTTGTCTGATCTGCCTTTGGAGAATCATCATCTTTGCTTAACTTACATCCGGTTGCCATAGGAGTGTTCATAGGCTTTGAGTCTTCCATACCAAATTTCTTTAACAATTCTTTCACATATTTGGTCTGAGAAATGAAGATCCCTTCTTTTGTTTGAGTAATTTGCAGACCCAAGAAGAAATTCATTTCACCAAGCATAGACATTTCAAACTCACTTTTCATCTGATTTGCAAAAGTTTTGCACATACTATCTCTTCCTCCAAAAATGATATCATCCACAAACACTTCAACAATCAGAATGTTTTCATGATCAATTTTGAAATATAAGTTACTGTCAGCAGTACCTTTGTTGAATCCAATCTACACAAGATGCTTATCCAACCTTTCATACCATGCTCTTGGGGCTTGCTTCAATCCATACAAAGCTTTCTTCAACTTGCAGACCATATCATTATTATCAGACAATTGAAATCCATCCGGTTGTTCAATGTAGACTTCTTCTTCCAGATCACCATTTAGGAAGGCAGACTTGACATCCATCTGATATACCTTGAAGTCTTTGAAGGCAGCAAATGCAAGAAGTAATCTGACTGCTTCAATTCTTGCTACCGGAGTAAAAGTCTCTTCAAAGTCAATTCCTTCTATTTGAGAGTAGCCTTTGCAGGCCAATCTAGCTTTGTTTCTGATTACTTCACCAGCTTCATTTAGTTTGTTCCGGAAGACCCACTTGGTTCCAATTACATTCCTGTCTCTAGGTCTGGGAACAAGATCCCAAGTATGATTTTTCTCAATTTGCATCAGTTCATCTTCCATTGCTTTGGTCCAGTTTTCATCATTGCAGGCTTCATTTATTGTTTTAGGTTCAATCTTTGAAATCAGACAACATTCATTCTGATCTTGAGCAATATTCCTTCTAGTTTGTACACCTTTGCTTCTGTCACCTATGATCTGATCTTCAGAGTGATTCAGTCTTACATACCTTGGAATTTTGGGAGTATCCAGCACTGCTGTTTCTTGATCAGCCTCATTCAAACCTAACTCTTCTTCCTGATTTACCGGATCAGGCTGACTCTGTCTCACCGGAGAGGATTGAGGTCCTTGAACACTGTCTTGGTCATCTTCATCAAACTCATAAAATCTTGAAGGCTTCTCAATTCCTTCATCAACCTTTACATTGGTGCTTTCTATCATCTTCCTCAATCTCTTATTGTAACACCGGTATGCTTTGCTTTGAGTGGAGTAGCCCAAGAAAATTCCTTCATCACTTCTAGCATCAAACTTTCCTAGATCTTCATCTCTTTTAATATAACACTTGCTACCAAATACTCTGAAATATTTCACAGTAGGAGTGATGCCAAACCAGAGTTCATAGGGGGTCTTACCGGTGTTGTTTTTGATTTGAACTCGATTGAGAGTGTAGACTGCAGTGCTGATAGCTTCTTTCCAAAACATTTGAGGAACATTTGCTTCCAACATCATTGTCCTAGCAGCTTCCTGGATGGTCCGGTTCTTTCTCTCAACTACTCCATTCTGCTGTGGAGTCTTAGGAGCAGACAACTGTCTCCTTATACCCTGTTTCTCACAAAAGTCAATGAATTCACCAGATGTAAATTCACCACCTCTATCAGACCTTAGACACTTTAGTTTCAATCCGGTTTGATTCTCCACCATAGCTTTGAAGATTTTGAACTTCTCAAAAGCTTCTGATTTTTCTTTTAGAAAGGTAACCCACATCATCCGGGAATGATCATCTATTAACAACATGAAATATCTATCACCTTGCAGACTCTTGATTCTTGTCGGACCACATAGATCAGTATGTACTAATTCCAACAATCCGGTAGAAGACTGGTCTTTGCTTTTAAAAGAGACTCTGCTTTGTTTGCCTAACTGACATTCTTTACACACACTATTTGTAGGTTTTATCAACTTGGGAAGATCTCTCACAGCCTGAGTATTGCTTATTTTGATGATGTTATCAAAATTTGCATGACACATTCTTCTATGCCATAACCAACTCTGATCAATTTGAACAAACAAACAATTTTTATTTGAACCAACCAGATGAAAGATGTTACCTCTTGTCTAAGTACCGGATGCAATTTCAGTTCTGGAGCTTGTAAAGATTCTGCATTTCCCATTCTTGAACCGGAGATCATAGCCTTTGTCCACTAACTGACCAACACTGAGAAGATTGTGCTTCAATCCTTCAACATACAGTACATTTCCTGTTTTGCTCTTACCATCAAAGGAAATAGTTCCCCTACCTCTGATTCTGCCAGCAGAATTGTCACCAAACTTTACCATTCCTCCTTCATATCTTTCCAAGTCTAAGAACTTATTCTTGTCACCAGTCATATGGTGAGAACATCCACTGTCAATAACCCAATCATCCTTTTCTTCCACTTGAGCAGCCAAGGCTTTTTCAACAACTTTGTGATTGACAGATTCAGAGAGCAAGGAATCTTCTTCCTTGATGGCTATAAACACCCACTCATTTCCGGATTTGCTTCCTGGTTCTGATTCATCATCTGTTACTCCTTCATTGTCATCTTCTTCATGAACATAATAGCAATTCTTTTGAAACCTTTGTCTGTGAGTATTAGATCTTGCAGATCTCTCCGGACATCTTGAGGCAAAGTGACCAATCTTATTGCAGTTGAAACACTTAAAGGGTAGTTTTCCTTCATACTTACCGGATCCTCTTGGCAGTCTCTTTGCAATGAGGGCTTCAAGTTGAGCTGTTTCTGCTTCTTCTTCTTCCATGTCTCTTCTTGCTTGATCATACCATGACATTTTCTTTGATGAGTTTTCACCCGGATCAAATCTCTGTTTGCCTTTCACATAGGCACTGGCTTTGAAAGCAGATTCAGTCTTGGGAGGATCATCTCCAAACTCGGTCATTTCAAATGCAGCTAGTTTGCCAGCCAGTTGTTCTCTTGTGACAGTTGTGTGGGCTCTGAATTCATCAATGGCAGCAACTTTGATTTTGTAGGCAGCAGGAAGGGATCTTAGGATTTTGCAGACAATCTCATTTTCATCTAAAGTTCCACCAGCATTTCTGATTCCACATACCAGCTCATTTACTCTTGGCATAAAGGTAGTGATGTTTTCATCATCTCTCATTTTCAATCTTTCAAATTTCCCTTTCAGACTTTGCAACCTTGCACTTTTGACAAACTCATCTCCTTCATACAGAAGTTCCAGTTTAGTTAGGATCTCATATGCAGTGGGTAGGTCAATGACATTCGAGAGATCTGAGTCATTCAATGCGCTTAGAAGAGCTTCCTTGGTCCGCAGATTGTTTTCAGCTTCTGTGATTTCATTCAGAGTTGTCGGACCACCTTGTGGAGGTACATATGGTTTTGAAATCATACCCAGATATGCTTTTCCCATGCATTCCAAGTGACACTTCATGCGACCTTTCCAGAGAGTGAAGTTGGTTCCATCGAACTTCGGACTATCCTTCTTGTATGACGACATCCTGGATCTCCTCAAGCGATTAGGCTCTTGTCAGAGGAACTTGGCTCTGATACCAATTGTTGGATCTAGGGCATACAACTGAGAGGGGGGGGGTGAATCAGTTGTATAAAACTTCTTCTCATTCAAACACTTAACTCACTGTTGTTAGTTAGCAGCATATCAAATAATCATCCATGGAAGCATAATACATAAACACAAGAGCAGATAAGCATCAACACATTGAACACCAAGATTTTGACGTGGAAAACCCGGTTAAGGGAAAAACCACAGGGTGATTAACCCAAGAATTATTCTCTGTTAGAAGAATAAAGAAAAATGAATGGCACATGCCAATAAGGGCTCACTGCCCGAGCACACTGCTCACAAAGAGGCCCACTGCCTACAAGGAGACACACTGTCTACAAAGTGATGAAAATCACAGTCTTGAACTGGAGAATGACATCTCTACCATGTCCGGATCAGTTCCAATTAAGCCCAACAATCTCTGCTCTGCCTTTCGCACGTTTCTTCGCTATACCATACTCATCCTCACACCACTCACTGAAATGAACTTACAAACCGTTATTTATACAAGACATCGACTCAGGAACAAGCATCTAAGTCGGCAAACAACCATAGGAGTATCCGCAAGATGAATAACACATCCGGTCGGCCATCACAAGAACATTCGCAGGATGAACAACTCATCCGGTCGGCTACACAGAGCAAGAACTTCATCCGGAAGAATAACTTCAATTCCGTGCTCTACCATCAATGCGGACCAACACAACTTAAACATGATCCAAGAACTTTCACAAGCCTGTCTGAATGTCCGGATACATCCGCACTTCCTCTGCTTACTGGGATCTCTTGTCTTCCTCATCCGGAACTTCAAGAACACAGTCTGTCGCCACTGTCATAGTGCAAGAGGTACTTCCGGACCTCCAAATCATACACAAATCAGGATGACACATCACAAGGACATCCCAAACACTCCTTCCAATCCGCAGATTAGGATAATACAATTCCGGACCTCACCGGACCTTTTTGTGATCCTCTGTCACCTCCGGATACTTGCCGGACCCGGTTCTATACCGGCAGCCACAACTCCTTCAGATCTTCATGCGGACCTCTGAAATCTTAACTGTAGCATCTCAAGACTCATATCAACTAACCCTTTAATTCGCATCCTCCGGTTCTCATCCTATACAGTACATTTACCTTCTTCTCATCACTGTTCTTCACTGTTCCTGACTGAGGCTAATTTTCTCAGTATCCTCAGCACACAGCTCATCAAATCCTTCTTGTCAATGCAATATGAGTATGTTGACATCAATGACAACACTGGATCACCTCATACTTGCAACAGTAAATGTTGAAGGATATCAAAATTGTGTTTGAAGAGCCTATTACAATCTTCTGTGATAATTCAAGTGCAATAAACATCTCAAAGAATCTAGTGTTGCATTCAAATACAAAGCACATAACCATCAAGTTTCACTTTTTGAGAGAGAAGGTAAATGAGAATAAAGTCAGATTGGAGTTTGTTTCTTCAAAGGGATCATATTTTAGATATCTTCACTAAGCCTCTACCTAAGGACACTTTTGAGTATCTCAAAGTGAAGCTAGGGCTTATTACCCCTCCTATTCAGAAGTAAGGTGTACTAGTGTGCATCAGTCTAGTGGAGCTCAGTCATATCTTGTGATCTGGATTGGTGTTAAGGGGATGCTACTCAGGGGGAGTAGTCAGTATGTTAATTCTAGAGTTTAGTTTGGTTTTATGTAAGAAACAAAAAGGGGGAGAGATGATTGCAAATATGTGCCCTTTGCCATTGATGTCAAAGGGGGGAGAGAAGTCATGTGAAAAAATTAGAAGTAAGTAGTTGTTGGTGAAAGGGGGAGCAGTGAAGAAAGTGGTTGCAGGTGTGATAAGAGAAAGGGGGAGAAGTCCTTGTATTGATGGTTGAATCAGTTTTTCACATCATATGTTGCCATCAATGACAAAGGGGTAGATTGTTGCAAATATGTGCCTATGATGTGTTGTCATTGATGTCAACATATCTCTTTGTTAGAAACAATGAAGACAGTGCAGTTAAGTAAGGTAGATTGCTCTGCATTCCCAGTGAGATGAAGATTAGAGTTTGTAGATTAAAAGGTTTTGTAGAGGATTACTTGAAGTTGCTCCAGTTCAAATTTGAGAGCTCCTCATGGAGGATTGGTGAAGTTATGGCCATCTGAGTAGAATCAAGTTTTATAGTTGTTCAGAGCTAACAGAGTCACAGTAATTTGGTCTGGATTGCTCTGCATTGGAATATTATGGTCTATAGTTCTAGAGGTATATTTGGGATGTTGGTGTGTATCCTCAACTCAAGTGGTTCATGGTTTGGAGGTCCACAAGTAATCTTTCTAGTGTGATAGTCATGACAATTAGTGCTCTTAATTTCCTGTATGTAGATGAAAGTGATTCTGGTGATTTGAGGTGGTACAGTTGTTCTTGTTGATTTCATTGTGCTTGTGGAGGTCTCTAGATCATGTGCCTATTGTGTTGGTGGTCCACATTGAGGATTGAGCTTGTAGTTGAAGATTTCTCCTTGGGTGTTGCTCTTCTTTCCAATCTTGACCGACTAGATGCTTGGTGTGTGTTGTGGATGATCTAAGAGAAGTTCTATGGAGTGTGGTGTGTTGTTTGATGAAAATTTGAGTCCCAGCTATGTTTGGCCGATAGCGTAGTGATCCACATGTAGCATTTTGTCTTAAGTCAAGTCTTGGAGAATGTTCCAGATAGATGATTGTAAGGCTAACTTTGATGTCCATTCCAAAGTCAATGTCATGTATAATTAAGTGTAATGAAGTTGTGTAAATGTGTCCATGGGTGTGAAGATGTGGAGGTAGTGAAGAAGTGTTTGGGGGTAGAGCAGAGGTGTTGTGAGCTTCAATGGAAATGAACCTTGGCATGGAGAAGATGTTGTTTCTCAGTTCAACCTTTTAGTGCTAACCATGTGAATAATTTTGTAGATAGTGAGTCTCTTGGAGTAGTGAGCTCTGGGTAGTGTACATGAAGGCAAGTTCCTTCTCATTTTTCTATTCCTTTAATAGAGAATAAATCTTGTGGGTTAACCCCCACTGTGGTTTTTCCCTTAACCAGGTTTCACGTAAAAATCTTGGTGTTATGTGTGTTGATTGTGTTTCTACTCATGTGTTGTTGATTCATGATTTCATGGTTATATCATTAATCTATTAATAAGTGGTAAAGAAGATTAAATGCAGCAAAAGATAAAGTTTTGTGACAATTGATTCACTTCCCCTCTTAGTTATCTGCCCTAATTTCAATAATTGGTGCTTGTGAGCCATCCATGGAAAAACACCTACCATGAGAGGAGGTAAAGGATAGACCTAGGCCTTTAGCTACCTAGGTAGGGATTACATTATCTGAAGCTCCAAAATTAATAACACAGTTGCTTAATTTATAGCCAACAATATATAATGAAACATAAAAAGGCTCTGGCTTTTCAAAGGGATTCTTAGGGCTGGAGTCTTTGGAGTGAGAATTGAGCAGTTTTGTTTCTCAATATGAACTTCATTCTTATTAGACACCTGAGCATTGTAGTGAGAAGGGGAGGGTTCTTGATTGACATACCTAACTAGTGTATCTAGCTCAGAAGGGTTGAGTCTAAGATATTTGGCTTGAGAAATTTGGATTTTAGTATTCTTACAAGACTCAACTATGTCAAAAGAACTAGAAGCAAGATCTTTAGGAGAAGAAGTGGAGGGTACCTCAGTAGATGCAACTTTGGGTGTAGCATTTTCTATCTTCTTAGAATTGGCACTGGTATTCCTTGATAGAATATATTTTGGCACAGGGGAGGAACCACTAGGATGGCCTTTAGAGTCTTGCCCCTTCTATACCTGCTATCCATTGGTAAACACCGTACAATTTGGATTATCTATCTCAGTGTACACATCTTCCCCAGCTTCAGGATGTAACTCATACTAAAAAACATTAACATTGGCATCTCCGGATTGAGTAGGTTCTTCTACATATGGTTCCTCTATATGCTCATTCATCAAGGGCATCTACATGAACCTAACCATTTCTAGGTAGGATGCACCATCATGGTCTGAAGTTAAATGAAAGTTGTACACTATATGATTACTCTTACTGGTAGAAGGCCCATTTTCAATTTCCAACCTCTGAGTCAGGCCAAGCAATGGTAAGGTTCTATTATAATTTTGTTGCAAGTATGTGCCTAATTGGTGTTGTCATTGGTGTCAACATATCTTTGTTGTCATTGGTGTCAACTATATCTTATTAAATTACTTGTTGGAAGCTTTGTATGTTGAGGATATTGAGAAAATTGGCCTCTCCAGAAGAATCAAGTAAGTTACAGTGAAGTGTTATATAAATAGTGAGTTGTATGCTGAAGAATAGTCTGGTAGATTGCTCTAAATTTCCCTTTTCTTATAGATCTTGGTTTCTGGATTGGAAGTTATTTAAAGGGATGTCTAAAGATGCTAAATCTCAAGTTTGAGGCTCTGATGTAAAGTTGTGAGAAAGTTACATTCACCAGAGTAAAGCCTGCTCCTTCTGATTATTCTTTGGTGACAGAAAGAAAGTGTTTTGCTCTACATTCCTCCACAATAAAGTATTTTGCTCTGTTGTTCTAGAGGGAAGTCTGGGATGATGATAAGTGCCTACAATTGAAGTGGTTCATGTTTTGGTGGTCTGCAACCTATCCTTCTCTTATGATAGTTGAAGACAGTGAAGTTAATGTGTTTCGGTGTGAAGATCCTATTGTTAAAGTGGTTAAGGTTTGTGTGGTTGTTCCTAATGATTATAACATGCTTGTGGATGTCTCCTGATCATGTTCCTATCTTGACTTTGGTCCGCATTAAGGAATTGAGATCATGTTTGAAGATTGTTCCCAGATAAGGCAGTGTAACAATTCTTAGTCGACTTGGTTAATTCTAGTAATTGTAGAGATCCTTTGAAGATCATGGAAGCATGTTGAAGTGTGGAAGATTGTGTTTGATGCCTAGCTAAGGTGTGGTATGATCCACATACATCTTTACTACTTCTTTGCATAATGTTGTAATAGGTCAGGACTTATTTTGTAAATGCTTATATTGCCGACCTTGGAGATTGCTCCAATGGTTGATGATTGTAATTCCAACCTTGATGATCATTCCAAGGTTGATGAAGTGTATAAATACTTGTAGTTGAGCTATGAAAAAGTTGTCCTTGAGTGAAGATGGAAAGATAATAAGAAAGGTCCAAAAGGAAGAGCAGAGAAGAGGCATAGCAGAGAAGAGGTAGAGTAGAGTAGAGGTAGAGCAGAGCAGAGGAATTGTTGTACTTCAATCATAGACAGAAAAAGGTGTTGATTGTGGCAGTTAGCTGCCAATAGCGTTTAACATCCCTAAGGATTTAACAACCCTTATTGTAATCTTGCTAGGTTTAGGGTTGAGGTAGTGAGCCTGTTAGACCTAGTTGTTCTTCATGGCAGTGAGCTAGTATGTTTAGGCTCGTGGAGTGACCAATCCTGAACATCATTATTTCAAGATTTTAATATATATTGAGAGATAATCCTCTCCATGGTTTTTCCCCACCTTGGGGTTTTCTGTGTAAAATCTAATGTCTCTTATGTTTGATGTTGTATCTGTGGTTAAGTTTTTGATTTCATGCATTCATTGTTAAGTCATAATAATTGTGGATATGTGATTGATGTTTAATTGTAGAAGTGTTTAAGTTTTTGAGACAATTGATTCACCCCCCTGTTAGTTGTCTAAGGCATTACAACAATTGGTATCAGAGCCAAGTTCCTTTGAAGAAAGTTTAACAGCTTGAGGAAGATCCAAAATGTCTTACAAGAAGGAAGCACTGCATTTTGATGGAACAAATTATGCTCTCTAGAAGGCTCGGATGAAAAGCCATCTTCTTTGTCTTGGCTACAAAGTATAGAAATCTACAGAAAAAAAATACACCATTCCTCCAAATGGTCTGATGATTGAAGATGAAAACATATCAGCCTTTATGCAAAGAGTTGATGAACTTGTCACAGGGATAAAAGCCATGGGGGGAACTCTCGATGATAAGGAAATTGTGATGAAATCTCTTAGATCTCTACCTAAATCCTACTATCACAAGGTACCTGTAATTGAAGAATTCATGCAAATAAAATAAGTTGATAGGGATCAGCTGCTTGGTAAGCTTACTGCCTTTGAAATGAGAGAGGTTGGTGATGCTCTACTAAATGTTGAGATGACCTTCAAAGCCAGTACTTTCGAAAGAACTTTCAGATCAGAATAGTAAAAGGTAGAATCTGATGATGAGTTTGATGAAATTGAAGAAAACTTTGTGGACAGACTGCAAAGAAGATCCAGTAAGTCTAAAGGCAAATTACCTTTCCAATGTTTCTCTTATTGTAAAGTAGGTCATTTTGCTTCCAGATGTCCTGAAAGAATTTAAATTAATTGAAAACATATCAGCCTTTATGCAAAGAGTTGATGAACTTGTCACATGGATAAAAGCCATGGGGGGAACTCTTGACGATAAGGAAATTGTGATGAAAATTCTTAGATCTCTAGCTAAGTCCTACTATCACAAGTTAGCTATAATTGAAGAATTCATGCAAATAAAATAAGTTGATAGGGATCAGCTGCTTGGTAAGCTTACTGCCTTTGAAATGAGAGAGTTTGGTGATGCTCTACTAAATGTTGAGACGACCTTCAAAGCCAGTACTTTCGGAAGAACTTTCAGATCAGAAAAGTAAAAGGTAGAATTTGATGATGAGTTTGATGAAATTGAAGAAAACTTTGTGGATAGACTACAAAGAAGATCCAGTAAGTCTAAAGGCAAATTACCTTTCAAATGTTTCTCTTATCGTAAAGTAGGTCATTTTGCTTCCAGATGTCCTAAAAGAATTTAAATTAATAGATAAAGATATGAGAACAAGCCTAGGACCCAAAAGAAGTGCTATTATGTTGAAGATTTTGATGATGATGAAGGAGTATTAGATAATGGTGAACCAAATAATGCTAGTACCTCTAGAAATGAATGCTTGTTTATTACTATTAAGGAAGATCCCATGTCTACTAATTCTACTAGCTGTGTGAAGGAAGAAAAACCAGTGGAAAGTGCTTTGTCTGGTTAGGTCATTAAGGACAACGATGAATGGGTTATTGATAGTGGCTTCTCTCACCACATGACTGATGACAAAAGCAAGTTTGTGAGTTTGAAAAGATATGATTGTGGACTGGTTAGGTTTGGAGATGATACATCTGGTAAGATTTGTGGAAAAGCATCTATCTCTTTTGATGGCAAGCATAATATTGAAGATGTCTTGTATATGAAAGGATTAAAGCACAATCTTTTGAGTGTGGGGTAGATGTGTGACAAAGGTTATGATTTAAGCTTCAAGGACAATGGATACAAGATCAGGGAAAGTTCTAGAACAATCATTGCAACTGGTAAGAAGACCATAGGTAATATCTATCACTTGAAAGGAACTGATAATTATTGTTTGTTGGCTCAGACTGATGAAAGTTGGCTATGGCATAGAAGGTTGTGTCACATCAATTTTGATAACATTTTGAAGAGAAGTACTGCACAGGCTATTAGAGATTTGACTAAGCTTGTGAAGCCTGCTAATCCTATTTGCAAGGAGTGTCAATTTGGGAAACAAATAAGAACAAGTTTCAAAAGCAAGGACCAATCAGTTGATGGACTATTGGAATTAGTGCATAAATTTTGTGTGGACCTACTAGAGTAAGAAGTTTGCAAGGAGATAGTATTTCATGTTGCTTATTGATGATTATTCTAGAATGACTTGGGTTACCTTTTTGAAAGAAAAATCAAAAGCTTTAGATAAGTTCAAGGCATTTAAGGCACTTGTTGAAAATGAGATGGATTTGAAGATTAAATGTTTAAGGTCTGATAGAAAAGAATAAGAATTGGGATCTTGTTCCTGGACTAGCAGATAAAAATGTAATTGGTACCAAGTGAGTTTTCAGAAACAAGATGAATGAGAATAGTGAAGTAGTAAGAAACAAAGCAAGATTGGTATGCAAAGGATACTCTCAAGTTGAAGGAATAGATTTTGAGGAAACATTTGCACCAATGGCAAGGATTGAAGCTATAAGAATTTTTTTGGCATTTGCAGCCTACAAAGATTTTAAGGTATATCAGATGGATGTAAAGTCTGCATTCCTGAATAGAGAGTTGGAAGAAGAAGTTTATATTGAACAACCAGAAGGATTCCAGTCATCACATCAGGATGACATGGTATGCACATTGAAGAAGGCATTGTATGGGTTAAAACAAGCCCCTAGGGCTGGTATGTTAGGTTGGATAAGTATCTGATACAGTTAGGATTCACCAAGGGTACCATCGACATCAATCTCTATTTCAAGATCAATAATGAACAAATCCTAATTGTGGCAATCTTTGTTGATGATATTATCTTTGGAGGCAATGAAGGTATGTGCATAGTTTTTGTTGGAGAAATGCAAAGTGAATTTGAAATGCCCATGTTTGGTGAGATGAATTGCTTTTTAGGTCTGCAAATAAATCAATTAGATAAAGGCATCTTCATTTCTCAGTCTAAGTATGTGAAAGAGTTGTTAAAGAAGTTTGGGATGGAAGACTCTAAACTGACAAATACTCCCATGATAACCAGTTGTAAGTTGAGCAAAAATGATGATTCACCTATGGAAGATAAAAAAAAGTATAGATCTATGATTGGAAGATTACTTTATCTGAACCAGACTTGACATAATGCATGCAGTTTGTCTTGTGGAAAGATTTCAAGCAGAGCCTACGGAGTCACATGTGATGGTAGTCAAGAGAATTTTGAGATATTTGAAAGGCACAATGGATTATGGTTTGTGGTATCCAAAGGACAATGATTTCACTCTCAGTGCATACACTGATGTAGATGAAAGAAAAAGTACAAGTGGAGGTACATTCTTTTTGGGGAAAAGGCTGGTATCTTGGATAAGCAAGAAACAAGACTCAATATCTCTATCCACCGCAGAAGCAGAATATATTGCAGCAACATGTAGTTGTACTCAAGAGTTGTGGATGAAGTAGACATTTGAAGGACATCAGAGTTGTGTATAAAGATCCAATTGCAATCTTTGGTGACAATACAAGTGCCATAAACATATCAAAGAATCCAGTAATGCATTCAAGGACAAAGCACATATCTATAAGATATCACTTTCTGAGGGAAAAAGTGACAGAGAGTGAAGTCAAGTTGGAATATGTATCAACAAAAGACCAGATTGCAGACATTTTCACCAAACCTTTGCCTAAGAATACTTTTGAGTATCTCAGAGAAAAGTTAGGGGTTCTTACCCCTCCTACTCCAAACTAAGATGCACAAGAGTGCATCAGTCCAGTGGTGCTTAGAGTTCCTTCTTTAGATCTGGATTGATGCTTTTAGGGCTACTTCTCAGGGGGAGTAGTCTGAGAGTTTGGAAGAGAAATTAAATTAGAGTAGAAGAGTGCAAGTATGTGCCATTTTCTATTGATGTCAAAGAGGGAGAGAAATCATGTGAAAAAACTAGAAGGAAAGAGTACAAATGTAAAGAGATAGGGGGAGAATCTTGTCTTGATGGTTGTTGTAGTTTTTTACATTATATGCTACCATCAATGACAAAGGGGGAGATTGTTGCAAGTATGTGCCTAATCAGTGTTTTCATTGATGTCAACATATATTTGTTGTCATTGGTGTCAACTATGTCCTATCCTATTACTTGTTTAGAAGCTTTGTATATTGAGGATATTGAGAAAATTGGCCTCTCCGGAAGAAACAAGGGAGTTACAATGAAGTGTAATATAGATATTGAGTTGTATGCTAAAAAACAGTCTGGTAGATTGCTCTTCATTTCTTGCTTCTTGAAGATCTTGGTATGCAGATTGAAAGTTATTTAAAGGGATGTATGAAGATGCTAAATCCTGAGTTTAAGCCTTCAATGTGAAGAATTGAAAGAGTTGCATTCACCAGAGTAAAACCTGCTTTCTCTGATTATTCTCTGGTGATAGGGAGACAGTGTTTTGCTCTGCAGTTCTAGAGGGAAGTCTGGGATGATGATAAGTGCCTACAATTGCAATGGTTCATGTTTTGGTGGTCTGAAAGCTATCATTCTTTTATGATAGTCGAAGACAGTGAAGTTCATATGCTCCGGTGTGAAGAATCTCATGAATTAAGTGGTTTGAGTTTGTGCGGTTGCTCTTGATGATTTCAACGTGCTTGTGGATTCCTCCTGATCATGTTCCTACCTTTACATTGGTCCACATTAAGAAAATGAGATCATGTTTGAAGATTATTCCTAGATAACGTAGCATGTAACCAGTCTTAGCCGACTTGGTTAACTCCATTAATTGTGGAGATCCCTTGAAGATTATGGAAGCATGTTATGGCATGGAAGATTGAGTTTGAGTCATAGCTAAGGTATGGCATGATCCACATACATCTATACTATAAATCCTTAGCATAATTTTGTATTAGGTCAAGACCTATTTTGTAAATGTTTGTAATGCCGACCTTGGAGATTGTTGCAATGGTTGATCATTGTAGTGTCGACCTTCATTATCATTCCAAGGTTGATGAAGTGTATAAATACTTGTAATTGAGTCATGGAAATGGTGTCCTTGTGCAAAAATGGGAAGATAAGAAAAAGGATGAGCAGATAAGGTAGCATAGGGCAGAGTAGAGTAGAGGAACTATTGTACTTCAATGTATTAATCTCAAACATGAAGAAGATGGTGATTTTGGTAGTGATCCTAGTAGTAAGCTACCAGTAGGGTTTAACAACCCTCATTGTAATCTTTCTAGGTTTAGGGTTGAAGAAATGAGCCTGCTAGACCTAGTTGTACTTCATGGTAGTGAGCCAATATGTTCTAGGCCTGTGGAGTGACCAAGCCTGAACATCATTTTTCAAAGATTGCAATATATTTTGAGAGCTAATGCTCTGTGGTTTTTCCCCACCTTGGGGTTTTCCATTTAAATATCTGGTGTCTCTTGTGTTTAATGTTGCATCTGTGTTTAAGTTTCTGATTTCATGCATTCATCGTTTAATCATAATAAGTGCGGGCAAGTGATTAATGTTTAAATGTAGAAGTGTTTGAGTTTTTGGGATAACTAATTCATCCCCCCTCTTAGTTGTCTAGCATATTCCAATAGCAGGATTTGGCACTTGCAAAAAAAGCACGACAGCTAGAACAGATCGTTGTTGAGAATATCATTCACGTCGTAATTAGGGGAAACAAAATGGTAGGCCAACTTATTAAAAAATCCTAACCTGAGGTTTCTCCTATACAGCAACCCCGTGCCTAAGCTAGTCATGCAAAAGTCAGTGAATGAATGCCTAAATAGCGATCGCCTCTAACCAAGTTCCTACACTCTCGAATCAAAGACACCTTCACTAGGAATAACAACCATGCATCATCAAGGAGAATACTGCAAATATAATAAAATATTGATCTCACCAGAATGTCTAATGAAAACTCTTAGTAGTAAATCACCTGAAGGAGATAATAAAGACATGCACGGATTGATGCCTAAATCACCTCGTGGAGATAATAAAGACATGCACGGATTGATGCCTAATAGATCGATTTCTTTCTCCAACAACTCAATTCTCCAATATGGGTAGAAGGCTTCTTGATTCTGGCTCTGATACCATGTTGATTTTCACAGGGAGCCATGGATCACCAGAGAATATACAACCACTGGGAATATTGAAGAGAGAAAGAAAAATTTGATTATGGAGAATAAATTGATATATTACAATGAATTTCTCTTATTTTTACAAATGTGATATATGGCTTATATAGCCTTATATTCCCATGAATTAACCACCCTAACTAGTTATAGGAATAACTTTCCAAACTATAACTATTAAATTTAATAATTTGCCTATATGGCTAAGTAAACTTAAACAAGGTAAAATCTGTTGGCAGGAGACACTATAAGGATTCATGAATGTTGTCATTGATGGCAACAAAAGTTATTCCACACATCCGCAGGACATGATGATTCTTTACCGGAAGTCAGATTGAAGAAGTATTGAGTTACGGTAAGCATATTGGAGAGAGGAAATTCACACCGCTGTATATATCCTAAATAGAGTCCAAGTAAAAGTAACAGTTCTAAGACTTCTTATGAATTGTGGCATAGTAAATTTCCTATTGTGAAATATTTCAAAGTTTTTGGTAGTAAATTTTATATCAAAAGAGAAGAAGATTTAGGCAAGTTTGATGCTATATGCGATGAAGGAATCTTCCTTGGTTACTCCACTAAGAGAAAGGCCTACCGGTGCTATAATAAGAGGCTAAATAAGATCATTGAAAGTGCAAATGTTAAATTTGATGAATGTAAGGAAAGGTCTTCAGAATCAAGTGGAAATGAATAAGATGAACTAGATGTTTCAGAAGTGGTGTAGCATGAAGACAACTTAGATGAAGAAGAACAAGCTCTGATAAGTGCTACCAAAACTCCAAGGTATGTAAGACTCAATCATTTTGAAGATCATATCATAGGAGATAAGAGCAAAGGGATCTTAACCAGAAGAAAATCTGTAGAGGAACAAGTAAAATTTTGTCTAATTTCCAAGATTGAACCTTAAACTGTGGATGAGGCTTGCAAAGATGAGAATTGGGCAAAGGCTATGGAAGAGGAATTGATGCAGATAGAGAAGAATCAGACTTGGGATCTTGTTCCCACACCAGTAGATAAGAATGTTATTGGCACAAAGTGGGTCTTTAGAAACAAGATGAATGAGAATGGTGAAGTGGTAAGAAACAAAGCAAGGTTGGTATGCAAAGGATACGGTCAAGTTGAAGGAATAGACTTTGAAGAAACTTTTTCTCCAATGGCAAGGATTGAAACAATAAAGATGTTTTTGGGCTTTACAGCCTACAAAGATTTCAAGGTTTACCAAATGGATATGAAGTCTGCCTTTTTAAATGGAGAGTTGGAAGGAGAAATCTATATTGAACAACCAGAATAGTTTCAGTCATCAGATCAAGGTGACATGTTATGCAGATTGAAGAAGGCTTTGTATGGATTAAAACAAGCCCCTAGGGCATGGTATGCACGGTTGGACAGGTATCTGATATAGATAGGGTTTAGTAAAGGTACTACAGATAACAATCTCTACTTCAAGATCAATAATGAACAAATCCTAATTGTTACAATCTTTGTTGATGATATTGTTTTTAGAGGTAATGAAGGTATGTGCTTAGTTTTTGCTGGAGAAATGCAAAGTGAATTTGAAATGTCCATGTTTGGAGAGATGAACTTCTTTTAAGGTTTGCAAATAAGTCAATCAGATAAAGGTATCATCATTTCTTAGTCTAAGTATGTGAAAAAGTTGTTAAAGAAATTTGGGATGAAAGACTCTAAACCAGTTTGCACACCTATGATAACTAGTTGTAAGTTAAGCAAAGATGATAACTCACCCATGGTAGACTAGAAAAGGTATAGATCTATGATTGGAGGATTACTTTATTTGACTCAAACCAGACCTGACATAGTGCATGCAGTATATCTTGTGGTAAAATTTCAAGTAGAACCCAAGGAATCACATGTGATGGTAGTCAAGAGAATTTTGAGGTATTTAAAAGGTACAATGGATTATGGTTTGTGCTACCCTAAGGACAGTGCTACCCTAAGGACAGTGACTTTCCTCTTAGTGCATATACTGATGTAGATTGGGCCGGAGATGTGGATGACAGAAAAAGTACAAGTGGAGGTACATTCTTCTTGGGAAAAAGGTTAGTATCTTGGTTGAGCAAAAAACATGATTAATTATCCCTGTCTACTGCAGAAGCAAAATACATTGCAGTAGCATGCAGTTGCACTCACATGTTATGGATGAAGTAGATTTTGAAGGACATCAGAGTTGTGTATGAGGATCCAATCACAATCTTTTGTGACAACCGAAGTACCATAAACATATCAAAGAATCTAGTGATGCATTCAATGACAAAGCACATATCCATTAGATATCATTTTTTGAGAGAAAAGGTGATAGAGAATGAAGTCAAGTTGGAGTATGTTTCTACCAAAGTTCAGATTACAGACATTTTCACCAAGCCTCTGCCCAAGGATACTTTTGAGTATCTCAGAGAAAAGTTAGGGGTTATCACCCCTCCTGCTCTAAACTAAGATGCACAATAGTGCATCAGTCCAGAGGTGCTCAAAGATCTAAATTGATGCCTTTTAGGGCTACTTCTTACGGGGAGTAGTCAGAGAGTTCAGAAGAAAGATTGATTCAGAGCAGAAGAGTGCAAGTATGTGCCCTTTTCTATTGATGTCAAAGGGGGAGAGAAGTCATGTGAAAAACTTAGATAGACAAAGAGTGCAAATGTGTAAAGAGAAAGGGGGAGAATCTTGTAGAAAGAAAGAGTGTAGGTGTGTAAAGAGAAAGGGGGGAATCTTGTCTTGATGATTGTTGCAGTTTTTCACATCATATGTTGCCATCAATGACAAAGGGGGAGATTGTTGCAAGTATGTGCCTAATCAGTGTTGTCATTGATGTCAACATATCTTTGTTTTCATTAGTGTCAACTGTATCTTATTCTATTACTTGTTGGAAGCTTTGTATGTTAAGGATATTGAGAAAATTGGCCTCTCCAAAAGAATCAAGTAAGTTATAGTGAAGTGCTATATAAATAATGAGTTGTATGTTGAAGAGCAATCCAGTAGATTGTTCTACATTTCCCTCTGCTTACAGATCTTGGTTTGTCAATTGGAAGTTATTTAAAGGGGCGTCTGAAGATGCTAAATCCTGAGTTTGAGCCTCCTGTGTAAAGTTGTGAGAAAGTTACATTCACCAGAGTAAAGCTTGCTCCTTCAGATTATTCTCTAGTGACAGGGAGAAAGTGTTTTGGTCTGCAATAAATTATTTTACTCTGTAGTTCTAGAGGGAAGTCTGGGATGATGATAAGTGCCTACAATTGAAGTGGTTCATGTTCTAGTGGTCCGCAAGCTATCCTTCTCTTATGACAGTTGAAGACAGTGAAGTTCATGTGTTTTGGTGTGAAGATCCTATTGTTAAAGTGGTTAAGGTTCATGTGGTTGCTCCTGATGATTATAACATGCTTGTGGATGTCTCTTGATCATGTTCCTATCTTGACTTTGGTCTATGTTAAGGAATTGAGATCATGTTTAAAGATTGTTCCCAGATAAGGCAATGTGTAACCAGTCTTAGCCGACTTGGTTAATTCCAGTAATTACAAAGATTTGTTGAAGATCATGGAAGTGTGTTGAAGTGTGGAAGATCATGTTTGAGACCCAGCTAAGGCATGCTCTAATCTGCATACATCTTTACTTCTTTATCTTTGCATAATGTTGTAATAGGTTAGGACCTATTTTGTAAATGCTTAAATTACTGACCTTGGAGATTGCTCCAATGGTTGATGATTGTAATGCTGACCTTGATGATCATTCCAAGGTTGATGAAGTGAATAAATACTTGTAGTTGAGTTGTGAAAAAGTTGTCCTTGAGCAAAGATGGAAAGATAATAAGAAAGGTCCAAAAGGCAGAGCAAAGAAGAGGCAAAGCAAAGTAGAGGAATTATTTTACTTCAATGATAGACATAAAAAAGGTATTGATCATGGCAGTGAGCCTGGCAGTGAGTTGCCAGTAGGGTTTAATAGCCCTCAGGTTTAACAACCCTAAGGGTTTAACAGCCCTTATTGTAATCTTGCTAGCTTTAGGGTTGAGGCAGTGAGCCTACTAGACCTAGTTGTTCTTCATGGCAGTGAGCTAGTATGTTTAGGCCCGTGGAGTGAGCAAGCCTGAACATCATTATTTCAAGATTGCAATATATATTATAGCTAATCCTTTCCATGGTTTTTCCCCACCTTGGGGTTTTCCATGTAAAATTTGGTGTTTCTTGTGTTTGATGTTGTATCTATGGTTAAGTTTCTAATTTCATGCATTCAATATTAAATCATAATAATTGTGGATAAGTGATTGATGTTTAATTGTAGAAGTGCTTAAGTTTTTGAGACAACTGATTCATCCCTCCTCTCAGTTGTCCAGGGCATATCAACAAATTCCCTTAGGGACCATGATAGTTCCTTGGTATATCTTGGTGAAATGGTAGTTGGAAGCCTTTGGGCATCTATCTCTTTAAAGTAATGATGTCATTAGCTAGTCTTTGAATGATAGGGTTAGTAGAGTTAACCACTGAAGGCTTGCCTATTTGTAACTCTCTCTTCCATTTACCAGTAGTTATGAAATCATCTTCAATGGAGATGTCCATAGTCTAGGCTGCTGCTAAATCTGTAGTACCTTCCCTCTTTATAGGAAAGCTAACATTAGGAGGGAGATCATTGATGAAGAAACATTTCAACAAACCATGTCACCAGGCTTCACATCATCAGGGATTCTATTTACAAGCTTTTTGAATTTAGCCACAAACTCTCTCATCTATTCATGTACCTCTTTCTTCATATAAGAGAGTTGGGCTACCAAGGTTTATTCATTGTTGATAGTTTTAAACCTATCCTTGAAATGTTGCCTCATTGTTACCCATTCTCTAATAGATGCATTGGGTAAATGGTAAAACCATTTGGCTACGACATTGGTAAGAGACTCAAAAAACAATCTGATAGATACATCTTCATGCTACACCCCCAAGATAGAACAAGCTACAAAGAAGACTTTTATGTGCTCATTTGGGGTGACTTTTCCATCCCCTCTGAACTTGGGTACAAATTTACTGGACCATCTGAGTAAATCATGCAATTTTTCTCCTAATCTCAGAGGACCTATGGTGACTCCGCATGGTATAGCAGGTGGTTGGGCCATATTGATGGGATTATGGATTGGAATGTTAACTTGCAATGTCAAAACAGTATCGTTACGAGTGAGGACTTGACAAGATGAACTTGAGGACTCTCTTTTAGGAGGAGGAGAGGATGACCTGCTTAAGGATTTAACCCTATGAGTGGGAGGGAAAGGCGTAAAGTCCAAAGAATGCAATAAATCAAAATCAAAATCGGAGATACCCTTCCTTCTATCACTCCTACTGTATCCTTTTGAAGACAATTTTCACAGAAATATAAAATCAAAGAGTAGAGTTGCCAAACCACTTACTGGTTGTTATGAGGATGAACTTGCGATTGGTTCCTCGGTCTATTAACTAGGTTTCTTTATCTATTATCAGGGACTTCTTGAATTTAAAGGGGTCTTTCTCTCCTGGGCACAGGGACTATGCCTTCAACAAAAACAATCTCCTGAACTTCACCAAAACATCATGGATTTTCTCTTATGATATCTCCAAGTTCTTCTTCAAGTACTTTTTCAACTTGGCAATATTGTTGGTTAGTTCTCCTTGTCTGCTAGGCTAAAACTCGTAGAATAGTAATAATATCTCTTGGTCACCTGTAAGCTAATCTACATTAGACTGTAGAATAGGTGCACGTCTTCCATAGAGAACCATAAAGTCTAATGATAAAGCAACTCAAAATATATATATAAAGCTATTTTCATATCATCCCTAGTAGAGTCACCAAAAATCTGTTGGTTTATAGATTTTGCCACCTAACTCTATATTCTCACACCCACACAAGTGACAAATGTACCAATAGTTGAATCAATTGTAATGACATTTTACAATGATTCTCTGCTTATTTAACAAGGTGTAACTACCTTCTTATGATATATAATGAATGGAAACTTGGATTTATTTTAACTAGAAAGCAAAGAAAAGATGGTGCTTTTAACCAGAAATCATAAAGGCAGTGTATCTCAACATCAACTGAATTCAAAGAAGTACAAAGACTTTGACAATAGTAACTTCAATCAAATAATAAATAATTACACCAATTGTTATACAATCACCACTGCAAATTATTCATTCAAAGATAAACATTCATAGTAATGAGTAAGAATTAAAACATCCAACTACTTCAATATAGAAATGATAACCAACCACCAGTAGTATAATCAACATAGGAAGAATAAGCATTCAAATAACCATAACACAAAGTCTATAATCACTGAAAATCCCACTCTATTGATTTTAATTCATATATCAAAGTAAATGAATAGAAACACACCGAAATTGATCTCCAACTAAAATAAAGTTTGCCAAAGATCCTAAACATCAACAAGCTAATTGAATTTATAGCCTTGTCACTAATAAATATCTTTTGATATTAAGGCTTCTTAAAAACAACTGATTTTAAAAAGGTCTTTAAAAATAAGCATAACCTAAATAAACAACTCTCTAGAGCCAATAGTTTTTTTGCAAAAATTGAAAAAAACTAAAACATAAGAAAAATCATTCAATTAATGATTGCCACATCAAAATCCACAGTAGGTTCCTTTTGTGTCACTTCCTTCTCCTTATCTTGTCCATCTTCAGTACCTAAATCCATTTGTGTCACTTGACTTGCCTATCCTCTTAACATTGCCTTATATGCTCGATACCTATTAATGATTGGTGAAAATGCCATGCTGCTTGGACTATCAGTCATACTGACTCAAAGTTTCTTTTTGTTTATCATCCTATCAACATCAACCACTCTTTTATGCATATTATCTATTTCATTTTTGAATGTTTTGATATAGGTGGCTATTCTCCCAAGTTTTCCAAGTGATTCACCAATGATAATATCAAAAGCTACCATATCTTCGTCCACCATGTTCTTGAAATTTTGCTTAATTTCCTTAATTTCAAGTAGCTTATCCTCATCACCACCAAAGGCTTATATCTCCAGGATTGCAAAGTTGCTTTTGAGATCCCTTTGATCTGTGTAGTAATGAGCTAGGGTGCTCCTCATTTCCTACTTAACCACTCCTAATACAAACATTTTCCACTAAACAATGTCTGCCCATATAGCAAAGTCCATCTCCTTTGGATCATTCAAAATCTTCTCAACCACAAGAATGTTGATATCCATGCCATCCAAATCTTGTACTTCTTTAGAGACCACAGAAAAGCTACTATTATCTTTTTTGACAGTCTACAATTCAGTCACCAATGCTTCCCTCTTCCTAGAAATAGAATTAAATAACTTAGCAGATTCTTCTATGTAAAATAGGCCATCCAAAGTTACCTTTTCAATCCATTTCTCTACAACACCACTCAAATTTTGAGACCATTTAATCTATTGCAAGAGATTGGGATCTGGGCCATCTACACTTACATTAGGCAACTCGCCTACTGGTTGAGCAGTGATTTTCAAAATAGACTGAATAAATAGAGTTAAAGAATTTACCTATGTTTGCAATTTAGCATTCTCTTGTTGTTCCTTCTATATCTCTTCGACAAAGTACTAATTGAGAATTTAGAATGGTAAGTTTCTCCTTCCACAGTCGAGGGTCCCATATCAACTCGACTTAGATTAAAGTTGGATTCAGTCACTTCATCCTCATTCTTATCACACATTGGGTCAGCAATCTCCAAAATGTGGTGCCCTATGGAAGGGTCTACCGGTATTCTTGACATTCTTCTATCACATTTTGGTTTGGACATTTCTTAAAAGAGCTTAGCCATAGTGTCAACATTGGTATCCACCATAGGAGTTTACCTTTTCTTTTTCTCCACAACTTTTCTCAACCATGCAGAGGAGGAAGAAGAAGCATTAGCATTCACAACAACATTCAATGTCACACCATCCAAGCACATAGGAGGGGAATTATGCTCTAGAGGATTGTTCAAGACGGGGGAACTTAGATTACCAAACAATGATTGGAGCATATTATCTTCACCAAGCTGGTTAAAAATTAAAGAATCACTATCATTAAAAAGGGAGTTTGAAAGAGACACATGGTCTACTTGCAGTTGCAAAGCAACCAATCTATTATTAGCTATCATGGGCTAGCCATCCTATTCATAGGTCTTCTTTAATCTCCTGATATCCTTTGGTTGTTCACCATCTCCACCTAATTATGAGCCAAATCTACAAAGAGTTGGGTCCAAACTCGATGAGCTCCTGGGAGTGTGAGTAGCTTGAGATTTACTCTACTCACAAACAACTAATTCTTTTGGAGCTGCAGAACTGGCCTATTCTCTAATTTTTCCATTCAATCATTTCTTAATTCTCCTTATCACATGAAAAGAATGAAACATTACATCTGTGGTTTCCTTTTCCAATCATCGTAGTGGAGGTAGAGGTTGCAAAAAGGCACTATGATAACCTTCATCCAATATGTCTGAATTGTCATCCAGCATCTTAGGTTCCTGTAATTGCAAGTCAAAATCTCAAACTTGGTCGATGATTAACCACATCGAGCTTCTCCTTTGCACTTCTCTCTCATCCAAGCAATCCTACTAGAAATCCTCAAGTTGAGATTTATGTGAATACAAACCTCCTCCATGCATATTTCTCTTTACAAAATTTTGCTATCAAAAGCTATCCGCACAGGTAACCTGTGGAAACTATACTTTGCCAACAACTTATCTACATTCTCCACATTATCATTGATTTTACATGAATACAATGAAATTTCCATAGAGAATGAATATCCCTTCTTCTTCATGGCATGATACTTGGTGTTCACAACTACCATTTGATGGTAAACCTCTAAAAACACAATAAAGTCTGACGGATACCTTGGCAATTTTAATGAGGCATTTTCATAACCCCCTATTCTCAAATAAGAAAAATGGTCAAACTGAATATAAAAGATTTTGAAATTCATGACTAGGGTAGCCGCTTCTAGAGAAAACATTTTCTCTAAGGTACCTTCAATTTTCTTTGCAATCAACATGGAGAAAGCATTGTTCACCCTACGAAAATCTTTCATCCCAACACTTCTTTGCAATTGTGGAAAAATTTGATACACAAGTGTATCTAGGGTGGGAGATCTTTGGCCTCTTAAACCGGGCTAGATAACCTCTCTATTAGCTAGCACATACACCAATAGGGAGCACATATGAAAACTCACCTTCTGTGGAAAATTTAGCAATTGCTTGTGTATGCTTTCACTTATTGAAGTTTTGCTCAATCTATGTGATGGTCACCACAAATGAGTAGAATAAATTGATACATCCAATATTCAAAATAATTAGACTTTGCACTCCAAACAACATGATGTAGCAAGGTGATCATATGAAAAATCTCTTCCTTAAAGTGGCCTCTTTTCAAATTAGTAGGGAGCCTAGACTTCCCTTTCTTCTCAACTTCCAACTAGCTCTTGGAAATGTCACTTTGGCACCAATCTTTCTTCTCGTGATAAAATCCCCAGCTAGTAGAAATAGAAACATTAATGACAGCCAGTAGAAATAAAAACATCATCGACTTCCTCATAATCAACCAATTTCAAAGCAAGAGAAATAGCTTTGGAATCAATCTTAGTTTTTATAGAGCTATCTGAGGCTCGTATCTCTTGCGAATCAGGGAAATAATTGTTAGCATAGACAACGACTAAATCAAGACAAGGCACAGTAGGTGGGAATCCTCTGGCTTGATCTAACTCAATATGCACAATTTTCTCTACAAAAGAAGACCTGCTTCTAGCTACATCCTCCTCCAAAAATCCTCCATATCTATGTGACCAAGGTCTATATCTTTCACTCTCGACAGACCATTTTCCACAATGGGAGCAATCGGAGCCCTTTGAAACTTATACTTCATCTTAACCATCTTGAGAAACTAGAGACCAAGTAACTTCAGAACATCCAAGGACACAACGGAGGTCCACAGTATATTTGTAGGAAAAGAACTATGCAGATTCATGAAAGAGATATTGCTCTCTCCAAACTAGTAAATAATTGTGCTTTTATAGCAAGAGTGAAACGAAAGAGAAAATCTAGTCGAGCTAACCTGTATGTAAAGAATCCTGTGAATTCTTTGTGAGTGGCTCGACTAGTAACTCCTATAGTGTTGATGTTCATAGGGAGCCATGGATCACCAGAGAATATACAACCATCAAGAATATTGAAGAGAATAAGAAAAATTTAATTATGGAGAATAAATTGATATACTACAATGAATTTCTCTTATTTTTAAAATGTGATATATGGCTTATATAGCCTTACATTCTCATGAATTAACCACCCTAACTAGTTATGGGAATAACTTCCCAAACTATAACTATTAAACAATTATTTGCCTATATTCCTAAGTAAACTTAAGCAAGGTAAAATCTATTTACCCTAACACCCCCCTTAAGTGTAACTTAGGAAGAAGAATTATTATGAGATGCAAGATGCAATATGGGTCTCGACTACACAACCATGTTAGGTACCCATTTACAAAGCAAAATGCGATGCAATCTCTCACAACCAGAGAAACGGAGAAAAATCCTATGGGAGAAAACTCCTCTCCAAAAGAGAGAAAAAAAGAAAACAAGATGCATGGATGAAGGACTCACTAATACCCCCAAGGACTACATACATCATGTATATACAATCAATGATCCTCCCATAGGAAGGAAAGAAGGAGACTACATAGCCCCCCATAATATATAATATCCTACAAAGATGATAAGTGTCTGAAGGCAAAACATGATCCAATGTTGACAAATAACTTGCCTTTCTTTTGGAAGAAACAAAACCATGTACAGATGCAGGTATGCTTCCCATTCAGGATATGCTTTGAAAGATGGAAGCATGAAAAATGATGATGTTGTCTCCAAAAAATTCTCATGTGTCTCCTTGTCCAGAAAGAATGATGATACCACAATCCAATCAGATACATCCCCAATCAAGAAAGAAGGAGACAAACTAGAACTATGTGGAAACTGATATAGAGCAAACTCCAAAGACAAAAAAACTAAAATATGTCTTCCAACCAAATCTGAAAGACAATGATTGGCCTTCTGATCAGGAATGATGGAAGTCTCAATCAATGACCCTGGATAAGAAGCCAATGGATGTGAAGGTGGATCAACTATCTTTGAAGAAGAATCAAAAACCTCTGAAGCAACTACAACCTCATCTAAAGTCTCAAAAATGTCCAAAGGATCACAAGCATGGTTTATCTTCTCTGAAGAATAATGAGGAACATTAGAGTTGGAAAGAGAAGCATTGAGAAATGGTGGAGGATCATGGTCTCCATATGAGTCTCAGATGCAGGTCCAAAGTGCATAAGGGCACTCAAGATGGATAATAGACTCCAAAAATTTGTTATCTAGATACTCAATAATAACTCTAAAGACTCTAGCCCTATACCCTTTCCAAATATGGTGCAGTCACAATAGGAGGGTTCACGAAATGAACTGTCCAGACCATATAACAAGAGTAAACACAATAGAAACAACTCAAAAATATGAAAAAAACATAGGTTTAGTCATTCGATATATCATAGAATTCAAATACAATCTGGTTGGCAACATGCAAGCATACAATTAGGGCTCAAAGGCCTGATTATAGAATATCACAATATGCACAAGATATAGCTCTGAAGTTCCTTTGCTCAAATTCTAAACTAAGGATTATGAATCAATCGCTAACTACTTTCCTAGGGATCCATTACATCTTTATATATCATCTCCGGTACAAAATATTCCTCCACGTTGGCCAAGGAAGATGACAAACTCCAATGAAGAGGTGTAATTTGTGTACATAGATAGGTTAGACCTAAATGTATAGAAATCCTTAGAAATTGAATGGAATGTTGTGTGGATCTCAAGGAAGCTCAGCCATGAACCATAGAAAATTGAATAATGTGTGATTAAGCTTTGAAGATTGTGAAATGGTCTACAGGTCTTCTCCTTTAGCTGATTATCTAAGACTGTTAGGATGCTCTGTTATGAGAAAACAATCAATCTTCTGATAGCGATAACTTTCTGGTACTTGATCCAAATGCTCTAAATTCTAGATATGATATAGATGAATGAATCTAGATACTAATTCCATCTCCTAAAGATTTGAAATGCAAATATGGTAGAATGCGAACCAAAATACAAAAACTACTACTGACTGAACTGCTTGAACTGAACTAGAAAATGAAAAGAAATAAATTGAACTACAAACAAACTAAAATGCAAATGTTTTTGGTTGATGCAAGATTGCTCTTGAACCAGGGATGCTCCTGCATCAGACATCTGGGGTTATTGAAAAAGTGAGTCCCTCACTTTGCTGGGGCTAGAGAAAAACCAAGACAGTCCACCCCAGCCTGAGAAATCCATGATGAATCTTCTTTTGATCTGCCTTTCCACTTTACAAGATATTCTTTGTATTGTCCTCCTTTGGTGCTATGTCCAACTCTGCTATCCAAAATGTTTTCAATCTGCTCTGGTGCTTGTTGTGGTAACTGCTTCTTCAAGTCCTCTACCATGTTGTCACTAAAATTTGCTGCATGATACTGATATAGGTCCGCAATGTTGAAAATAGGTGAAATACCCAATGTCTCTGGTAGCTCCACTTCATATGCATTTCCTGAATCAAACTTTCCAAGTATCCTACAAGGTCCAAACTTCTTCATCTTCAACTTGTTATATGTTCCAACTGGAAATCTCTTTTTTCTCAAGAACACCATCACTTCATCTCCAACTACAAATTCTTTATGTTTTCTCTTCTCATCTACTTTCTCCTTATATTTGTTGTTCATCTCTTCCAAATGATTCTTTAACTGATTATGCACTGTCTCCATATGTTCTGCAAATTCTTCTGCATCTGCACTTTTCTTTTCTACCATACCAATGTCTCTCAATCCTACAACTCCTCTAGGTTTCACCCTGGTAACAATCTCAAAAGGTGTTCTTCTAGTACTCCTGTTCACTAAATTACTGTATGCAAATTCTGCTTGTGAAAGAATCAAATCCCAACTTCTTGCCTTCTCTCCAACCAAACATCTCAACAAGTTTCCCAAACTCCTATTCACTACCTCTGTCTGTCGATCAATCTGTGGATGAAAAGGTAAACTAAACTTAAAATCTATCTTCACCTTCTTCCAAAGTGTCTTCCAAACATATCTAAGACATCTTGTATCTTTGTCTGAAATTATGCTCTTAGGTAATCTATGCAATCTCACAATCTCCTTGAAAAATAGGTCTGCTACATGCACTACATCAGTTGTCTTGTTACAAGGTATGAAATATGTCATCTTTGAAAATATGTCTACCACTACAAATATAGAATCATGTCCTCTCTGTTTCTTAGGCAATCCCATTACAAAATCCATGCTTATGTCTTCCCAAGGTCTCTCTGGTATTGTCAAAGGTTTGTACAATCCAGTGTTTTGACTACTCCTATTTGCAAATTGACAAACTCTACAACTCTGCACAAATTTACTAACATCCTTATGTATCTAAGGCCAAAAGTAGTTTTCACTCACCAAAGCCACTATCTTCTCAATGCCAAAATGTCCTTCCAATCCTCCACTGTGTTTCTCCTTGATCAAATTGTCTCTCATTGAACTTCGAGGTATGCATAGCTGATTTCCTCTGAACAACATATCTTCTTGAATGAAATAGTCCAACCACTTGCTCCTATCTATCAAAATAGGTTCCTTACATGCTTTCCAAGGTTTTGCAAAATCAATGTCTCCCTCATACATGTTCGTCAATTCATCAAAACCCAACACTTCAACTCTCATTTCTATCAACAAGTTCTTTCTCCTACTCAATGCATCTGCAACTTTGTTTGATTTACCACTCCTATGCTTCAACACAAAGCTATAACTCTGCATGAACTCTACCCATTTCATATGTCTCTGATTCAACTTAGCTTGACTATTCAAATATTGTGAAGCTTGATGATGTGTATACAGCACAAACTCCTTAGGCAAAAAGCAATGTCTCCACTTCTTTAAGGCTTGAATTATGGCATAGAACTCTTGATCATAAACTGAATATCTTCTCCTTACATCGTTCAACTTCTCACTAAAATATGCTACAAGTCTACCTTCTTGACTCAACACTGCTCCAATTGCATTTCCACTTACATCACAATCCACTTGAAATACCTTATTGAAATCTAGTAATGCCAACACAGGTTGTTCTGTCACTTTCTGCTTCAACAATTTAAAACTTTTATATGCTCCCTATGTCCACTTAAAGTCTTTTCTATCACCTCTCATTTTTTCTATCATAGGGTTACATACTGAACTGAAATTTCTGATGAACTTCCGGTAGAAACTAGCTAATCCATGATATGATCTAACTTCTCCAATGCTCTTTGGTGTAGGCCATTCAACAATTGCTCTTACTTTCTCAAGGTCCATCTTCAATCCTTCTGTAGAAATCACAAATCCCAAATACACTAGTTCTTCCTTCATGAAACTACATTTCTTGATGTTTATCAAATTTTTCTCTTCTCTCAACCTCTACAAAACTTGTCTAATATTCCACAAATTTTCTTCTTTTGTCTTATTGAAATTCAAAATGTCATCCAAATATACAATAACAAACTTACCCAACAATTTCTTCAAGACCTCATTCATCAACCTCATGAAAGTACTAGGTGCATTTGTCAATCCAAAAGGCATCACTAACCACTCATACAATCCTTCATTTGTCTTAAAAGCAGTCTTCCATTCATCCCCTTCTCTGATTCTGATCTGATGGTATCCACTCTTCAAGTCTATCTTTGTGAATGATTTTGCTCCACTCAAACAATCCATGATATCATCCATCCTAGGTAATAGAAATCTATACTTACCTGTTATCTTATTTTTTTCTCTAGAGTTAGTACACATTCTCCATTCTCCATCTTTCTTAGGTGCTAGCACTGTAGGTACTACATAAGGACTCAAACTTTCTCTGATCATACGTTTCTTCAACAACTCCTATATTTATCTATTTAGTTCTTCATTCTTTTCCGGTGTCATTCTATGTGCTACTTTGTTAGGAAAACTAGCTCCCAATATAAGATCCATGTGATGACTGATACTCCTGATACATAGTAATTCTTTAGGTACAATATCTTATATGATGTCTTCATACTCTGTCAGCAACTCTTTTATCTCTTCTGGTTGTGATTCTTCAGTCTCCTTCTTCAATGTTTTAGGCTTCTTAGGAATCAAAGCATAACACATATTCTCATGTCTCAAACCATCTAGAAATTCCCTTCCATCTACCAAACATATTCTAGCATTCCCACATAATTCACTCTTAGGATCATCCACCAAATGAATCAAAGTAATTCTCTTCCCATTTGATGTTACAATGTATATATTCCTTCTCCCATCATGTATAGCTTTTCTATCATACTGCCAAGGTCTACCCAACAAAATATGACATACATCCATAGGCATAATATCAGACAAGACTTCATCATGATAAGATCCAATATGAAATTTCACCAAACATTGTTCACTCACCAGTACCTTATGATCATCCTAAATCCATGCTATCTAGTAGGGCTTAGGGTGTTTCAATCTTTCCAACTTCAGCTTAATTACCATCTCTTCTGAAACTAAGTTATCAGAACTACCACTATCAATTACAACTTTATAGCACTTACCTCTTGATTTGCATCTTGTTCTGAACAAACTTTTCCTTGGCGGTGGTTCTTTAGTTGTCTCTACTTGAAATAGTGCTCTTCTCATCACAAGTGATTCTCATTTCTTTAGTTTACCAACTGAACTAGGTGATCCAATAGATTCTTCTTCCACATAGGTTGTTCTTCCACTATTCTTTATCTTCTTGCTTGTACTCCCTTGATTACATTAAATGCTCTATGTCCTTCACCTCCACACTTCAAACAAGTGCCTTTGAATGTTCTCTTATCAAATCCTCTTCCTTCTCTTCTATACCCTTCATTTTGGTATGCACTAGGGTTTCCTCTTCGGTAAAAATTTCTATCATCTCTCTAGTATGCCTTATTATCTCTGTCATCCTTCTTGAATGTGTTGTGAAACTTGTTCTACTCTGGATGTGATTTGTCTCCTCTGGAAAATGTTCTACCTCTCTGAAGTTTACCTCCTCTGCCTCTCTATCTTTGATCATGCCTCTTGTTCAACTTCTCTTCAACTTTTAGGGCAAATTGATATGCTTCTTCCAAAGATATCATCGTCACTAAACTCAGTTCCTCCTGAATGTTCAATCTCAGTCCATTGATGTAGCTAGACACTTTCTCCTTTCTTACTTCACTATGTCCTATCCTTATGATCATCTTATGAAATTCTTTAGTATACTCCTTCACAGATTTCTCCTTTTGTCTCAGGTTCTGCAATCTTTTCAACAACTCTAACTCATAGTCAACAAGTATAAACTGATTCTTTAATTTTGTCACCATGCTATTCCATTTTGTAATCTTTTCTTTTCCTCTTCTATTCCTATCCAACTAAACTTGTTTCCACCATATAGCAGCATGTCCTTTCAACTTTGTCTTTACAAATTTCACCTTCTCTGGATCTTCAACTTCTTCATATTCAAACTATTCTTCCATGTCATTTATCAAGTCAATCAAATCTTCAGGGTTCAAATTACCAGTGTAATTTGGTACATCAACTCTTGGTCTCTTTCTAATCTTTGAAATAGCTCACAACATCTTGACTTGATCTGATTCTTCTTCTTCATCACCTTCTAGGGTTCACCAATTTGTTCTACAGATTGAAATTCCTCTTCATCATCACTTTCAACATTAGGTCTTAGTGTTAATCCTGTTTGCCTATCTTCCTCAACTACATCCAAATGAATTCTCATTGTTTTCATCATTTCCATCATCTCATCCATTCTTCTAGCCATTATTCCAACAACAAGGATTCTTCTTGGTGGCATTATTCCTAGGATCAAGTGCAAACTTGCCTTAAGTTTGGTGATCAGGCTACAAGGTGACAACTGACTCACAGTCAATGATCAGTTGCAACACAAGTAACTTGCCTCAATTTGGTGATCTATCCACAACAAGATCTTACATAATTCCTTCACCAAATTCGCTCAATTTGCTCCCAAATATTCAAACTTTTGCTCTAATACCACTTGGTGCAATCACGGTAGGAGGGTTCATAGAATGAACTGTTCAGACCGTGCAACAAGAGTAAACACAACAGAAACAACTCAAAGATATGAAACAAACATAAGTTCAATCATTTAGTATATCATAGAATTCAAATACAATCTAGCTGGCAACATACGGGCTTACAATTAGGGCTCAAAGGCCAAATTACAGAATATCACAATATGGACAAGATATAGCTTTGAAGTTCCTTTGCTCAAATTCTAAACTAAGGATTATGAATCAATCACTAACTGCTTTCCTAGAGATCCATTACATCCTTATATATCATCTCTGGTACAAAAGATTCCTCCACGTTGGCCAAGGAAGATCTCAAACTCCAATGAAGAGCTGTAACGTGTGTACACAGATAGGTCAGACCTAAATGCATAGAAATCCTCCGCAATTGAATGAAATGTTGTATGGATCTTAGGGAAGGTTAGCCACAAACCATATAACACTGAATGATGTGTCATTAAGCTTTGAATATTGTGAAATGCTTCGCTGGTCTTCTCCTTTAGCTGATTATCTAAGACTATTAGGATGCTCTATTCTGAGAAAACAATCAATCTTCTGATAGCGATAACTTTCCGGTACTTGATCCAAATGTTTTGAATTATGAATACAATGTAGATGAATGAATCTAAATGCTAAGTCTAGCTCTGCAAGATTTGAAATGCAACTGTGGTAGAATGTAGACCAAAATACAGAAACTTCTACTGACTGAAATGCCTGAACTGAATTGGAAAATGAAAAGAAACAAACTGAATTGCAAACAAACTAAAATGCAAATTTTTTTGGTTGATGCAAGATTGCTCTTGAACCAAGGATGCTCCTATATCAAAATATGGTACTCATGAGGTGTGTTGGGAATATGAACATTATTATAGAGATACGATAATAGATTGTGCTCACTAAGATGAGTGAGGATGGATTCACTCCATTGCTCATAGTTCCCTTTCTCCAAAGAAAAACCCATTAAGCCGTGAATTCTTCAAAACATCACAAAGATAGTACCTTCAAAAACCTCCAAATATATGATGATGAATAGAAAAATCAGGTGGATTGACCTGTACCACTATGAGCTTGGCAAAGTCAACTTTCTAATGATATATTAAATACAAAAATCAGACTCCAGATGCCTAAGATATGCTCCATGGAAAAATGATGTAGGAGCATCCAATTGTGTAAGGGCAATCTTGTATCACCCAAAAAAAAGATGTGTTTCAAAATTGTTTATGTTCTTTCCATTTATTTTCAAAATTTGTGGTTCTGATTCATAATCACTTGAATAATAATGTAGAACTTTCAGTTTTTCTAAACTGCTAAAAATAGCAAACTACTATTTTAGGAAAGTTTACATTTGGGCATAGACCAAAGTGGTGAATAGGACTTTGGGTAACCTACTAAGATGCTTAGTAGGAGATAAGCTTAAGGGATGGCATTTGATTTTACCACAGACAAAATTTGCTTACAACAATTCTGCCAATAGGAGTACTAGTAAATCACCATTCTAGATTGTATATGGGAATAGTCCAAGAAATACTTTAGAGTTAAGAAATCTAGACAAAGGAGAAAAGACAAGTGTCGAGGCTGAAGACTTTGCAGAACACATGAAGAATTTGCATGAAGAGGTGAAAAAGCACATTAATAAGATGAATATTTAGTACAAGGCTTAGTCAGATCAGAACAGGAGATATAAGGAATTCTAGGTAGGAGATGAAGTCATGGTTCACTTGAGAAAAGAAAGGTTCCCAATTGGTACATACAATAAGCTGAAAATGAAGAAATTTGGATCGTACAAAATTTTGAAGAAAAATGATTCAAGAAATGCATATGAGGTGGAGCTACTGAGTGGGATCAACATTTCCCCTATTTTCAACATTGTTGATTTATCCGAATATCATGAAGGTGAAATAGAGGATGGATCAACAGAAGAATAGTGGAGTATTCTGGCATCTACTTCAACAGAGGAGATAGATGAGATCTTGGATAGTCGTGTGGGAAGAAGTACTCAGAATAGGCAATATGAAGAATATTTGGAGAAATGGAAGGAAGGCCTGTTGAAGATTCATCTTGGTTGTCTAAGGTAGAGGTTGACCATTTGGGTTTTCCTTACACAAACACATGAGATGTGACAGGGTCACTTCTCAAATTACCTTGGGTGTTTGATATAGGAGCATCCAGTGGTGTAAGGGCAATCTTGAATCACCCAAAAAAAAGATGTGTTTCAAAATTGTTGATGTTATTTCTATTTCTTTTCAAAATTTGTGGTTCTGGTTCCATAATCACTTGAATAATGATTTAGAACTTTCAGTTTTTCCAAACTACTAAAAATAACAAGCTATTTTAGGAAAGTTTGCATTTGGGTAAGGATTGAAGTGAAAATTTATAGGAAGCTACGTAATGGAAAAATAAGACCTTTGGTGAAGGAATCACACAAAGATCATTAGAGAGATGAAAGATATTAAAGTTTTTATTTCCCAAAAAAAGCCTAAAAATTATTCAAACTCAGGTTCGAGGCACTAAATAGCCTTGTACAAGCCCAAAAATGACCGGAACTAGCAAAGCAGGTTCATAGCGCATAGAGAACTCTGCAAGATTTTTGATGCATAAAATAGTTCGTCAATCAGACACCCAGATCAAACGTTACGGCTCCCGAAAGTTGACCTATTTTTGGAGGGAGATGCAAATTTTGAAATTAGGTTGTTGGCTGCCAAAAAGGCTATTAATAACCATTTTATAGGAACCCTGGGTAGTGGGAGAGTTAAGGGGGAAAGTGAAGAGTCAAGAATAGGTACGAAAATAGAAAGCCTAGCTAATTTGGGGTTAGAGAAGGCAAAAGATTGCAGAGCTTAGTGATGTGTAGCTGTAGTGTGTTGTAGCCTATGGAGGATTGATTCGTCTAATTGTAATTGAGCTTCTATAATGTAATGAATTTCTTAGATCAATAAATAAATATTCTAGTTTTTGTGTTCTATTTCTATTTTTGTGTGTTTTATGATTCACCCCCTTCATCAAGTGGTATCAAAGCAAGGGTTCCTAAGTGTGTAGACAGATTGCTGATCGTGAGGCAGTTTGCACTAGGACCTGAGGTTGTGGGTTTGCTGTAGAGATCAAGATGCTTCCATAAAGAAATTGTATTGGGAGGAATACTTTGATGGAAGAGGGTTTTAGAGCCCTGCAAAGGCAAATTGATGCATTGCAAGAGGAGCTACGAAGAGGGTTTGATCCTAGAAAAAGAGAAGAAAGTGACGATGTAGCTGAAGAAGAGCTATTTGAGGAAGAACAAGAAGCTGTAGGAGATCCTGCAGAAGTTAGGTTGTTGTGGGCCATTTCAAAGATCAGAAAGAGGCCCAAGATCAAAGTTTCTACCTATTCTAGAGATTTGAATCTAGAATAGCTTATTGACTGGATCAATGACATGCAAGAGTATTTTGAGTATGAAGATGTGGAGGACCCAGATCAGGGCAAGTTTACAAAAATAAAGTTGAAGGGCCACGCCAGTATTTGGTGGAAGGAAGTCCAATTAGAGAGGAACAAAAGAGGAAAAGGAAAGATCACTAGATGGGATCAGATGGTGGAGAAACTGAAGAAGCAGTTCATTCTTGTGGACTATGAGATGGAGTTGTTGAAGAAGCTGCAAGGACTAAAGCAAGGTAACAAGTCTGTTAAGGAGTATACATAAGAGTTTTATAAGATTACTATTAGAATGATCCATGTAGAGGCCAACAAGGAGAAGGTAGCCCATTACATTAATGGGTTGAGGCCAAGTATTCAATAGGAGCTAAGCCTTGTCAGAATGACCACCATAGAAGATGTGTACCCATTTTCCCTGAAGGTGGAAGAGAAGCTAAATAAAAGATTCGATAGCAAGCAAAGGGGAAGAGGTTAAGGTAGAAGGATTAGTGGAAGACCCTATGGAAGCCGTAATGAATATTAAAAGAAAAGTGAATAAGTTGGTACCAGTTAGAATCTGAGAGGAAATAATACCTACCACCCTTGTGACCAGAACAATGATGAGCAAAGAGGAAGAGGAAGAGGCCAACATGGGCAAGGACCCGGAAGAGGAGGTTTCAGAGGAACCTATTTCCAATGTGGAGAAGAAGGGCATCGAGCATACGACTGTCCACAACATCAATGGAGAACTAATAGAAGACCTGAAACTAATGCATGTGTTGCATAGGTAAATGAAGATGTGCAGTCTGAGCATTCTAAAGATGCTGAAAGGGGAGAAACCCTAGTTGTTAGAAGAACTTTGTTGAATGAGGAGAAAGAACCCAATTAGAGGAAGAGTCTATTCTGCACAAGGTTCAAATGTGAAGCTAAGTGTTGTGATATTATTATTGACATGGGAAGCACTGACAATCTTGTTTTAGAGATGGTTGATAAGTTGAAGTTGACAAGAAGAAAGCATCCACATCCATATCGGATTGCATGGTTACAGAAGGACCACAAAGCTTTGGTCAATGAGTAGTGTTTAGTGAAGTTCAAGATTGGGGACTACCATGATGAGGTGCTATGTGATATCATACCGATGGATGCATGTCATATGATGTTGGGGAGGCCATGGCAGTATGCTAGGAGTGCACTTCATGATGGTCGTGCAAATACATATTCCCTAACAAAGGATGGAGCTTGTCATAAGTTGAAGCCCTTGAAGGAGGTGGAAGAAAAGGTATGTAGTACTGCCAGAATATGCTAGGTAGATGGTAGAAATTTTTTTGAAGGTATGAAGAATGAGTGTCATTGATTTGCATTGATTCCTAAGATTAGTCAAGAGAAATGTGAAGATGTACCGGCAGAAGTCTCTGATATGTTGGAAGAATTTTAGGATATTATCTTTGATAATGTACCAGAAAGTTTACCACTGGTGAGGAAGATAAGTCACCAAATGGATTTGATACTAGGAGCTACTTTGCTGAATAAGGCAGCCCAAATAATGACTCCTACAAAGAGTGAAGAGATGAACAGACAAGTTGAAGAGCTTTTAAGGAAGGGACTGATAAGGGAGAGCCTAAGTGCATGTGTGGTACCTGTTGGGACTAAAATTCCCAAGGTACTTTTTGGAAAATATTAAGTTTCAATCATCCAAACATTTCAATATGTGAGCATATATGGAAAGATGCACAGTTGTTTTCAAGTAGAAATTAACAATTGAGTTGATAAAAATATTTGGATTTGATCTGTTCTGATTCATAAAGACTTAATATAACATGGTTGAAATTCTCATTAAAGATGAACCGTAAACAAGGAAGTGAAAAGTTACAAACCCTATCGAAAATGAAGGAAAAGTGTTATTAAGTACTAGAGCTGAATATGGGTGAATTCCTTGTTGAAAATGAATAGGGGTTGCTTTTTGAACGATCTTAAACTTCCTTGTATTTTGCAAGTTATGTGTGTTTTTAGTAAAATGCATTGTGGTATGGGTTTGTATGTTTGTATATACAAAGTCTCTCATATACAAAGCAGTTTGTATGTTGTGTCATTGTATGATGCATATGCAAAGTCCCTTGTATATTAGGTCGTGGTATGGTCACATAAAGGAGTCATTGGGTTAATGCATTGTTTACTTGTATGCATTTGTTTAACATTTTATTGTTACATACAAGGTGGACCCGATGAGGTTAAAAGTTGAAATGTATTTTCTATCAGGTCTGTTGCTTGTATGTTTGGCAGAATGCAACATACAATGCGTTACATACAAGGCGTTATGCATTGCCCAAAACTAAAACAATTATGAATTAACGTTAAGTCCTTGTATGTTTGCGTTTTGTATGTATGTTGCAGTATACATACATTGCGTTACATACAAGGCGATATGCATAACGTGAAACTGAAAGATTATGAAATAATGTAAAATCATTGTATATTTTGCATATTGTATGTTTTAGGTTATACAAGGTGATATGCATAGCCAGACTCAAAAAATTTGTGAAATGAAGTTAAATTGTTGTATGTATTGCGCTTTGTATATGTATGCTTTTGGAGACATACATTTTAGTATACATACATTGCCGATATACAATGCATTACATGCAAGCCATAGAACCAAAGGTTTATTAAAGTTAAAACATTCGTTGTATGTTTGTGCTTTGTATGTATCTTGGATGCATGCCGATATACATTGCATTATATACAAGTGGTGGAACCGAAAGGTTATTTAAATGAGTTAAATGCTTGTATATTTTTGGCTTTGTATGCATGTTTCGAACATCTATTGCATTTGATACATACAATGCGGAATCCAAGAAAGATTAAAGTTTAGTTAAACCAATGCATCAGGACTTAAAGTATATCGGAGGATGCATATACAAGTCAGAATTGAAAGGGGCTACATAATGCGATCTATAAAATAAGAAGTCTGAAAGGAAGATACAATTGAATTTGTATGTATCAGGCATTATTTATGAAGGTTGGATACAAGTAGTGGGTCTCGTCACTTGCACATTTGGCTTGTATAATAACAATGTATATCTTCGATATGCCAAACTATTGTATTTACAAGACATGACTTGTTATCACCTGTTCTCTTTACTGTCTCTAGTAGTCACCTCTTGTATCCAACACAATGTATATTCTCACATACATTCTTAGAGATACATTTGCGATATACATTCCCATTACACCTTCGGTAAAACAAAATGCCCCTTATGCCGATACAAAATATAGAAACCCTAAAATGACATTTAATCTGAATGGTTAAGATATTTTTCTGATATTTGAAAAATGGGTTTTTTGCAGGATATACACAGCAGGGATTAAGTTGTATAAACACCCACGAAAGGATTTTGAGCAACTGATAAATTATAGATAAGGGAAGTAATTATTTGAGTAAATATATATGTTTAAATAAATTTGTTTCAATCATTTGATCAAAGACTAATTTGTGTTTTATCTGGTCTTTTTAGGAATAATAAAGAAACCCTCGAAGGATATTAAGTAGAACTACAGTTAAAGATTTTTTGACCCTGAAATGGTTATCCATTTGATGATTAGTGGCGAGTATTAAATTTATTGAATCTATTTTATTAGAACAAATACTGATTTTGGTTATCAACCATCACAACTATTGTAACTGGTCTGAAGCTTGTATACCGCTCTTTATAAGAGATGACCAAGACCAGAAAAATTATTAGATTATAGAGAGAGACTAGAATAGAACAGGGGATATTATAGATTAGATTTGAATAGCAATGCTAGTTCACTTTTAATATATTTTATTTTTGGTAGACCATGTGCAAGCATTCTCTGATGAAGTCAAGTTTGTAAGCATGAAACAGTGACTGTAAATTTCGGTATCAACTATCTGTTAAATTTATTCAATTATATGACTGTCTCCTTTCAAAGTTTTCTCTGTTATTCAATTTGAGTTATCAAGTATATCTTCAAGTTGTCTTTGCACATTTGCTGTTATAGTGTGATAAGATTAATTGGTTTCTACTTTTAGAACTAAATCCTTTAAATCTGTCGCAGTAACTGTGAAGACATTGTCATGGATCTGTAAGAAGAGTCATATAGTTAGGGTTTATATTTTGTCTCCAATTTTTGATGAATCTGTTACAATTGCAGTATTATTCTGATAGGTTCCTTCAAAGAGGGATTAAATCCTTTTAGATGAATACAGGTAATTTGATTTTGTCAATTGGATATATATATAAGTATGGAATATTAACTACTTCCTTGCAGGGTTGTACAAGTTACATACCTATTCTTTCATGCCAGATAGTTCAAGTTTTTACCAAACAAACAATCATTTATTTCAAGATCATACTGACTCTATATTCAACAAGGCAATAGTCTAGTATTTTCATTATCACTTATACAAATTCACTTTAGATTTACTTAATTAGATTGCATTATTGTTTAGCATTATAATTTAGATCATTTAGAATTAACTTGATGTCTTTTCATTTGTTTTATAATTTATGCCATTATCAATAGTTAGATTAATTCTGATTGAAGTAGTGATCATCTTTTTATCTGCTTTATTAATTAGAGGTTTACCCACCTAGGTTTGGCATAGCCTGAAGTGAATGGGGTTTATCTATATCTACCCCGTGTCAGTTAGTCAAAAATGTCAAGAGAGCCTAGCAACCTCTTAGGGTTAGCGACCTGCATTTTTAGACCTAACAGTACCTACAATACTAGCACCAAAGAAAGATGGAGAATGGAGAATGTGTATAGATTCTCGGGCCATCAATAAGATCATGATCAAGTACAAGTTTCCATTGCCAAGAATGGATGACATAATGGACTATTTGAGTGGAGCCAAGTACTTCACAAAAAATGACCTGAAGAGTGGGTATCACTAGATCCGTATCAGAGAAGGAGATGAATGGAAAACAACCTTCAAGACAAAGGAAGGTTTGTATGAGTGGTTAGTCATGCCATTTGGGCTAACCAATGCACTGAGAACATCCATGCGGCTCATGAACAAGGTATTGAAAGAATTTTTGGAAAGTTTTGTCATTGTTTATTTAGATGATATTTTGATTTTTAGTAAGACTTGGGATGAGCATATGATGCATATCAGAAGAGTTTTGAGAAGTTGAGGGAAGAGAAGTTACTGATTAATATGAAGAAATTTAGTTTTGTAAAGAAGGAGTTGGTATACTTGGGATTTGTTGTCTCAGAGGAAGGTCTTAAGATGGACCCAGAAAAAGTAAGGCTATCATTGAATGGCCTACGCCAAGGAGTTCTACAGAGGTATGATCTTTTCATGGTTTGGAAAGTTTTTACCAAAAGTTTATTAGAAATTTTAGTAGGATTTGTGCACCCCTAACTAAGACAATGAGAGGGGATAGAAAAGAGTTTAGATGGACTAAAGGAGCAGACAAAAGCTTTGATACATTGAAGCAAAAAGTCACAAAGCAACTTGTTTTGGCACTTCTAGATTTCAATAAGGTATTTCAAGTAGATTGTGATGCTAGTGGCAGTGCTATAGGAGCTATTTTGAGTCAAGAAGGTAAGCCCATTGCCTATTTTAGTAAGAAGCTTAATGATGAAAAGAAAAAGTATTCTATTTATGATCACAAATTTTATGCAATAGTTTAGGCTTTGAAGAAATGGATACATTGTCTATTGCCAAACGAGTTTGTTTTACATACAGATCATCAGGCTTTGCAGTATTTTAATAGTAAAGGAAAGTTAATTCAATGGCACTTAAAATGGGTTGAGTTTTTGTAGAGTTATACTTTTGTTTTGAAGCACATGAGTGGAAAGTCCAACAGAGTTGCAGATGCCTTGAGCAGAAGGCAAAATTTGTTGATAGAAATGAAGATAGAGGTTGTTGGGTTTGATGAGCTTAAAAGTTTGTATCTTGAAGATCCAGATTTTGTAGAGGCCTATAAAGCTTTTCTGGAATGTGTTACTTTGGATAGGATAAAATAGTTGGATTTCATAATCCAAGATGACATGTTGTTTAGAGGAAGCCAGTTGTGCATTCTGAGGAGTTCCATGATAGAGAACCTGATAAAGGAGAAGCATAGTTGGGCATTAGGTAGACACTCTGGTTGAGATAAGACCATTGCTATTATTGGTGAAAATTATTAGTGGCCACAATTACAGCAGGATGTATAGAAATTTGTGTAGAGTTGTCGAGTGTGTTAGATGGCAAAAGGAACAAGTTAGAATATGGGGTTGTATCAGCCACTACCTGTACCCGAGAAGCCATGGGATGATATTAGTATGGATTTTTTTATTGGTTTACCAAGGACACAAAGAGGACATGAATCTATTTTTGTGGTGGTGGATAGATTCTCGAAGATGGCAAATTTTATTCCTTGCAAGAAGACTAATGATGCTGTTCATATTGTAGGGTTATTTTTTAGGGAGGTGGTGAGATTATAGGGTCTACCAAAGAGCATGGTTTCAGATCGAGATACCAAGTTTGTTAGTTATTTCTAGAGGACATTGCGGAAGAAGTTGAGGACAAATTTGAAGTTTAGTTTTGCACACCATCAACAGATTGATGGACATACCAAAGTGGCAAATAGGAGTTTGGGTAACCTGCTATGATGCTTAGTAGGAGATAAGCCCAAGGGATGGGATTTGATTTTACAACAGGTAGAATTTTCTTACAACAATTCTATTAATAGGAGTACTTGTAAATCACCATTCTAGATTGTATATGGGAATAGTCCAAGAAATGCTTTAGAGTTAAGGAATCTACACAAAGGAGAAAAGACAAGTGCTAAGGCTGAAGACTTTGCAGAATACATGAAGAATTTACATGAAGAGGTGAAAAAGCACATTAATAAGATGAATATTCAGTACAAGGCTAAGGTAGATTAGAAGAGGAGATATAAGGAATTCTAGGTAGGAGATGAAGTGATGGTTCACTTGAGAAAAGAAAGGTTCCCAATTGGAACATACAATAAGCTAAAAATGGAGAAATTTGGACTATGCAGAATTTTGAAGAAACATGATTGAGGAAATGCATATGAGGTGGAGCTGCTGAGTGGGATTAATATTTCCCCTATTTTCAACATTGCTAATTTATCAGAATATCATGAAGTGGAATAGAGGATGGACCAATATAAGAACAGTGGAGTATTTTGGCATCTACTTCAACAGAGGAGATAGATGAGATCTTGGATAACCATGTGGGAAGAAGTACTTGGAACAGGCAATATGAAGAATATCTGGTGAAATGGAAAGGAAGGCTTTTTGAAGATTCTTGTTGGTTGTCTAAGGCAGAGGTTGACTGTTTGGGTTTTCCTCACACAAACATCTGAGATGTGACAGGGTCACTTCTCAAATTACCCAGGGTGTCTGATGCAAGAGCATCCAGTGGTGTAAAGGCAATCTTGCATCACCCCGAAAAAAAGATGTGTTTCAAAATTGTTGATGTTCTTTCCATTTCTTTTCAAAATTTGTGGTTCTAGTTCCATAATCACTTGAATAATGATGTAGAACATTCAGTTTTTCCAAACTGCTAAAATAACAACCTGCTATTTTAGGAAGGTTTTCATTTGGGTACGGATTGAAGTGAAAATTTAAAGGAAGCTTCATCACTAAAAAATAAGACCTTTGGCGAAGGAATCACGCAAAGATCATTTGCGAGTTGAAAGATATTAAAGTTTCTGTTTCCTGAAAAAATGCCTAAAAATTATTCAAACTCAGGTTTGAGGCACTAAACGGCCCCGTACAGGCCCAAAAAAAGCCAAAAAAAGAAGAGTAGGTTCTTAGCACATAGAGCACTCCATGAACTTTTCAATGCATAAAACAGTTCGTCAATTGGACACCCGAATCAAAAGTTATGGCTCCCAAAAGTTGACCTATTTTTGGAGGGAGATGCAAATTTTGAAATTAGGTTGTTAGCTGCCAAAAAGGCTATTAATAACTATTTTTTGGGAACCTTGGGTAGTGGGAGATTTAAGGGGGAAAAACACAAACCCTAGCCAATTTGGGGTTATAGAAGACAAAAGATTCTAGAGCCTGGTGATGTGTAGCTGTAGTGTGTTGTAGCCTGTGGAGGATTGATTCCTCTAATTGTAATTGAGCTTCTGTAATGTAATGAATTACCCAGATAAATAAAGAAATATTCTATTTTCCATGTACCATTTCTATTTTTGTGTGTTTTATGATTCCCCCCCTTCATCAAGTGGTATTAGTGCAAGGGTTCTTGAGTGTGTAGACAGATTGCCAACCGTGAGGCAGTTTGCATAGGACCTAAGGCTGTGGGTTTGCTGCGGAGATCAAGATGCCTCCACAAAGCAATTGTATTGGGAGGAATGCTTTGATGGAAGAGGGTTTTAGAGCCCTTCAAAGGCAAATTGATGCATTGCAAGAGGAGCTACGAAGAGTTTTTGATCCAAGAATAAGAGAAGAAAGCAAGGATGAAGCTAAAGAAGGGCTATCTGAGGAAGAACAAGAAGCTACAGGATATCCTGCATAAGTTAGGTTGTTGAGGGCCATTTTGAAGATCAGAAAGAGGCCCAAGATCAAAGTTTCTACCTATTCTGAAGATTTGAATCTGAAACAGCTTATTGACATGATTAATAACATGGAGGAGTATTTCAAGTATGAAGATGTGGAGGACCAAGATCGGGTCAAGTTTGTAAAAACAAAGTTGAAGGGGCATGCCAGTATTTGGTGGAAGGAGGTCCAATTAGAGAGGAACAGAAGAGGAAAAGGAAAGATCACTAAATGGGATTGGATGGTGGAGAAAGTAAAGAAGTAGTTCATTCCTACGGACTATGAGATGGAGTTGCTGAAGAAGCTGCATGGACTAAAGCAAGGTAACAAGTCTGTTAAGGAGTATACAAAAGAGTTTTATAAGATTACTATTAGGACAGGCCATGTAGAGGCCAACAAGGAGAAGGTAACTTGTTACATTAATGGGTTGAGGCCAAGTATTCAAGAGGAGCTAAGCCTATTCAGAATGACCACCATAGAAGGTGCGCACTAGTTTTCCCTAAAGTTGGAAGAGAAGCTAAATAAAAGATTTGATAGCAAGCAAAGGGGAAGAGGTCAAGGTGGAAGGACTAGTGGAAGTCCCTATGGAAGCTGTAATGAAGATAAAAAGAAAAGTGAAGAAGCTAGCACCGGTCAGAATTAGAGAGGACATAATACCTACCGCCCTCGTGACCAGTACAATGATGAGCAAAGAGGAAGAGGAAGAGGCCGACCTGGGCAAGGACCCAGAAGAGGAGGTTTCAGAGGAACCCATTTCCAATGTCGAGAAGAAGGGCATCGAGCATACGACTATCCACAACATCAAGGGAGGACTAATAGAAGACCTAAAGGTAATGCATGAATTGTACATGTAGATGAAGATGCGTAGTCTAATCATTCTGAAGATGTTGAAAGGGGAGAAACCCTAGTTGTCAGAAGAACTTTGTTGAATGAGGAGAAAGAACCCAATCAGAGGAAGAGTCTATTCCACACAAGGTGCAAATGTGAAGCTAAGTGTTGTGATATTATTGTTGACAGTGGAAGCACTGACAATCTTGTTTTAGAGGAGATAGTTGACAAGTTAAAGTTGACTAGAAGAAAGCATCCACATCCATATCGGATTGCATGGTTGCAGAAGGACCACAGAGCTTTGGTCAATGAGTAGTGTTTAGTGAAGTTCAAGATTGGGGACTACCATGATGAGGTGCTATGTGATATCATACTGATAAATGCATGTCATATGATGTTGGGGAGGCCATGGCAGTATGCTAGGAGTGCACTCCATGATGGTCGTGCAAAGACATATTCCCTAACAAAGGATGGAGCTTGTCATAAGTTGAAGCCCTTGAAGGAGGTGGAAGAAAAGGTATGTAGTACTTCTAGAATATGCTTGGTAGATGATGGAAAAGTTTTGGAGGGTATGAAGCATAATTGTCATTGCTTTGCATTGATTCCTAAGATTAGTCAAGAGAAATTTGAAGATGTACCAGCAGAAGTCTTAGATATGTTGGAAGAATTTTAGGATATTATCTCTAATAATGTACCGGAAGGTTTACCACCAGTGAGGAAGATAAGTCACCAAATGGATTTGATACCAGGAGCTAGTTTTCTGAATAAGGCAGCCCACATAATGACTCCTATAGAGAGTGAAGAGTTGAATAGACAAGTTCAAGAGCTGTTAAGGAAGGGACTTATAAGGGAGAGCCTCAGTCCATGTGCAGTACCTGTAATACTAGCACCAAAGAAAGATGGGGAATAGAGAATGTGTACAAATTCTCGGGCCATCAATAAGATCATGATCAAGTACATGTTTCCATTGCCAAGAATGGATGACATAATGGATTGTTTGAGTGGAGCCAAGTACTTCAAAAAAATTGACCTGAAGAGTGGGTATCACCAGATCCATATCAGAGAAGGAGACGAGTGGAAGACAACCTTCAAGACAAAGGAATGTTTGTATGAGTGGTTAGTCATGCAATTTGGGCTAACCAATGCACCAAGCACATTCATGTGGCTCATGAATGAAGTAATGAAAGATTTTTTGGGAAGTTTTGTTATTGTTTATTTAGATGATATTTTGATTTTTAGTAAGACTTGGGATGAGCATATGATGCATATCAGAAGAGTTTTTGAGAAGCTAAGGGAGGAGAAATTGCTGATTAATCTGAAAAAATGTAGTTTTGCAAAGGAGTTGGTATACCTGGGATTTGTTGTCTCAGAGGAAGATCTTAAGATTGACCTAGGAAAAGTAAGGGCTATCATTGAATGGCCTACACCAACGAGTGCTACGGAGGTATGAACTTTTCATGGTTTGGCAAGTTTTTACAGAAAGTTTATCAAAAATTTTAGTAGCATTTGTGTACCCCTAACTGAGACAATGAGAGGGGATAGAAAAGAGTTTAGATGAACTAAAGGAGTAGACAAAAGCTTTGATACATTGAAGCAAAAAGTCACAGAGAAACCTATTTTGGCACTTCCAGATTTCAATAAGGTATTTTAGGTAGATTCTGATGCTAGTGGCAGTGCTATAGGAGCTGTTTCAAGTCAAGAAGGTAAGCCCATTGCCTATTTTAGTGAGAAGATTAATGATGCCCAGAAAAAGCATTCTATTTATGATCAAAAATTTTATGCAATAGTTTAGGCTTTGAAGAAATGGAGACATTATCTATTGCCAAAAGAGTTTGTTTTATATACTGATCATCAGGCTTTGCAGTATCCTAATTGTCAAGGAAAGTTAAATCAAAGGCACTTAAAATGGGTTGAGTTTTTGCAAAGTTATACTTTTATTTTGAAGCACAGGAGTGGGAAGTCCAACAGAGTTGTAGATGCCTTGAGTAGAAGGCAAAATTTGTTGACAGAAATGAACATAGAGTTTGTTGGGTTCGATGAGATGAAAGGTTTATATATTGAAGATCCATATGTTGCAGAGGCCTGAAAATCTTGTGTGGAACCTGTTACTTTGGATAGGACAAAATGGTTGGATTTCATAATCCAAGATGGCATGTTGTTTAGAGGAAGCTAGTTGTACATTCCAAGGAGTTCCATGAGAGAGAACCTGATAAAGGAGAAGCATAGTGGGGGATTAGCTAGACACTTTGGTCAAGATAAGACCATTGCTATTATTGGTGAAAATTATTATTGGCCACAGTTGCAGTAGGATGTGAGGAAATTTGTATAGAGTTGCCAAGTGTGTCAGTTGACAAAAGAAACAAGTTAGAATACGGGGTTGTATCAGCCACTACCTATAGTTGAGAAGCCATGGGATGATATTCGTATGGATTTCGTTCTTGGTTTACCAAGGACACAAAGAGGACATGATTCCATTTTTGTGGTGGTGGATAGATTCTCAAAGATGACACATTTTATTCCTTGCAAGAAGACTAATGATGTTGTTCATATTGCAAAGTTATTTTTCAGGGAGGTGGTGAGATTACAGGTTCTACCAAAGAGCATAGTTTCAGATCGAGATACCAAGTTTGTTGGTTATTTTTGTAGGACATTGTGGAAGAAGTTGAAGACAGATTTGAAGTTCAGTTCTGCACACCATCCACAGACTGATGGACAGACTGAAGTGGTGAATAGGAGTTTGGGTAACCTGCTACGATGCTTAGTAGGAGATAAGCCCAAGGGATGGGATTTGATTTTACCACAGGTGGAATTTTCTTACAACAATTCTGTCAATAGGAGTACTAGTAAATCACCATTCTAGATTGTATATGGGAATAGTCCAAGAAATGCTTCAGAGTTAAGGAATCTAGACAAAGGAGAAAAGACAAGTGCCGAGGCTGAAGACTTTACATAACACATGAAGAATTTGCATGAAGAGGTCAAAAAGCACATTAATAAGATAAATATTTAGTACAAGGCTAAGTTAGATTAGAAGAGGAGATTTAAGGAATTCTAGGTAGGAGATGAAGTCATGGTTCACTTGAGAAAAGAAAGGTTCCCAATTGGAACATACAATAAGCTGAAAATGAAGAAATTTGAACCATGTAGAATTTTGAAGAAACATGATTGAGGAAATGCATATGAGGTGGAGCTGCTGAGTGGGATCAACATTTCCCCTATTTTCAACATTTCTGATTTATCAGAATATCATGAAGGTGGAACAGAGGATGGATCAACAGAAGAACAGTGGAGTATTCTGGCATCTACTTCAACAGAGGAGATAGAAGAGATCTTGGATAGCCGTGTGGGAAGTACTTAGAATAGGCAATATGGAGAATATCTGGTGAAATGGAAAGGAAGGCCTGTTAAAGATTCTTCTTGGTTGTCTAAGGTAGATGTTGACCATTTGGGTTTTCCTCACACAAATACCTGAGACATGACAGGGTCACTTCTCAAATTACCCTGGCTGTCTGATGCAGGAGCATCCAGTGGTGTAAGGGCAATCTTGCATCACCCAAAAAAAATATTTGTTTCAAAATTGTTGATGTTCTTTCCATTTCTTTTAAAAATTTGTGGTTTTGGTTCCACAATCTCTTGAATAATGATGTAGAACTTTCAGTTTTTCCAAATTGTTAAAAATAACAATCTGCTATTTTAGGAAAGTTTGTATTTGGGCATGGATTGAAGTGAAAATTTACAGGAAGCTTTGTAACTAAAAAATAAGACTTTTGACAAAGGAATCACATAAAGATCATTTGCGAGCTAAAAGATATTAAAGTTTCCATTTCCTAAAAAATGCCTGAAATTTATTCAAACTCAGGTTTGAGGCACTAAATGACCCTATATGGGCTTAAAAATAGCTGGAATTGGTAGAGCAAGTTCTTAGTACATAGAGAACTCCGCGAGCTTTCCGACGCATAAAACAATTTGTCAATCAGACATCCGGATCAAAAGTTATGGCTCCCAGAAGTTGACCTATTTTTGGAGGGAGATGCAAATTTCAAAATTAGGTTGTTGGCTGCCAAAAAGGCTATTAATAACCATTTTTTGTGAACCCTGGGTAGTGGGAGAGTTAAGGGAGAAAGTTTAGAGTCAAGAATAGGTGGGAAAATAGAAACCCTAGCTAATTTGGCATTACAGAAGGTCGAAGATTCCAGAGCCTGGTGATGTGTAGCTGTAGTGTGTTGTAGCCTATGGAGGATTGATTCCTCTAATTGTAATTGAGCTTCTGTAATGTAATGAATTGCCCAGATCAATAAAGAAATATTCTATTTTATGTGTTCCATTTCTATTGTTGTGTGTTTTATGATTCCCCCCTTAATCTAAAAATGTCACGGATATGGAGCCCACTGAATAAAAGATGGGGCCAGATTGAGCCATAGGGTGGATTAACCCTTGATAACATACCTGACCACCTACTAATAATGGTAAAAAAATAGCAAATGAGGATAAAAATGGAGCACCATGATTGGGTGCAAAATAAGGGGCCCACCAAATGGAGTAGTTGATATGTTGGTGGGATACACACGCCAATCCATATGTCACCTTAGACAAATCGTCAATCTGCAAGAAAAATTGAAAGGGGCTCAGATAGAACTGGTAGATGTAAACATCAATCAATCACCACTCACAAATTCCAAGTCACCACTGTGAAATAATCTATCCATTGTCTCTGTGCATGTGAGCATGAGCCTTTGGAGTGCACTCACAATGCAAGGAGTAAGCGTGGAACTTTATAAAGAGAAAAATTAATGTCTGCGAGATGAATGTGGGACTTAGTTCCTTCAAAAAACCCCAAAATGTAACAAGGATGGGCTCACCTCCAATTGCAACACACGGGGATGAAAACCCTAGCCAAAATATTTGTGGCAAAAACTTTAGAATATCGAGATTCTACGCCAATAATCATTTGTTGTGCACGAAAGGTGCATGAGGTGCAACATATAGATGAAAATATGCTAGAAAAATTTGTCTCATGTCCTTCTGTGAGATGATCACAAATGTAGGTATGTTGCATATCAAAAGGGACCTTGATCATTGCAAATCATTAATTCGATCTATGCTTCTAGATTTTGTGAAAGGGAGGCATCTAGGTGTGAGGTCCAGTGGTGATGCCAGAATTACATCCAATAGAATGGATCTGCACCTGTAGTTGAATGTATACCATATAGAGTCAACTATGTCCTATTCTATTACTTGTTTAGAAACTTTGTATATTGAGGATATTGATAAAATTGGCCTCTCCGGAAGAAACAAGTGAGTTACAGTGAAGTGCAGTATAGACAGGGAGTTGTATGCTGAAGAATAGTTCGATAGATTGGTCTGCATTTCTTGATGCTTAAAGATCTTGGTATGCAGATTGGAAGTTATTTAAAGGGATGTCTAAAGATGCTAAATCCTAAGTTTAAGCCTCTGGTGTGAAAAATTGAGAGATTTGCATTCACCAGAGTAAAACCTGCTTTCTCTAATTATTCTCTTGTGATAGGGAGAAAGTGTTTTTTTCTGCATTCCTCCGCATTAAAGTGTTTTGCTTTGCAATTCTAGAGGGAAGTCTAGGATGATGATAAGTGCCTACAATTGCAATGGTTCATGTTTTGGTGGTCTACAAGAAAAAGATGCTCTATTAAGTTCATTGAATGACTCGGTATTGACAAAAGTTGTGGATCTTGAAACTGCAAATGAGGTATGGGAAAAGCTGAAAAATTTGTATGAGGGAGATGATTCTTTGAAGAAGGCCAAACTACAAAGTCTGACAGTGAAAAATGAAAGTTTGAAGATGAATGAAGATGAAAACATAACAGCCTTTATGCAAAGAGTTGATGAACTTGTCACTGGAATAAAAGATATGGGGGAACTCTCGGTGATAAGGAAGTTATGATGAAAATTCTCAGATCACTGCCAAAGTCCTACAGTCACAAGGTAGTTGCAATTGAAGAATTTATGCAAGTAAAAACTATTGATAGAGATCAGTTACTTGGTAAGCTTATTGCCTTTGAAATGAGAGAGTTTGGTGATGCCTTGTCAAAAGTAGAGACTACCTTCAAAGCTAGTACTTCTGGGAAAACCTCCAGATCAGAAAAGTACAAGGTAGAATCTGATGACGAGTTTGATGAAATTGAAGCCAACTTTGTGTATAGACTACAAAGAGGATCTAGTAAGTTTAAAGCTAAATTACCTTTTAAATATTTTTCCTATGGTAAAGTAGGCCACTTTGCTTCCAGATGTCCTGAAAGAATTGAAGGAAATAGAAAAAGATTTGAGAATAGGCATAGGATCCAAAAAAAATGCTATTATGTTGAAGATTTTGATGATGATGGAGTATCAGATAATGGTGAACCAGATAATGCTAGTACTTCTAGTAATGAATGCATGTTTATTGCTATTAAGAAAGAACCTATGTCTACTAATCCTGCTAGCTATGTGAAGGAAAAAAAACCAGTGGAAAGTGCTTTGGCTGCTCAGGTTGTTGAAGACAAAGATGAATGGGTTATTGATAGTGGCTACTATCACCACATGATTGGTGACAAAAGTAAGTTTGTGGTTTTGGAAAGATATGATGGTGGACTGGTTAGGTTTTGAGATGATACAGCTGGTAAGATTTGTGGAAAAGGATCTATTTCTTTTGATGGCAAGCATAATACTGAAGATGTCTTGTATGTGAAAGGATTAAAGCATAATCTTTTGAGTGTGGGGTAGATGTGTGACAAAGGTTATGATTTAAGCTTCAAGGACAATGGATACAAGATCAGGGAAAGTTCCAGAACAATCATTGCAAATGGTAAGAAGACCAGAGGTAATATCTATCACTTGAAAAGAACTGATAATTATTGTTTGTTGGCTCAGATTGATGAAAGTTGGCTATGGCATAGAAGGTTGTGTCACATCAATTTTGATAACATTTTGAAGATAAGTACTGCACAGGCTATTAGAGATTTGACTAAGCTTGTGAAGCCTGCTAATCCTATTTGCAAGGAGTGTCTATTTGGGAAACAAACAAGAACAAGTTTCAAAAGCAAGGACCAATCAGTTGATGGACTATTGGAACTAGTGCATAAATTTTGTGTGGACCTACCAGAGTAAGAAGTTTGCAAGGAGATAGTATTTCATGTTGCTTATTGATGATTATTCTAGAAAGACTTGGGTTACCTTTTTGAAAGAAAAATCAAAAGCTTTAGATAAGTTCAAGGCATTTAAGGCACTGATTGAAAATGAGATGGATTTGAAGATTAAATGTTTAAGGTCTGATAGAAAAGAATTAGAATTGGGATCTTGTTCCCAGACTGGCAGATAAAAATGTAATTGGTACCAAGTGGGTTTTCAGAAACAAAGCAAGATTGGTATGCAAATGATACTCTCAAGTTGAAGGAATAGATTTTGAGGAAACATTTGCACCAATGGCAAGGATTGAAGCTATAAGAATTTTTTTGGCATTTACAGCCTACAAAGATTTTAAGGTATATCAGATGGATGTAAAGTCTACATTCTTGAATGGAGAGTTGGAAGAAGAAGTCTATATTGAACAACTAGAAGAATTCCAGTCATCACATCAGGATGACATGGTATGCATATTGAAGAAGGCATTGTATGTGTTAAAACAAGCCCCTAGGGCTTCGTATGTTAGGTTGGATAAGTATCTGATATAGTTAGGATTCACCAAGGGTACCACCGACATCAATCTCTATTTCAAGATCAATAATGAACAAATCCTAATTGTGGCAGTCTTTGTTGATGATATTATCTTTGGAGGCAATGAAGGTATGTGCATAGTTTTTGTTGGAGAAATGCAAAGTGAATTTGAAATGCCCATGTTTGGTGAGATGAATTTCTTTTTAGGTCTACAAATAAATCAAATAGATAAAGGCATCTTCATTTCTGAGTCTAAGTATGTGAAAGAGTTGTTAAAAGAAGTTTGGGATGGAAGACTCTAAACTGACAAATACTCCCATGATAACCAGTTGTAAGTTGAGTAAAAATGATGATTCACCTATGGAAGATAAAAAAAAGTATAGATCTATGATTGGAAGATTACTTTATCTGAACCAGACCTGACATAATGCATGCAGTTTGTCTTGTGGAAAGATTTCAAGCAGAGCCTAAGGAGTCACATGTGATGGTAGTCAAGAGAATTTTGAGATATTTGAAAGGCACAATGGATTATGGTTTGTGGTATCCAAAGGACAATGATTTCACTCTCAGTGCATACACTAATGTAGATTGGGCTGAAGATGTAGATGACAGAAAAAGTACAAGTGGAGGTGCATTCTTTTTGGGAAAAAGGCTGGTATCTTGGATAAGCAAGAAACAAGACTCAATATCTCTATCCACTGCAGAAGTAGAATATATTGCAGCAACATGTAGTACTTAAGTGTTGTGGATGAAATAGACATTAGAAGGACATCAGAGTTGTGTATAAAGATCCAATTGCAATCTTTGGTGACAATACAAGTGCCATAAACATATCAAAGAATCTAGTAATGCATTCAAGGACAAAGCGCATATCTATAAGATATCACTTTCTAAGGGAAAAAGTGACAGAGAGTGAAGTCAAGTTGGAATATGTATCTACAAAAGATCAGATTGCAGACATTTTCACCAAACCTCTGCCTAAGAATACTTTTGAGTATCTCAGAGAAAAGTTAGGGGTTCTTACCCCTCCTACTCCAAACTAAGATGCACAAGAGTGCATCAGTCTGGTGGTGCTTAGAGTTCCTTCTTTAGATCTAGATTGATGCTTTTAGGGCTACTTCTCAGGGGGGGTAGTTTGAGAGTTTGGAAGAGAAATTAAATTAGAGTAGAAGAGTGCAAGTATGTGCCATTTTCCATTGATGTCAAAGGGGGAGAGAAATCATGTGAAAAAACTAGAAGGAAAGAGTGCAAATGTAAAGAGATAGGGGGAGAATCTTGTCTTGATGGTTGTAGTTTTTTACATCATATGCTGCCATCAATGACAAAGGGGGAGATTGTTGTAAGTATGTGCCTAATCAGTGTTTTCATTGATGTCAACATATATTTGTTGTCATTGGTGTCAATTATGTCCTATTCTATTACTTGTTTAGAAGCTTTGTATATTGAGGATATTGAGAAAATTGGCCTCTCCGGAAGAAACAAGTGAGTTACAATGAAGTGTACTATAGATAGTGAGTTGTATGCTAAAAAATAGTCTGGTAGATTGCTCTACATTTCTTGCTTCTTGAAGATCTTGGTACGCAGATTGGAAGTTATTTAAAGGGATGTATAAAGATGCTAAATCCTGAGTTTAAGCCTTCGATGTGAAGAATTGAGAGAGTTGCATTCACCAGAGTAAAACCTGCTTTCTCTGATTATTCTCTAGTGATAGGGAGAAAGTGTTTTGCTCTATGGTTCTAGAGGGAAGTCTAGGATGATGATAAGTGCCTACAATTGCAATGGTTCATGTTTTGGTGGTCTAAAAACTATCATTCTTTTATGACAGTCGAAGACAGTGAAGTTCATATGATCCGGTGTGAAGAATCTCATGAATTAAGTGGTTTGAGTTTGTACAGTTGCTCTTGATGATTTCAACGTGCTTGTGGATTCCTCTTGATCATGTTCCTACCTTTACATTGGTCCGCGTTAAGAAAATGAGATCATGTTTGAAGATTATTCCTAGATAACGTAGCATGTAACTAGTCTTAGCCGACTTGGTTAATTCCATTAATTGCGGAGATCCCTTGAAGATTATGGAAGCATTTTATGGCATGGAAGATTGAGTTTGAGTCACAGCTAAGGTATGGCATGATCCACATACATCTATACTATAAATCCTTAGCATAATTTTGTATTAGGTCAAGACCTATTTTGTAAATGTTTGTAATGACGACCTTGGAGATTGTTGCAATGGTTGATCATCGTAGTGTTGACCTTCATGATCATTCCAAGGTTGATGAAGTGTATAAATACTTATAATTGAGTCGTGGAAAAGGTGTCCTTGTGCAAAAATGGGAAGATAAGAAAAAGGATGAGCAGATAAGGTAGCACAGTGCAGAGCAGAGTAGAGGAACTATTGTACTTCAATGTATTAATCTCAAACATGAAGAAGATGGTGATTTTGGCAGTGATCCTAGTAGTGAGCTACCAGTAGGTTTTAACAACCCTCATTGTAATCTTTCTAGGTTTAGGGTTGAGGAAGTGAGCCTGCTAGACCTAGTTGTACTTCATGGTAGTGAGCCAATATGTTCTAGGCCTGTGGAGTGACCAAGCATAAACATCATTTTTCAAATATTGCAATATATTTTGAGAGCTAATCCTCTCCGTGGTTTTTCCCCACCTTGGGGTTTTCCACGTAAATATTTAGTGTCTCTTTTGTTTAATGTTGCATCTGTGTTTAAGTTTCTGATTTCATGCATTCATCGTTTAATCATAATAAGTGCGGGCAAGTGATTAATGTTTAAATGTAGAAGTGTTTGAGTGTTTGGGACAATTGATTCACCCCCCCTCTCAGTTGTCTAGCATATTCGAATAGTAGGATCTGGCACTTGCAAAGAAAGCATGACAGCTAGAATAGATCGTTGTTGAGAATATCATTCACGTTGTAATTAGGTGAAATAAAATGGTACGCCAACTTATTAAAAAATCCTAACCTGAGGTTTCTCCTATACAGCAACCCCGTGCCTAAGCTAGTCATGCAAAAGTCAGTGAATCAATGCCAAAATAGTGATCGCCTCTAACCAGGTTCCTACACTCTCTAATCAAAGACACCTTCACTAGGAATAACAACCATGCATCATCAAGGAGAATACTGCAAATATAATAAAATATTGATCTCACCAGAATGTCTGATGAAAACTCTTAGTAGTAAATCACCTGAAGGAGATAATAAAGACATGCACGGATTGATGCCTAAATCACCTCAAGGAGATAATAAAGACATGCATGGATTGATGCCTAATAGATCGATTTCTTTCTCCAAGAACTCAATTCTCCAATATGGGTAGAAGGCTTCTTGATTCTGGCTCTGATACCATGTTGATTTTCACAGGGAGCCATGGATCACCAGAGAATATACAACCATCGAGAATATTGAAGAGAGAAAGAAAAATTTGATTATGGAGAATAAATTGATATATTACAATGAATTTCTCTTATTTGCCTTATATTCCCATGAATTAACCACCCTAACTGGTTATAGGAATAACTTTCCAAACTATAACTATTAAATTTAATTATTTGCATATATGGCTAAGTAAACTTAAACAAGGTAAAATCTGTTGGCAGGAGACACTATAAGGATTCATGAATGTTGTCATTGATGGCAACAAAGGTTATTCCACACATCCGTAGGACATGATGATTCTTTACCAGAAGTCAGATTGAAGAAGTATTGAGGTCTGGTAAGCAAGGACAGAGCAGTCAGTAAGGTCCAACAGACAGGTCTGGATCTCTCAGAAGAAGTATCTCAGTGAAGTGAAGATTTGGGGAAGTCAAGAGGAGTACTGTTGTGTGGTTACACAACACGCCCCATTTTGACTTGGCAAAACAGGGACCCAACTTTTCTTTTGGTTTGTGTTGTCTGCTTTTTGACAGTTTGGTAAAAATAGGTCAGGTGCATCATCATCATGAAGGTCAGGATGAGGTTGGTCATCATCATGAGGTTAGTTTGTCAAAGTTCATATTTTGTTTCTATGACCTCATGGTTAGGAAGAGCTTGAAATTCCATGCAGGTTTGCCTTTTACATCACTTGAAAATTCGTCCATATGAGAGAGTTATGCACAATCAAAGTTTTGGTCAAACCTGATAATTGCTGTATGAAGAACATCATCATCATATTTGAAAAGCCCCCCGATAATATCCTGAGATCGAAACATCCGGACGTCAACTTTAAGTCATAGTAAGCTTTTCCCGTCAAGCGACCTTGGAAACATCGCGAGCATCATGATATTCTAACATCACCCGATATTATAATATCATGCTGATATTATAAAATCACCCTACTTAGAAAATTCACCATCTGCATAATTTGCATGCGCACGTCAAAGTCCTGGTGATCATCATCATCATGATCTTTCAAGGCAGGATCACATTTCATAATATCCTCCTGATCTCCTTTTGCGTGATCATGATGATCACCTTATCTTTCAAAGGGAGGGTGATATTTCATTCCTAAGTCATGTTGTCAAGATCATCATGATCTTGTTTCTCTACCCGACATTTCGCAATATCCTCCTGCCGAAAAGTATAACCTTTTGCAAATATCCTGATGACGTCATCCCAACCTGATAAACGAAGAAGCAAATATCAGGATGACGTCACCATCACCTTTCTCCTTCGGCAGGATATTTTCCAAGGCATGATCCCGTTCGCCAATATGACGATGATGTCATGTTCTAAGTTTAACGAAGGCCCCGGATATCCTGATGACGTCATCTGGACATTCAGCAGGATCATATTTTAAATCACCTAGTGCGGATATGATGATGATGATGATCATCATCCTGATCTTTCGAGAGGGTTACCTTGGCCGCAAAGGGGTCATAACACATGCACCACCCGATCATCTTCCTTGGGTGACCCGATATCACATTTATCCCCTGATCTTAAAGAAACATGACGGTGACGTCATCTTTTGCATTTTAGTGAAGCCCGAATATGACGATGACGTCACCATGATATTCCTTTCCTCAGTAGTAGGATCATATTCCAAATCCTCCTATTCTCCTTCGACATGATGATGATGATGATGTCTTTCTTTCCCCAATATGCAGAAGTGAAACATCCTGATGTGCTTTTCATCAGAGCATTCGGAAAGGAGGAGCATCATATTTCGTGATATCCTGCAGCTAGATAGAAGACATAGGGTTGGTCATCATCATGATTTTTGGCGTAGGTTTAACTGTTGCCATCGGCCGAGTCTAAATTTGTCACCCTGATCATATGTGGTCGCACCGACGCGAATATGATGATGACCCGAAACATTCAAATAGAGCGTGCAAAGCCAGATGTGAAGTAATTTGTTAAGAGCGGTTATTTCCTTGTATATTTTGAGATACCTGATCATATTTGAACCCGATACACATGGAAATGGGCGGGAAAACATGAAGCGATAGAAATTTAAAAGCCCGACTGCCTGATTTTGGTCAACAATGGTTGACCTGGTTGTTTTATGCTGTTTATGCATTTAGTGCATATTTTCCACAGGTAAAGCCTGATTGCCTGTAGCTGCACATTGGGAGGTATGTTTAATAAAGTGTTTACTTCCTGTTGTTTATCCACATGATGATGAACTTAATGTTTGTCTGTTTATTTGTAGGAAGTCATGATGCTGCTGCTGAAGCTGAGCATTGAAGTCATGATGCTGTTAGAGCTGCTGCTGAAGCTGATAATTACAAAGTTGCACATGGAGGCAACATGAGCCAGAAATGAGGAGGATGTTGTCAAATATGCTGTTCGCCAGCTGGAGACCGAATCAAGTTGAAGATGCTGGAATATTCTATGCCAGCTGTACATTTGCTAACTGGCGAAGCATGTGCTTTTCATCTGGACCGTTGATTATTATGAGAAGATCCTGATCCTTGGATCATTGTAACCGTTTTTTGGCAGTTGTTCTATATAAGAGCCAGAGCTTGTCAAAAATAAAAAAGGAGATATACATTAGAATACACAGACGCATCTGGCGCATTAAGGCTAATTACTGTAGAATCAATTAAGAGATCGGATTACTGAGACTAATGAGGATAGAATTGTTGAAATGTCAAGGTTCTTTCTTCAGATCACTGTAAATGTACCTGTTCTTGAGCATACTGAATGGATATGAAGTTCCAGATTACATCCTGATTGTAAATTTTACGTAATCTTCTTGTTGATTTCTGGATATGTACTGGTGAATGCTGTGTTCAACTGGAAGCGCTTTCATTTCATTACATGTTGTTGTCAACTTTTCCTTTGAAGATTTGCACTAGATCATGCGGATTTGTGGAATGTCCTGGTGAAGTATGATTTCTAGTTTTCCTTCTTTTCATTGCATGTATGGGAGCTTGTATGTGAATCAGTGATCTAAGTCAGGTAGTTTTGGGAATCTCATTCTTTAACCCTTTTCCTTTTTTCAATTTCATAAATTCATCACCATAACTGTAAATCATGATAAATAACAAGCAGAAATAGAGAAATATGCTGAAATCCCGTAGGTAACTGAAAATCATTAGCATATTTGAGTTAAATGCATGCATTATTGAAAATATCATGCAAAGAATCATAAATAATGATAGAAATCATGCAAATATCAGCCTGTAGGCACATTATTTGACTAAATTCATAGTGCAGAGGTAGAATTGTTGGATATTTATGCAGAGCAAACATCCAGAGCAGGATATTTGAAGATAATGATGATGAACTTTGCAGAAACACGTAAGGCCCCTGAATGGAAAACAGCAACACACATCAACCACTGAGTAACGTCAGTAGATTAAGACCTAATCAACGGAGACTTGGGATCATGAATTCTTTGAATTCATCGTATCTTTCAAGATGAGTAAAGGTTGTTGTGTAACTTTTATTCTATGTTTGTGAGTGATCAACATCATGACCAACATAAATTGGCGCTAGAAGGAGGGCACGACCGGAAGATCACGATCATCATCAGTATTTTCAGGTTTGATGACGTATAAGAGTAAGGTATCCTCACATCACTCGTGAATTTCAGTAAATTTCGTGAATATTTGCTGTGACAAGATTGTATATGCACATTCTATGTAAAGATTTCCAGATCTCACATAAATATTGCAAGCTTTACAGTAGATCTCTCTGAATTCACTAATATCAGCTACAGATGCATAAATTTGTTCAAGCTTTGAGAATTTGAGCCTTAAACACTTAAGATCTTGTGCTACGGGCCAGGATTTCCCAATATCCTGTCATATTTGCAGTATCTTCGCAAATATTTCGTAAATATCCAGTCTGATTTACCGTTTAACCGCAAATATCACCTCATCCGGTGGAATCCAGCCAATATTTGCAAAGTTTCAGCCAATTTGCCTCCAAATCGAGAAATCCTGGCTTACAGGATAAATACCAGGTCTAGACCTAGCGAAGTTTTTGAAGAATTGCCTGTTAGAGGTTTCAGACCTAGAACTGTGGACATTCACCATACTCCAGGGTCTAGTACGTCCAGAACTTCACCGGGACCTCCTCCTGTAACCCCTGTCGGTTTGCAAATACCTTCCGGTATATCCGTGACACCTCCTGTTCAAACCCAGGGTATACCTTTAGTTCAACCTCAGCCAACTGCGCCACCAGTTCAGCCCCCTCAGGCTGTAATGTCTTTCTTTGCAGCGGAGTCACCCTTGACCTTTACTGCATATCATGAGTTACCAAAGAATCCAGACAAACTTTGTCCAAGGTATCATCCTTATCAAGATGCTGATGATCATATCAGGACATTTAAAGAAGCGTGCTGCAGAGCTAGAATAGAACATCAGGACGTGGTGTGCAGATTATTCCCTTTTTCCCTAGGGGAAGAGGCTTATAATTGGTTCATCAGTCTTGGCCAAGCTTCTGTCGGTTCGTGGGCTGTCTTAGAGAAAGCCTTTCTTGACAGGTTCAAAGTTCCTATTGATCCATCCATGAATTACCACATGTTTGCCATAATCAAAAGATTTGAGAATGAGCCTATTGCCAATTTCAATGCTAGGTTCCAAAAAATGTTGTCCAAGCTAGTTGCCCCATATGTAGTGACTGATGCTGCTGCTAGGAGTATCTATTATTCAGCCCTGGATCCATTAACTTCCATGTTCATCAGGAGAACACATCCTGAGATCACTACTTTGACAGGAGCTTTTCAAGAAGCTATCAAGGTAAATCAGCAGTTGATACCTGCTCCTACTCCAAATATAGCATTCCCTACTTTGCCTGGCATGCAATCACAATATCCAGCACAGTATCCTGCAGCTTATCCTTCACAATATCCTGCACAATATCCAAATGGATCATTGATGCCCCTAGCAGTCATGCCTGCACCTTTGCAAGTACCTCCATTGAGTATTATGCCTCCTCCTAATGGAAATAGCCAATTGCCACAATATCCTGCACATGCTCAGACACCTCAGGGTACAGATCTATCCAACAACAACCATGGATCTTCTTTTTTCAAGCCTCAGACTGAAAATATAGTGGCCAAAGCTCAAGAGGAGAAGGAGGAAATCAAAGAAATTTCTGCTCAACTCAGAAAACTCACCACAGAAGTAACACATTTGAGAAATCAAGGGTTTTATTCACAGTCAGGTCAGAATAGGAGTTATTCCAATGACAGACCAAACTACCCTGACAGAGGATATAACAACAATAACTTCAACAATAATGGTGGAAACAATAACAATCCTCCTAGACAGCCCAGAATGTGGAACTCCAGGCCAAATAATGGTTCATTACCATCACCCCTAGACAATCAGCCTCCTGGTGAAGCCAAACAGACAACTAGAGTCAATCTTGCTGAAGCAGCCCTTACCAATTGGTGCAGGATTCACAATACAAATGCACATGCAGAATTAGATTGTCCACAATTTAGGATTGCTGCCAGTATCTTTCAGACTGAAGTGTCTTATACTTCTGGAAATCCACCTCAGGCAGAAGGAAATGAAATAGTTCCTTGTGGATATGACTCAGCTTTTGTGTTAGAAACATACACAAATCAACCTCATCAGGATTATAATCAGACATGTGAAGAATCTGCCTTAACCTTTGAAACAAACTATGTCTTCCCCTTTGAGGATGAAAATGAACCTGCAAGAGAGCATGAGGAAGTACATGCATACCAGCAGCAATATCCTGGTAAGCACAATTATAACCTGAGGAGCAATGCCAACAGACCTGCTGGTCCATTGACATCATCTCTACCTCCAAACAACTTCAGCACACCTCCTGATCCTAAGGCTAGCAATAACCCTGGATTCCCTAAGGTGAATGCTCAATACTTGTCTCCTCAAAACACAGTAACAAAAGTCATAAATGCACCTCAGGAGTCTGACAAGTTAGTCAGCTATTTGGCTGATGAAATGAAGAAAATCAAGATCAGCCTGTCCCTATCCGAGTTACTGAAAACTCCTACCATCAAAAAGGCATTCATGAAGTCACTAGATGATGCTGCTCCTAAAGAGGATAATCATCTTTCAAGTCAATCCAATGGCAAAGATCATGCTGCTAAAGATAACTTTATCAAGCCCAAAGTGTCAGCTACAGTCCAAGCTGCTGAAACCTCCCACATGACCTTGTATAGAGATAAAACTGAGTCACCTCTGTTTCTCCTCACCATAAGAATGTTCGGCAAGAACTTGCACAACTATTTAGTTGATTCAGGAGCCTCAACGAATGTTATGCCTTTGTCAATATGCAACGCATTAGGATTGCATCCTGCTAAATCCTTAAAGAAGGTCACTCAACTGGACAAAACAGAAGTAAGTGTCGTAGGAGAACTGACTCACATTCACATGCAGCTAGCATCTGATCCTCGGATCCAGTATTACATTGACATTCAGGTAGTGGACATACCTGATACATATGGGATGTTGCTTAGCCGAGACTGGTCTAAAACGCTTAACGGATATATGTCCACAGACTTCAGTCACATGTGGTTACCATGGAAAGGTGTACCTAATCAGATCAGGATTGATGCTGAGCCTAGGATGAGACATATGATCACGGAATATAACAAAACAAATGAGATCATGTATGTAAATGTAGAACCTGGAGTTTATCACATTAGGCCACAGACTGTTAAAATAGAAGAGATCCTGATGCTGGATGTTCATCATCATCATGATGATGATTATCATGAGGACATGCCGAGTCTGGAGTTTGATAATAATCCAAATAATGTGAATGAAATAGATCGCTTTAGAGATTTTGAGATGCATTTATCTACTCAGGTAAAATGTTGCCAATTATTGAATATATCTGCTAATGATATTTTGATTGATGGATGGTGCAGATTACACGGCAAAGCACACTCAGAAAAGACTTGTGAACCATGCTTAGACATGATGATACTGGAGCAAACGTATAGTGAAGCATCATCATCATATTCTGAGGTGAGTGCTATGTCTGATGATGATGATGATACTAATTCTTATTTGTCCCCTGCAGGAACAGAAGAGTCGACAGATCATGATGAAGATCATATCCAGAAAACAGAAGAGGTCCTGGTGTCGGATCTGATAAATGATATAAGAAAAGAAAAGATCACTCCTGGTAGTGATTGCTTCATGGAATCAGATTATGAGTTGTCTGATGAAGATAAAGGCAGTGACCTGACGAAGTTCGAAGAATTTGTGGTAAAAGAAATAGAAAAGATGACACAATAGCGTAAATCTCCTCAGGAGGTTTTAATTAGAGGTTGGTGTAGGCTGCATGAGGCACCTCACTCAGAAACCACTTGCTCACTATGCTTACATATTTTGAAGAAGCATGCAGCTGTATGTGCTGAACATCATCCTCCTGCTGAGATGAAAGAGAAAATAGAAAAGCCATCAGGCTTATCAAATAAAGGAATGAAGAGACTTGAGGATGACATCCCCAAGTTAAAGTGGATATCAGGCGGAGCAGCAGCCAGAGCTGCAAAGAAGAAAGGAAGTTCAAGTAAATATCCTGCTGAAGACAAATGTCCTGCTGAAGATAAGCCTTGGATCCTGAGGTTTGATGGATCCAAATCCAAGCAAGGTGCTGGGGTAGGAATTGACCTTATTGATCCATCAGGGAAGTCCTACTTAGCAGCTTACAGACAACAGTTCCCCTGCACCAATAATGTCGCAGAGTATGAAGCTCTGATTCATGGAATGTTGTTTGCCCATAAGAAGAAAGTGAAGATCTTGCATGTATTTGGAGATTCAGAACTGATTGTGAGACAAGTAAGAGGAATTTACTCTTGTAATTACAGAAAGCTATCAAATTACAGGCATCATGTGTGGGACCTGATTGAAGACTTTGATGCCTTTAATATCGTTCACGTACCAAGAGAACAGAACCAGAGGGCAGATGCACTTGCCCAGGCCGCCAGTACGTTGGAACCGCTGTCTATATCTGGTCTGAAGAGATTTTCAGTAGAATTGGTGTCAGTACCTTCAGTACCTGACAATGTGACTAATCTCCAGGTGTTTGATGATGATCAGCACATCCTGGACTTCATATCAAACAGAGACATATTTGAAGCTCAAGTTATAGATGAGAATGATGTGGAAGATCATGTCTGGGAAGAAGATGAGATATTAGAGTTGCCTAGCAACAGAATTCCCAAAGGTATGATTGAATTAGAAAGAGCCTTTGATCTAGATAATATGCTTAAACATAAGGATCTGCCTAAGGCAGATGGAGGTCAATATTCACAGGTGAATATTGGACAAGCTGATGACAAGAGAAATGTCTTATTGGGTAAGGTTTGTACACCAGAAGAGTTAGAAGGAATAACTCAGGCCCTTAAGGATTACATACATGTAATTGCATGGACTTATGATGAGCTAAAGACATATGACACTTCTGTCATAACTCATACTATACCTCTCAAGCCAGATGCAAAACCTTTCAGACAGAAGCAGAGGCCAGTCAATGCTCTGCTTGAACCAATCATCCTTGAAGAAGTCAAGAAATTGTTAGATGCCTGGATAATATTTCCTGTAAGGCACTCCACCTGGGTGGCGAATCTTGTGCCAGTCAGAAAGAAGAATGGAGACATCAGATTATGTGTAGATTTTAGAAACCTGAACAGAGCATCAGAGAAGGATAATTATCCTTTGCCCTCTTTGGATGAGGTTCTACAAATTGTGAATGGAGCCAAGATGATGTCCTTCTTGGATGGTTTTTCAGGATACAACCAAGTGATGGTTGATAAAATTGACAGATTAAAAACTGCCTTCACCACAAAGTGGGGGATATTTGCATATAGACGTATGCCATTTGGACTCATAAATGCTGGAGCTACATTCCAGCGAGCAATGGACATAGCCTTCAGAGGCTTAATAGGAAAATGTATAGTCATCTACATGGATAACCTGACAGTATTCTCCAAGGAAAGAGGAGATCATGTTGCTGACCTCAGAAGTGTACTGAAGAAATGTGAAGAATATGGAATATCTTTGAATCCTAAGAAGTGCATATTTGGAGTCACAATAGGAAAATTACTAGGCCACCTGATCACAGAAGATGGAATTATCATTGATCCTGACAGGGTGGAATCTATTATGAAGTTACAACTTCCAGGAAGCAAAAAGGAACTTAAATCTTATTTTGGTAAGATAAATTTTGTGAGGAAGTTCATCACAGGCTTTGCTGAAATTGTCAGACCACTAAATGCCATGTTGAAAAAAGATGCACAAATTGAGTGGACACCAGAAGCTAAGGCTGCCTTTGAAGATATAAAGAAGGCCATTTCAGATGCTCCTGTCCTCATTAGTCCAGATTATACAAGAGATTTCTACATCTACTCATTTGCCTCAGAACATACTTCTGCAGCAGTGTTAACTCAAAGAAATAAAGAGAAAGAAGAGAAACCAATTGCTTTCATGAGCTGTCCTTTCAGGGATGCTGAGTTGAGATATGTAGATGTTGAAAGACAGGCACTTGCATTAGTCAGAGCAGTAAAAAAGTTTAGACATTATATACTGAGAAGCAAAGTGATTGCTGTGGTACCAGATGCAGCAGTAAAGATGCTGCTGATGCAAAGTGAACCTGGTGAAAAAAGGGCCAAATGGATTACTGTATTACAAGAATATGACATGGAGATCACACCAATGAAGCTAGTAAGAGGACAAGCTCTTAGCCAGATGATATCTGAAACTGATCCAAACATCATCAGCCAGCAGTATGTGATCAATGAGAAAGACAATGGGGAGTGGTATTCAGACATCAGGCACATCCTGATCAGGGGAAGATGTCCTTCAAGAATGCAAGCCTCACAGAGAAGAGCCTTAAAGATAAGATCCCAGAAGTATATGATGAAGGGAGGAACCTTGTTCAAGAAGAATTATGAAGGAATATACCTGAGATGCTTAGAGAAACCAGAAGCAAATAAAGTTTTAACAGAGTTACATGACAAGTTTGGTACTGCACACGGATCAGCATTGGCCACAACACATGCAATCCTCAGAGCAGGATATTACTGGCCTACAATTTTTAAGGACACAGCTGATCATGTTAAATGTTGTCATGTTTGCCAGGTTGCTGCCAACAGAGAAAAATATGCTGCACAACCATTGCAGCCAGTGATGGAAGAGCGCCCATTTGCACAGTGGGGCATGGATTTCATAGGACCGATCAATCCTCTGTCTTCTTCAGGCCAGAGGTATGTCCTAACAATTACTGATTATTGTACTAGATGGACTGAGGCTATCAGCAGCAAAACTTGTACTGCTGATGATGTCATTAAATTTCTGGAAAGCAACATTGTCATAAGGTATGGAATTCCTTATGCATTGGTAAGTGATAATGGTTCTGCCTTCATTTCCACTAAATTGTCAAGTTGGGCTTTTGATCATGGGATCATACTTAAATTCTCATCCAATTACTATCCCCAGGGAAATGGATTAGCAGAATCCACCAATAAAAATTTACTGAGTATCATAAGAAAATTAATAGAGAAAAATCCCAGGGAATGGAACTCATTTCTGAAATATGCCTTATGGGTAGACAGAACTAGAATGAAAATTGCATTGGGAAACTCACCCTTCTAGCTAGTATATGGGGTAGATCCTATCCTCCCTGTAAACTTGAAAATTCCTACTCTGCAGTTTGCCCAAGACTATCTAGGCATAGATAATAAACAGGAAGTCAGGTTGCTTCAGTTGATGCATCTGGAAGAAAAACGAAGTCAAGCGATTGACCAATTTGCAAAACATCAGGCTGTTGTCAAACGCTGGTTTGACAAGAGAGCCAGAATTAAAGCTTTCAGGATATCAGATTTAGTCCTGATGTGGGATAAAGCCCATGAAAGGAAAGGTGATCATGGTAAGTTTGATAGACTATGGATAGGTCCCTTTCAGATTTCTGAAATTTTAGGAGACAACACTTATAGGCTTAAGAACCTGACATGTGAGGATGTCCTGTTGCCAGTCAATGGACAATTCCTCAAACATTATTTCCAGGCCTGAGTGACTTCATGACAGTCTCATGTATCATATTGTATATTTGTATAGTTGTTTGTACAGTTTGCTTGTTGTTGTTGTTGTTTTGTTGGTTGGGACCTTGTTCTGGTAAGTCAGGATGATGCACTTCATCACCCTAAGAAAATAACTAAATTGTTAGGATTCAAGTGATGAGATCACATTTAAATATAGGTTATGATTCATTCTAAGAAGTATTCATGATCAGGTTTATGATGTCTTTTCATCAGGGTGCTTTTTCTTGTCCAAAGTGAATCAAACACAATGAAACACCTAACAGCCTTGGGTTTGTTGAAGATATGAGTATAGGTGTTAAGTGAAAAATCTAAAGGGACTCCCTTGCTACCAATACAATCTCCAACCTAAAGCTGCAAGTGACTACACCTTGTACAAATGAGCTGACATGATGATATCAAATTTAAATTTTTTAAAGGAAAATCAGAAATGAAATAAAATTAGGCCATCTAAGTAACTCTACCGGGGCTATGGACGCCTGCTGGCAGTGGAGCCCTACTTAGGGAGATTGTATAGATAACCTTGCCGGGGCTATGGACGCCTGCTGGCAGCAAGGCTCTATCCAGGTTGGCTATGAGGGATGATCTCCAACTATGTAGTTTAACACCAGTTACTTATGTTTTCAACTTACTTTCAAGATGAGGATAATTAATCATATGCACACACCTGATCCTTTGTTAGCTTTATCACCATAATGAAATTTTATCATTCAAAGGATTATGATGCTGACACATAGACAGAATTAGAACACTATAGATAAATGTGATCACATCACTTGAATCATTGGAATTTGTTTATTTTCTTTGGTGGCAAGTTGTTGTGTGGTTACACAACACGCCCCATTTTGACTTGGCAAAACAGGGACCCAACTTTTCTTTTGGTTTGTGTTGTCTGCTTTCTGGCGGTTTGGTAAAAATAGGTCAGGTGCATCATCATCATGAAGGTCAGGATGAGGTTGGTCATCATCATGAGGTTAGTTTGTCAAAGTTCATATTTTGTTTCTATGACCTCATGGTTAGAAAGAGCTTGAAATTCCATGCAGGTTTGCCTTTTACATCACTTGAAAATTCGTCCATATGAGAGAGTTATGCACAGTCAAAGTTTTGGTCAAACCTGATAATTGCTGTATGAAGAACATCATCATCATATTTGAAAAGCCCCCCGATAATATCCTGAGGTTGAAACATCCGGACGTCAACTTTAAGTCATAGTAAGCTTTTCCCGTCAAGCGACCTTGGAAACATCGCGAGCATCATGATATTCTAACATCACCCGATATTATAATATCATGCTGATATTATAAAATCACCCTACTTAGAAAATTCACCATCTGCATAATTTGCATGCGCACTCAAAGTCCTGGTGATCATCATCATCATGATCTTTCAAGGCAGGATCACATTTCATAATATCCTCCTGATCTCCTTTTGCGTGATCATGATGATCACCTTATCTTTCAAAGGGAGGGTGATATTTCATTCCTAAGTCATGTTGTCAAGATCATCATGATCTTGTTTCTCTACCCGACATTTCGCAATATCCTCCTGCCGAGAAGTATAACCTTTTGCAAATATCCTGATGACGTCATCCCAACCTGATAAACGAAGAAGCAAATATCAGGATGACGTCACCATCACCTTTCTCCTTCGGCAGGATATTTTCCAAGGCATGATCCCGTTCGCCAATATGATGATGATGTCATGTTCTAAGTTTAACGAAGGCCCCGGATATCCTGATGACGTCATCTGGACATTCAACAGGATCATATTTTAAATCACCTAGTGCGGATATGATGATGATGATCATCATCATCCTGATCTTTCGAGAGGGTTACCTTGGCCGCAAAGGGGTCATAACACATGCACCACCCGATCATCTTCCTTGGGTGACCCGATATCACATTTATCCCCTGATCTTAACGAAACATGACGGTGACGTCATCTTTTGCATTTTAATGAAGCCCGAATATGATGATGACGTCACCATGATATTCCTTTCCTCAGCAGCAGGATCATATTCCAAATCCTCCTATTCTCCTTCGACATGATGATGATGATGATGTCTTTCTTTCCCCAATATGCAGAAGTGAAACATCCTGATGTGCTTTTCATCAGAGCATTCGGAAAGGAGGAGCATCATATTTCGTGATATCCTGTAGCTAGATAGAAGACATAGGGTTGGTCATCATCATGATTTTTGGCGTAGGTTTAACTGTTGCCATCGGCCGAGTCTAAATTTGTCACCCTGATCATATGTGGTCGCACCGACGCGAATATGATGATGACCCGAAACATTCAAACAGAGCGTGCAAAGCCAGATGTGAAGTAATTTGTTAAGAGCGGTTATTTCCTTGTATATTTTGAGATACCTGATCATATTTGAACCCGATACACATGGAAATGGGCGGGAAAACATGAAGCGATAGAAATTTAAAAGCCCGACTGCCTGATTTTGGTCAACAATGGTTGACCTGGTTGTTTTATGCTGTTTATGCATTTAGTGCATATTTTCCATAGGTAAAGCCTGATTGCCTGTAGCTGCACATTGGGAGGTATGTTTAATAAAGTGTTTACTTCCTGTTGTTTATCCACATGATGATGAACTTAATGTTTGTCTGTTTATTTGTAGGAAGTCATGATGCTGCTGCTGAAGCTGAGCATTGAAGTCATGATGCTGTTAGAGCTGCTGCTGAAGCTGATAATTACAAAGTTGCACATGGAGGCAACATGAGCCAGAAATGAGGAGGATGTTGTCAAATATGCTGTTCGCCAGCTGGAGACCGAATCAAGTTGAAGATGCTGGAATATTCTGTGCCAGCTGTACATTTGCTAACTGGTGAAGCATGTGCTTTTCATCTAGACCGTTGATTATTATGAGAAGATCCTGATCCTTGGATCATTGTAACCGTTTTTTGGCAGTTGTTCTATATAAGAGCCAGAGCTTGTCAAAAATAAAAAAGGAGATATACATTAGAATACACAGACGCATCTGGCGCATTAAGGCTAATTACTGTAGAATCAATTAAGAGATCGGATTACTGAGACTAATGAGGATAGAATTGTTGAAATGTCAAGGTTTTTTCTTTAGATCACTGTAAATGTACCTGTTCTTGAGCATACTGAATGGATATGAAGTTCCAGATTACATCCTGATTGTAAATTTTACGTAATCTTCTTGTTGATTTCTGGATATGTACTGGTGAATGCTGTGTTCAACTGGAAGCGCTTTCATTTCATTACATGTTGTTGTCAACTTTTCCTTTGAAGATTTGCACTAGATCATGCGGATTTGTGGAATGTCCTGGTGAAGTATGATTTCTAGTTTTCCTTCTTTTCATTGCATGTATGGGAGCTTGTATGTGAATCAGTGATCTAAGTCAGGTAGTTTTGGGAATCTCATTCTTTAACCCTTTTCCTTTTTTCAATTTCATAAATTCATCACCATAACTGTAAATCATGATAAATAACAAGCAGAAACAGAGAAATATGCTGAAATCCCGTAGGTAACTGAAAATCATTAGCATATTTGAGTTAAATGCATGTATTATTGAAAATATCATGCAAAGAATCATAAATAATGATAGAAATCATGCAAATATCAGCCTGTAGGCACATTATTTGACTAAATTCATAGTGCAGAGGTAGAATTGTTGGATATTTATGCAGAGCAAACATCCAGAGCAGGATATTTGAAGATAATGATGATGAACTTTGCAGAAACACGTAAGGCCCCTGAATGGAAAATAGCAACACACATCAACCACTGAGTAACGTCAGTAGATTAAGACCTAATCAACAGAGACTTGGGATCATGAATTCTTTGAATTCATCGTATCTTTCAAGATGAGTAAAGGTTGTTGTGTAACTTTTATTCTATGTTTGTGAGTGATCAACATCATGACCAACAAGTACCTTGACTAATAGATTCCAAGGATTTAGCCTCCGGGGATAAATGAAGGAAAGGATATGAATACTTGAGTGTCAGGTTCCTAATTGGCAAGGTGGACAGAGGAAGAACTGATTGACAGAACATCAGAGATTATTCTGGATGTGTTACTAATGATGGTAAAGGCTCTTAAGGCATAAGTTACGATTGGCTGACATGATTGATGACTTCTACAAGTATATCCTTGATCTGCATTACTTAGTATGCAAGGATTCAGCCGACAGATCAGAGATTGAGAAAAATATTGACTATTTTGGATGTCGACTAGAAAGGTGATGAAATCACTTGTGTGGATATATATACAAGATGGATTTAGATGTGAAAGTGTGTGGTGTGTATAATAATGTGCAAAGAAAAATAGATAAGTAGAGTGAAGACAGGAAGATAGGTTCGGAATGTAAAAGTACAACAACATTAAAAGAGAGTAAGAATGAAGTGTAGTAGATCAGTTTATTGAGCCTAACCAAAATTGAACCTCAGCATGAGTAGATGCTTCTCATCAATTCAAACATTGAGTTACCTTCCCTTCTTGTAGATAGTGAGTCTCTTGTAGGCAGTGAGCCTCTTGTGAGCAGTGTGCTCAGGCAGTAAGCCCTAATTGGCAAGTGTCATTTTGTTCTATCTATTCTTCTAACAGAGAATAATATCTTGGGTTAATCACCCTGTGGTTTTTCCCTTAACAGGGTTTCCACATCAAAATCTTTGTGTCATGTGTATTGGTATCATTTCCATTTCATGATTATGCTTGCTTATTTGATTTGATGTTGCACTAACTGTTAAGAAAGTTTAGAAAGTCGAGATATTAGGATAACTGATTCTCCCACCTCTTAGTTATTAACAAAATCTATTTACCCTAACATATAGCATATCTCTCCTTCACAATATCTCTACTCAACTAGAAGTTCTTCTTGAAAGCCAAAAGAGGGTAGATGACAAGTGTGGTTTAGGATATGAGAAAGGTGAAAGCTCTGGATCTGGTTAGAAGAATTTTGGGTCAGGAAATCCAAGGGACAAGCCTAGAAGACCTCCAGTAAGGCAACCCAATGCTCAAAGATATTCATCCTTCAATGGATACTGCCACAACTGCAATAACTTTGGTCACAAAGCTAATCAATGTAGAAAGAGAATGAATCAAACCAATTCATCCTTCTCTGGACAGTTCTTCAACTGCAAAAGGTATGGTCACAAATCTCATGAATGTAGAAACATGCAAATGAATAATTTATTCAATGGTAGATGCTTTGCATGCAATAGAGTGGGTCATATGGCCAATCAGTGTAGATCAAGAGTATATCAGTCAAATATGCAAAGAAATGTTGTCTGCTACAATTACAATAGATCCGGTCATACTGCCAAGTTCTGCAGAAGCAAGAATCAAGACAAAAAGGGTCCGGTACACCATAATCAAAATCAAGACAAAGGAAAAGGAAAAGTGAATGTGGATGAAGTTAAAGGTGAGATGAACAAGATTTGGGTAAAGAAAAGTACAGAGAATGTAGGGGATGGATCCGCACCAGAATCTGGTGCTGATATTCCTTCCAGAAATTAAAAAGTGAGCTCTGGCTCAGGGGGAGACACAAGGAAAAACATTTTCCCCCAGCTAGTCAATTGGTGCTTGTAATCAGCACATGAAATGCTATGGATCAAAGGAGTTTTTAGAGAAATGCCTAGATAAGACATAGTAAAGATTTGAAAGATCCACATGAAGATTTAAAGAGTCTAATCCCTTCAGATAGATCCAGTTTAACAGTCTTCTGGTAAAAGCAGGTTTCTTACAAGTTTGATCTAGTATGATTCTAAAATTGAGACATCTTGATCTGCGGATAAATCAAATGGTTGAGGAAAGTAAGAAAGCTTGTTGTTAATCCCCAAGGATAACTCTAAGCATATTACAGTGATCTGGGAAGAGATCTATTTTAGAGTAAGGAACACAGAGCAACTAGAATAACTTAAGTTGGGCATTTATTGTAGTATGGATTTAGGGTTTTTCTTGCAAATAAAAGGGTTCATGTGCTCGTCATTTGCACATTCGCATTTGAAAAGAAACAAAGAAGAGCTCTACAACAAATCAATTCAAACTTCTCAAAGGGCAACCATTGGAGTTGATTCGATCAGCAAATTACTCAAGTTCACTCTGCGAACCCTACAGGTGCAAAAGGTATTTTCTATTATCAAATATCTCTCTGTAAATCCTTGAATGATGGCTACTCCAAATATTGTGAAGATCTTTGATAGGCCTCACCCCATATTCAAGAAACATCCATACAAATCCTTGGAAGTAGATCCCCTAGGAGCATTCTCTAGTGTTCCGCATGGTGTGTTGCATACAAAAGATATTAGGGTTTACATACATGTGAATATTGAAGAGTTTGTGGAATTCAAACTAAGAGACATCTATCACAAACAATTGATAGATGATGCTTTTGAACTTAAACCACAATATAAGGGCATCCAAGAGAAACATTTTGATTAGTACATTCATTTCCCCTACTTTGAAGAAGATGAATGGGTCCGGTATGTATTGAGTAGGGTGCATGATAACTTCTTATGGCTGAACAAACCTTGCAAGATCACTAATGAAGCACTTAGGGCAGTAACTGGTTTACACTCCTCCGGAGGGATACCTGTCCTCAAATCTGTCAAAAACCAAATTGTAACTAAGGCCACCGGATCAAAATTTGATAAGAGAGCAATGACCATTGAAGATATCACTGATTGGATATCAAGTTTGCATCTATGATAATCGGTTATAAGACATATCACTCCAGCAGGGAGAACTCAGTATCTGGAACTGCAGTATATACTGCTTATGAGATGCTAAGAAAGAATGCAGAGTATGATCTCTGTGAACTCCTTCTAAGCCAATTGATGGAAAACATATAGAAGATCAAAAAGGACAAGAATAATTCCTTTAAATATGGAGGACTGATATTGTGTCTATTTTTCTACTTCATGAATGAGATGCCCAGATCCAATGTATGGGTATGACAAAGTAACAGACCTATAGCAATTCAAATCAGGGATTACTTGCATGAACTTGGGGATGTTAAGGCAAGGGATATAGCTATGTGGGGTTACTTTAAGAACTTTCAAAATATAATGCAAACCAGAGAAAGAATCCCTAAATCATTAGTTGAGAAATACAAAGACACAGTGTGCTTCATGGTAGACACTGATCAATGCCTAATGGAGGCAGTGGAGCCAAGGACACTCTGGGTCATGCCAATGGGGTATGAGGTGGATGAGAAAATTATAGAACTGCATGTTCAGCACATGCTTAGTCAACCAAGGGATCCCAAGGCAGAAAGGTATGGAACCTTTGAAGAACTGAGTGTGAATATCCATGTTGAGTTAAGGCAACCGGAGATGAAGAGTAAGGTAAGAAAAGAAGTAGAGAATATTGCCAAAGACTTTGGCATCTCAAAAGAGGCACTTGCTGCCAATAGAGAAAAGATGGAAAGAGCAAAGAAAGAAAAGGAAAGTGGTCTAGTAGAATCTTCCACCCAGACCAGATCATCAAAGAAATCTACACTTGCCACTGCTAAAAGCTCAAAGGCATCAAAACTAGAAGCAAGATCATCCAGAAAAGGAGAAAAGAGAACTAAGACAAAAGCCACAAGATCTTATGTTAGTCAAGAAGATGAAGAGGAGACTGAATCTGATGAAGAAGTCAAGAAAATGAAGAAACAGAAGAAAACATCTGGTGAACCCTCTGCTGGTCAAGACAAGGAAGAAATGGCAAAGGAATTTGTTGAAAAGCCCACACTGTCTTTAGATGATGTCATCAAATCAGTTACTATGGATGGAAACCTTCAACCAATGGCTGAATTCTATGATGACTATAATGAAGCTAACCAAAAGATCTTGTAGGAAGCAGCAGTTAAGTATCTGAATATTTATAATAAGGCTTTTATTGAAATTATATCTCTTATTCCCAAAAGCCTCAAAAAAGAGTTAGAAGTAAGAAAGAATAAAGCCATGGCAATAGATCTTGAGATCCGAAAGCAAATAGCTATTCAACTCTATCCTTCAATCACTCAGAAACAAATGAATATGATCTTCAAAGATTGCAAGGATGAGTTCCAGAGCAAAGCTAGAATGAATCAGCTTATGCTTGGAAAAAATGATAAAGTGGCAAACGAAACAAAAGAGATCCTCCAGAATGCCTTCAAACGATTTAATCTTCCTATTATAGAGGACTTAGGTGTCGATCCCTTGGCCACATGTGTTGAGGAAGAGTCTACTAAGAAAATGACAGAAGAAGTAATGAACACTGGTGTAGAAATAGATAAGGATTTGGAATCCTCTGCTCCGGAAGAGGAGATCCTTGAACAAGCAAACATCTCTCCTCTAGTTTCCCTTGCAGTAAAGGAGAAGAAAGAATAGAGGAGAAAGAAGAAGAAGCGAAAGGAAGAGAAGAAAGTCAAGCTGAGAAGAACATAAGTGACAGTGCAGAAGGGAAGAAATCTCTGTCTCCGACAAGAGACACTGCAAAAACTGTTAAGGACTTCTTGACAAAAGAAATGATGGAGATTGATGAACTAGAGTTACTTCAAGGTCCATTTAACTTTGATTCTCTCTCTTCGGTTCAAACAATGAAGATAGCTTCATTTGCCAATGCAAAAGAAAAAGAAAAACTCCTGAAGTCTCACATGGAAGACTGTGAGCTAATAGAAGCTGCTTCCAGAGTCTTAGAAAAGATCATGACATCTTTTTAGAAGGATCCCTCAGCCTCCTCATCTGGTAATCTCAAATCTCTAGTCAATAGTGTTAGCACACATTTTGATTCCCTAGAGAAGTCAGCAGAAGATAAGGTTCGAAAGGAATTTTTGACAAAAAGATTAGCAGAGGTACAAGGGTTAATAACTAATGATAGGAGGAATATGAATATAGGGATAAAGAGATTAGAAAATGCTCTTAAAGATGGTGGAGAAATGTACAAATTTTGTTTATCATGGTCCAAAGTAACATTGGACATTAAGAAGAAAGTAAAAGAACAAGAGGACAAACTGACAAATCTATCAAAGAATTTTGATCCTCTCTCATCTTCCATAGTAAATCAAGAATGCCAAACTATTGCAGTCTTGAATGAAATCAAGAAGCTGGAGAAGGAAAAGAAAAATAGAATAAGCAGGTTGGGTGAACTTAGAGGGATAATTATCCCTAAGTTAGAGGCCATGCATGAGGCCATAAAAAAGCTCAGATCACAGCCCAGACCAGTGATCCAACAGATCTAAAAAGGGCAGATGCATTTGCATTCTTGTTAAGTGGTCATATATCAATTTTGGATAGAATGAAGCAAAGTTGGGCAATAGAATTTGTCCAATTGAAGACAACTTTTGCAGACATTCTTCAGTATATGTAAGTATGCCATATGTATATACTTATGTAGCTAAGTATAGTTGAATTTTTGAAAATTTTGGTATACGAATCCTACCCTTTGCCATTCATGTCAAAGGGGGAGTGAAGAATAGTGAAAAATGAGGAATTCAGCTAAGGGGGAGCTTCAGAAAATGTACATAAAGATAGAGAATCAACCAAGGGGGAGTATAGTGTGACACTTAGTCATTTTTTACTAAGTGTTGCCATCAATGCCAAAGGGGGAGATTGTTGGCAAGAGACACTATAAGGATTCATGAATGTTGTCATTGATGGCAATAAAGGTTATTCCACACATCTGCAGGACATGATGAGTCTTTACCGGAAGTCAGATTGAAAAAGTATTGAGGTCTGGTAAGCAAGGACAGAGCAGTCAGTAAGGTCCGACAGATAGGTCTGGATCTCTCAGAAGAAGTATCTCAGTGAAGTGCAGATTTGGGGAAGTCAAGAGGAGTACCTTGACTAACAGATTCCAAGGATTTAGCCTCCAGTGATAGATGAAGGAAAAGATATGAATACTTGAGTGTCAGGTTCCTGATTGGTAAGGTGGATAAAGGAAGAATTGACTGACATAACATCAGACATTATTCTAGATGTGTTACTAATGATGGTAAAGGCTCTTAAGGCATAAGTTATGATTGGCTAACATGATTGATGACTTCTACAAGTATATCCTTGATCTGCATTACTTAGTATGCAAGGATTTAGCCGACATATCAGAGATTGAGAAAAATATTGACTATTCCGAATGCCGACTAGAAAGGTGATGAAATCACTTGTACAGATATATATACAAGATGGATTTAGATGTGAAAGTGTGTGGTGTGTATAATAATGTGCAAAGAAAAATAGATAAGTAGAGTGAAGATAGGAAGACAGGTTCGGAATGTGAAAGTACAACAGCATTAAAAGAGAGTAAGAATGAAGTGCAACAGATCAGTTTATTGAGCCTAACTAGAACTAAACCTCAGCATGAGTAGATGCTTCTCGTCAATTCAAACATTGAGTTACCTTCCCTTATTGTAGATAGTGAGTCTCTTGTAGGTAGTGAGCCTCTTGTGAGTAGTGTGCTCGGGCAGTGAGCCCTAATTGGAAAGTGCCATTTTGTTCTATCTATTCTTCTAACAGAGAATAATATCTTGGGTTAATCACCCTGTGGTTTTTCCCTTAATAGGGTTTCCACGTCAAAATCTTTGTGTCATGTGTATTAGTATCATTTCCATTTCATGATTATGCTTGCTTGTTTGATTTGATGTTGCACTAACTGTTAAAAAAGTTCAGAAAGTTGAGATATTAGGATAACTGATTCTCCCCCCTCTCAGTTATCAACAAAATCTATTTACCCTAACATATAGCATATCTCTCCTTCACAATATTATGAGATTTTCTTTTTGGGGTGATTGATTTATCTAGGTCCCATATCAAATCTTATTAATTCCCTCATAAATATCATTTATTACTGGCAGCGTATCATACTTTAAAATTTGTAAATATCATTCCTTTATTTCCCTATGAAAAGTTGTTAGAAATGAAGGTGCAAACCAGACAATAAAAATTTGATTCAATCCTTATTATCCTCTAAACAATGTATAATCAATGGATATTGCAACAGAAATTAAAACCCACCACACAAAAATAACAAGCATTAAGTACAAAACACATAACACAGTATGTAACATGGAGAAAACCCTTTCGTGTAAAAAACTCCACCAAGAAAAGAGGCTCCAAATTGTATTATCTTCAAATATATGAGATTACAGTACATGCATTTCCTCTCTCCTTCAATCTTCAATCCAACGGTGCCTGTTACTCTAAATTCTAATAAAAATGTAGTACAAATATCCTTATAAAAGGGGGTTGCCTTCTAGGGCAAGATAATTGACAAAATATCAACCGTCAGATTTGTGACCTAATGACGAATGGTACAAATTCACAATAACATGCCCTTGGACCCCTTGCAAGGGGGAAACCCCCCAGCAACCCCTAGATTTGTGGTCCCCATATCCGTCGTAGGGGGGAAACTCCCTGTGACCTCCCGCCATGGACAAATGAGCATCAAGGACTAGATATTAACATGTAGCTAAAACAAGACCGTTGCTAGTGAAACCTTTCATCCCTTATGGGTGATTTACAAACAATATTAGGAGTAATTAATTACATAGCATTTACAACGTTGATGGCACCTTAATCCTAAAAAATGTTTGCCCACACCTTTTCACACATTAAAATTTATTATGTGATGATAGGTGTCACCTCTCTATACTTATCGATGCCAACTCGGAAGGAAGTGTCACAAGAGTGATGTGCATGTTCAGTCGCGAAGTAAAAAATTTTGTGAACTTTTGAACTCAAGAACTAAAGGTTTAGAATTTCAAAGAATCTTTGACCATCTGATGACAAAGACTCTTCTTTCATTGATGACACAATACTGATGGGGTAAACTTTATGACGTAAGTTTTGTGACTAGTCGGGGTGTCGAGAGGTTCATGAACTTTTGAACTTGTCGACCAAGGTTCAAAAAGACAAGGAATTTTTGACCAGGTGTAAAAATGAATAAGTAAAAGGTGTGACTTTAAAATGAAGTATTTATGATGATGAATAAAGAATGGGAATGAATTAACATATAAATGCTTTAGCAAAGTTTTGAAAATGAGGTAACAAGATAAAACATTTGAAAGGCAACTTACCACTATACTTACCAGTACCCAATTTTGTTCTTCTAGAAAATTAGCTTCCAAATCGTCTGGATCCTCCTGATCTAATTCCATAGTCTTCTTAGATTTGTGAGCCCTAAAGGCAGTCTCAGTATTTGCACTACTTGTATCAAATTCTCTTATTTCAAAAGCCATTAGGGTGCCAAGCAACTGATCTTTGGTAAATTGATTCAGATTTTGTAACTCTTCAATAGCAAAAACCTTATGACTTTAAGCTTTAGGAAGAGTTCTGAGTACCTTCAATACCACCTATTTTTCATCCATATTTCCACCAAGCCCTTTGATGCCATTGAAAACTTGATCCACCCAGTGTAACTAGCTTGTAATGTTTTCATCTTGAGACATTCACATGGTCTCAAACATGAGCTTCAAATTCTACATTTTAGCTTGCTTGACCTTATAATCTTCTTCATAAATACTTTGTAACTTTCTCCAAATTTCATTATCAATTTTTAAATTCATAACTTTGACCAACTCAGAATTAGTAAGACCACTTAAAAGAGCATACCTCACTTTACCATTAGTTTCATAGGCCTTGATATCATTTGCAGTACTTGGACCATTTTTTGGTATAGTGTATTCAGTCTCAATAGCCTTCAAGATTTCATATCTAAGAGAAATCAGATAACCTTCCATTCTTATTTTCCATAAAGCATAATCTGTTCCATCAGACAAAGAAACATCCTTCTTGTGCGCCATCTAAGATCTACCTCAAGCAGTTAAGCTCTTTTCCAAGGAACCTTACTCTGATACCAATTGTTCAATGCATAAGACAACTAAGAGGGGGGTGAATTAGTTGTAGCTTTAAATTTCAAAACCCTCACACTTTTAGATCTGCAAAGATTCAATTAACCCTTAGACTATTATGATGATTAAGAATGAAAGCTGTAATGTTGAAAAATGTCCCCTTGGGGGCTTTTCCCTCATAAGGTTTAGCTCCTGAGTCTTTTGCATGCATTTAGGACATCTTAGTTCATATTTTGGCATCCCGATGGAATGAGCCCTAGGTAACATGACAAATGGGACCTAGGAGGACCCCTTGAGCTATACCCTACCAAAAATAGGGGGAGGACTGGGGTACCCGTGCCTTAGTCTTGCCCTATTTTGGGGTAGCCCTAATTTCTAGGTGTCAGTTTATGATCGTTATTTGGGTCCTTTGTCGACACAGTAAGTTTGAATTACAAAAATCTTGGTGGGAGTGTTTGTAGTTGCATATAAAAGCATGTTTAGGCATTCATTTGTAAACTAGAGAGATTTTTGATTAGATGATTACTAGCAAGCTATTGTGTTCACAAGGTGATTCAAGGCTTTCATAGTGTTGCAAGATCAAACTTGTTTTGTTTATGTGTTTGTATTTGCAAATTTGATCATTCATTTCCTTATGGAATGTAGAGCATCTTACTCCCATGAGATCTTCACTACAAGGTGATATCATTGTACTTTTTATCATTGTTTCATTTAGATTTGGCATCAGCCGCACAAGGGCACACTCTCTCTATCTAACAAAGGTGTTTGGAAGACTTAAGTGTCCTTCTGGGGCTTGACTGAGGCAAGCTCCTAAACACCACAACCCCCAAACCAAGTTTTCCTGATTACAGGTTATAGGTTGAGGAGCTAGACTGAGTGGAGTTGCAGAGGAGCATATTGGAGTGTTTGAAGTGTAGGAAAGGAAGAAAATCTACCCCCTAGACTAGGGTGCCTACTCCCTAGTCCCCAAAGTTCAGTTTTAGGAAAATCTATGATACAAAAGATTCAGGTTGCAGATCTTGTTGCTAGATTCGAACAAAAAATAAAACCTTGGACTTGGGCACCCACTCCTGTGTCCTTGACTTTTCTGCCTTGGATCCCCAAAAATAGGTAATCTGTAATTTGGTATTTTGCTTCTGTTTGTAGTAGCATTTTCTATTATTCATCAGTTTATTGCTGTATTTGCATAATTATGGTTTTAATAGTCAATTGAGTATAAGAGAAGGAAAACTAATAATTAAATTCCCTAATACAAGTTTTTCTACATCTCACAGTGATCTAGGTTATGATAGTGAATTGCCACTCAACCCTAGATCCTTGAATGTAAAGTGGAAAGAAGGATTTAAACATCCAAACACTAAAACATTAATAAATCCAATTTTCCACTAAACATTTTGGTGAACCCGTGTTTTTAGAATTAAATTTCAACTCACTAAGTGTGTGTCTTCATATTTGGATTGATTTCATTCATTCATATAGTCATTCATTTTATTGCATTGAGAAAAAGTCAAAAAAATTGAAAATTTTGAAAAATTCAAAAAAATTACATTGTTTGGCTTACTAAATTGCATCAGTTCTTTCTAAATTTTCCTAATTCATGATTTTTACATTAGATCTGATATAAATTATAGAAAAATACAAAAATTCAAAAATTTGCATTGCATTTTCATCATTAATTTGGTAGGCTTTTGTAGAGATTTTGACAATTTTCATATAACCTAGTAATTCCAAAATCTAGGGTTAGTAGGCAAAATTTTCTTTCAAATTTTTCTACTGATTTAAATGGCTCATTAAAATTTACATTTGGCTGTAGTCTTGTATTTTAGTGTAAATTTTCATTTAGATTTAAAATATTTGCATTTTTGCATAGAAAATTTCAACAAAAACTAGCAATTTTGATGCATTTTCATTAAATTTGCATTGGTATTTTGCATATTAAAGCTTGAAAATTATTTTCAGATCTGAGATTATTTAATTTTCATCATAAATCATATCTAAAAACATTCACATAGCATTTTGTGTCAACATCTCAAACCTAGGGCTTCAAAAACAATGATTTTCGCTAAATTTGGCCTTATAGACTCTCTAAACTTACACGATAGGCATGTTGTGAAGAGTCTTTTTGAATTAATTTGTTGTTATCAGGGTAAACATTTGCTTCACCTCCTAAAAATCTTCACAACACCCTTTTATCAAGCTCTTGTAGTGAAAATTTGGTGAAAAACTACACATTTTAGCTATTTGCCCTAGGGTTTGACCTAGTTTGCACTCCAAGCATGTTGTGATCAATTTTATAGATTGAGGTGACTGATATTATTGATATTATTTTTTTTACCTCCTAAAATTCCTTACAACACCCCTTTTTCTAGGTCTTGGAGTTGAAAAACCGTGAAAATTAGCTTATTTTTGCTATATTTTCACTAAGGTTTGACCTTAAGTGGCACTAAAAGCATGTTGTGTTGGATATTTTGGCACCAAGTGGCTTTTATTACTAATGTTATTTTCTTTCCATCATCATTTTCCTCACAACACCCTTTGTTATGCCCTTTTGCATTGAATTTTGGTGAAAAAAGTGCCTATTTTGATATATTTTGACTTGGCATTAATTTGAAATCGCATCATGAGTGTATTGAGAAGGATACTTTTACTATTTTAGACTTATATCAGACATAATTTTATTCCTTTGATCAAAATCCTTACAACATTCTTTGTTTCATTCATTGGCATTGAAAAGAGTGCAAAAATCAAAGCTTTTTAGGCTATTTTTGCTCTTGTCTTTTGCACCAATCTTGAAAAGCCTTCAAAAATATGATTTTGCATTGGTGAGAGCATATAAACATGGCATTTAATCACAACAACAACAATAGGTTCCCTCTGAGACCTTACATGAAAAGAAAAGTCCCTGAACTTGAAATAGTATTTACACCTCATGATAGAACAATTGGTGATTCTCATGGACCTTTTTACATCACTGTGAAAATAATGGGAAACCCTATGGATGGAACTCTCATTGATCCTAATTGCATGACTAATGTTGCCACTAAGGAGTTCCTCTTTCCACATCAACTAATGCAAGGTTCTTATGACCTCTTGAGCATGATGATTAAGATACATAAGTGAATGTATATCAAGCCTTTGGGTAAGATATCATTGTTAGTAACACTATCTGAAAAACATGTTGAAAAATAGTTTGATGTTGTCCCTATTTCTGACCTCTTTTACATTAAATTGGGACATCCTTGGCTAAAAAAAAATGAAAGATATCCCTTCAACAATACATCATTGTTTGAAATTCCCTCTAGATGGCCATATAATCACCATCCCTCACAACAAGTATAAACCTTTGGTTCATAAAACACATTACAAGTTGAATTACTTTTGGGATAAAATTGAAATACCTAGTCCTCCTATACAAGAAATGACAAAATACAAACAACCCGCATGTGAAGAGAACTTTAGACCAAAAGGACAAGGTCCATATGCTGAGGTTCCTCCCTCGAAATCCTTACAAGGATCGGGAGGTCATTGTCAACAACAAAATATTCCACTGCATCAAATAAGGTTTGATCTCAGTGCTCCATCTTCTAATTTGCAAAAAATCTATTAAAGAGCAAGGCCCTATCTTACAAGAGATAATTGGTTGAAGAAAGAGAAATAGAAAAGCAAGAGAAAGAAGAAGAAGAAGACAAGAATGTGACATAAACCTTGCCTCTCAACAAGAAAACATTGATCCCAATATTCAACCAAACAATAATGATCCTAATGATGAACAACATGATGAGCAAGACATAAATTTGGCTATGATACCTTATGTCCCACTTTCCTCCAACATTAGGGAATGGAAAGATGATGACAATGATTTGCTTATAGACAACCTCTAGCCCGGCAGGGGCCCTACAGGTAAGTATCTCTAACCCTTTGTCTCTCTCATAATGTGCTTCCCTCGTGATGCGTTATGTGTTGTTCAGGCTTCTTGGGATGACCTCAAATTCTCCCGTAAGGTTTGGGATACCAAGAGACCACCTCTGTTGTGACCTTCTATTTGTATCATCATTCTTCTATATTGCCTTTCCTTGATTTCATTGTTGTGTGTTGTGTTTTACGGACATAGCATTACGGTTGGTGACTTGGGGGCACCCTCCTACGTGACTATCCCTAAGAGACTTGTTTATCCTCTCTTATTTATTGTTTCCCTTCCTCTAGTGTTTCTATCTAGCGGGCAGATGATGACAAACATTTATACTGATGCGGACCTAGGGTCCCTTTCAAGAGCAATCAAAAAATAGACTTAGTTCCTAATATGATGATGGGATTGTATATCTTATTCGATGCTTGGCTAGTGGAAGCACTTGTCCTTTCCATGTAGTGAATTTGATAATGTTTTTGTCGCATTTACAAACCTTAACAATACTATTGCTCTATGCACCTTTATTTGTCTTTGAATCTAGCCTTGGCGGTACTCGATTCAGAGAGCTTCGTGATATAGCCCCACGGTTATCGTCAAACTCTAAATTTGTTGTATAACCTTGGCTCTTTGTGTGGTTAATCATATGCATTGATGTTGTTGTTTATCATGATGTTGTAGAAACTCACATGTTTCTTGCAGGGATGTGTTTGTGGGAACATTTGGTGATTGTAAAGTACATGTCACCTCTGGGGGGCATGGGCTTTGTGAAAGTCGGTGTTCCCTTATGTGTTTTATTCCTACCTTAATGTGCTTGATATCGATAATTGATAACAACCACCTTAAGGTGGGGGCATATATAAGGTAAGCTATCTATTATAGATGTAAGCAATGTGTTTGACCTCAGATGCAAAGACCTCACCTTAGGGTAGTGCATTGTGCATCCTGAGTTTGTTTGCAATCAACCAATCAATCATGTAAGCCCTTTGCCGAGGTAGGGATGGTGTACTTCTTGGAACAAATTGCATCATCCTGTCATTTTCAAAAGTCCTCTATGGGGGCGGGGAATGGTTCTGTGACTAACTCAACCCTTAAGTGTGTTTTTGGTGATTGTTGTGGCAAAGCCCAATCGTTGGTGTGTGCCTATAATGTGCCTATAATGGTGTTGGATCTAGAAATAGTGATGAAGGGGGTAAATCACAAAACACACAAAAATAGAAATTGTACACAAGAAATAGAACCTTCTTTTATTGATTTGGGAAACTCATCACATTATAGAAGCTCAATTACAATCAAAGGAATCAATCCTCCACAGGCTGCAACACATTACAACTTCCTCTCACAAGACTCTGGAATCATCTGCCATCTATAACCCCAAATCTACTAGGGTTTCTATTTTCCCACCTATTATTGACTCTACACTTTCCCCCTTAACTCTACTACTGTCCAGGGTTCCCAAAAATAGTTATTAATAGCCTTTTTGGCAGCCAACAACCTAATTTCAAAATTTGCATCTCCCTCCAAAAATAGGTCAACTTCTGGGAGCCATAACTTTTGATCCGAGTGTCCGATTGACGAACTGTTTTATGCGTCAGAAAGCTCATGGAGTGCTCTATGCGTTAATATCTAGCTTTGTTAATTTTGGCCATTTTTGGGCCCGTACAGGGCCATTTAGTTTCTCAAACATGAGTTGGAATAATTTTTAGGTATTTTTCAGGAAACAAAAACTTTAATATCTTTCAGTTCATAAATGATCTTTCATGATTCCTTTGCCAAAGGTCTTATTTTTTAGTTATGTAGCTTCCTGTAAATTTTCACTTCATTCTGTGCCTAAATACAAACATTCTAAAAATAGCAGTTTGCTATTTTTAGCAGTTTGGAAAAATTGAAAGTTCTACATCATTATTTAAGTGATTATGGAACTAGAACCACAAATTTTGAAAAGAAATGAAAAGAACATCAACAATTTTAAAACACATCTTTTTTTTTTGGGTGATCCAAGATTGCCCTTACACCACTGGATGCTCCTGTATTAGACACCCAAGGTAATTTGAGAAGTGACCCTATCACGTCTCAGGGGTTTGTGTGAGGAAAACCTAAATGGTCAACCTCTGCCTTAGACAACCAAGAAGAATCTTCAACAAGCCTTCCTTTCCATTTCACTAGGTATTCTTCATATTGCCTGTTCTGAGTACTTCTTCCCACATGGTTATCCAAGATCTCTTCTATCTCCTCTATTGAAGTAGATGCCAGAATACTCCAGTCTTCTTCTGTTGATCCATCCTCTATTCCACCTTCATGATATTCTGATAAATTAGCAATGTTAAAAATAGGGAAAATGTTGATCTCACTCGGTAGCTCTAGCTCATATGCATTTCCTGAATCATGTTTCTTCAAAATTCTGCATGGTCCAAATTTCTTCATTTTCAGTTTATTATATGTTCCAATTGGGAACCTTTCTTTTCTCAAGTGAACCATGACTTCATCTCGTACCTGGAATTCCTTATATCTCCTCTTCTAATCTGCCTTAGCCTTGTACTAAATATTCATCTTATTAATGTGCTTTTTCACCTCTTCATGCAAATTCTTCATGTGTTTTGCAAAGTCTTCAGCCTTGACACTTGTCTTTTCTCCTTTGTCTAGATTCCTTAACTCTAAAGCATTTCTTGGACTATTCTGATATATAATTTGGAATGGTGATTTACCAATACTCCTGTTAAAAAAATTGTTGTAAGCAAATTATGCTTGTGGTAAAATCAAATCCCATCCCTTGGGCTTATCTCCTACTAAGCATCGTAGCAGGTTATCCAAACTCCTATTCACCACTTCGGTCTGTCCATCAGTCTGTGGATGGTGTGTAGAACTAAACTTCAAATCTATCTTCAACTTCTTCTATAATGTCCTCCAGAAATAACTAATAAACTTGGTATCTTGATCTAAAACTATGCTCTTTGGTAGACCATGGAATCTCACCACCTCCCTGAAAAATAATTCAGCAATATGAACAGCATCATTAGTCTTCTTGCAAGGAATAAAATGTGCCATCTTTGAGAATCTGTCCACCACCACAAAAATGAAATCATGTCCTCTCTGTGTCCTTGGTAAACCAAGAACAAAATTGATACTAATATCATCCCATGGCTTCTCTGGTACATGTAGTGGCTGATATAGACTCGTATTCTGACTTGCTTCTTTTGCCATCTAACATACTCTACAATTCTGCACAAATTTTCTCACATTCTATTGCAATTATGGCCAATAATAATTTTCACCAACAATAGCAATGGTCTTATCTCGACCAAAGTATCCATCCAGTCCTCCACTATGCTTCTCCTTAATTAGGTTCTCTCTCATGGAACTCCTTGGAATGCACAACTCGCTTCCTCTAAACAACATGCCATCTTGGATTATGAAATCCAACCATTTTGTCCTGTCCAAAGTAACAGGTTCCAAACAGGCTTTCCAAGCCTCTGCAAAATTTGAATCTTTAGGATACAAACTTTTGAGCTCATCAAACCCAACAACCTCTATCTTCATTTCTATCAAAAAATTCTTCCTTCTGCTCAAGGCATCTGTAACTCTATTGGACTTCCCACTTCTGTGCTTCAAAACAAAAGTATAAATCTACAAAAACTCAACCCATTTTAAGTGCCTTTGATTTAACTTTCCTTGACTGTTAAGATACTGCAAAGTTTGATGATCAATATATAAAACAAACTCCTTTGGAAACAAATAATGTCTTCATTTCTTCAAAGCCTAAACTATTGCATTAAACTCTTGATCATAAACATAATACTTTTTCTTGGCGTCATTAAGCTTCTCACTAAAACAAGAAATGGGCTTACCTTCTTGGCTCAAAACAGCTCCTATAGCACTGTCACTAGCATCACAATCAACCTAAAATACCTTATTAAAATCTGGAAGTGCCAAAACAGGTTGCTCTTTGACTATCTGCTTCAATGTATCAAAACTTTTATTTGCTCCTTTAGTCCATCTAAACTCTTTTCTATCCCCTCTCATTGTCTTAGTTAGGGGTACACAAATGCTACTAAAATTCCTAATAAACTTTGTATAAAAACTTACGAAACCATGAAAAGATCTTACCTTCGTGGCACTCCTTGGTGTAGGCCATTCAATGATAGCCCTTACTTTTTATGGGTCCATCTTAAGACCTTCCTCTGAGACAACAAGTCCTAGGTATACCAACTCCTTCTCTACAAAACTACATTTCTTTAGATTAATTAACAACTTCTCCTCCTTCAGCTTCTCTAAAACTCTTCTGATATGCATCAGATGCTCATCCCAAGTTTTACTAAAAATCAAAATATCATCTAAATAGACAATAACAAAACTTTAAAAAAATTCTTTCAATACCTCATTCATGAGCTGCATGAATGTGCTTGGTGCATTGGTTAACCCAAATGGCATGACTAACCACTCATACAAACCTTCCTTGGTCTTGAAGGCCATCTTGCATTTGTCTCCTTCTCTAATCCAGATCTGGTGATACCCACTCTTTAGATCAATCTTCGTGAAGTACTTGGCTCCACTCAAATAGTCCATTATGTCATCCATTCTAGGCAATAGAAATCTTTACTTGATCGTGATCTTATTGATGGATTGAGAGTCTGTACACATTCTCCACTCTCCATCTTTCTTTGGTGCTAGTACTGTAGGTACCACACATGGATTTAGGCTCTCTCTTATCAATCCCTTCCTCAACAACTCTTGAACTTGTCTATTTATCTCTTCACTATCTACAGGGGTCATTCTGTGGGCTTCCTTATTTAGAAAACTAGCTCCTAGTATCAAGTCCATCTAATGACTTATCTTCCTCACCAGTGGTAAACCTTCTGGTACATTATCAGAGACAATGTCTCAAAATTCTTCCAACATATCTAAAACTTCTGCTAGTACATCTTCACATTTCTCTTGATTAATCTTAGGAATCAATGCAAAGCAATGATGCTCATGCTTCATACCCTCCAAAAATTTCCTACCATCTACCAAGCAAATTCTGGCAGTACTACATACCTTTTCTTCCACCTCCTTCAAGGGCTTCAACTTATGACAAACTCCATCCTTTGTTAGGGAATATATGTTTGTACAACCATCATGGACAACGCTCCTATCATACTACCATAGCCTCCTTAACAGCATATGGCATGCATCCATCGGTATGATATCACACAACACCTCATCATGCTAGTCCCCAATCTTGAACTTCACTAAACACTGCTCATTGACCAAAGCTCTATGGTCCCTTTGTAACCATGCAATCCGAAATGGATGTCGATGCTTTCTTCTTTTCAACTTCAACTTATCAACCATCTCCTCTGAAACAAGATTATCAGTGCTTCTACTGTCAATAATAATATTGCAACACTTACTTTCATATTTGCACCTTGTGTGGAATAGACTCTTCCTTTGATTGGGTTCTTTCTCCTCATTCAATAAAGTTCTTCTGACAACTAGGGTTTCTCCCTTTTCAGCATCTTTAGAATGCTCAGACTATGCATCTTCATCTACATGTGCAACTCGTGCCTTACCTTCAGGTCTTCTATTTGTCCTTCCTTGATGTTGCGGACACTCGTATGCTCAATGCCCTCCTTCTCCACATTGGAAACAGGTTCCTCTAAAACCTCCTCTTCCGGGTCCTTGCCCAGGTTGGCCTCTTCCTCTTCCTCTTTGTTCTCCATTGTTATGGTCACGAGGGCGGTTGGTATTATCTCCTCTCTGATTTTGACTTGTGTTATTTTCTTTACTTTTCTTTGAATCTTCATTTCAGCCCCGATAGGGTCTTCCACCAGTCCTTCCGCCTTGACCTCTTCCCCTTTGCTTTCTATCAAATCTTTTATTCAGCTTCTCTTCCACCTTTAGGGAAAATTGGTATGCATCTTCTATGATCATTCTAATGAGGCTCAACTCCTCTTGAATACTTGGCCTCAACCCATTAATATAATGAGTTACCTTCTACTTATTGGCCTCTGCATGACTAGTTCTGATAGTAATCTTACAAAACTCTTCTATATACTCCTTAACAAACTTGTTACCTTGCTTCAATCCTTGTAGCTTCTTCAACAACTTCATCTCATAGTCCATAGGAATAAACTACTTCAGTTTCTCCACCATCCGATCCCATCTAGTGATTTTTCCTTTTCCTCTTCTATTCCTCTCTAACCGGACCTCCTTCCACCAAATACTGGCATGGCCCTTCAATTTTGTTTTTGCAAACTTAACCTGATTTGGGTCTTCCACATCTTCATACTTAAAATACTCCTCCATGTCATTGATCCAATCAATAAGCTATTCTGGATTCAAATCTCTAGAATATGTAGAAATTTTGATCCTAGGCCTCATTCCAATCTTAGAAATGGCCCTCAACAAACTAACTTCTGCAGGATCTTCTATAGTTTCTTATTCTTCCTCAGATAGCTCTTCTTCTGCTTCATCTTCACTTTCTTCTCTTGTTCTCAGATTAAACGCTCTTCGTAGCTCCTCTTACAATGCATAATTTGCCTTTATAGGGCTCTAAAACCCTCTTCTGTTAAAGCATTCCTCCTAATTAGATTTCTTTGTGGAGGCATCTTGATCTCCGCAGCAAACCCACAACCTCAGACCTTGGTACAAATAGCCTCATAGTCGGTGATCTGTCTACACACTCAAGAAACCATTGCTCTGATACTGCTTGATGAAGGGGGTAAATCACAAAACACACAATAATAGAAATTAAACACAAGAAATAGAACCTTCTTTTATTGATTTGGGCAACTCATTACATTATAGAAGCTCAATTACAATTAGAGAAATCAATCCTCCACAAGCTGCAACACATTACAGCTTCCTCTCACAAGACTTTGGAATCATCTGCCATCTGTAACCTGAAATTTGCTAGGGTTTCTGTTTTCCCACCTATTCTTGACTCTACACTTTCCCCCTTAACTCTACTACTACCCAGGGTTCCCAAAAATGGTTATTAATAGCCTTTTTGGCGGCCAACAACCTAATTTCAAAATTTGCATCTCCCTCCAAAAATAGGTCAAGTTCCTGGAGCCATAATGTTTGATTTAGGTGTCTGATTAATGAACCGTTTTATGTGTCAGAAAGCTCACAGAGTGCTCTACAGGCTAAGAACCTACTTTGCTAGTTCTGGCTATTTTTAGGTTGTTTAGTGCCTCAAACCTAAGTTTGAATAATTTTCAGGCATTTTTTAGGAAATAAAAACTTTAATATCTTTCAGCTCGCAACTGATCTTTGTGTGATTCCTTCACCAAAGGTCTTATTTTTCAGTTATGTAGCTTCCTATAAATTTTCACTTCATTTTGTGCCCAAATGCAAACTTTCTAAAAATAGCAGGTTGCTATTTTTAGTAGTTTGGAAAAACTAAAAGTTCTACATCATTATTCAAGCGATTATGGAACAAGAACCACAAATTTTGAAAAGAAATGGAAAGAACATCAACAATTTTGAAACACATCTTTTTTTTGGGTGATGCAAGATTGCCCTTACACCATTGGATGCTCCTGCATAAAATAGGTACATTGAATCACTTGTCTATCATGTTTTCTTTGTGTCTTCAAGTGTTTGTTTTGTGTGGCATGTTTGTTGCCCCATATGTAGAGACCAGTGCTCTCGGGTAGTGCTTCCTGTATTTTGGGAGGTTTTGCGTGTCTTGAGTGTGTATTGCCCCATATATACAGAGACCTATGCCCTAGGGTAGTGCATCCTGTATGAGGTTTGTTTACTTTCCAGTACTTGCATCTACATTTCATATATATGAAAGAAAAAAGAAAAAAAAAATCATGCCTGTTTTCTATGCATTAATGTGTCTTCTATGCATTGACTGTCTTCTCCATGTTCTCGTGACTGTGACTGTCTTCTCCATGTTTTGCATGCATGTTACTATTTTCTATGTGATTGGCGTGTCCTCTCCATACTTGATGTGTTTGTGACCTTACTTTAATGCTTGTATTAGCCTCATGTTTATCATACATTAAAGTGGGGGCTAAATGTAACATCAAAAAATGTCCCCTTGGGGGATTTTCCCTCATAAGGTTTAGCTCCTGGGTCTTTTACATGCATTTAGGACATCTTAGTTCATATTTTGGCATCTCGATGGAATGAGCCCTAGGTAACATGACAAATGGGACCTAGAGGACCCCTTGAGCTGTATCTTACCCAAAATAGGGGGAAGGACTTGGGTGGCCGCACCCTAGTCTTGCCCTATTTTAGGGCAGCCCTAATTTCTGGGTGTCAGTTTATGACCGTTATTTGGGTCCTTTGCTGACACAGTAAGTTTGAATTATGAAAAAATTGGTGGGAGTGTTTGTAGTTGCATATAAAAGCATGTTTAGGCATTCATTTGTAAACTAGAGAGATTTTTGATTAGATGATTACTAGCAAGCTATTGTGTTCTCAAGGTGATTCAAGGCTTTCATAGTGTTGCAAGAGCAGACTTATTTTTTTATGTGTTTGTATTTGCAGATTTGAGCATTCATTTCCTCATGGAATAAAGAGCATCTTCCTCCCATGAGATCTTCACTACAAGGTGATATCATTGTGCTTTTTATCATTGTTTCATTTGGATTTAGCATCTACCTCACAAGGGCATGCTCTCTCTATCTGACAAAGGTGTTTGGAAGACTTAAGTGTCCTTCTGGGGCTTGACTGAGGCAAGCTCCTAAACACCATAACCACCAAACCAATTTTTCGTGATTACAAGTTACAGGTTGAGAAGCTAGACTGAGTGGAGTTACAGAGGAGCATATTAGAGTGTCTAAAGTGCAGGAAAGGAAGAAAATCTACCCCTTTGACTAGGGTTCCTACTCCCTAGTCCCTAAAGTTTAGTTTTAGGAAAATCTTTGATAACAAAGATTCAGGTTGCAGATCTTGTTGCCAGATCTAGATAGAAAATAGGACCTTGGACTTGGACACCCACTCCTGTGTCCCTGACTTTTCCACCTTAGATCCCCAAAAATAGGTACTCTGTAATTTGGTATTTTGCTTTAGTCTGTAGCAACATTTTCTGTTATTCATCAGTTTGTTTCCATATTTTCATAATTAGGGTTCTAATGGTCAATTGAGCATAAGAGAAGAGAAGGAAAAGTGATAACTAAATTCCCTAATCCAAGTTTTCCTACATCTCACAGTGATCTAGGGTATGATAGTGAATTGCCACTCGACCCTAGATCCTTGAATGTAAAGTGGAAAGGAGGATTTAAACATCAAAACACTAAAACATTAATAAATCCAATTTTCCACTAAACAAAAGAAAATAACAGAAACTGAATCAAACCAACATCAAACATAAGAGAACACCATATTTACAAGGAAAACCCAAGAAGGAAAAAACCACAGTGAGGATTAGCTCACAATATAAAGTAGTATCAACACTGAATAATAGAAGGCTCACTGCCAGAAAGCTCACTGCCCAAAGGGCTCACTACCCAAAATAAAGGTTCACTGCCAGAATTGAAAATAAGATAGAGAAGATTGTTACAAGGAGAAAACTATGTCAATGCAACCTAAACATTCCTACAGTTGAGAGGAATGAAGGTGGACCACAACATATCTTGGCTTGGACCTAAATTCATCCAAGTACACCACTTCATGCTCTCACAATCATCAAAGTACATCCACAATTAGTGTAAACACCCAAGGTCAACCAAACTTGTGTTAACACAATGAAATTTTATGTACACCCTTCCTCAAACCCAAAGACAACTTGCAGACCACATGTAAGGCTTCAACATAATCTAGAGTATTCCATGAACATCCTAAAACATCCTAAAATCTATCAAATTCCTCTACAATAAATTTCACCTACTGCACAACCTTGTCCTGTTTATCTAGTATGCTTAACTATCTTTGTCATACACTATATCTCTGTAAATAAACTTTCAAAGCATAAAACCATGAAAAACTTCAATAGAAGAAAGATATGAACCTTATAAGCACAATTCTAGAACCACAAGACCTAAAACCACTTTGCAGAGAAATGCGGAGCAAAGACATTTCTTCTAGACCCCTCTGCAACATTAAAAAACATAGTCTACACACTGGTAAACACAACTCCCTCTGCACAACGAACTAGAGCACCAAATTTGGAATATAACATCTCTGAACAATATATCCAAACCACAAAGACAAATCTTCAACATAGAGGAAATGCAAAGCAAAACAAGAACACTACTCTATAAACCAAAATGCCACTTCAACACACCTCTTCCTTTAATAATCAAATTTTCTCAAAAGTACTTGGAAACCAACCAGTAGAAACACATTCTTAACATCTTTAGCACCTCTTCAAAGAAACCAAATCACCTTCAGCAAAGAAACTCATCCAAATAATTCATACCATTGCAACAACCTCAACATCAAAGACAGTATCCACTCAACACTAACAACTCATACTCTTGCACTATTTCTTACTCATATAGTTGACACCAATGACAACACAAGCTTGTTAACATCAATGACAGCACCGACTACACATACTTGCAACAAGATTAAATGTTTGAGGTCTAATAGAGTAGGTGGGTTTACTGTAAATGAATTTGAAATTTTTTATGAAGATAATACCATATTAGCATACATCTATCAGCTCCTAGGACCCTTTAGCAAAATGGGGTTGTTATGTCGTAAAATGTCCCCTAGGACTTTTACCTCCTAAGTTTAGCTCCCAGGTCCCTTGTTTTGCATCTTGTATGTTAATTTTAACTCCTGAGATAAAATGGCCTGAAACCCATGTCAAATGGGGCTTAAGGGACATTGTGAGCTTTAACCCTACCTTAAAATAGGTACCAGTGGCTTGGGGACTCGTACCCTAGTCCTACCGTACTTTAGGTGGGTCCTGAATTTGAATGTCAGTTATGTGACCATTAGAGGTGTCCCATGCCAACATCTTAAGTTTGAATTACAAAATTTGTAGTAGGAATGCATATATAAGCATGTTTAGAACTACATTTGAAAACTAGAGATGGATAATGCAAATTAGTGATCTTATGCTAAGGTGATTCAAGGTGTTCATTGCGCTACAGAGCTGCCTTGTGTTGTTATTATGTTTGTATGCAGATTTTGGCTTCATCAATCCATCCCCTCATGGCGTGAAAGAGCTTCATTCCTCCATGAGAGATACACCTCCAAGGTGACATCTGTTTGTGTTTAAATCAATCATTTATCATTTTGTTTTTCCTCTATCCCAAAGGGATACACACTCTTTATCTGACAACGGTGTTTGCAAGACTTGAATGTCCTTCTAGGGCTTGACTAAGGCAAGATCCTAAACACCAAAACCCCCAACCACAATCCTTGTGATTGTAGGTTACAGGTATCAGATTTCTCATAGTGGAGTTGCAGAGGAAGGTTATAGAAGATAAGAATTCCAGATCTGACGGAAAGAAGCAGTTTGGTGCACTGTCGAGGCCCGGGTGCTAGTAATAAAGCCCTCTAAGGCTATACGAGTAGAAATCTCTGGAATAGTGATAATCAACATCAGAAGAGGTCCTGACATCCCAAAGAACATCTTTCCTTGGGCCTAAGCACTAGTCACAGTGCCCTCCACATCTATAGAGCCAGAAATGGAAAAAATAGTGATCATCAGTGTCAGAAGGAGTCTGGAAGTCCCTAAAGAAAATACTACATTGGGCTTAGGTACTAGTTATAAAGGCCCCAACTATTTAGATTCTTGAACTTCAAAAAATGGTCAGTAACTGATCTCTGTTAACTATCTTTGTGTGTGAGCATCTATCATAATTCATCTGTTTATTTACAATTTTGCATAATTAGGGTTTTGAGCATAGTTGAGCATTAAATTAATACATTAATCATCAATTTCTAAATTTTCCTATAATTACAAGTGACAACAAACCTGTAGGTGAATCCTCTTGCAAAAGTTGTGATTCAACTCGGTTAAATGTCCTTGAATGTGTGTAGTGAAAGGAGGATATAAATATTTACCCTAATCCCACTTTTCTACATAACATTTTGGTGAACCCATGTTTTTATTGAATTTTGCACCTTTTTGAGTGTTTTAATTTAGATTTTCATTCATTTATTTCATTTTCATCTTATTGCATTTGAAAATATACAAAAAATTGAAAAATTTGAAAAAATTGGCATCTTAAGCTTGCATCTTGACATAATTTCATTGCATTTCATTTTATTTCTAATTTTTTCATCAGATATGATATAAATTATAGTAGTACATCATTAATTAATCATTTTCATTGCATTTGCATGATTAATTTGTTAGTTTTTGCTTGAAATTGTGCATTTTTCATAAAACCTAGTCTTTGCATTAGCTAGGGTTTTGTAGTTAAAATTTTGTTGCAGATTTTACTACTCTTTTAAAACACTCATTCAAATCTAATTTTTGATTTTAGTGTTGCATTATTATGTGCATTTGCATTTACATTCAAAATTTTGCATTTTCAAATAGTCAATTTCAACAAAAAACTAGCATATTCACTCATCTCTCTTTAAAATTGCACTTGCATTGAGCATTGTAGTATTTTGGCATCTTTTTTAGATATGATCTGAGATATTTCACATCAAAAATCTGATTAGAATTCATTCATACATCATTTTGCATAATTTCATGCCTTAATTTCACAATTAGGGTTTAAAAACCTTGCTTTTTCATTAAATTTTGACTTATCATCCATCTAGATTTACATTATAGGTGTGTTGTGAAGGATATTTATGCATTATTGGACTAATCTTAAGATTATAATTCACTTCCCCTCATCAATTTGCTTACAACACTTCGTCTTTTAGTCATTTGCATTGAAAAAAGGTGAAAAAAGTGAACATTTTAGGTGCATAAACAAGCATAATTTGTGCGGTTTCATTGCATTCAATCTAAATATATAAAATCATCAATTGGGCCTTGTGGTGTTGTACTAGTGCCCTCCTATATATTGTGTTTTTTGTGGACTTTGTGTGTCCTTTTTGTTAGATTTAGGGTAAACAACTGAGAGGGGGGGTGAATCAGTTGTCTTAAACTTTCTTTCTTTTAAACACTGATATTTACTTAGTAATATAACAATAAATCAAACATGAAACATTATGCATTTGATCAAGAGTAGAAACACATCAACACATGAGACACCAAGATTTTGACGTGGAAAACCTGGTTAAGGGAAAAACCACGGGGCGACTAACCCAAGATTGTATTCTCTGTTAAAAGAATAAAAAGAATAAAATGGCACATGCCAATTAGGGCTTACTGCCTGAGCACACTGCTCACAAGAGGCTCACTGCCTACAAGAGACACACTGTCTACAAAAGAATAAGTATCACATACTTGAACTGGTAATTAGCATCTTCACCATGCTTGAGTCAGTTCCATTTAAGCCCAAACCTTCTACTCTGCCTTTCGCTCTTCTCCTTGCTACCACACACTCATCTCACCAAGTCACACTTTGAAATGACTTCACAATCCCTTATTTATACATGACATCAACTTAGGAACAAACATCTAAGTCAACAAACATCCACAAGAACATCCGCAAGATGAATCATTCATCCAGTCGGCTAGCCTGGGGAAGAACACCTTCACCGAAGCTATTACTTCAATTCTAAACTCCAACTCTAAAGCGGACCAACAACATGAACTAAACATGATCCATGGACCTCCACAAGCTTGCTTGAACACCAGGAACATCCACACTTCCTCTACTTACTGAAATCTCTCTCTCCTACATCCGGTGCCTCAAGAACATAGTCTGCCTTTACTGTCACAAAGGAATAGATTGTTTCAGACCTTCAAATCATGAATAAATTGTGATGCAACATCATCGGGACTTCCCCAACACTCCTTCCAATCCACATAATAGGACAATGCACTTCCGGATCCCACCAGACCTTTCTATAACACTCTGTCACCTCTGAACATCTACTGGAACTAGTTCTACTTGAGCGATCACAACTTCTTCATATATTTATGCAGACCTCTGAAATCTCTATTGGAACATCTTAAGACTCATATCTAAAAAACCCTTTAATCCGTATCCTCTGATTCTTAACCTGTCTCGAGCTTTTACCTTGCTGTCATCATTGTTCTTGATTGTTCCTGATTGAGACTAATTTTCTCAATATCCTCAACATATAGCTCATTCAATCCTTATCATTAATGCAACAAAAGTATGTTGACATCAATGACAATCCTAGTTAGGCCCATACTTGCAACAATCTCCCCCTTTGTCATTGATGTCAACATAAGATGTGAAAAACTTATTTAACCATCAAGACAAGAACTTTTTCTTTACTGTCACAACTCCCCCTATCAGCAACCACCATTCACATTTCTTCTTTCCCATTCCTGCTCCCCCTTTGATCAACAATGACTTGTTTTTCACATGTCTTCTCTCCCCCTTTAACATTAATGGCAAAGGGATCATACTTGCAACTCTATCACTTTAGAATCATATCTGCTGGTCCCCCTAAGTAGTAGCTCCCCATCATCAGTCTAGACCACGAGATGTGACTGAGCTATGCACTAGACTGATGCACCTTTGTGCACCTTAGTTCATCATCAGAGGGGCAATAACCCTTAACTTCTCCCTTAGATACTCAAAGGAGTCCTTAGGCAGAGGCTTTGTAAAGATGTCTGCAATCTGATCCTTGGATGGTACAAACTCCAATCTGACTTCATTCTTGTTCACTTGTTTTCTCAGGAAGTGAAATTTGATGGATATATGTTTAGTCTTTGAATGTAACACCAGATTCTTAGATATGTTTATTGCACTTGAATTATCACAGAAAATTGTGATAGGCTCCTCATACTCTACTTGGATATCTCTTAACATCTGCTTCATCCACAACACTTGAGTGCAACCACTTGCTACTGCAATATATTCTACTTCAGTTGTAGACAGAGATATTGCCTCTTGTTTCTTGCTTAGCCAAGAAACCAATCTCTTCCCCAAAAAGAATGCTCCACCACTGGTACTCTTCCGGTCATCCACATCTCCTTCCCAATCTACATCTGTATATGCATGAAGAGAGAAATCCTGATCTCTAGGATACCACATACCATACTCAACTGTCCCTTTTAGATATCTAAAAATCCTTTTGATTGCCATGACATGAGATTCTCGAGGATCAACCTAGAATCTTGCAACAAGACCAACAGCCTGCATAATGTCTCATCTAGTTTGAGTGAGATATAATAGTCCTCCAATCATTGATCTATTCTTTGTCTGATCAGCCTTAGGAGAGTCATCATTTTTGCTTAGCTTACATCCGGTTGCCATGGGAGTGTTCATTGGCTTTGAATCTTCCATCCCAAACTTCTTCAACAATTCTTTTGCATATTTGGTCTGAGAGATGAAGGTACCTTTCTTTGTTTGAGTGATTTGTAAACCCAAGAAGAAATTCATTTCACCAAGTATGGACATCTCAAACTCACTTTTCATTTGGTTTGCAAAAGTTTTACACAAACTATCTTTTCCTCCAAAAATGATATCATCAACGAACACTTCAACACCTAAGATGTCTTCATGATCAATTTTGAAATATAGATTACTATCAGCAATACCTTTGTTGAAACCAATCTTCAAGAGATGTTTATCCAGTCTTTCATACCAGGCTCTTGGGGCTTGCTTCAGTCCATACAGTGCCTTTTTCAACTTGCAGACCATATCATCATTGTCAGACAATTTAAATCCATCCAGTTGCTCAATGTACACTTCTTCTTCCAAATCACCATTCAGGAAGGTAGACTTGACATCCATCTAATACACTTTGAAATCCTTGAAGGTAGCAAATGCAAGAAATAATTTGACTGCTTCAATTCTTGCCACCGGAGCAAAATTCTCTTCAAAATCAACTCCTTTGTATTTGAGAGTAGCCTTTACAAACTAATATGGCCTTATTTTTTATCACTTTACCAACTTCATTCAATTTTTTTCAGAAGACCCATTTGGTTCCAATCACATTCTTGTTTCTAGGTCTGGGAACAAGATCCTAGGTGTGATTTTTCTCAATTTGCATCAGTTCTTCCTCCATTGCCTTAGTCTAATTTTTATCATTGCAGGCTTCATTTACTGTCTTAGGTTCAATCTTTGAAATTAGACAATACTTATCTGAATCTTGAGCAATTCTTCTTCTTGTTTGTACACCTTTTATTTTGTCACCTATGATTTGATCTTCAGAATGATTCAGTCTCACATACCTCAGAACTTTGGGAGTTTCTTGCACTTCTGACTCTTGATTAGGCTTATTGAATCTTATCTCTTCTTTTTGACTCACCGGATCAGTTTCAGTATGTTTTTTAGAAGAGTCTTGACCACCTTGAATTAGACCATCATTCTGATCATCTTCTTCATACTCATAAAACCTTGAGAGTTTTTCAGTTTCTTCATCAACCTTCACATTAGTACTTTCTATAATATTTCTCAATCTCTTATTATAACACCGGTATGCTTTGCTTTGAGTAGAATAACCTAAAAATATTCCTTCATCACTTCTAGCATCAAACTTGCCTAGATCTTCATCTCTCTTGATGTAACATTTGCTACCAAACACTTTGAAATATCTTATAGTAGGTTTAATACCAAACCAAATTTCATAAGGAGTCTTACCGGTATTGTTTCTAATTTGAACTCGATTGAGAGTATAGACTGCAGTACTGACATCTTCTCTCCAATAGATCTGGGGGACATTTGCTTCCATCATCATGGTCCTAGACGCTTCCTAGATGGTCCGGTTCTTTCTCTCAACTACTCCATTCTGCTGTGGAGTCCTAGGAGCAGACAATTGTCTCTTTATTCCATGTTTCTCACAGAAATCTATAAACTTACCAGATATGAATTCTCCACCTCTATCAGACCTCAGACATTTCAATTTCAATCCAGTCTCATTTTCCACCATAGCTTTGAATATTTTGAACTTCTCAAGAGCTTTTGATTTCTCTTTTAGAAAGGTTACCCACATCATCTAGGAATAGTCATCAACTAGCAACATGAAGTATCTATCACCTTGCACACTCCTGATTCTTGCCGGACCACATAAGTCAGTGTGAACCAAGTCTAATAATCTGGTAGAAGATTGTTCCTTGCTCTTGAATGAGATTCTACTTTGTTTTCCCAACTGACATTCTTTGCACAAACTATTTGTAGGTTTTACCAGTCTTGGAAGATCTCTTATAGCCTGAGTATTGCTAATCTTTATGATATTATCAAAGTTCACATGACACATTCTTCTATGCCATAACTAACTCTGATCAACTTGAACAAATAAGCAACTTTTACTAGTACCAGCTAAGTGAAAGATGTTACCTTTTGTTTGGGTACCGGATGCAATCTCTGTTCCAGAACTTTCAAAGATTTTGCACATTCCATTCTTGAATCTGAGATCATAGCCTTTGTCCACCAATTGTCCAACACTGAGAAGATTGTGTTTTAACCCTTCAACATATAATACATTACCGGTTTTGTTCTTTCCATCAAAAGAAATAGTTCCTCTACCTCTGATTCTACCTGCAGAGTTATCACCAAACTTTACCACTCCTCCTTCATACCTTTCTAAATCTATGAACTTGTTTTTATCACCTATCATATGGTGAGAGCAACCATTATCAATAACCCAATCATCCTTCTCTTCTACTTGGGCAGCCAGGGCTTTTTCTTTAATTTTATGATTGATAGATTCAGAGGGCATTGGATCTTCTTCCTTGATGGCAATGAACACCTAGTCATTTCTGGATTTGTCTCCTTTTTCTGACTCATCATCTGTTACTCCTTCATCATCTCCTTCATGAGCATAGTAACAATTCTTCTAGAATCTTGGTCTATTACTGTTTGACCTAGAAAATGTTTCCAAACACTCTGATGCAAAATGACCAATCTTATTGTAATTAAAACATTTAAAAGGCAATTTTCCCTCATACTTACCGGATCCTCTTGGCAGTCTTTTTGCAATAAGAGCTTTAAGATGAGTAGTTTCAGCTTCTTCTTCCAAGTCTTTTCTTGCATTTTCATACCATGATAGGTTCCTTGAAGAGTTTTCTCCTAGATCAAACCTTTGTTTCCCTTTTATAGAGGTACTGGCTTTGAATGCAGATTCAGTCTTTGGAGGATCATCTCCAAACTCAGCCATTTCAAAAGCAGCCAACTTACCAACCAATTGATCTCTTGTGACTGTTGTGTGAGCTCTGAATTCTTCAATTGCAAAAGCCTTGATTTTATAAGAAGTAGGAAGGGATCTAAGAAGTTTGCCAACAATCTCTTCTTCACTTAGGATTCCACCTGCATTTCTAATTCCACAAACCAGCTCATTCACTCTTGGCATAAAAGAGGTAATATTTTCATCATCTCTCATCTTCAATTTTTTAAATTTCCCTTTTAGACTTTGTAACCTTGCACATTTAACATACTGGTCTCCTTCATGCAAAAGCTCCAGTTTATTCCAAATCTCAAAGGCAGTTGGTAGATCAATACCATTTGAGAGTTCTGAGTCAGATAATGCACTTAAAAGAGCCTCTTTGGTTCACAGATTGTTTTCAGCATCTGTGATTTCATTTAGGGTTATCGGACCACCCTGTGGAGGTATATAAGCTTTTGTAACCATGGACCAGTATGCAAATCCCATACACTGCAAGTGACATTTCATGTGACCTTTCCAAAGAGCAGAGTTAGTTCCATCAAACTTCAGACTATCCTTCTTGTAGGATGACATCCTAGATCTCCTCAAGCGGTTAAGCTCCTTTCAGAGGAACTTGGCTCTGATACCAATTGTTAGATTTAGGGTAGACAACTGAGAGGAGGGGTGAATCGGTTGTCTTAAACTTTCTTTCTTTTAAACATTGATATTTACTTAGTAGTATAACAATAAATCAAACTTGAAACATTATTCATTTGATCAAGAGCAGAAACACATCAACACATGAGACACCAAGATTTTGACGTGGAAAACCCAGTTAAGGGAAAAACCATAGGATGACTAACCCAAGATTGTATTCTCTGTTAGAAGAATAGAAAGAATAAAATGGCACATGCCAATTAGGGCTCACTACCCAAGCACACTGCTCACAAGAGGCTCATTGCCTACAAGAGACACACTGTCTACAAAAGAATAAGTACCACATAATTGAACTGGTAATTAGCATCTTCACCATGCTTGAGTCAGTTCCAATTAAGCTCAAACCTTCTACTCTACCTTTCACTCTTCTCCTCACTACCACACACTCATCTCACCAAGTCACACTTTGAAATGACTTCATAATCCCTTATTTATACATGACATCAACTTAGGAACAAACATCTAAGTCGGTAAACATCCACAAGAACATCCGCAAGATGAATCATTCATCCGGTCGGCCAGCCTGAGGAAGAACACCTTCACCAGAGGTATTACTTCAATTCTGAGCTCCAACTCTAATGCGGACCAACAACATGAATTGAAAATGATCCATGGACCTCGACAAGCTTGCCTAAATCACCAAGAACATCCACACTTCCTCTACTTACTAAAATCTCTCTCTCCTACATCTGGTGCCTTAAGAACATAGTCTGCCTTTACTATCACAAAGGAATAGATGCTTCTGGACCTTCAAATCATGAATAAATTGAGTTGACACATCATAAGGACTTCGCTAACACTCCTTTCGATCTGCATAATAGGACAATGTACTTTCGGATCCCACCGGACCTTTCTGTAACACTCTGTCACCTCTGAACATCTACCGAAACCGGTTCTACTTGAGCGATCACAACTTCTTCATATCTTTATGTGGACCACTAAAATCTCTACTGGAACATCTTAAGACTCATATCTAAAAAACCTTTTAATCCACATCCTCTAATTCTTAACCTGTCTCGAGCTTTTACCTTGCTGTCATCACTGTTCTTCACTGTTCCTGATTGAGACTAATTTTCTCAATATCATCAACATATAGCTCATTCAATCCTTATCCTTAATGCAACAGAAGTATGTTGACATCAATGAAAATCCTAGTTAGGCCCATACTTGCAACACTTTTATCTTTTTTCCTCAAACAAGTGTTTAAGAGTGAAATAGTCGCACATCTAGGGTACCTTAATCATCACAAAAAAATTGCATGTCTGGTTTTATTAGATCTCATTGGATATTGATGTTACAAGACCTTTCAAGATGGCATTTTCATGGAAATCTTTGCATGAGTATATCTTGGATTTTGAAAATTTCTCTAATTTCACTAATGAGAACCCTCATGTTCTAGAACACATAGCATGTGTACATGATATTGATATTTTAAAATGTTCTACACATGAGCTTAAATTACTTTGTTATATACATGATTTTGAGAGCTTCACAGTACTCATAGGAGCATATCCTTTGATATTAGAAGATTTAATCAAATTCATCTCTAAGAAATCTCATGAGAAGGAAAAGTGTGAAAATTCCTCTTCAATTAATGCCTTGGAATTGAGAGCTAAAGAATGTGATGATGTTGATGATTCCATAAGTTATCCTACTTCTCTTATAGTTGAATGTCCAAGAACCTTAGATGAGAAGACTATGGATAGCTCTATTAATGATACAACACCTAACCTTCCTAACTACACCTTACCTTTCTTTCATTCCAATGCTCTCGCTGGCCAAGATGAAGCATTAGTGGATGAGAAAAGGTCTCTCACATTAAATCCTTTAGGGATAGATGTTGGGTATAATCGAGAGGAAAACAATGTTAATTCAATCTTTACTAATAGACTTATTCCACCCACTAAGGGCTTCCTAGATAAGTGCAGTAATATTCCTAGGATGGTTGTGCAAGGGGCACCTAATGCACCTTCTTGCTTAAAACTAGTGATTATGGTCCAAGGTGATCAAAAACCACCTTGACCCCCATATTATATTCTAAACTATGCAAGAAAAGTTGCTCAAAGAAATCAAGGTGTTCAAAATGTGATTTCTCACACATATATCACTTGTAATAACAAGCAAAGTAAGCAAGCACCATATGTGCCTATCTCTCTTCCATGTTCTCAACCTATGCTCCCACCACCACCTCATCTTACTCATAAAAGTGGTCAAGAATATGATCTTGTTGAACAAATTAGTGCTACTCCAACTAAGATCTCTCTTTGGGATTTAATACAAACATTACATACATACCATGAAATACTCCAAGAAGCTTTATAGAAGGTGATTGTACCACATGATGTTAAGCCAAATGATGTAGCAGCTCTGTTAGATTGTATGCATGCGACAAAAACAAATATTCTATTTCAACCACATGAATTACCATCAGCCGAAGTTCAAAACCAATATGATCTTCATATAATCTTTGTCATGGTAAATAAAAAGTTGATAAAGTGAGTTATGATTGATAATGGATCGACTCTTAATGTTTGTGGCCTGGACTTACTACACAGAATCAAGATCAACACTTATTTAATCAAACCAGATAGGATTAGCATCTATGGCTTTGATAATGTTGGTAGACAATCCATGGGTACTATAACTTTACCTTTAAAGGTGGGACTCGTGATATTATCTACCCTTTTTCAAGTCATGCCTAGATCAAATTTCATATAATATGATCCTTGGTAGATCGTGGATCGATGCCATGGGGGTAGTTCCATCTACCCTTCATTGATCAATAAAGTTTATTTATTAAGACAACCTCTACAATGTTGAAGCCAATCCTGAACTAGATAATTGTTTACATATTGAAATGCAAAAACATGTTAATGATCATACAAGTCTAAATAGATTACAAGTTGATTCATCAATGCCTCTTACCATAGATAATGTTGTACAAGACTCTAAAACATTGAATGCACTTTTTGGTAATGATTGGGGTTCATTAGATTTTAATCCTTGTAGGATAGGGGAATATAAACTTGATAACTCTGACACATCAAAAGTCACATCAATCTCATCAAAACAATCTTTGGAAACACCTAAAAACCACAAAGTCTCTTTGGTAGAAAACAAAGAAAATACTCTTATCCTGTAAATTATGAGACCTATGAGGCTTCACCATCTTCTAAAGAAATGACATCCCTCTATGGTCAAGGATTTAAAATCCTTTATAAAAACTGCAACTACATACGTAATGGTTGTGGTGCAAATCAACAAGGAATCAGAGTACCTTTACAAGTTGCTAGAATTAACTACACAAATGATATTGGATACCATTCTTTGAAACCCACTAAAGCCTCTCATCATCCTAAACTCAATGTTAATACAATATCAACAAGACTGAAATGACATGAGAGATATCCTGAGTTGATAGATAAGAATTGTCCACCAGAAAGTATTCCATTGAAACAGGTAAGTATTTCTCCCTCTTTAAGCAACACTTGTTGTAGCAAATATTATAGTTGCTCTTGTTATCAACGAAGTATGAACCCTATTCTAAGCTACAAACTTAGCTACCTATTGACACACGGGAACACTCCTAGGCCTATGGGTTGCCTAAAATTTGGAGTGAACCTCCAGAGTGGGTTGGATCCCCTAGTAAATCACCTAATCTAAAAGACTTTCTAAGGAAAGGGTTAATAACTAAAAATTAAATTCTAAAACCTAAGGATATGTTACCAGACTTTTATCTTGACTCACAATCAGCCTCACAAAGCCTTTTATCCTCACAATTTAACTAAAACAATGCAATACATAAGTAATTTGCATGAAAGCTTGAAATCTAGAGGTTTGCAAGAAGGAAAAATACAAGTTTTATCACAACTTCAACCACTAACTAGGATAAACATAACATGCAACTTGCATTACATGAAACTTTTGCATTCAATCCTGCAACAATGAGACATATGAAAAGAACTCTAAGGTTGAATCACAATTGGACATTAGATCATTGATTGCAAAATGAATTAGAAAGTATGAAAGAAGAGAACTCTATTGCTTTATTAAAATTGAAAGGAGTAGAAACTGAGAATCTGATTACAATATATTTACAATACTCTCTGCAAGTAATCAAGAGAGAAAGAAACCATAATCAGAACTCTGAAAAACAAAGTTTTTATCCCAAATATATCAACTAGTTTTTCCAAGATGGAAAAATAGGAAAAATGCCAAAAATCACTTTGAAAGCTTGCCTCCAAATCATTTTTGAAATCCTCTGAAAAGATGTCAAAAAGCCCTCTAAAATATCTCCAAACTAAAAATAGAAGATGCCAACATGATGCCTCAGGTGGTCCCACCAAAATCCACTCAAAATTAGGCTTTACCTGATCAGAAAAAGCTCCATAATGCCCAGATTTTTCCAATTTCATCCAGAAGAAAAATCAAATCCAAAATAAGATCTTGATTAGATTATCTCTGCTTTAACTACATAATAAAAAATATTTAAAAGTAATTTATAAAATATTACTTTAAATATTGATTTACATTGATTTGCAGTTTTATCTTTTTCTTGATTTGATCTCGATTTGATTTTTTTACAAAAACAAAATACAAGGCTTATGATTTGAAATTTTGCCAAGTATACACATTCTATGGCACTTGATTTTCTATAAAAAACATTAAAATATGAAGGCATACTACATGGTTTTGAAAAATAAAAAGCCTTTAAAGCTTATTCTCCATTTGATTTGCAAATAGTCTCTAAGGCATATGACCTATGTGTTTATCCTCAAAAGGGATTGAATGAACTCTCTAGCAATGTATATGCAAAGGTGATCAAATAGCCTTAAGGCATAAAGCCTAGGCTTTGAACATGTAAAGGGACCTAAAGCATAACACTCTAAGTTATGAGGACTAGGCATTTGTAAAGTGGACCACAATACCACAATGGGTATTACTCTTGGCATGGAAATTGCAATTCAATGTGATAAAAATCACATTTAAACTTAGGGCTTTATGCTAACCCTAAAACAAAACATTGATGCCCTAGTTTCTTAGGCCAATTTCAAATTGCAATCTTTTAGAAATTTAGCTCTCTCCTACCACCAATGGGGTTAAGGTTTGAACTAGAAAATGCTTCCATTGCTTACTATTTCAGAGGATTCAATGCATTTTCAACAGAAAAATGGGAGGTAAGTGGTCTCAATCACAAATGTGATATGATTTCCCCATTTTATGAAGTATATTGGACTTACAAGGCCACATCTAAGCTATATTTCTGATGCATTTTTGTTTCTTTCTGTCATTTATCTTTTCCCTGTGTTGGAGCTACCATGGGACTGCATCAAACTCATTGTTTGAGACCATATAAAGGTAAAAATAATTCGCGGCCCCATTTGCATATCTTCACTCAGAAATAAAAATAGGTAAGCTCTTCCTTCAAACTTCAGATGTCTCCTTGTATTCTTCATTGATATATGTCAAATATGCCTCAAGAATCATGAAATAAAATGCAATTCCTTCTTTCATTCTATAATAAAACCCAGTATATTTTAACAGGCTACAACCATATTCTACATATATGCTCATTTCCAAGTGGTTTCTTGATTGACATGACTTGAAACCCTCCATCTCCCTCTATATTTGATAATCTTGCTTAGACCAAAATGGGTTTCTAAAATAACGAAAAGAACCACACCCTCAAGCCACGGCCATAGGCATCTATAAGATATATCATTAGTGTATTTTTCCTTGGTTTTGCATAAAATGAGCTCTATTCATTTGTTATTTTAGTGATGGTTGTTGACATTCTTGTGGCTACAACTGTAAAGGAGGACTTGTTGACATTTCTGTGTGTAAGCCGTGGCTATATATATACTAATTCTCTCTTATTTTCTAAGTATTTCCTATTGTATAGGCTTAAAATTTGTCTATTTTCTTCTGTATATAAGCTTATAACTTGAAACCCAAAGTGGGTTTAATATGCTGTGAGATAACCCCATTATTGGCTTGTGGCTTCTTCAAACCCTTATTTTGAATCTTCACTCTCTATTATGGTCGAGGCTTTCTTATTCTGGGTATTCTATATTTGAGGTTTCTCAACACATACTCATGTGTATTTGTGCTAACTCATGAGGCTTTGGATTTTGTGTACTCTTTACCTTTCACACAGTATTTATTCACTACCTGAGATGACAGTCACCATGAAATAAAAGCTATGGCTCTATTTCTCCTTTGTTGCTCCATATACATACTGTAAAACCTCTACTTAATGATGAAATAAAATGAGCTAAAACATATGCTATTTTCTTTGTATCTCCTATAAATATACATGGACACTAAGATTACATTCTTTTATTGCTATCTTCAAACTGATACATACATGGAGGCACTCAGCATGTTTTCATTTGATCACTATGACGGTTTGTTCATTCATTTTGTATATACTTGGTATGTTCTGTATTGAATTTGTGACATGGCCTATTCATATGCTATCAAGCTTACTGTATTTTCTAAGTGTTGTGTCAAATGTATTTACATTATACCATATTCAATGGTTATGGCTCCTTCACTTTTTGTATAGCATGGACACTTTTGAGCATGGCATCATTTATACTACTCATCAGTTGGATCATTCATGCTTAAAAATGATACTCATATGGTTGAAGCAACATGATTCATGAGATGACTATTATTCAAGGTTGAATTCAATGCTACCTATCACATACCTTCATGTGCTATCTCTTCAAAAACAACCATTACTCACCATGATCTCTTGTAGCTTCTTGACATCTGCACTTTTGGTCTTTTATGACTTCTATATTGGCACTAGATATTCTTCATATTTCATTAACAACAAAATGATAAATACCTGTTGTATGGTTGTCCAACATGTTCCTTTGACAAAGAACTGAATGAGTCACTTGTATGTTATCCCTTGTGAACAAACATCATTGGAAAGGCACCTTTTGTGAGGCTGAATTTTGTAATGGCCTTCACTTGTATTGATTCCTCATATATAAGGCTGCATGATGGTATCAGATTACTGCTCCTAGACACCTTGAATGCATACAAATGATACTATAATAGCAAATAGATGCAATATCTTAATGATGTTGACAATGCTTTAACTCAATTTCACACATTAGTAAGTCGTCTTGGAGGAGTTCACTGCTCCTTTATGGTTTTCATTTCATCCCACTTGAACTAGAAGTCATAGATGGGCAATGAGCTTGAAGCTTATGCACTTAGTGAATGTGGTACTCCTTAGCTGAATATGTCTTGATTTGAGCAACAAGAATATGTACTCCTTTTCCATCCCCTCTTAAGTATCAGGGGCATCATGCTGGGCTCAACCCTTGTGGGAGCCCACTTTGCACCACATGCTGAAATTATCTTCAAAACAACAACATAACTTCTTCTATACCTACACAGGAAACAAACATGTTAGCTTAAAAAATAGTGAAGTTCAATTATGTTCATTTCTTTAGGCTCTCTTGGATGTGAATGGCTTGATCAACTGATTCTATGCATCACAAGGAATATATTATGTTTTTGTATTGATGAGGTACATATGATAACCATATCTAGAGCTCTAACTAAACTTTTTTGATCTTGTAGGTTCTTTCGAAAGGTCAAGAGCAAGAGGGATCAACTGCAACAAGGATCAAGCCACCACTTCAGTAGGGAATTAGAGATATGCCTTTCTTATCTGCTTCTTTAGTCTTTTGTAGATGCATAGTATATTCTTTCTAATGTACTAATTTAGCTATTCCCATAGCTTGTGTGGGACATTTGATCTGTCTTGTTTTCATTCAATGCAATGTTTTCAGTTTGTGTAGATCTCATTTGTCAAATGAATAATCATTGTAATGTGAAATGAAATAATTTATATCTCTCATGAAAACTCCGCAATGCAATGAATGATGAACTAAATCTCTTTCCTCTGTTATAACATTGATAAAATTGAATTTTTCAAGTACCTTAACTATGCAAAAACATTATAGCAGAAAATGTTAGAAATCTTTCATCTTAAGATAGAAAAAATGTATCAACTCTGCCAATTTGAGTTGTAGGTGGAAAATTGGTAACATTTCTGGCGACTTCTACTACATGCTTGCCTGCTAAGCATCAAAACCAGCTACCTTAATTGTCCATTGGGCATGGACTCATACTCTACTCTTCTCAAACTCATAAAACTGAAACTCAACACTGTAAACTACTCCAAACAACAGTTAAAAAACCAAACAAAACCAAGATGAAGGCAAACTAAAAGGCCCTGATGGCCAGAAAACATGTGTAGCAGTACTTAGGGAAATAAAAATAACTGAAAGGGAATGTTCATGAGGCACTTATTGACTGAAAACTCTAACTCTAACCTACTCTAACTAGCCAAAGAAGCTGGTCAAATAAACCCATTCACCAGTTCAAGAAAATAATTGCCCCTCCTTTGCAATCTACGATACTCCATAAGTTTGTGAGTTGACCAAAAGAGGTGGAGTAAAAACCAACATCTAGCAAATTGTTGCAACACCTTTCTGAGAAGTAAAATGCAGTTACTTACCCACCTAACTTGATTATCAAACTAATCAAGTGAGCAAGTAGACTGATAGTGCTCAACTTGATACCCTCCTTGGTTATCTGGCTCAGTGTCACTATGAGGTTGTCCCCTTTTGTTGGCTTCCAACCCATCCAAATATTTAATAAGACACCCCCTCGAAAGTGTTGGACCAGAGAGAAATTAATTTGAATGATTGGAAACAACAACATCACCTTTGCTTTGCATGATAGCTTTCCACGTTGCTTCTTCCTCCATAGTCAATGGGCCATCCTCCTCTGCCAGGGTTCCTAATAGCTCATCAAAGCTATCAACTCTTGGAAGGTTCCTAGTAAGAGTTAGACTAGGCTCAAAATACTCATTTTTTCTCAAGGAGGTACTCTCCGAATCAGGAGTCTCTTCTTCAATGAATGAAAGAAAGTGTTCAAATAATGAACTAGCCTCCTTTAACACAACATTCATTAGCACAATATCTTCAATCTCCTCTATGTAACAGAAAGCCAGCTCCTCCAACCAGTCAATATTTAGCTGAAATTTAGGCTGCTCCATATCCAGTGACTCATTCAACAATACAACCACTTCCACCTCTTGCCTTTGTTGTTCAAGATAACCCTCCTCCAAGGATGCTAAAATAACATCTAAGTGTAAGTAGAAAAGCTCAATTTCAGCTTGAAATAGATACTCCTCAAGCTCTTGATCATTCAAATCAAGGTTACTTTCACATATCTATTCTTGAATTAACACCTTATCTAAATGGTCCTCATCACTGTGGTGGTCAGAACTTGGTATAGCCATGCCATTTTCACTTTCACACTCAAAGTTAGGAAGCTCATCAAATAGATTAACTAGAAACTAAGGTTCAACACCAATTTCTTGCACATTATCTAATTTTGTAACAGGGACCTTAAGATCATTCAAAAGTAAATTTTCTTCACAATTTTCGTAGCTTTTTGATGAAAAGGGGATGTCTTTTACCTCAGGACAACCTTCACTAAGCCTATTGGGCTCCAAAATAGGTTCATCTTTATTCCCTTCCTCTTGATCCAAGGTTCTATTATCATGTTGATGATCTTCACTCAGTAACTCATCGTAATGTTTGACATCTTCCTGCTCTTCATCTTCCTCATCACCGTGCCAGCTGGATACCTCAAAATAGTTATCAAAATCCTACTGCATTGCTTGATCCTTTGAGACAAATACTGAAATGGTTTCATCCTCTTGAACAAAACCAGGAAGCTCGTTAGTAAAAACAAACGAAGACTCATTTTGGGAAACCTTTTCTTGTTCAGTCTATTGCTGCTCCAATTGAGAACACTCTGTAGTTAAAAGTGATAGGTATACCCTTCTAATCTTCTCCCAAAGGAGTGCAACATCCTGATCAAAGGGTTCCTTAGATTCATCAAGTGGGGAAATTTGGGGAGCTTCTTGGGTTTCTTGTGAGAAAAATATTTGCTCAAGGGGCTGATCCGCAACTATGCTAGGTTGAATATGATTATTTTCCTCAACTTGCAAGGGGTGAAGGCTTCTAAAACTTGGTATTTCAAGATTAAGATCCTGGCTTGAGGGATCAAGGACTTCATTCTACCTAAAACTCAAAATCTCAACTTTAGGAGCATTAAGAGGCTCATTCTATCTAAAAATTGGAAATTTATACTTACGCACCTCTTCTCAAGTGGGCTGTTCTAGAATGACATGAGTTGCTTGGTCTTCATGCATTTGTACTTGAGCAATCAAGAACCTCATCTGCTCCTCCTTTATAGCTCTCTCTTTTGCAAGGCTCTCCTCAAATTTTATCCTTTGTGCCTTCAATTCTTGCTCATAGAGATAAGCCTGATAAGCAATCTCTTCCCATTGCTGATTATATTCATGCTGCCTCTTGATCTCTTCTAATTGTTCCTTGAAGTCAAGTAGCATACCTTTTATGCTTGCAATCTCCTCCTTGTCACTATCTGTGAACTAGTTTTGAGTGCATGAAGGCTGAGATGGATATTGCACAGGAATGGGTATGTGATAAGCATCTTGAGTACTTGGACTAAAACCAACATTATGGCTACCTGTGTATGGCTGGCAAGGAGGCTAAGTAGGGGTGGGTGGGTGGTAACTATATTAGGCATGCTAGTTTTGAAAAACCATGGAATTAGAAACAACAACATAACTACCCTGATGCGGCCGATACAGAGACAGATAAGTGGTATTTTCATGGTATGGTGGTGGATATTCATACTGACTATGAAAATTTGACATTTTTACTCATATGAAAGATGGAAAATGGAGCAAATAGATGATTTTTGTACCATACCAACACTTGATCACACTAAAACTAGTAATCTTAAGCTCGGAGTCACTAGATGTGTTGTTTTCTTGCCTTCGAAGGTAGGGATCACTAACATTAACACCAAATATCAGTGATAATTGATCAAATTTTGGATTGAAAAAGTCTAATTTGTCCCACTGGGCATGCCAAAAATTGTTATCAACGAAGTATGCATCCTATCCTAAGGTACCAACTTAGCTACTTGTTGACACATGTGAACACTCCTAGGCCTGTGGGTTGCCTAAAATTTGGAGTGAACCTCCAGAGCGGGTTGACTCCCCTAGTAAATCACCTAATCTAAAAGACTTTCCAAGGAAAGGGTTAAGAAAATAAATAAAAATTAAATTCTAAAACCTAAGGATATGTTACCAGGATTTTATCTTGACTCACAATCAGCCTCACAAAGCCTTTTATCCTTACAATTTCACTAAAACAATGCAATACATAAGTAATTTGCATGAAAGCTTGAAAGTTATAGGTTTGCTTGAAGGACAAATATAAGTTTTATTACAACTTCAACCCACTAACAAGGCTAAACATAACATGCAACCTGCATTACATGAAACTTTTACATTCAATCAATGAGACATATGAAAAGGACTCTAAGGTTGAAGCACAATTGGACATCAGATCATTGATTACAAAATGAATTAGAAAGTATGAAAGAGGAGAACTCTATTGCTTTATTAAAACTAAAAGGAGTAGAAACTGAGAATCTGAGTACAAGATGTTTACAATAGTCTCTGCAAGTAATCAAGAGAGAAAGAAACCATAATTAGAACTATGAAAAACAAAGTTTTTCTCCCAAATATATCCTCTAATTTTTCCAAGATGGAAAAATAGGAAAAATGCCAAAAATCACTCTGAAAGCCTGCCTCCAAATCATTTTTGAAATCCTCTAAAAAGATATCAAAAAGCCCTCTAAAATATATCCAAACTGAAAATAGAAGACAACAACATGATGCCTCAGGTGGTCCCCTCAAAATCCACTCAAAATCAAGCTTTACCTGATTAGAAAAAGCTCCAAAATGCCTAGATTTGTCTAATTTCTCCCAGAAGAAAAATCAAATCCAAAATAAGATCCTGCCTAAATCATCTCTGCTTTAGCTGCATAATAACAAATATTTAAAAGTAATTTATAAAATATTGATTTAAATATTGTTTTACATGGATTTGCAGTTTTATCTTTTTCTCGATTTGATTTTTTACAAAAAACAAAATACAAGGCTTATGATTTGACATTTCGCCAAGTATACACATTCAATGGCACTTGATTTTCTATAAAAATCATTAAAATATGAAGGTTTTATATACTACATGGTTTTGAAAAATAAAAAGCCTCTAAGGCTTATCCTCCATTTGATCTACAAATAGTCTCTAAGGCATATGACCTATGTGTTTATCCTCAAAAGGGACTGAATGAACTCTCTAGCAATGTATATGCAAAGGTGATCAAATAGCCTTAAGGCATAAAGACTTGGCTTCGAACATGTAAAGGGACCTAATGCAAACACTCTAAGTTATGAGGACTAGGCATTTCTAAAGTGGACCACAATACCACGATGGGTATTACTCCTGGCATGGAAAATGCAATTCAATGTCATAAAAATCACATTTAAACTTAGGGATTTATGCTAACCCTAAAACAAAACATCAATGCCCTAGTTTCTCGGGCCCATTTCACATTGCAATCTTTTGGAAATTTAGCTCTCTCCTACCACCAATGGGGTTAGAGTTTGAACTGGAAAATTCTTCCATTGCTTACTATTTCAGAGGATTTAATGCATTTTTCACTAGAAAAATGTGAGGTAAATCATCTCAATCACAAATGTGATATGATTTCCCCATTTTATGAAGTATATTGGCCTTACAAGGCCATGGCTAAGCTGTATTTCTGATGCATTTTTGTTTCTTTCTATCATTTATCTTTTCCTTATGTTGGAGCCACCATGGGATTGAATCGAACTCATTATTTGAGACCATATAAAGTCAAAAAAAATCTGTGGCCCCATTTGCATATCTTCACTCAAAAATAAAAATAGGTAATCTCTACCTTCGAACTTTAGATGTCTCCTTGTATTCTTCATTGATATATGTCAAATATGGCTCAAGAATCATGAAATAAAATGTATTTCCTTCTTTCATTTTGCAGTAAAACCCACTATATTTTAACAAGTCATGACCATATTCTGTGTATATGCTCATTTCCAAGTGGTTTCTTGATCAACATGACTTGGAACCCTCCATCTCCCTCTATATTTGATAATCTTTCTTAGACCAAAATGGGTTTCTAAAATAATGAAAAGAACCACACCCTTAGGCCATGACCATAGGAATCTATAAGACATCATTATTTGTATTTTCCCTTGGTTTTGCATAAAATGAGCTCTATTCATCTATTATTTCAGTGATGGTTGTTGACATTCTTGTTGCCGCAAATATAAAGGACTTGTTGACATTTTTGTGTGTAAGTTGTGGCTGTATATATACTCATTCTCTCTTATCTTCTGAGTATTTCTTGTTGTATAGGCTTAAAATTTGTCTATTTTCTTTTGTATATGAGCTTATAACTTGAAACCCAAAGTGGGTTTAATATGCTGTGAGAAAACCCCATTATTGGCTTGCGGCTACTTCAAACCCTTATTTTGAATCTTCACTCTCTATTATGGTCGAGGGTTTCTTATTCTAGGTATTCTATATTTGAGGTTTCTCAACACATACTCATGTGTATTTGTGCTAACTCATGAGGCTGTGGCTTTTGTGTACTCTTTGCCTTTCACACAATATTTATTCACTAGTTGAGATGACAGTCACCATGAAATAAAGGCTATGGCTCTATTTCTCCTCTGCTGCTCCATATACATACTATAAAACCTACACTTCATGATGAAATAAAATGAGCTGAAACATATGCTATTTTCTTTGTATCTCTTATAAATGTACATGGACACTGAGATTACATTCTTTTCTTACTATCTTCAAACTGATAATACATGGAGGCACTTAGCATGTTTTCATTTGATCACTGTGACAATTTGTTCATTCATTTTGTATATACTTGGAATGTTTTGTATTGAATTTGTGACATGGCCTATTCACATGTTGTCAAGCTTATTGTATTTTATAAGTGTTGTGTCAAATGTATTTACATCATACCATATTCAATAGTTATGGCTTCTTCACTTTCTGTATAGCATGGACACTTTTGAGCATGGCATCATTTATACTACTCATTAGTTGGATCATTCATGCATAAAAATGATACTCATATGGCTGAAGCAACATGATTCATGAGATGACTGTTATTCAAGTTTGAAGTCAATGCTACCTATCACATACCTTCATGTGCTATCTCTTCAAAAACAAGCATTTCTCACCATGATCTCTTGTAGCTTCTTGACAGTTGCACTTTTGGTCTTTTATGACTTCTACATTGGCACTGGATATTCTTCATATTTCATTAACAACAAAATGATAAATACCTGTTGTATGGCTATCTAACATGTTTCTTTGACAAAAAATTGAATGAGTCACTTGTATGTTATTCCTTGTGAACAAACATCATTGGAAAGGCACCTTTTGTGAGGCTAAATTTTGTCATGGCCTTCATTTGTATTAATTCTTCATATGTAAGGCTACATGATGGTATCAGATTACTGCTCCTAGACACCTTGAATGCATACAAATGATACTATAACAACCAACAAATGCAATATCTTCATGATTTTGACAATTCTTTATCTCAGTTTCACACATTAGTAAGTTGTCTTGAATGAGTTCACTGCTTCTTTATGGTTTGCATTTCATCCCACTTGAACTGGAAGTCATAGATGGGTAATGAGCTTGAAGCTGATGCACTTAGTGAATGTGGTACTCCTTAGCTGAATATGTCTTGATTTGAGCAACAAGAATATGTACTCCTTTTCCATCCCCTCTTAAGAATCAGGGGCATCATGCTGGGCTCAACCCTTGTGGGAGCCCACTTTGCACCACATGCTGAAATTGTCTTCAAATCAACAACATAACTTCTTCTATACCTGCACGGGAAACAAACATGTTAGATTAAAAAAATAGTGAAGTTCAATGATGTTCCTTTCTTCAGGCTCTCTTCCATGTGAATGGATTGATCAATTGATTCTATGCATCACAAGGAATATATTATGTCTGCATTGATGAGGTTCATAGGATAACCATATCTAGAGCTCTAACTAAACTTTTCAGATCTTGCAGGTTCTTTCGAAAGGTTAGGAGCAAGAGGGATCAACTACAACAAGGATCAACCCACCACTTTAGCAGGCAATGATAGATATGCCTATCTTATTTGCTTCTTTAGTTTTTTGTAGATGCATAGTATATTATTTCTAATGTACTGATTCAGCTATTCCCACGGCTTGTGTGGGACATTTGATCTGTCTTGCTTTCATTCAATGCAATATTTTCAGTTTGTATATATCTCATTTGTCAAATAAATAATCATTGTAATGTGAAATGAAATAATTTATATCTCTCATGAAAAATCTATAATGCAATGAATGATGAATATAATCTCTTTCCTCTATTATAACATTGATAAAACTGAATCTTTCAAGCACCTTAACTATGCAAAAACATTATAGCAAAAAATGTTAAAAAATTTTCATCTTAAGATAGAAAAAATGTTTCAGCTCTGCCAATTTGAGTTGTTGGTGAAAAATTGGTGATAGGTCTCAAGGGTGGCCTCTTCCTAGATATGCATATTCTTAACATTGGGTCATATTATGTAAGTATTTCTAACCCTTTCTCTCTCATGTCGTGTTCCCCCATGGTGTGTTATGTGTTGTTTAGGCCTCCCTGGATGACCCTTGATACTCTTGTAAGGTCAAGGATACTTGGAGATGACCTCTGTTGTGACCATTCTTCTATTTGTATCATCATTCTTTTATATCGCTTCTCCTCTATTTTCATTGTTGTGTGTTGTGTCTTCAGTACATAGCATTGTGGTTGATGACCTGGAGGCATCCTCCTATGTGATTGTTCCTAAGACATCTATTCTCCTCTCTCTTTTCATTGTTTACCTTCTTCTAGTAGTTCTACCTAGTTAGTGGATGATGAAAAAACAACATATACTAATATGGACTATGTATCCCTTTAGCAAGCAAAGAAAAAATGGACCTAGTCCATATATGATGATGGGGTTGATATATATTATTTGATGCTTGGCTAGTAGAATCACTCCGTGTGATATTTTGATGTTGTCTTATCTTTTCTAACAAACCATAACAATATAGTGTTGGCAAGAGACACTATATGGACTCATGAATGTTGTCATTGATGGCAACAAAGGTTATCCCACACATCCGCAGGACATGATGAGTCTTTACCGGAAGTTAGATTGAAGAAGTGTTGAGCTCTAGTAAGCAAGAACAAAGCAGTTAGTAAGGTCCGACAGACAGGTCCAAATCTCTCAGAAGAAGTATCTCAGTGAAGTGCAGATTTGGGGAAGTCAAGAGGAGTACCTTGAAAAATAAAATCCAAGGATTTAGCCTCCGGTGTTGAAAGGTTGAAGAGATATGAATACTTGAGTGTCAGGTTCCTAATTGACAGTGTGAACAAAGGAAAAACTGACTGGGAGAACATCAGACATTATTTTGGATGTGTTACTAATGATGGTAAAGGTTCTTAAGGCATAAGTTATGATTGGCCGACATGATTGATGACTTCTACAAGTATATCCTTGATCCGCATTACTTGGTATGCAAGGATTCAGCCAACAGATCAGAGTTTGAGGAAAATATTGACTATTCTAGATGCCAACTAGAAAGGTGATGAAATCACTTGTGCGGATATATATACATGATTGATTTAGATATGAAGTGGTAGATAATGTGTTGTGTTGGTGTGAAGAAAAGCAGAAGAGTAGAGTGAAGATAGTAAAAGAGGTCCGGAATGTGACAGTACAGCTGCATCAAAAGAGAATAAGAATGAAGTGCAGCAAATTAGTTTCAGAACTCAATCTCAGCATGTGTGGATGCTTCTCATCAGTTCAAACATTGAGTTACCTTCCTTTTCTGTAGACAGTAAGTCTCTTGTAGGCAGTGAACCTCTTGTGAGCAGTATGCTCGGGTAGTGAGCCCTAATTGGCATGTACCATTTTGTATCTTCTATTCTTCTAACAGAGAATAATATCTTGGGTTAATCACCCTGTGGTTTTTCCCTTAATTGGGATTTCCACGTCAAAATCACTATGTCATGTGTATTAGTGGTATTTCCTTTTCATGGTTATGTTTTCTTATTTGATTTGATATTGCATTAACTGTTAAAGAAGTTCAAAAGGTAAAAGATTAAGATAATTGATTCACCCCCCCTCTTAATTATCAACAATTGGTATCAGAACTAGGCTCCTCCAAATAGAGCCTAACAGCTTGAGGAAGATCTGGGAATTCAAATGGATATGTATGGAATGAAGGAACAACTTCAGTATGCCCTAGATGATCTTGATCAATCTAATTCTAAAGTCAATGAACTGAAGGAGAGACTTAGACAGGTCGATGACTTCATCAAAGAACTAAGAGAAAACTGAGTATCTCTATGAAAAAGAGAAAGGAACTACTTCAACAATTAGTAGATCAAAGTGAAGCCAATAACACTAATGATGATCTGAAAGAAGAACAAGTTATATGAAAAGTTATCAAAAGAAGTCATTACGGTAAGACATGAAATGGAGTGAGGAGTCATGAAGTTCACCCAAGAAATCAAAGAGAAAAGAAAAGTTGAAGATAACCTAAGACAATCTCTCAAGGAGAAATTTGAAGACTGCCACAATATGGATAGAATAATCAGGCACCTAGAATCTGATCTTGAAGAAGCTAAAGAAGAGGAAGAACAACTTGAAAATCAGATTGACACTCTCAAAAGGGATCTTTAAACAACAAATGAATATAAAGAGAAATTCAAGGTAAGTTTTGCTCAACTTGAAGTTCTTCTTGAAAGCCAAAAGAGGATAGATGACAAGTGTGGCTTGGGGTATTGAAAAGGAGAAAGCTCTGGATCCAGTTAGAAGAACTCCAGATCAGAAACTCCAAGAAATAGGCCTAGAAGACCTCTGGTAAAGCAACCAAATGCTCAAAGATATCCATCCTTCAATGGATACTGCCACAACTGCTATAACTTTGGTCATAAAGCAAATCAGTGTAGGAAAAGAATGAATCAAACTATTACATCCTTCTCCAGACAATGTTTCAATTGCAAAAGGTATGGTCACAAATCCCATGAATGTAGATATAGGCAAATAAGCAATTCATTCAATGGTAGATGCTTTGCATGCAATAGAATGGGACATATGGCTAATCAATGTAGATCAAGAGAATATCAATCAAATGTGCAAAGAAATGATGTTTGCTACAATTGCAATAGATCTGGTCACTTTGCTAAATTCTGTAGAAGCAAGAATCAGGACAAAAGGGGTTCGGTGCATCAGAATTAGAATCAAAACAAAGGAAAAAGGAAAGTGAATGCGGATGAAGTTCAAAGTGAGATGAACAAGATTTGGGTAAAGAAAAGTGTAGAGAATGTTGGAAATGGATCCACACTAGAATCTGGTGCTGACATCCCTTCCGAAAACTAAACAGATGAGCTTTGGCTCAAGGGGAGTAACAAAAGATAAGCCAATTCCCCCAGTCAGTCAATTGGTGCCTGAAATTGGCACATAGGAAGCTGCGGATCAAAGGGCTCCAAAAGAAACATCTAAAGAAGGTATGGTAAAGATTTAAGAGATCCATAAGAAGATTTAAAGAGTCTAATCCTTCTAGAATTGATCCGGTTAAACAGTCTTCCGATAAAAATAGGTTTTTCATGAGTTTGATCCGGTATGAATCTAAATTGAAACATCTTGATCTACGAACATATGGGATGATCAGAAGAAGAAGTGGACATTATGATTCATCGTTAACATCAATCATAAGGGCATCACAATGATTCAGATACATTTCTCCCTCTCTGAACAAGGAAAATAGAACAACTGGAACAACTTAAGTTTTGCATTTATTGTGATATGGAATTAGGGTTCTTCAGCAACAAAAGGGTTCACTCACTCATCATTTTCACAATTTGCATTTGAGAAGAAAGGAAAAGGAGCTCTGCAACAAGATTTCTCAAGAAGCAACTGCTGAACTCAAATCATTCAAGTTCACTCCATGAACCCTACAAGGGCAAAAGGTATTTTTCGTTATCAAATATCTCTCTGCAAATCCTTTAATGATGACTACTCCAAATATTGTGAAGATCTCTGATAGGCCTCACCCCAAATTCAAGAAACATCCATACAAATCCTTGGAAGTAGATCCCCTAGGAGCATTTTCCAGTGTTCTGCATGGTGTGTTGCATATAGAAGATATTAGGGTTTACATACATGTGAATATTGAAGAGTTCAGGGAAGTCAAACTAAGAGACATCTATCATAAACAATTGATAGATGATGCTTTTGAACTTAAAGCTCAATATAAAGGCATCCAAGAGAAACATTTTGATCAGTTCATTCATTTCCCCTACTTTGAAGAAGATGAATGGGTCTGGTATGTATTAAGTAGGATGCATGATAACTTCCTATGGCTGAACAGACCTTGCAAAATCACTAAGGAGGTAATTAGGGCAGTGACTGGCTTATACTCCTCTGGAGGGATACCTGTCCTCAAATCTGTCAAAAACCAAATTGTAACTAAGGCCACCAGATCAAAATTTGATAAGAGGGCAATGACCATTAAAGATATCACAGACCCAGATATCAAGTTTGCATCTATGATAATATGGTATAAGATATATCATTCCTGTAGGGAGAATTTAGTGTATGTAACTGCAGTGTATACTGCCTATGAGATGCTGAGAAAGAATGCAGAGTATGATCTCTGTGAACTTCTTCTAAGTCAATTGATGGAGAACATACAAAAGATCAAAAAGGACAAGAAGAACTCCTTTAAATATGGTGGACTGATATTGTGTTTATTTTTCTTCTTCATGAATGAGCTACCCGGATCCAATGGATGGGTATGTCAAAATAACAAACCGGTAGCAATTCAAATCAGAGATTACTTGCATGAACTTGGGGATGCCAAGGCAAGGAATACAGCTCTATGGGGGTACTTTAAGAACTTCCAAAATACTATGCAAATCAGAGAAAGAATCCCAAAATCACTGGTTGAGAAATATAAAGATACAGTATGCTTCATGGTAGACATTGATCAATGCCTAATGGAGGTAGTAGAGCCAAGGATAGTTTGGATCATGCCTATGGGGTTTGAAGTTGATGAACAAATTGTGGAGCTACATGTTCAACACATGCTAAGTCAACCAAAGGATCTAAAGGGAGAAAGGTTTGGAACCTTTGAAGAGCTAAGTGTAAAAGTTTATGTGGAACTCAGACAACCGGAAATAAAGAGAAAAGTGAGAAAAGAAGTTGAAGAAGTTGCTAAAGGCTTAGGCATCTCAAAAGAGGCACTTGATGCCAACAGGGAAAAGATGGAAAGGGCTAAGGAAGAGAAGAAATAGGAAGAAAAGGGAAGTAAGGAAAGTGCTCCGGTAGAATCTTTCACTCGAACAAGATCATCAAAGAGATCTGCACCTGCCACGGCTAAAAGCTCAAGAACATCAAAACCAGAAGCAAAATCATCTGGGAGAGGAGAGAAAAGAACTAAAACAAAGGCCACAAGGTCTTATGTTAGTCAGAAAGATGATGAAGAAACTGAATCAGATGAGGAGATAAAGAAAATGAAGAAGTAGAAGAAGAAAACATTCGGTGAACCCTCTACTGGTCAAGGTGAAGAAGAAAAGGCAGAGGAATTTGTAGAAAAGCCCACTCTGTCTTTAGATGATGTCATCAAATCAGTCACTATGGATGGAAACCTTTAGCCAATGGCTGAATTCTATGATGATTACAATGAAGCAGACCAAAAGATCTTGTAGGAAGCAGCAGTTAAGTATCTGAACATATATAACAAGGCTTTTATTGAAATTATATATCTTATTCCTAGAAGCCTAGAAAAAGAGTTAGAAATAAGAAAGAATAATGCCATGGCAAAAGATCTTGAGATCTAGGAACAAATAGCCATTCAGCTATATCCTTAAATCAATTCAAAGAAAATGAATATGATCTTCAAGGATTGCAAGGATGAATTCTAAAGCAAAGCCAGAATGAATCAGCTCATGCTTGGTGAGACTGACAAGATAGCCAAGGAAACAGAAGAGATCCTCTAGAATGCCTTCAAAAGATTCAATCTTCCTATTATAGAGGACTTGGGTGTTGATCCTTTGGCCACAGGTGTTGAAAAGGAATCCACTGAAGAAATGACAGAAGAGGTAATGGACACCGGTGAAGATAAGGGCTTGGAATCCTCTACTCTGGAAGAGGTGGCACATGAACAAATAAACATCACTCCTCCAGTTTCCCCTACTGACTCCAGATCCAAAGGAGAAGAAAGAATAGAGGAGAAAGAAGCAAAGGTGAAGGAAAAAGATGATAGTACCAAGGTTGTAGAAGGAGAAAAATCTCCAAGAGACAGTTCTGAGACTGTAGAAGAGAAGGAGAATCTGTCTCTGGCAAGAGACACTATAGAAACTGTCAAAGAGTTCTTAGACAAAGAGAAAATGGAAATTGATGAACCAGAACTTCTACAAGGGCCATTTAATTTTGACTCTCTTTCTTTGGTTCAAACAATGAAGATAGCTTCATTTTCTAATGCAAAGGCCAAAGAAAAACTCCTAAAGTCTCACATGGAAGACTGTGAGCTTATAGCAACTGCTTCCGGAGTGTTAGAAAAGATCATACCATCTTTTCAAAAGAATCCCTCAGCCTCTTCATCCAGTAATCTCAAATCTCTAATTAATAGTATTAGTATACACTTCAATTCTCTAGAGAAATCAACTGAGGAGAAGGTCAGGAAAGAGTTTTTGGATAAGAGATTCTTTGAGCTGCAAGGGCTAATAACAAATGATAGGAGAGTAATGGGTATTGGGATAAAGATCTTGGAACATGCTCTCAAGGATGGATGAGATGTATACAAATTTTGTATATCCTGGTCTAAAGCAACAGTGGAGATTGAGAAGAATGTGAAAGAATAGGACAAACTAACAAAACTTTCTCAAAATTTTGATCCACTTACCACATCCATAATAAATCAAGAATGTCAGACGATTGCAATTTTGAATGCAATTAAAAAGCTTGAAGAAGAGAAGAAAAACATAATCAGTAGGTTGAATGAACTTAGAGGAATAATTGTCCCTAAGTTGGAGGCCATGCATGAGGCCTTAAGTGATGCTCAAACTATAGCCAGAACAAATGATCTGACAAATCTGAAAAAGGCAGAAGCTTATGCATTCCTGATGAGTGGTCACATCACAATTTTGGACAGAATGAAGTAGAGTTGGGTGACAAAATTTGTCCAGTTGAAGACATCTTTTGCAGATATCCTTCAGTTTATATAAAGTATAGCATGTATAAATACTTATGCGGCTAAGTATAGAAGTGTTTTTGAGAAAAAACTTTTTGTGTGCGGACCCCACCCTTTGCCATTGATGTCAAAGGGGGAGTGAGGAGTAGTGAAAAATGAGGAATCCAACTAAGGGGGAGCTCTGGAAAATGTACATAAAAATAGAGCATCAGTCAAGGGGAGTATAGTGTGACACTTAGTCATTTTTCACTAAGTGTTGCCATCAATGCCAAAGGGGGAGATTGTTGGCAAGAGACACTATATGGACTCATGAATGTTGTCATTGATGGTAACAAAGGTTATCCCACACATCTGCAGGACATGATGAGTCTTTACCGGAAGTCAGATTGAAGAAGTGTTGAGGTCCGGTAAGCAAGAACAGAACAGTCAGTAAGGTCTGACAGATAGGTCCGGATCTCTCAGAAGAAGTATCTCAGTGAAGTGCGGATTTGGGGAAGTCAAGAGGAGTACCTTGACAAATAGAATCTAAGGATTTATCCTCTGGTGTTGAAAGGATGAAGAGATATGAATACTTAAGTGTCAGGTTCTTGATTGACAGTGTGAACAGAGGAAGAACTAACTGGCAGAACATCTGACATTATTCCGAATGTGTTACTAATGATGGTAAAGGTTCTTAAGGCATAAGTTATGATTGGCCGACATGATTGATGACTTCTACAAGTATATCCTTGATCCGCATTACTTGGTATGTAAGGATTCAACCAACAGATCAGAGTTTGAGGAAAATATTGACTATTCCAGATGCCAACTAGAAAAGTGATGAAATCACTTGTGCGGATATATATACATGATTGATTTAGATGTGAAGTGGTGGATAATGTGTTGTGTTTGTGTGAAGAAAAGCAAAAGAGTAGAGTGAAGAGAGTAAACGAGGTCCGGTATGTGACAGTACAGCTACATCAAAAGAGAGTAAGAATGAAGTGCAACAGATCAGTTTATTGAGCTTAACCGGAACTGAATCTCAGCATGTGTGATGCTTCTCATCAGTTCAAACATTGAGTTACCTTTTTTCTGTAGACAGTGAGTCTCTTGTAGGCAGTGAGCCTCTTATGAGAAGTATGCTCAGGTAGTGAGCCCTAATTAGCATGTGCCATTTTGTATCTTCTATTCTTCTAATAGAGAATAATATCTTGGGTTAATCACCTCATGGTTTTTCCCTTAACCGAGCTTTCCACGTCAAAATCACTGTTTCATGTGTATTAGTGGTATTTCTTTTTCATAGTTATGTTTGCTCATTTGATTTGATATTGCATTAACTGTTAAAAAAGTTCAAAAGGTAAAAGATTAAGATAACTGATTCACCCCCCCTCTCAGTTATCAACATATAGTTGCTCAGTGCACTTTGGTTATCTTGAGCCTCACCTTGGTTACACTTGGTTATGCGATCTCTGTAGTATAGCCCCATAGTTATACCCAATTTCCAAATCAATAGTATAGCCTTTGCTCTTGATGTGATTATTTTCATGCATTTCATTTATCATGTTATGTGGCTATTATCTTATGAAAAGATTTCTAACCCCTTTTTATTGTAGGAAATTGTGTGTTTGTGGGAACATTTAGCGATCGTGAAGTACATGTTACCTTTGGGGGTATGAGCTTTGTGAGAGCCCTTGTTACTGTTGGTCATGATGTTAGTCACAAACAAGCATAGAATAAAAGTACACATTAACCTTTATTCATCTTGAAAGATATGATGAATTCAGAGAATTCATGATCACAAGTCTCTGGTGAGTCTTAATTGTCTGACGTTACTTAGAGGTTGATGTGTGTTGCTGTTTCCATTTTGGGGCCTTACGTTGAGTTCATCATCATGACACTGTTTCTGCAAAGAGTCTTCATAGAGAGGTCATTTTATGTAGTTGTTTGATCAAATGTTACAGTTATACTCAAATATTTGCATGATATTCATCAATAATACATGCTTTACCTTCAAATATGCTAAATATTTTCAATTATCTAAGAGATGTCCACATATTTTCATTATTTGCTTAAGATTATCAGTTATTTGCAATTATGATGGCGAAATGCTCTGAAATTTAAAGAAATTGAAAGAAATGCTTCAAATGAATGTTGAACCTTCATCTATTGAACCACATGTACATCAGATATAGTCTTGAAGAGAAGAAAACCAAACCATATGTTCACCAGGACATTCCACAGCTAGATACAATTGATGCTAACTTCAAAGGAATTGTATGAAGACAACATATGCAAGTAGACATGCACTCCAAGGGATGCAGAAAATCACCACATATATCCAGAATTCACACACTAATTACTCAAGATTTACTATGAATTGTAATCAAACCAGTCTTCTCATTCATTAGGTATGCAAAGATATAAATGTATACAAAAAGCTTTGAAATGAGTGCTAAATACTTCAGCAGATGGATTTCAATTAAGTTTTGAATGTTAGAAATGAGGCATTCCTGCACCCTTTATAGAACAAGGTGAGGAATCCATTACCAAAAGATCAACGATCTTGATTTGTCTATGAATATCTATGGTCAGTACTTCCCTTTGACTAAGGCAACCTTAACAAAATGGCACAAGTTTCCAGCTGGCAACAATCTAGAATACTCATTTTCACTAAGTATCAGATGCTGATATTTACTTTATGATGCATCATCATCTACTTTATCTAAATCATGTGCTTCTTCACCAAGTGCATCACTTCCTGAACCTTCATATCATGATGATGATGACCCCGTATATGAGGCTGCATGCTACTCCAGACCTGTTCATACAACTACACAATTTTATCTATTTCTCTGCCATCCTGAGTCTTTGCTTTGATGATGGCATGCTTGTGTGCCTCGTATTTGTGTCTGATGCTGTCCAGCTTGTTTTTCCTATTTTGCAGCATCTCATTATAATTCTCCATTTTCATCTTTGTCCTCACCAATTTATCCATGATTTCTTCTGTCAGTTGGCCTAGTGAATCATCCGCAACAAATTGGAAGTTATTATGTAGAGCTTGGATTGCAAACTCTTCATCTTGATTGTCTATCTTCCCTTCCACTTTACCTTCTAAGGTTTCCAAAATTTTTGCCTCAAAAGACATCATGTCATGCAGTTTTATGCTGATTTCCCTCAGCTTATTATTACATCTCTTGAGAACATCACATTCAAATTGAATGTCCTTATACCATATATCAACCAATAATGTAGTGTTATTGTTCAATACCTGCTGGTTGATGAGTAGTTGAGAATTTATCCTCCTTATTTCTCCCAGGATATTTAATGTCTTTTCCAATTGGAAAGACCTTTTCCCTGTCTGCATCTCCAATTTGTCCACCTTTGTCCTGGAGTCACTGAGAGTATTCCACCTCTTCAAAGTTGCCTTTACCACTTCCTCTGTAGTATCAAATGTGGCACACATCCACTTTCTCAAAATGGAGGACTCATGTTTCATGAGATCCAACTTATATACCTCATCTTGGGAAATAGCAGTCAATGGGACTACACGTTTAGTGGAACTATCCTTAGGATTAGTTAACCTGCCTATGTATGCATGCAATTGAGCAATGTGCTCTTTGTGTTGCTTATTTTTCTCTTTTTCCTTCTTAACTTTTTGAATCAAAGAATCAATGATATCTTTTCCTTCTTGACCCTCCTGGTCTTCATTTGCAAACCCCAGGTCAACTGTATTAATCTAGAATTCTTCCAGAGTAATCTTACCTTTTTCTTTTTCTACAGTGGGGATTGCAATTTGTGCAGTCCTCCTTCTAGTCGTTGGGTCTCTTTTAATGGCCAAAATCATTCTGGCCTTCCTCTTTGGTTTTATTATATTCTCAAAAAATAAGGTAGATACATCAAATTGTTGAATTTCAAAATCTACCTGTACGTTTACTTCCTTCTCCAACCATGGAGGTACCTGATCATGTTTCTCCACACCATCATGATGTTCACCTTTATCTCCTGTGTCTGTCAACATATGTGATGGAGAAGGTGATTTCCTCAGTTCTTCTTCATGATGCTCACCTTGATGTTGATCTTGTGGCACATCCTCCTGTTGAGGAACTTCTTTTTCCAGAGGAGCATCTTCCTAAGGTGGAGGATCTTATGATGTGTCTATATGATGATCATCATGATCATGATCCTTCTCCTTTATTACCTCACCCACCTTAGATTTTTCCTCCTGTTGATGCACGTTTACAGCAGTGGATATTGGGGAAGCCTCCTTAGGTGCTTGTGTTGGTTTCAAAACCACAATTTGTTCTGCACTTGCACTGCTTACTTCCTAAACTTTAGCAGCAGGATCTTCTATTACATCCTTTTTCTCATCATCCTTCTTCTCCTGAACCTCTACTATAGCAGGTTTCACTGATGTGTCTTGTGAGCTCTGTTGGCTTACTTCTGAAGCATGGCCTTCTGGTTCTGTCATCTTCACTTCTTCTGTATGTTGCCCTTTGTTAGGTGTACCTGCTAGATGTTCAGGACTTACATCCTGTCTACCACTACAGGACTTGTCACCTGTGCAATTAAGGTATCTAGCCCCATTTCTTGGGCTATCCTCTCTAGGCTCTTTTCTTTTTCTATTTCTACTTGCTTTATCTCCTCCAGTATAGTTTGAACTGATGGAGCCTTATGAGGGGTCATGTGTGTACCTGCAACAAGGGTCTCCATTTGTTGTGAAGCTACTTCTTTCACAACCTCATCATCAGATAAATTTATTGTCTCCTCTAATGAGATATGACCTCCTTCATGTGCCTGGGAGGTTTCTTTCATCTGCTCTTCTGCGAGTTCAGTTTTGAACTTCACAATGGTAGGAAGTGGAACATTGTGCTGAAGTTCCTTGTGCACAACTTCATTACTTGCCCCTCTAAATAGTGTAGGGGATTGCCTTATTTCACCCCTCATGGAGGTTCTTAGTTTCTTAGGTGGGGTAGCTACCACCACCTGTGGGGCTTTTCTCTTCCTTTTGAACAGTAGAGGGGCCTCTTCTTCCTCAGGCTCTTCCTCCATAAGGATATCCTCTACATCTGGTTTTCGTGAGGATTGACCCTCTTCTAGGGTCTTAGCAACTTTTGCCTCCGCTGTCTTATCTTTCTTGGACTTTTGTTTACTTGTCTGTGGAGGTGATGTTGATCCTAATCCTGATCTTGATGCTGATGCCTCTTCAGTTGTAAACACTGTCCTCTCAATGATCACCCCTTTGGGTTCACTATCAACTTTCTTACCCCTTGGGGGTCTTTTGCTTTGTTGTTGTTGTGGAGGTAGCCTGTCTCCTTTAGACTTTTTCTTTTCATTTATAAAATCATCATATTCCTCATCAGGAATATCTTGTCCTTTCTTCTTGTTGTCCATAGTAATGGCAACACCTTTCTTCTTCAATGCCTCAATTTGGTCATCAACCCAAACTTGGGTTAGCTGTAAGGTCCTGGCAATGAAAGGATCCAAAGATATATCCTCTTGTATGGTGAGGTCAGGTGCAGATATTGTATCATTATATATTTTCTTTTCTTCATATTCATTTGCCATTATCCTGCCATCATCCTTCTTCAATTATTGAGGAATGGGGATACAGTCAAAGGTTTTGATTTGATTCAATGTCAACCTTTGGTGTTTTCTTCTTCTGGCTTCTGTTTTATCTTCACAATCTACCCAGAAGTCCTCTAGGTGCCTCCTGTGAATAGGCTTCCCTATTATTTTCTGTATCCTCCCATAAGGATCATATGGTCTTATTAGTGGAAATGGCTGCAACTGCATTTTATTCAAAGTGACCATCACCTTCTTGATACTTTCTGAATCTAGACACATATACCAGCCAATGGTGACTGGAAATAGAATTGGTGGGAGCTTCTGAGCATCCTTGTATGTTTTCAACATGGTGGAGCTCTGCCTTATGAATTCCATTAGTATCATTGCATCAGTGGGGTATCTTGGCAGCATGAGGGGATGTCCTTCAAAACCCTCAATTCTCATATAAGAAAATGTTAATAATTGAATATACCAGGCTCCATGCCTGTAGATTATCTCTTGAGCCTCCATGCTCAATCTTTTTGTCCTGTCCTCCTCCATGGTTCTCACCAAATGCATAGAGAATGCATCATTTACCAATTTATAGTCTTGGAGGTAATTAGCTCTTTGCAATTGGGGATGATGATCCTAGATATGCGCATCATTGGTGGTCCCACCAATCTTACCAACTATTGTCAATGCATCAAATGTGCCTTTGTATGCATAGGAGTAAACAATATATGATGTCATGTAAAGGAACAATTTGAACCTCCCAGGTTCATCAGCTGCTCATGTAGAGCATCACTTATCGATTGGCCCCATAGTGGCCTGATATCTACATACTTGCACATCATGATTACACCATACATCTGATCCTTAAAACTACCAGCATCAGGCTGGCCTATGACTCTGCTGAGTAATGCAATCATGTACTGATACTCATCATCAAAATCATATTTAAACAAATGCATTGGAAGTTTGGCAGCTGCAGGATATGTGCTATTCTTTGCCCTCCACTGATACATGTTCTTCCTAGCCTGTTTCTTATTATTTTCATATTCTACTTCAGACTTCTTCAGGTCCACACTGTTAACTTTTCTACCCAATGGTAGTCCAAATGTCTTGGAAAGACCCTTAATGGATAGGTCTGCATATATTCTTCCATGCTTCACCACCTACCTGGTCTCTGGATTGTAATTCTGGGCACACTCAATCACCAGCTCTGGGGACTCCATGGAGTACAGAAAATCGGCTGCATTCCACATTCCAGACATGAACACTGCATCCAATCGGGTGCTTCTGTTCTTCTCATCGTTCATCTTGGCAGACAAGGCTTCCAAATCAGTATTCCCCTCGTGTGTATCTGTTATGGCACCATATTTAAACATGATTCCTCTAGGAGATGAAAACATGGGCTTGCTGAACTCAGCCTCACACTTAGCTAACCTCTTGTCAGCCATGGATATCTGCAATTAACACAATTGGTCTTACAATGGATACTTACATGCATGCAGATAAAACTTATCTTTAGTAATCATCATGCCTACTATATTTATTCAGCATTAACTTATCATGGGGTGCATAAACCAAAACCTGCAACATCATACCTGACTATGCATAAGCAACAGGATGAGGGTTTTAATTACTTACCTGGTTATACAGATCCCCCTTTTATACCAGTGGATTTCTGAAAGTGCTCTTAATTCTGCTGATGATCACGTGCTTCCCCCTTGCCTGTAAGCTCTGTTCGTACAAGTGTCGCCTGTTCGAGGGTTTGGAAGCTGGTGCTCTGTAAAAGAATTTTTATCGCAAGGTAAGTCTTAAATGACGATGAATTTACCTTTTAACCTTGGAATTAGGGTGAAATTAGGGCAAACCCTGACACACTAGATTTTATTCGTTGAATTTTTGCATGGAAACTTAGGATTTCGCCAGCTGTTTCATCGGGCTTTGTGGTCGGCGGGAACTACCTACCACCTCTGCACGCATTAAATGTTAATGGTGGCAATAGGAGGGGGGTGATATCCATATGACAGGATATATTTGAAAATATGATAGTATCAGGATATTGGGTGATATTCTCAAATATCGCCCTGAGTGCAATATGATCATCCTCCTCGAGAGGAAAACTATCATCAACAAGATCGGGTGATGAACGCACCCCTAGGTCATGTTTAGTACATCAGGAGGATATTTCAATATATCAGGTGATGTTTCAAAATGATGATGACCGGATAAACTATACGTCTCTCTCTCGGAATGTCGGGATGACATCATCTAGATATTCGCTCATGATATTGCTATGGCTTCATGATGTCATCGTCATGTTATACGAGCAAGATCATGTTTAGGAAATATACCCCCGAGAGGTAAAAATGATGATTACGTCATCGTCATGTCTGTTTCTTCGTTTATCAGATTTGAATGACATCATCAGGATATTGGCTTAGGGGGATATTTCGTGGTAGGAGGATATTAAGAAATATCGGGTTACATTGAGAAATATGATCCTCGTGAAATACATAAGGCTGTTGACGGGTAAAGGTTACTATCACCTAAAATTGACGTCCGGACATTTGGACCGCATGATTTATCAGGTGATAAATTTGATCGGGGTGATCTTCTGAAATATGATGGACGTTAAGATATATGATCCTCCCCCCTCTGAATATCAGGTTTGACTAAAACTTTGACCGTTCATAACTTTCACACCTTAACGAATATCAAGGTGATACAAAAGGCAAACCTGCATGAAATTTGATGCTCTGTCTGAATATGAGGTTATTGTAATGAAATATGAATTTAGGCAAACTGACCTCATGATGATGACTTACCTAGCCTTTTATGCGTGATGATCTGCATGACTTACTTTTACCAAACTGCTAGAAAGCACAAAACAAGCCAAAAAGTTGGGTCCTTGTTTTGCCAAGTCAAAATGGGGCGTGTTGTGTAACCACACAATAGTTACCTTGCATGTTTTCTCTCTACCTTAACATGCTTGATATTGATACACGATATCAACCACCTCAAGGTGGGGGCACATAAAGGTAAGTTATCTGATGATTTTGGTACTAATGAAGCATGTTTGTAAGCCCTCTATGCAGATGGGATGTTGTATCTCTGCGCGAGTGCACATATTTATTCTATATTGCAATCAAAAAGTCCTCTACAGAGATAGGATATCGTGCATATCCTCTTATTCAAAGCCCTCTACGGAGGCGGGGATAGTGTATCTCTTCACCTAGTGCACATTCTTTCATTTCAAAAGTCCTAGGAGTAGACAGGGTTTGTGTATCCTCCCTTAAGTATGTCTTTGGTTGTTTTTGTGGCATAAGCCCAATCATTAGGTGTGCCTATAGTGTGCTTGAGATGGTGGGTACTTAGCAATAAGTTCCTTCCAATGCCTTGTTTGTCATGTTTTAGAAGTATAGTATGTCTTTGGCATACTATATGATGCTCATGTATTCCGTGTGTCTTCCATGTGTTTTCCCCCTTGTGTAGTCTAAAGTTGCATGGTGAAATGCCCCTCCCTACACTTGGGTTTTGTATGGTGTGCTTGTTCTCAAGTGTAGTCTAAAGCTATGTGGTGAAATGCCCTTCCCTACACTCTGAGATTTGTATTGGATGTCTTCTCCCCCATATGTAGTCCAAAGAGCATGGCGAGATGCACCTCCTACATTTTGGCGTTGTGTGTTGCATTTTTACTTTCCATGTATTTGCATTCATTTATATATATGAGAAAATGAAAAAGAAATAATCATTGCATTCACTATATTCATCATGTTTTGCGTGTCTTCAATACTATCTGCTCCATATTTTGCCTGCCTATTATTGTCTTCACTATGTTTGGTGTGTCTACGATGTGTTTTCTCTAGTGTCTACCTGAGATTGGGGGCTAGAAATAGTCTCTCAATCTTTGTTATGCATTAGCTTCAAGTGCCTGGCATGTTTACTATGTTTTGACCATACTTTAATGCATGTATGGGTTGTAAGATAATACATACATTAAAGTGGGGGCTAAATGTTATGTCATAAAATGTCCCCCTCGAACTTTTACCTCCTAAGTTTACCTCCCAGGTCCCTTGTTTTGTATCTTGCATGTTCATTTTAACTCCTGAGACAAAATGGCCTGAAATCCATGTCAAATGGGGCTTGAAGGACACTGTGAGCTTTAACCTTACCTTAAAATAGGTACTAGGGGCCTTAGCACTAGTGCCCTAGTCCTTTCCTATTTTAGGTAGGTACTAAATTTGAATGTCAGTTATGTGATCGTTAGAGGTGTCCCATGCCGACATCTTAAGTTTGAATTACAAAATTTGTTGTTGGAATGCATATATAGGCATGTTTAGGACTTCATTTGAAAACTAGAGATGGATAATGCAAATTGGTGATCTTATGCTTAGGTGATTCAAGGTGTTCATTGTGCTACAAAGTAGTCTTGTGTTGTTATTGTGTTTGTATGTAGGTTTTGGCTTCATCAATCCATCCCCTCATGGCGTGAAAGAGCTTCATTCCTCCATGAGAGATACACCTCTGAGGTGACATCTATTTGTGTTTAAATCAATCATTTATCATTTTGTTTTACCTCTATCTCGTAGGGATACACACTCTTTATCTAACAATGGTGTTTGGAAGACTTGAATGTCCTTTCAGGGCTTAACTAAGAAAAGATCCTAAAAACCACAACCTCCAACCACACTTCTTGTGATTGCATGTTACAGGTATTAGATTTCATGGAGTGGAGTTGCAAAGGAAGGTTGCAGAAGATAAGAATTGAACTATATCTAATAGAAAGAAGTAGTTTAGTGCACTATCAGGGCCCAGGCACTAGTCATAAAGCCCTCCAAGGTTGAAGGAGCAAAAGTCTTTAGAATAGTGATAATCAACATCAGAAGAGGTCCCAATATCCCAAAGAACATCTTGCCTTGGGCCTGGGCATTTGGTGCAGTCATGGTAGGAGGGTTCACAGAATGAACTATCCAGACTGTGTAGCAAGAGTAAACACAATAGAAACAACTCAAAGAAATAGAACAAATGCAAATTCAATCATTCAGTATATCATAGAATTCAAATAGAGATCAGTCGGCAACATGCGGGCTTATAATTAGGGCTCATAGGCCTGATTACATACATGCTCAAGATAAAGATTTAAAGCTCCTTTGCACAAAATCTAAACTATCAATCTTCTAAATCATGAGATCTATATGAACTGCTTTGCTAAGGATCTATTACATCAATATATATCATCTCTGAATGAATAGATTCCTCTGCGTTGGCCAAGGAAGATTACAAATTCCAAAGAAGAGATGTAACATGTGTACATAGATAGGTCAGACCTAAATGCATAGAACACTTCTGAAAAATGAATGGAATGAGGTGCGGATCTCCTAGGAAGGTTGGCCACGAACCAAATATCATTGAATGATGTGTCATTAGGCTCCAAAGATCAAGAACTTCTTCTGCAAGCTTCTCCTTCAGCTGATTGTCAGTGATTATCTGGATGCTTTGCTCTGAGAAATAGTCAAACTTCTGATAGCAATATCTTTCCGGTATTGAAGTACGGATCTCTGAATTCTAGATATGATGTAGATGAATGAATGTAGATGCTAAGTTTAGCTCCACAAGATCTAAAATGCTACTAGACAAAAATATAGAATCTATTTTTGACTAAATTGCCTGAACTGAATTCAAAAGAAACAAACAAACAAAATGAAGTGCAAATGTTTTTGGTTGATGCAAGATCTATCTTGAACTAGGGATGCTCCTACATCAGACATCCATGGTTATTGAAAAAGTGAGTCCCTCACTTTGCTAGGGCTAGGGGAGAACCAAGACAGTCCACCTCAACCTGAGAAATCTATGATGAATCTTCTTCTAGTCTGCCTTTCCACTTCACAAGATATTCTTTGTATTGTCTTCCTTTAGTGTTGCATCCAACTTTGCTGTCCAAAATGTCTTCAATGTTCTCTGGTGCTTGTTGTGGTAACTAATTCTTCAAGTCTTCTTCCATGTTGTCACTGAACTCTGCTTCATGATACTGATAAAGGTCTACAATGTTGAAAATAAGTGATACGCCGAATGTCTCCGGTAATTCCACTTCATATGCATTTCCTGAATCAAATTTCCAGAGTATCTTACAAGGTCCAAACTTCTTCATCTTCAACTTGTTATATGTCCCAACTGGAAATATTTCTTTTCTCAAGTACACCGTTACTTCATCTCTAACTTCAAATTATTTATGTCTTCTCTTCTCATTGCCTTTTTCTTATACTTACTATTCATATTCTCCAAATGCTTTTTAACCTCATTATGCACTGTTTTCATATGATCTAGAAATTCTTCTGCTTCTGCACTTCTCTTTTCTTCGATGCTAATATCTCATAGTTCTGCAACTCCTCTAGGGTTTACTCCGGTCACAATTTCAAAAGGTGTTCTTTTGTACTCATGTTTACCGAATTATTGTATGTAAACTCTGCTTGTGAAAGAATTAAATCCCAACTTCCAGCTTTCTCTCCAACCAAACATCTCAACAAGTTTCCCAAACTCCTATTCACTACCTCTATCTGTCCATCTGTATGTGGATGAAAAGTTGAACTGAACTTCAAATCTGTCTTCATCTTTTTCCATAGTGTCCTCCAAAAGTATCCAACAAACTTTGTATCTCTGTCTGAAACTATACTCTTAGGTAATATATGTTATCTCACAGCCTCCTTGAAAAATAGGTCAGCTATATGCACTGCATCAGTTGTCTTCTTACAAGGTATGAAATGAGCCATCTTTGAAGATTTGTCAACCACTACAAATATTGAATCATATCCTCTTTGTGTCTTAGGCAATCTCAGCACAAAATCCATGCTTATGTCTTCCCAAGGTCTCTCCCGTATTGTCAAAGGTTTATACAATCTAGTGTTTTGACTACTCCCTTTTGCAACTTGACAAACTCTACAATTCTGCACAAATCTCTGAATATCCTTATGTATCTAAGGCCAAAACTCATTTTCACTCACCAAAGCCACTGTCTTATCAATGCCAAAATGTCTTGCCAATCCACCACTATGCTTCTCTTTGATCAAATTATCTCTCATTGAACTTCTAGGTATGCACAACTAACCTCCTTTGAACAACATATCTTCTTGAATGAAATAGTCCAACCACTTACTCCTATCCATCACAACAGGTTCCTCACATGCTCTCCAAGGTTCTACAAAATTAGTGTCTCCCTCATACATGTTTTGTAACTCATCAAAACTCAACACCTCAACTGTCATCTCTGTCAACAAATTTCTTCTCCTAATCAATGTATCAACAACTTTGTTTGATTTTCCACTCCTATGCTTCAACACAAAAGTATAACTCTGCATGAACTCTACCCATCTCATATGTCTCTGATTCAATTTACCTTGACTATTCAAATATTGTAAAGCTTGATGATCTATATACAACACAAACTCCTTAGGCAATAAGTAATGTCTCCACTTCTTCAAGGCTTGAATTATGGCATAGAACTATTGATCATAGACTGAATATCTTCTCCTTCCATCATTCAATTTCTCACTAAAATATGCTACAGGCCTACCTTCTTAACTTAATACTGCTCCAATTGGATTCCCACTTGCATCACAATCACCTTGAAATACCTTATTGAAATCCAATAATGCCAAAACAGGTTGCTCTGTCACTTTATGCTTCAACAACTCAAAACTTTTATCTTCTCCAGATGTCAACTTGAAATCCTTTCTGTCACCTCTCATTGTTTCTGCCATAGAGTTACAAACTGAACTAAAATTTCTGATGAACTTCCAGTAGAAACTAGCCAATCCATGAAATGATCTAACCTCTCCAATTCTCTTCGTTGTAGGCCATTCAACAATTTCTTTTACTTTCTCAGGGTCCATCTTCAATCCTTCTATAGAAATCACAAATCCCAAATATACTAACTCTTCCTTCATGAAACTACACTTCTTGATGTTTATCAGCAATTTCTCTTCTCTCAGTCTTTGTAAAACTTGTCTAATATGCCACAAATTTTCCTCTTTTGTCTTACTAAAAATTGAAATATCATCCAAATACACAATCACAAACTTACCCAAGAATTTCTTCAAGACTTCATTCATCAATCTCATGAAAGTACTCGGTGTATTTGCCAATCCAAAAGGCATCAATAACCACTCATACAATATGGCATTTGTCTTAAAAGAAGTCTTCCATTCATCACCTTCTCTGATTCTGATATCATGGTATCCACTCTTCAAGTCTATCTTTGTGAAATATTTTTCTCCACTCAAACAATCCATAATATCATCCATCCTAGGTAAAGGGAATCTATACTTAACTATGATCTTGTTTATTGCTCTAGAATCAGTACACATTCTCCATTCTCCATCCTTCTTAGGTGCTAACACAACGAGCACTGCACAAGGACTCAAAAATTTTCTGATCAAACCTTTCCTTAACAACTCTTGTATCTGTCTATTCAATTTTTCATTCTCTACCAATGTCATTTGGTGTGCTGCTTGGTTAGGCAAACTTGCTCCGGGAATAAGATTCATTGGAAGACTAATACTCCTTATAGCTAGTAATCCTTTAGGCACATTATCTGATATGATGTCTTCATACTCTTTCAGAAACTCCTTTATCTCTTTTGGTTTAGTTTCTTTCTTCAATGTTTTAGGATCCTTAAGAATCAAGGCATAACACATATACTCATGTCTCAAACCATCCAGAAATTTTCTTCCATCTACAAAACAGATTCTAGCATTTCCACATACCACATCTTTAGGATCATCCTCCAAAGGAATCAAAGTAATTCTTTTCCCATTTTCTTTTATAGTATATGTATTCTTTCTCCCATCATGTATAGCTTTTCTATCATAATGCCAAGGTCTACCCAACAAGATATGACAAACATCCATAGGCATAATATCACACAAGACTTCATCATGATAAGATCCAATATAAAATTTCAAAAAACATTGTTCACCTACCAGTACCTTATGATCATCCTAAATCCATGCTATCTGATATGGCTTAAGGTGTTTCAATCTTTCCAACTTCAGCTTAGTCACCATCTCCTCTGAAACTAGGTTATCTAAACTACCACTATCAATTACAACTTTACAACACTTACCTCTTGATTTGCATCTAGTTCTGAACAAGATCTTCCTCTGCGGTGGTTCCTCATTTGTCTCTATTTGAAATAGTGCTCTCCTCATCACCAATGATTCTCATTTCTCTGGTTTACAAACAGAATAGGGGTTATCTAGTTTAACAAGTTCTTCAACATAGCCTACTCTTCCACTATTTTATGTCCTCTTACTTGTACTACCCTTATTACATTCAAATGCTCTATGTCCTTCACCTCCACACTTGAAGCAAGTACCTCTGAGTGTCTTCTTATCCAATCCTCTTTTTTCTCTTTTGTATCCTTCATTCTAGTATGCACTAGGGTTTCCTCTTCGGTAAAAAATTCTATCATCTCTTTAGTAAGCAATAGTATCTCTGTCATCCTTCTTAACAAGGTTGTCAAACTTGTTCTTCTTTGAAAATGATATGTCTCCTCCAGAATAAGTCCTACTTCTCTAAAATTTACATCCTCTTCCTCTCTGTCTTTGATCATGTCTTTTATTCAGCTTCTCTTCAACTTTCAAGGCAAACTGATATGCTTCCTCCAAAGATGTCATCTTCACCAAACTTAGTTCTTCTTAAATGTTCAACCTCGGTCCATTGATGTATCTAGCCACTTTCTCCTTGCTTGCTTCACTATGGCCTGTCCTTATGATCATGTTATGAATTCTTCAGTGTACTCCTTCACAGATTTCTCCTTTTGTCTCGGGTTTTACAATCTTTTCAACAACTCCAACTCATAGGCAGCAGGTATAAACTGATTCTTCAACTTTGTCACCATCCTATCCCATTTTGTAATCTTTTCTTTTCCTCTTCTATTTCTTTCCAACTAAACTTCTTTCCACCATATAGCAGCATGTCCTTTCAACTTTGTCTTTGCAAATTTCACCTTCTCCAGATCTTCAATTTCCTCATATTCAAAATATACTTCCATATCATTTATTCAGTCAATCAGTTCTTCAGGGTTCAAATTACCAGTGTAATTTAGCACTTCAACTCTAGGTCTCTTTCCAATCTTTGAAATAGCTTGTAGCATCTTTACTTGATCTGATTCTTCTTCCTAATCACTTTCAACATTAGGTCTTGGTGTCAATCCTCTTCTCCTATCTTCTTTAATAACGTCTAATCAAATTTGCATTGTTTTTGTTATCTCCATCATCTCATCTTTTCTATTAGACATTGTTCCAATAGTAGCAACTCTCCTCAGTGGTATTCTTCCTAGGATAAAGCGTAAACTACCTCAGGTTCAGCGATCGGGCTACATGGTGACAACTACCTCACAATCGGTAATCGGTTGCAACACAAGTAACCTGCCTCAATTTAGTGATCTGTCCATAGAAAGATCTTATAGAATTCCTTCGCCAACTTTTCTCAATCCACTCCCAAAGATTCAAACTTTCACTTTGATACCACTTGGTGTAGTCACGGTATGAGGGTTCACAGAATGAACTATCTAGACCGTGCAACAAGAGTAAACACAATGGAAACAACTCAAAGAAATAAAATAAATGCAGATTTAGTCATTAAGTATATCATAGAATTCAAATAGAGATCAGCCGGCAACATGCAGGCTTACAATTAGGGCTCACAGGCCTGATTACATACATGCGCAAGATAAATCTTTGAACCTTCTTCGCACAAAATCCAAACTATAAATCTTCTAAATCATGAGAACTATATGAACTACTTTCCTAAGGATCTATTACATCAATATATATCATCTCTGAATCAATAGATTCCTCTGTTGGGAATTAAGGTGTCTCAACCTTGGTAATTCCTTGTATTTTTACATTGTATTTATTTATTATTTTCCTATTGTATTAATTGGATACACATCCTATGTTGTCATATTGTGGGAGTTGGCATGGTAATATGTCATCCTACATGACATATGACCACATGTATTTTTGTCCTCACATGAGGAGATAGGCATCCCACTTAGTGGTAGGAAAATTTTGCCATGTGTCGGCATATTGGATGTTGTGTAAGGGAATATTGACTGACACGGTCATGACAAATTCTTATGACAAAGTTATGACATGTAAGAGTTGGAAATAGGAGATTCTATGACAGGTGAAGATGTATCAAAGAGAATCTTTGAGGAAGGCATCTTTGGGCACCCCAAGGTGGGTTATGATATGTTGTAAGAGAATATGCTATTTATAGCATGTGTATGACAGATTCTCTTACAGTCGTAAGTTATGATAGCTATGACAGATTCTATGACGATTGTAAGAGTCCTAGAAGCATCTGTCATTACCCATTTTGGGAATAGGTGACCTCTTTCAGATGGGGTGACCTGACAAGTGCCAGGAACATCTTACAAGGTTGGACAAGTGTCCATAGGTGTGGGTTTTGGGCCATGAGGCCATGTTGGAGACCCATTCCAAGATAGAGCCAATTTTGCCTTATATATTCTATATAAACAGGTGCTTTGAGGAGGTGATGTACTATAGGTTTTACAAGTACTATTATGCTACCAGATCATCTCCAGATATGAGTGTCAACAACTCCTACAAGAGCATTGGCTCTGTGTTGTATTGTAACCTTTATTGTTTACAGAATACATTTGAGCTGTGTTTTAGAGTGTAGGGTTTTACACCCGTAAGGGTTTTCCCCACATATATCTTGTGTCTCTCTTCTTTTGTCTTATTTTCTTGTTTATGTGTTTGCTGTAATATCTCTATTAGTGGATTAACATAGCTATTGTTGTAAAGGATAAATTGAATTTGCACTCTCCTCCCCTCATTAGATTAGTGTAGGAAGTGATTTCCACACACCTAGCTTCCTTTTAGTTTGTATCAGAGCCTAGCCAGTTTTGGTTCTAGCTGCTGGGTAGGGTTTTTTTTGCTAATCTTAGGTTGAGTGGGAGTGTTGTGCAAAGCATTCAGTATCTTGTTATAGCAAGGAGATGGCAACCACATCCGGAAGGTTAGAGGTGGAGAAATTTAATGGCACTAATTTCTAGTTGTTGAAACTCAAGTTGGAGGACCTACTTGTTGATCATGACCTATGGGAAACCGTATCTGGTGTGAAACCTACAGCAATGTCACAAGCTGATTGGAACCTCAAAGATCAGAAGGCTAAGGGTCTCATAAGACTCTGTTTAGCTGACTCTGTCCTATTAAATGTCCATGAGGAGAAGAGCACTAAAGATCTTTGGAAGAAGTTGGGTGATGTTTATCAGGCCAAGTCCTTGGTAAACAAACTTTTCCTAAAAAATAAGTTTGCTTTGAAGATGGAAGATGGAGGATCTACTGCGGACCACATGAATTCTTTCAACATGATCATTACATAGTTAACATCTGTGGGTGTGAAAATAGAGGAGGATCATTGCATGAACCTACTTTGTTCTTTGCCAAATTCATGGGATCACCTTGTCATGGCTACTGGAAGCACCACTACCACCTTCAAGATGGAAGATGTGGTGTCCTCGTTGTTATCTAAAGAAATGCGGAGGAAAACAACTGAGTCAGCCAAAGATGCTCTTGTAGTTCGTGGAAGACCCAAGACAAAGGGAAGAAGAAAGACAAGAAAGTTGAGAAGGATAGATCCAAATCCCATGGGAGATCTAAATCTCCTGGAGAGTCCAAGGCTCTCTATTAGAATTGTGGCAAGTTTGGGCATTTCTAAAAGGATGCAAAGAAGAGAAGAAAAATAAAAAGAAATCAGCTCCAGATTTAGATTCTGATAAGCCACAAGATGATGGTGATGCCTTCATCGCAGCCCTGTCCACCCATGCATCTGATGATGTGTGGTTGATTGATTCTGATGCATCTTTCCACATGACATCACATTGAAGCTGGTTCACGAAATATGAAGAGTTCGATGGTGGAAGAGTGTACCTGGGTGACAACTCTCATCTAAAGATTCTTGGTCATGGAAGAGTCTCAATCTAATTCCGTAATGGATGAGTGAAGGGGATCACTAGAGTTATGCACATTCCAGGCCTTGCACGAACATACTTTTTGTAAGTATGTTGAATGATGCAGGTGTGCATGTTGTCTTTTCAAAGGATGGATGCAAGATGACAAGATGATCTATGGTGCTTACGAAGGGTACTAGGAGGGGTACTATGTTTCAACTGGAGGCATGCACTTCATAGTGCAATAGTTCTTCTAACTCGAAGAAAAGATCTGCAGTCACTTCATCCCCACCATCTAAACATGCAGTGAAGAAATCTATTGTAACTAGTTCTGATGGTAGTGTACATGCTATGGAAGCTAAGCTTCCTGCTGAAAAGACTATGTTATGGCATTTGAGCTATGGCTACGTTGGTGAGAAGGGTCTTAGAACCCTGAAAAAATAAAAACCTCATTGAGGGGCTAAATGATTGTAATCTTGAGTTCAACTTTTACGAACATTGCATTTATGGAAAGCAAAATCGTGTCCAGTTTTACTCTAGTTCTCACAAGTCTTTTGGTGTATTGGATCTTATTCATTTTAGTGTGTTTGGTCCTGTTAATGTTCCTTTGATTTCAAAATCTATATATTTTGTATCTTTCATAGATGATTACAGTAGAAGGACATGGGCTTATTTTATCAGAAACAAGATTGAAGTCTTTAGTCAGTTTAAGGAGTTTAAAGCCTTTGCTAAAAATCAAACTAGTAAAAAGATTAAGTGTTTGAGAACTGACAATAGTGGTGAGTTTTGTAAAGAGAAAGGGATTGAAAGGCATAAGACAACTCCATACACCCTGCAGCAAAATGGAGTTGCGGAGAGGATGAACATGACACCAATGGAAAAGGCTAGGAGTATGCTTAGTGGAGGAAGCCTCGAACAAAAGTTTTGAGCAGAAGTTGTTGCCATTGCTTGCTACCTATTAAACAAGTCTCTTACATCATCTCTTGTTGCTAAAACACCTATGGAGGTGTGGTCTAATAAGAAGCCTTCAGTTATCCATCTCCATGTTTTTGGTTGTGAGGCATATGCACATGTGTGTAGGGAGAAATGGTCTAAATTGGAGAACAAGGATGTTAAATGTATTTTTATTGGCTATGGTGTTAGTGTGAAAGGATACAAGCTTTGGGATCCTGTGGTTGAAAAAGTGTTGTATAGCACAAGTGTTATCTTCAGAGAGCTAACACCTTCTTCTGTTGTTCTACAGCTAGAACAGACAGAAAAGAAAGAAGATGCAGTTCAGTTTCCTTCTACCCCTGAGAAGACTGAACTGATAGACCCTGTGAGACCTGATGATGAGGAGAGCTCTAGTAGCTCTGAAAGTTGAGAAGAAGAAGTTGAACCCCAACCTCATCCATTGAGGAGGTCTACATGAACAAGAAAGCAACCTGATAGGTTTGGTTACACAGTACTTGATTTTAGTTGTGCTTTTACCTTACTAACATTGATGAGCCTAGAACTATGAAAGAGGCTATGGGCATGAAAGATGTAGGTTCCTGGAAGGAGGCCATGGAAGATGAGATGGCTTCTTTGGAAAAGAACAAAACATGGGACTTGATGCCTTTGCTTGATGGACGGAAACCCATTGGTTGCAAATGGGTGTTTAAGAAGAAATTTGGTGCACATGGTAGTGTTGAAAAGTACAAAGCTAGATTGGTTGTGAAGGGGTACTCACAAGTAGAGGGAATTGATTACGGTGAAATTTTCTCTCCCATTGTAAAGCTAACATCCATTAGATTTCTGTTATCTCTTGTAGATGCTTATGATTTAGAGGTAGACTAGATGGATGTGAAGACAGGCTTCCTTCATGGTGATTTGGAGGAAGAGATTTACATGTCACAGCTAGAGCATTACATAGAGAAAGGTAAAGAAAATTTGGTTTGCAAGCTTAAGAAGTCTTTGTATGGTTTGAAGCAATCTCCTAGGATGTGGTATATAAAATTCGATGCCTTTGTGTTGTCTGTTAGATTTCTGAGAACGAAATCTGATAATTGTGTGTATTACAAGTTTGACAATGATCACATTCTCATTATTGCATTGTATGTTGATGATAGTTATCAGCACAGTTCGAGATGAAAAACCTTGGGGCAGCTAGGTACATTCTAGGAATGGAAATCAGAAGAGGTAGAGAAAACATAAAACTTTGGCTAAGCCAGATTAAGTATTCAAGACTGTGTTGGATAGGTTCAACATGGCAGATTGTAGACCATTGTGTGTTCGTATTTCATTGGGGACAAAGTTATCTTTTAGTGATTGTCCAAAATCTCCTAGTGAGTTGGAGGACATGAGCAAAGTACCTTATGCTAGTGTTGTTGGTAGTTTGATGTATGCCATGGTCTATACAAGACCAGACATTGCTCAAGCAGTGGGAGTCCTTAGTCAATTTATGGCTAATCCTGGATGTGCACATTGGGATGCAGTTAAGCGAGTGTTTTGATGTTTGAGGGGTACTTTTGAGTATTCCATATGCTATCATGGTAATTCTAGAGGACCTCTACATTCAGTTTGTATTCATGGATTTGTGGATTCTGATTGGGCAGGTGACATTGACAGCAGGAGATCCACCAGTGCCTATGTGTTCACTATGTTTGGTGGTGCAATTAGTTGGATGAGTAAGAGACAACCTGTGGTTGCTTTGTCCACTACATAAGCTGAGTACATGGCTACAACTCATGCTTGCAAGGAAGTCATTTGGCTTAAGATATTGTGTTTAGATATTGGTGTTGATGCATGTCAGATTACGATCAGTTGTGACAGTCAGAGTGCGATTTGCCTTGCAAAGAATCTAACTTTTCATGCCAGAACAAAGCATATTGATGTACAGTTTCACTTCATGTGAGACATGGTAGAGGTTGGGAAGGTAAAATTGGAGAAGGTAGATACTTTGAAGAATGTTGCAGATGTATTGATGAAACTAGTGGGCACCGAGAAGTTTAGATGGTGTTCGGAGTCTATCGGCCTCTCCACCTATAGCAGTTAAATCTTGTTAATTCTATTGGCTCTTACAAGGTGTTCGGCAAGTGGGAGAATGTTGGGAATTAAGGTGTCTCAACCTTGGTAATTCCTTGTATTTTTACATTGTATTTATTTATTATTTGCCTATTGTATTACTTGGATGCAAATCCTATGTTGTCATATTGTGGGAATTGGCACGGTGATGTGTCATCCTACGTGGCATATGACCACATGTATTTTTGTCCTCACATGAGGAGATAGGCATCCCACTTAGTGGTAGGAATATTTTTCCATTTGTTGGCATTTTGGATGTTGTGTAAGAGAATATTGACTGAAACGGTCATGACAGATTCCTATGACAAAGTTATGACATGTAAGAGTTAGAAATTTAGGAGATTCCATGACAAGTGAAGACATGTGTCGAATAGCATCTTTGGTCACCCCAAGGTGGGTTATGACATGTTTTAAGAGAATATGCTATTTATAGCATGTGTATGATAGATTCTCTTACAGCTGTAAGTTATGATAGCTCTGATAGATTATATGATGGTTGTAAGAGTCGTAGAAGGATCTATCATTACCCATTTTGGGAATAGGTGACCTCTTTGGGATGGGGTGACCTGACAAGTGTTAGGAACATCTTACAAGGTTGGACAAAGGTTTGACAAGTGTCCATAGGTGTGGGTTTTGGGCCATGAGGCCATGTTGGACGCCCATTCCAAGATAGAGGCAATTTTGCCTTGTATATTCTATATAAACAGGTGCTTTGAGGAGGTGATGTACTACAGGTTTTACAACTACTATTATGCTACCGGATCATCTCTAAATAAGAGTGTCAAAGACTCCTACAAGAGCATTGGCTCTTTGTTTTATTGTAACCTTCATTGTTTACATAATACATTTAAGCTGTGTTTTGGAGTGTGGGGTTTTTCACCCGTAAGGGTTTTCCCCACATATATCTTGTGTCTCTCTTCTTCTGTCTTATGTTTTTGTTTATGTGTTTACTACAATATCTTTGTTAGTAGGTTAACATAGCTATAATTGTAAAGGATAAATTGAATTTGCATTCTCCTCCCCTCATTAGATTAGTGTAGGAAGCGATTTCCGTACACCTAGCTTCCTTTCAGTTGGTATCAGAGCCTGGCTAGTTTTGGTTCTAGCTGCTAGGTAGGGGTTTTTTGAACTAATCTTAGGTTGAGTGGGAGTGTTGTGCAAAGAATTCTATATCTTGTTGTAGCAAGGAGATGGCAACTACATCCAGAAGGTTAGAGGTGGAGAAATTTAATGGCACTAATTTCTAGTTGTGGAAACTTAAGATGGAGGACCTACTTGTTGATCGTGACCTATGGGAAACCGTATCCGGTGTGAAACCTACAGCAATGTCACAAACTAATTGGGACCTCAAAGATCAGAAGGCTAAGGGTCTCATAAGACTGTTTAGATGACTCTATCTTATTGAATGTCCATGACGAGAAGAGTATGAAAGATCTTTGGAAGAAGTTGGGTGATGTTTATCAGGCCAAGTCCTTGGCAAACAAACTTTTCCTAAAAAAGAAGTTGTTCACCTTGAAGATGGAAGATAAAGGATCTGTTGTGAACCACATGAATGCTTTCAACATGATCATTGCATAGTTGACATCTATGCATGTGAAAATAGATGAGGAGGATCATTGCATGACCCTGCTTTGTTCTTTGCCAGATTCATGGGATCACGTTGTCATGGCTATCGGAAGCACCACTACCACCTTCAAGATGGAAGATGTAGTGTCCTCACTGTTATCTGAAGAAATGTGGAGGAAAATAACTAAGTCAGCCAAAGATGCTCTTGCGGTTAGTGGAAGACCCAAAGACAAAGGGAAGAAGAAAGACAAGAAAGATGAGAAGGGCAGATCCAAATCCCGTAGGAGATCCAACTCTCCTAGAAAGTCCAAGGCTCTCTATTGGAACTGTGGCAAGTTTGGGCATTTCTCAAAGGATGAAAAGAAGAGAAGAAAAAGAAAAATAAATCAGCCACAGATTCAAATTCTGATAAGTCACAAGATGATGGTGATGCCTTCATTCCAGCCCTAGCCACCCCTGCATCTGATGATGTGTGGTTGATTGATTCTGGTGCATCTTTCCATATGACCTAACATCGAAGCTGGTTTACGAAATATGAATAGTTTGATGGTGCAAGAGTGTACCTGGGTGACAACTCTCATCTAAAGATTGTTGGTCATGGAAGAGTCTCAATCCGATTCCCTAATGGATGAGTGAAGGGGATCACTGGAGTTATGCACATTCTAGGCCTTGCACGAAACCTGCTTTATGTAAGTATGTTGAATGATGTAGGTGTGTAGGTTGTCTTTTCAAAGGATGGATGCAAGATGACAAGATGATCTATGGTGCTTGTGAAGGGTACTCGGAGGGGTACTATGTTTCAACTGGAGGCATGCACTTCACAGTGCAATAGTTCTTCTAACTTGAAGAAAAGAGCTGCAGTCACTTCATCCCCACCATCTAAACGTGTAGTGAAGAAATCTATTGTAACTAGTTCCGATGGTAGTGCACATGCTATGGAAGCTAAGCTTCCTGCTGAAAAGACTATGTTATGGCATTTGAGATATGGCCACATTGGCGAGAAAGGTCTTAGAACCCTAAAAAATGAAAACCTCGTTGAGGGGTTAAATGATTGTAATCTTGAGTTCGACTTTTGCAAACATTGTATTTATGGAAAGCAAAACCGTGTTCAATTTTACTCTAGTTCTCACAAGTCTTCTGGTGTATTGGATCTTATTCATTCTGATGTGTTTGGTCCTGTTAATGTTCCTTTGATTTCAATATATATATATTTTGTATATTTCATAGATGATTATAGTAGAAGGACATAGGTTTATTTTATCAGAAGAAAGACTGAAGTCTTTAGTCGATTTAAGGAGTTTAAAGCATTTGCTGAAAATCAGACTAGTAAAAAGATTAAGTGTTTGAGAACTGACAACGGTGGTGAGTTTTGTTCGGCAGAGTTTGATAAGTTATGCAAAGAGCAAGGGATTGAAAGGCATAAGACAACTCCATACACCCCGCTGCAAAATAGAGTTGCAGAGAGGATGAACAAGACACTAATGGAGAAGGCTAGGAGTATGCTTAGTGGAGCAAGCCTCGAACAAAAGTTTTGGGTTGAAGCTGTTGCCACTGCTTGCTACCTAGTAAATAGGTCTCCTACATCAGCTCTTGTTGGTAAAACACCTATGGAGTTGTGGTCTGGTAAGAAGCCTTCAGTTAGGCATCTTCATGTTTTTGGTTGTGAGGCATATGCACATGTGTCTAGGGAGAAACGGTCTAAATTGGAGAACAAGGCTGTTAAATGTATTTTCATTGGCTATGGTGTTAGTGTGAAAGGATACAAGCTTTGGGATTATGTGGCTGAAAAAATGTTGTATAGCAGAAGTGTTATCTTCAGAGAGCTAACACCTTCTTCTGTTGTTCTACAACCAGAATAGATAGAAAACAAAGAAGATGCGGTTTAGTTTCCTTCTACCCCTGAGAAGACTGAACCGATAGACCCTATGAGACCTGATGATGAGGAGAGCTCTAGTAGCTCTGAAAGCTCTGAAGAAGAAGATGAACCCCAACCTCAGCCATTGAGGAGGTCTACATGAACAAGAAAGCAACCTAATAGGTTTGGTTACACATTACTTGATTTTAGTTGTGCTTTTACCTTACTAACATTGATGAGCCTAGAACTATGAAAGAGGCTATGGGCATGAAAGATGCAGGTTCCTGGAAGGAGGCCATGGAAGATGAGATGGCTTCTTTGGAAAAGAACAAAACATGGGACTTGGTGCCTTTGTCTGATGGACGGAAACCTGTTGGTTGCAAATGGGTGTTTAAGATGAAATTTGGTGCACATGGTAGTGTTGAAAAGTACAAGGCTAGATTGGTTGTGAAGGGGTACTCACAAGTGGAGGGAATTGATTATGGTGAAATTTTCTCTCCCATTGCAAAGCTGACATCCATTAGATTTCTGTTATCTCTTGTAGCTACTTATGATTTAGAGGTAGAACAAATGGATGTGAAGACAACTTTCCATCATGGTGATTTGGAGGAAGAGATTTACATGTCACAACCAGAGCATTACATAGAGAAAGGTAAAGAAAATTTGGTTTGCAAGCTTACGAAGTCTTTGTATGGTTTGAAGCAATCTCCTAGAATGTGGTATATGAAATTTGATGCCATTATGTTATCTGTTAGATTTTTGAGATCAAAATATGATCATTGTGTGTATTACAAGTTTGACAATGATCACATTCTCATTATTGCATTGTATGTTGACGATATGTTGTTGATTGGGAATGGTAAGATTATGATTTCTAATTTGAAGTCTTAGTTGTCAGCATAGTTTGAGGTGAAAAATCTTGGGGCAGCCAGGTACATTCTGGGAATGGAAATCATAAGAGGTAGAGCAAATATAAAACTTTGGTTAAGCCAGATTAAGTATTGAAGACCGTGTTGGATAGGTTCAACATGGAAGATTGTAGACCATTGTGTGTTCCTGATTCATTGAGGACAAAGTTATCTTTTAGTGATTGTCCAAAATCTCCTAGTGAGGTGGAGGACATGAGCAGAGTACCTTATGCTAGTGTTGTTGGTAGTTTCATGTATGCCATGGTCTGTACAAGACCAGACATTGCCCAAGTAGTGGAAGTCTAGTCGATTTATGGCTAATCCTGGACGGTTACATTGGGATGCAGTTAAGTGAATGTTCCAATATTTGAGGGGTACTTTTGAGTATTCCATATACTATCATGGTAATGCTACAGGACCTCCGCATTTAGTTTGTATTCATGGATTTGTGGATTTTGATTGGGTAGGTGACATTGACAACAGGAGATCCACAGTGCATATGTGTTCGCTATGTTTGGTGTTGCAATTAGTTGGATGAGTAAGCGACAACCTATGGTTGCTTTGTCCACTATAGAAGCTGAGTATATGGCCGCAACTCATGCTTGCAAGGAAGCCATTTGGATTAAGAGATTGTGTTCAGATATTGGTGTTGATGTAGGTCAGATTACGATTAGTTGTGATAGTTAGAGTGCGATTTGCCTTGCGAAGAATCCAACTTTCCATGCCAAAACAAAGCATATTGATGTACAGTTTCACTTCGTGCGAGACATGGTAGAGGATGGGAAGGTAAATTTGGAGAAGGTAGATACTTTGAAGAATGTTGCAGATGTATTGACAAAACCAGCGGGCATAGAGAAGTTCAAATGGTGTTCAGAGTCTATGGGACTCTCGACCTATAGCAATTAAATCATGTTAATTCTATTGGCTCTTACAAGGTGTTCGACAAGTGGGAGAATGTTGGGAATTAAGGTTTCTCAACCTTGGTAATTCCTTGTATTTTTACATTGTATTTATTTATTATTTGCCTATTGTATTAATTGGATGCAAATCCCATATTGTCATATTGTGGGAGTTGGCATGGTGATGTGTCATCCTACATGGCATATGACCACATGTATTTTTGTCCTCACATGAGGAGATAGGCATCCCACTTAGTGGTAGGAATATTTTTCCATGTTTCAGCATCTTGGATGTTGTGTAAGGGAATATTGACCGAAACGGTCATGAAAGATTCCTATGACAAAGTTATGACATTTAATAGTCAGAAATAGGAGATTCTATGACAGGTGAAGACATGTGTTGAAGATCATCTTTGAGGAAGGCATCTTTGGGTGCCCCAAGGTGGGTTATGACATGTAAGAGAATATGCTATTTATAGCATTTGTATGACATATTCTCTTACAGCTGTAAGTTATGAGAGATATGAGAGATTATATGACGATTGTAAGAGTCGTAGAAGCATCTATCATTACCTATTTTGGGAATAGGTGACCTGACAAGTGTCCATAGGTGTGGGTTTTGGGCCATGAGGCCACGTTGGACACCCGTTCCAAGATAGAGCCAATTTTGCCTTGTATATTCTATATAAACAGGTGTTTTGAAGAGGTGATGTACTACAGGTTTTATAGGTACTGTTATGCTACTGGATCAACTCCAGATATGAGTGTCGAAGACTCTTACAAGACCATTGGCTCTGTGTTGTATTGTAACCTTCATTGTTTACAGAATACATTTGAGCTGTATTTTGGAGTGTTGGGTTTTCCACCTGTAAGGGTTTTACCCACGTATATCTTGTGTCTCTCTTCTTCTGTCTTACTTTCTTGTTTATGTGTTTGCTGCAATATCTCTGTTAGTGGGTTAACATAGCTGTAATTGTAAAGGATAAATTGAATTTGCACTCTCCTCCCCTCATTAGATTAGTGTAGGAAGTGATTTCCACACACCTAGCTTCCTTTCATCCTCCGTGTCAGCCAAGGAAGATTACAAATTCCAAAGAAGAGATGTAACGTGTGTACATAGATAAGTCAGACCTAAATACATAGAACACTTTCAGAAAATGAATAGAATGAGGTGTGGACTCTTGGGAAGTCAACCATGAACCAAAGATCATTGAATGATGTGTCATTAGCCTCCAAAGATTGGGAAATGCTTCTGGAAGTTTCTCTTTCAACTGATTGTTAGTGATTATCCAGATGCTCTACTCTGAGAAACAATCAAACTTCTGATAGCAATATCTTTCCAGTAATGAAGTGCAGATCTCTGAATTCTAGGTATGATGTAGATTAATGAATGTAGATGCCAAGTCTAGCTCCACAAGATCTAAAATGCTACTGGAGAAAAATGCAGAATCTGCTTCTGATTGAACTCCCTGAACTGAACTAAAGAGAGACAAACTGAACTGCAAACAAAATAAAATGCAAATATTTTTGGTTGATGCAAGATTGCTCTTGAACTAGGGATGGTCCTGCATTGGCACTAGTCACAGTGCCCTCCGCATCTACAGAGCCAAAAATAGATAGAATAGTGATCATCAGTGTCAGAAGGAGTCTGAAAGTCCTTGAAGAAAATATTGCATTGGGCTCGGGCACTAGTCATAAAGCCCCCGACTATTTAGATTCCTGAACTTTGAAAAATTGTCAGTAACTAATCTTTGTTAACTATCTTTGTGTGTGAGCATCTCTCGTAATTCATCTATTTATTTACGATTTTGCATAATTAGGGTTTTGAGCATAATTGAGCATTAAATTAATACATTAATCATCAATTTCTAAATTTCCCTATCATTACAAGTGACAACCAACATGTTGGTGAATCCTCTTGCAAAAGTTGTGATTCAACTCGGTTAAATGTCCTTGAATGTGTCTAGTGAAAGGAGGATCTAACTACTTACCCTAATCCCACTTTTTGAATATGTGTAGTGTTGAAGGCCTGTTGGAATACTTCGCATTCCTCCAGAAATTAATGATTGCCCTTACAGTTTTGAGGACATGATTATGGATGTGTATTACATGCTTCCTTGCAGTTTTAAGGTCCTTGGTGGTCTGCAGCTCAGTTTTTCAAATGACAACATGTTGCAGTGTGTTCCCGATGACAGCTTGCTCTCAGAGTTCATGATTGAAGGTGTGCATCATAGTTCTTTGATGTACGGTGGCAAAGGAGTATTTGGGGATGTTGTATGAGTCATGTGGACTCATTTGGAAAAGTTTCACAAAGATCTTTCTTGTTTCTAGTACCACACAAGGTTTTCAAGTTGATGTGGCCATTATACTTCAAGTCTTCATGTTTTTTTCTTAAAGCTCTCCTATCTTCAAAAGAGCAGAGTGTGCAGCTGTAATTCCTTGGTGTTTGAAGCTATGAATGATGTTTTGGACTTATTGGCCTCGTTTTCAAATCGCCAAAATTTAAACTTTTTCATTGAAACATTTGGCAAATTAATCTTTTGTACTAGATCATCTTTTTGGTTGCAATTCTTCGGCGTCGTATTTCATGTGTCAAATCATGTTGATAATCCATTGTCATAGCATTTTCCCTCATCTTGTCCTCTCTCCATTTAAAGCTTCAAAAGCAATTTTTATGCCAATGCAGAAAATTCACGACTTAGTAATATTTTATTTTGCGTCTATTTTTCATTTTTATGCTAAGTCCGTATTAACTTTTGTTTCTTGTCAAGTCCATCTTGCATTGGCTTTTGATCTTCACAAAACTCACGTCAAGTTTTGCCTTTCACTAAGTGCGCATAACTTGTGAGTTCGGCTAAGTTGTTTGCTTTTTACCGATGGCATAAGTTCAGAGAGATAATGAAGTCTACATTCACTTGTGACAGCCGAGAATTAAAAGTCGTTTCTATTATTCAAATCACAAGTTGCACATTTTTCTCTTTCAAAGAAAGTAATAAAAATGGGAGCATAAATTTACGAGCATCCAAGGTGTTAAAATTCACTTATTACTTGCATGAAAAGCTGGTTGCAGTTTTTTTTTGTGTCCACGATCATCTCCTTAAAATAAGGGAATATTCTTTAGTTTAAATAAAATAAAGACCTCCCTGCTGGTAATTATCATTAACGGTGATGAATGTTAAAGTTTAAACGGCATCCAAAGCCTCAAATCTCTTACTGCACCCCATTGGTTTTACCTCTCAAATTATGTATGGATGATACGTGCCAGAAAAGGTGGTGATGAACGACATCAACAAATCTGTAATAGTCGACATGTTATTATAATTCGAAGACAAGGCGTAAGTAAATATTCTTAACTACTAACTACTTTCTAGATTGCCGATGAAGGAGGAAACTTTCATTCAATAATGATTGAAGTTCTTTAATTATCGGCCTATGTTGACGTTTTCGAAAGTTTCATTGATCTCCAACGAAGTTTAAAAATCTTCTAAGTTGCCGATGAAGACTAAAAGGAGATAATTACAACAAAGAAGTTATTATAACTACTTTTTAACTGAATCCCATTATATTTTGCTTGCTGCTCTCCTTCGTCCATAGGCGATTTGGCGAAGGCTTTTCATTACAGATTTGGGAGGAGGGAAATCTATATTCATGGGAGAAGGAAACAAGGAAGCCTTTGTTGATGCATGTGTCTATGTCTGCTCCATTCCCTGCTCTCCAGTAATATTCACAATGTCAGAGCAGTCCCAATTTCCATTAGTTGTGCAAAAGTTATCTGGTCAAACATTTCTTGGTGCCAGACCTCCATTGAACTGGCAAGTTGGCCAGAATGCCATCCTCTGACCTCATGGAATGCTATCAACTCCTGTGTAGGGATATGGTGGATCACAGAGTGCACTTTTGCAGGCATCAAAATGGAGGAATATGACTGTGGCAACTTCTGGTCGGCTCTCTGAGCTACACAAAGGTATTGGAGATTGTTTTGGCTAAACAATCAAGGATGAAGGTGTCATTGCTTTATGGAGAGGAAATACTACTAATGTCATACGTTATTTCCCCACTCAGGCACTCAACTTTGCCTTCAAGGATTACTTTAAGAGTCTGTTCAATTTCAAGAAGGACAAGGATGGTTACTGGAAATGGTTTGCCAAAAATCTTGCTTCTGGTGGTGTGGCTGGGGCATCATCTCTTATTTTTGTTTATTCTTTGGACTATGCTTGAACAAGGCTGGCTAATGATTCCAAGGCTGCAAAGAAAGGGGGAGAGAGGCAATTTAATGGGCTTATTGATGTCTACCGTAAAACTCTCAAAACAGATGTTATTGCTGGTCTTTACCGTGGATTCAACATATCATGTGTGGGGATTATTGTGTATCGTGGTCTGTACTTTGGAATGTATGATTCTCTAAAGCCAGTTGTTTTGGTTGGAGATCTTCAGAATAATTTCCTTGCAAGTTTCCTTCTTGGTTGGGGTATTACAATTGGTGCTGGTCTTGCTTCATATTCTATTGACACTATTCGTAGAAGAATGATGATGACTTTTGGTGAGGCAGTGAAGTACAAGAGTTCAATGGATGCTTTTCAACAGATTTTGAAGAAGGAAGGTGCCAAGTCTCTCTTCAAGGGTGCTGGTGCAAATATTCTACGAATTATTGCTGGGGCTGGAGTCTTGGCTGGATATGACCAGCTGAGTTAATTCTCCTTGGCAAGAAATATGGCTCTGGTGGCGGTAGCTAATATTATGAATTTGATGGTGATGACATTTTATGATTAAGGTAAAAAGCCTCAAAAGATGTCATCGACCAAAATGCAATGATTGCATGATAAATACGAAATGATTTTGTTGAAAATATGGAAACCTTTAAATCAAATGCAAGTTCAATAGAAGAAAGCTTTGGAAGAGGTTATGGACATCCATCAAAGCATAATGGAAAGTGGATTCTTGTCCAATGTTGTTGTAAATGCCCTAGAATATATATGCAAACCATGGAAGCTAGTTTTGTAAATGGTGTGACTATGGTATATTAAAAGAAAGTGGTTACAATAACTAAGGAAACCATTTCGAATCTCTTGCTTTTTTTTCCCATGTGTGATGTAAATATTGGTAGTTTAAAAAAAGGGTTGCTTCTATTATTAAAAGAGCAAGTTCCTCTCCTTAGTTCATGCTACATGGGCAAAAACTACAAATCAATGATGGGCAGTTAGAAATGATGCATGGCAGATGCTGCGAGAAGATTGAGATTTATGAATGATGGAGGATGTTTGTTGAAAATTATAGTTGGAAATGTGCCATTAAGCATGCAAATGTCGCAGCACAAATAGGGCACATAAACCTGTGATATTCAGCTTCAATGAAATATGGTCTCATGGGATACACGAATAGCTACAAGATATGCACAAAATGGTGGAATGGAAAAGCCTTTTTACATGTGAAGATACATGGTACTACTGCGGGGACCTCTTTCCAATATAATGAAAGCCTTCTCATGAATTTACATAGGGAAGTCTTGGACCCCAATGTATTCTTGCATCTGTGATTCCCCACTTGTCATTGTTTCATCATTAATAGAAGAGCCTCTGCATTCTGCATCTCTATTTCTCAATGCAATTATCTAGATCAAGGTCTGAATAGGTGTAGTTGAGATATAGAAAAAAACAAAAGGATTGAAAATTAGGTGAATGCAAATATGAGTGTCTCTAATGGAGGAGTTCGTGTCACTGGGAATTTTGGTATTGTTGAAAATGATATAGAGATGTCTTCTATGCACAAAGTTAGTGTCAGACCTTCAGAGAGCATATTGAGATCTGTTAAAGGGGTTGTAAAGTAGACCTTGTTTCCTGATAATCCCTACAAACAGTTTAAAAACCAACCTGCCAAAAGAAAGCTTTTGCTTGGAGTTCAGTATATATTTCCAATTCTTGAATGGGCCCCTAGATATTCCTTAAAGCCTTTTAGATCAGATCTTATCTCTGGAATAACTATAGCCAACCTTGCCATACCACAGGGTATAAGCTATGCCAAGTTAACCAATTTTCCTCCTATTGTTGGACTTTATTCTAGCTTTGTTCCACCTCTCATATATGCGGTTCTTGGGAAGCTCAAGGGACATTGCATTGGGAACAGTGGCAGTTGCATCACTTATTTTAAGCTCATCACTTTCTGAGGTGGTCTCCCCAACACAAAATCCAGAGCTTTATTTGCACTTGGCCTTAACTACATCATTGTTTACTGGAATTCTTCAAGAAGGCATGGGTATTTTTAGGTTGGGATTCATCATAGACTTTTTGTCACATACAACTATAGTAGGATTTATGGCTGGAACAACTACAATTGTATCTCTTTAACTTGCATTGGCCAACCCTAGTGTGGATTTGATGGAGAAACTCAGTAAGGGAAAGTGCACAGAATTTCTGGGGGAAAACTGGTTGTTTCTCACAGTTTCTGAGGTTGTGACAATCTGCAATTCCTTTCTACATGTTCCTAAATTGAATGGTGAAGCTTAATCCAAGTTCAAGCAAGATTTAAAGTGGACTGTCAGACATATATACAAAATGTGGAAGCACATAGACAAGCCGCATGAATTGTTTGACATAATGCCTCAAAGAAATGTTGTGTCATGGAATGCGGAGGTGGCAGGATATAACCGCCCATCAAAACATATTGGGAAGAAGAATTTTATTTGATATTATGGCTAGAAATGCATAGTAGACATCAATTCAAAATATGGAAGTATAAATACAGTGCATGAATTGCATGGAAGTGCACCTCAAAGAAATGTGATCCCATGAAGCCGCCATAACTACAAAACACACTCTGAAAATTTAGATGCTACCAACTTTCAAGCAAATGCATTTGCCTAACATGAAGCTAGAATCCACAAACTTTATCCAGCTTCCTCTTGACATTTGCAGAAATTGGAGCTTTAGAGAAGATATGGGCGTCAATCAAAACACAAAGAGTTGAATTTTTGTTAGAAGTTAATGTCTCAACTGTTACGGAAGATATGCAGTGGATCACATGCATGAAAAACATTGAAGCATAGACATGACCCTGGAAGAAACGTATGCAAAATGTGGGAGCGTAGAACAAGAAATATATGAAAAACTAGCAAAACTGTATATCGAGATTAAAGTGACAAGGTTTATTCCCAATACAAATTTTGTATTGTGTGATGTTGAGGAGGAGCAAAAAGAAGAGTTTCTTTACTACCATAGTGAGGAGTGGGTGATTGCCCCATTAAATTCTACCACCTCTACTTACAAATCATGGAGACATAGATGAAGGCAAATAAACTTTATGACAACAGTGTCCGTGAATTGTGGTCTTAAGGAATGTAATGACTGTAATGTATATGGGCATCGATTTATTGAAAGGGTTTTAAACATTCAAGTGAATGCATGGGCAAATGTAGAACAAGACTCCAATACCTTTGCCAGTATACTCAAGATGTGAACATCATTTCAAGGTTATCAAAGATGAAGTCGATGGATTAACCCCTTCATTGTTGGTCTCAATGCCTAAGAATAACCCCCATACTTACTCAATGTGCCCTAGAGCTTTCCCAAGCTCATCCTCAAGCACAAGATGAAGCCTTCTACCTGTTTAGTAGTGCCTGTGGACTACTCATACACATATACTCAGACATGGTTATGTGATTCAAGAAACAAGATTATTCTATAGCCATGGAGTTATGATGGTCTAGAAGAGAAGCAATTTGCTATAGAAGAGATCTTATCTATGGTTCTCATTAGGATGAAAGAGATTTTTGAGGCATTTCTTGGAAGTATAGTCAAGAATGTTGTTGTCACTGTTCCTACTTATTTTAATGATTCTCAGAGGCAGGCGACAAAGGATGTTGGTGTCATTGCTAGGTTAAATGTAATGAGAATAATCAATGAACCAATTGTTGCTTCCATTGCCTATGTTTTGATTTTTGATCTTGGTGATGGAACATTTGATGTGTCTCTTTGACTATTGAAGAGGGTATTTTCAAAGTTAAAGCCATTACAGGAGATACCCATTTCAGGAGACGTCAACATTCGATGAGGGTGGATCACCACAATGGAGCAGAACAAAGATGGAAAGAACTTAGCAAAGTTCACAACTCAAAACTTACAAGTTTTTAGTTACCCGTTTGTAAAAGTGACTTAAGTCACTCTTTGTAACTAAAAGTTAGAAAGTGAACCTTATTTCGGGAAAAGTGATGTAAAAAGTAACCAAAAAAAAGGTTTATCATATTATTACATTTCAAATAGGTAGTTACAAAGTAGTTATCGGGTAGTTACAAGTTGGTTATTAGGTGGTTATGAGGGAAAGTCTGTATATACTTGACTTCACATTGTAAAGAGGGGGATCTCTTTAGAGAGAACTTTTGCAGGGGGAAATTATGAAACTTCTTGGAACATTTTTGGTCTTACACATTGTATAGTTTACTTTTGGAATCGTATAATTTTGAAAAGATAATGAAGAATGCATTTCCGTTCGTATGTTCTTGATGCATTTTTGAGTTATGATTACTAGTTTCTCATATGTCAAATTGGTGATCTTTCTATGTATTTGTGTAAATCAAAGTTATCCATTGAAGCATGCAATTATGGTGATCAAGCACAATCTTGTCTCGGTATCCTGATTTGAAAGTGTTTTAGATAAATTATCTCTTCGTATGTTGAGATTTGCCATCTTTCTTCATTGTTGTTGCATATATGTAATGAGATTCATTATAGAGTTTAGGAGAGTAGTTTCTAGCTTTGTGGTGAAACCCCTTCGTACTTTTCAATAAGATTGTGAAACTCCAGTTGGTTTTCGTACGTCTATCACGAGGGTTTCTACATACCTATTTCTCCTAATCATTTTACTTTTCTTCCTTTTTGTACTTTCTGGATAAAAGTACGCAAAAACCCACAAATAACCCTATCATACGAGGGAGCTGCCCCTCTCAAACGTAGAGGAAAGCTGATAGCAAAACTACAGTTTCTCCAACTGTTGGGACAATTTAGTCACTGCTCTAAGGGCAACGAGTCATTTTCAAAGGTTATTTCACGGTGACAAATCTATTTACGAACAGGACCCGGTTAAGAAAGTGTCGATGTTTGGAAGGCATGGATCTTCTGTTGGTGTAACGTGTGGGTTCACTTAGGACCTATCTTCTACACATTTCATATTGTGTGTTGTTTGGCCGACTTGTAAATGTATTTTTCATGTTGTATCTGGCTGACAAGAAATGTAATCAATGTAATATCATGTATAAATAATGAATCAAATTGAGTTAGGAGGGTGTGATTGCAAGTTAATTGAAAAGGTTCACAAGTAGATAAAAGTAGAATGAATACACTGTTGATGTGTGACTAATGGAGAAAGAGCAGAAGTTGTTGATGTTGTCCTGATCCATTTTGATGACATATTTGTGATAGTAATCAAGTATAGAGTGTGCCTAACTGACCAGATCATCAAAATAAGGTGTGAAGATGCAGAAGTGCAATTATCAAAGGTGTGAGTTTCAATGTCAGTTTTCAAATAGTAGAAAGACTATCATACTGTAATCTTTTGTAAGTGTGTTCTCAATTCAGGGAGTAGTAGCTTCCTTGGGAGTGACCCTAAAACAAAGTCTTCAGGGAGTAGTAGCTTCCTTGGGAGTGACCCTTAATCAAAGTTCTTCATGGAGTGGAAGCTTCCTTGGGTTGTAGTCCTAAAACAAAGTTGTTATTTGAGCTTCATATATTGTGATTTAATCCTCACTGTGGTTTTTCCCTTCTAGGGTTTTCCACATATATCTTGTCTTATGTGTTGATGTGCATTATGTTAATCTTTCATGCTTATGATTATACTATGATGCTTTAGTTTTAATATGCTCCGGATAAGTTGAAGTTGTTAAAATTGAAGATTATTTAGATACTGATTCATGCCCCCCCCCCCCTCTCAGTATCTTGGTGTGTTCAACACCTTGCACTATTGCCAAAGTTTCCCCAACTCTTGCTTCCAACAGAGGTTAATCTCTACCTTGTGGGTGTTGTAGGGGATGCTGTTATTCTTCTCATAGATATCAAGATGCTCATTCCTAGGCCTTTCAGCCTCCTAGATGAAGAGACCATGCTCAACAAGGGTGGCCTCAGCCTTCTCGCCACCACTCTCCTTCTCCCCATGCCTTTGGTGGTATGTAGGCTGGTTTGACTCTAGCAAATTCCCCCAGTTTGTGACAATTTGCTTCAGGATGATAAAATGAATGAAGATGTTAGTGATGGTTGGGAACCTCCTATGGACATCTTGGACCTCGTTGATGTATGGGGCAAACTAGATGACTATGGCCCTCCTCCTTCCCTAGTGATATAGCTCTTGCCACATAGTAACCTATTTTTTTTTTCTTTTTGGACTTTGGCTCCATTTGGACTTCGGGGTGTGAGTTTTCCCACCCACCTTTTTTTTGTAAATATGTGTGCTGTTGTTTCATACACTTATTTTTTCTTTTTTAAAAAGACATTGTAAAAATTATACGAAAAATATTGTTTGTGAAATTTGTCAAGTGTTTACTATTTTTCTTTAGTACTAGATATCTATGTTATTAACACTAAACAAGTGAAAGGTTTTGTGAGAAGTTTTTTCAAGATTTTTCTTTGTATAAGGACTTTTGTGAGAAGATTGATGACTCCAATCTCTATACATGGAGAGTCCCTAACTATTCAAGAGAACAGCCGTACCCCTAATAACAATGGAGAATGGCTGGATGGGTACTTGTTTCTTTACTTTCATTATGTTTAAGCTATTTTTAATTAGTTTCTGGCCTGGTTTGGTGTGCATTACTTTAGTTTTCTTCGTTAGCTCTTCATAGTCTTTTTAAATTGCTTTTCACGACTTTTTCCAATCAGAATATTTTTATCTCGTTATAAATAGATCACAAAGCTAGAAAAGGAGACTGAGAATAGACAGTTAGATATTGATTGAAAACATGGGAAACAATCAATGAACGTGTGCAGGTCGACCTTCACTTTCAAGCTCTATTTTCATGTCGGTTATCTGTCCATCATTATCATTGTGTAGCAGAAAAAGTAAGGGCAAAAGAATATAACGTCAAATATTAACTATATCTCAGATTGCCTCTATTGTCGTGTATTATACACTCTGTATGACGCCTTCCAAGTCCGTTTTTAATAGGGATTTAATCTGCTCAGAATACTTCTTAGTCTGTCAGCAGCTGCTGCTTTATTTGGTGGGAATTATTCGCACTACAGCTTTTTATCAAAGTTGGCTTACTGCTGTTAATCTGGGTTTCTATGCAGCTTACTGTATTTTCTTTCTATAAGTTTGAGTTGGTTTGTTGATTTGTCTTTTATAAAGAGATTGGTGGGAGAGATAAGATATGTATGATTTATATTGAATTAGAGTTAATATCTTATACAATTCCAATAAAACTAGCACTTATATTCATAGGAGGTTCAAGGAATACATCGATAGGAACAACCAACGAGTTTAAAATTTTTTTTGGCATGGCGTGAGACAATATTCCGAGCACTATAATGTGCACATATAAAAGTCTACTAGCTAAATATGAGGTAGTTCCATATACTATAAATTAGACATTTCTTACAATCCCAATAAAAATATGAGGTAGTTCCATATATTATAAATTACGCGTTTCTTACAATCTCAATAAAAATATGAGTAGTTCCATATCGCCTTTCTTACAATCCCAATAAAATATGAGGTAGTTCCATATACTATAAATTACTCATTTCTTACAATCCCAATAAAAATATGAGATAGTTCCATATATTATAAATTACCTATTTCTTACAATCCCAATAAAACGAAGATAAACTACTTATAAACTAAATTACTTTGAACTAAAAGAAATTCCATTTCCATTCCATTATAATAGTTTAATGTTCCAAAACATTTCACAATCAATCATAATAATAATCAAGCGTGAGGGATGTGCTTGAGTTGTCACAGAGCCAGTGGGTCCCTATTTTCATTAGATAATAAAGCTAGCGTGGTCATGATTCCATGTAGTTTGAGATCATGTATCAACTTGTACTTCCATTTTGTAAGAGGAAATATTGACTCCTACTTAAGAATTATTCTCTGCCAAGATGTGTTTTTGTCTTTATTCTCCTATATCTCATCTCCACACTTCTTCTTACTGTCTACCAAACCCCATATAAAAAATATCTAATGGGAGCCACTTTGAACAGAGAAAATTTTGTCTTCTGAAGAGACTTTCCATTCACTTTTCATGGCATGTGGCGCTCATAAATTCAAAGCCCATTATTTGGGAAACAACGCACAACATGTGCTATACGGAGGAGAATTTGTGGCAGACTAGGGATCACCGTTTTGCCACCATACATTTGGGTAAAGCCCTTTTTATTGTTTGTTGGAAATTGGTCATTGGTTTAACCTTGAATTATTACATTTACAAAGAGGATTGTGGGGATTAAGTTTTGTTAAATATATTGGTTGTTAATAGAAAAGATGTGATAGGGATGGAATGCCTAATGTTTTTTTTTTTTTTTTTTTTTGGGTTGGAATGGCTAATCTTCAATAAAGTTGTATCTTAAATAAATAAAAAATTTAATTTTGTAGAAACATAAAACACACCTTTCATAAATATTTAAGTTAATTAAATGTAAATATGTAATAATACACGAATGATCTTAAATATATGAGTTGGGTTTTCATATGTATACATTTGATTCAATTTGAAACAAAAATGAAATTAAAAAAAAAAATATATCATGATGTACAACTATTCCATCATATCTAAAATTAGATCTAAAACAAATAGATTAAGATGATTGGACTCGTTGAAATCATGAACTATGAGCGAACTTGGATAAAATTCGCACATGTGGTCCTAATCTCCACATCTACAATTTTGACTCAATATTTGTGGTTTTGATCCTTTTGTGTTATATTGAACTTAAGGTTTTCATACCTTTGATACTTGTAATAAAGATTTGCTTTTGTCTGTACCTACAAAAGGAAGACTTAGTGGTTTTGAACACCATTGGACCTTGCTAAGCTAGGGTGTGGAAGTTTACTAACTTTCCCCTCACACCTTGGTTGAACCCCCTTAATCGATTCAATGATTTTGATAAAAGTTGAATGACACACCAAGCAACAAATACAATTGCCAATGATGTAGATAAGCTAATGAGGATTTTGAGACTTGAATTAAAGTGTAATGGGTGATGAAGTGACCTAGTCTAAGAACTAGGGTTTTGGTATTTGTTGATGATGTTAAAGTTGATTGAATCAGAGAATGGGTGATGTAGAATAGTTCTATAATAGGGATATGAGTAGTTCTAAGTGGCATAAATGTTGATAGTGAATGATTCCAAATGGTGGGGTGATCTTAGATGATGGATACTAGCATATGGGTTTTGTCCTTTTATACATGTCCTAGACCATGCACAATTTGAACCTTTGGTGCAAGAACAAGAACATAATGACTAGTTGGAGTTGAGTTAGCTTGAGGCCCTAATACATTTTAGAATTTTTAAAAATGGTTTAAAATTGCACCTATAATCCTAAACAAGGTTAAGGCCACACTTATGGTCTGGAATCTAGAAAAGCACATGATATTTGGAATTTGGGAATGTTCTAAGTAGGGATGAGATTTATTTATTTTTAAATGTGAATCTAAGTATGAGGTCAATGGGAACACTAAATCATTCAAAATCATGTGCTAGGGCAATATACTTAGGACACTCACACAAAGTGGCCTAAATTGAAGGGGAAAAGTGCAAGGGTTGCACTTTTCACTCTTAAATTCCCCCCTGCCCCCCATTTTAGTGCACATGCAAATCCACATGAGTCAGCATAGAAAAGTAAAATGAAAAGACAAGCATGCAACTCAAACTAGAATAGTTGGAGTAATAATCAAGAGTCAAAACTATGAATTGCATATACTTAAGAATGTATTTAATAATAATGTATGCCCCTTGATTTTATCTATTCCAAAAAGTACACACAAATCAAGAAGAAAGAAAGAGATTGGATAAAAATAGAGTATGATAATAAGAAAATCCATGTGCATAAAAATTATGAATGATAAATTGAGTATGAAACATGAACATGATAACTTGAGCATGAAAAATCAAAGATAAAATTAGTGAAGAATTATAAATACATACTTAAGATACTTACCTTCATGTGTATATGAGATGAAATATGCAACCCACTTTTTCCCCCAATTAGGATAATCATGAATTTGCATTTACCTTACCAAAACAACCAATAACATGTTAGAATTGTTGGCAACTTGGTATAATGATGAATAATTGAGCATAATGATGTTGTCATTGATGGCAACAAGAAAAGGAATAAGGTTGTGACAAAGGTTTTGGTCCGGTGAAGAAGACTTAGTCTTTTAGCTAAGTGTTGACAATATACAAGAGATAGCGGCAGCGAGATAATATAATGGTTGGCATTGGTCTACAATTGTAGATCAGATCATGCAGTTTTGGTATGTTGTTTGCAGTCCATAGGAGATATTATATTGAGGATTTTAGCTCTTGATAAGTGGAAGGAAGCTAATTGTGTGGAAATCGCTTCCTACACTAATCTAATGAGGATAGATGAGTGCAAATTCTTTTTATCCTTTATAGTTATAGTGTTATTAACCCAACAATAAAGATATTGCAGCAAACACATACACAAGAATGTAAGAGAGAAGAAGAGAGAGACAAGATATACGTGGGGAAAACCCTTATGGGTGGAAAAACCCACACTCCAAAACACTGCTCAAATGTATTCCATAAATAATGAAGGTTACAATACAGTTACAGAGCCAATGCTCTTGCAGGAGTCTTCGACACTTGTATCTGGAGACAATCTGGTAGCATAACAGTACCTATCAATCACATAATACATCTCCTCTCCAAAGCACCTATTTATATACAAAATACAAGGAAAAAATGGCTCTATCTTGGGATGGGCATCCAACATGGCCTCACAGCCCAAAACCCACACCTATGGACACTTGTCCAACACTATAAGATGTTCCTGACACTTGTCAAGTCACCCTATCCCAAAGAGGTTGCCTATTCTCATGTTGGGCAATGACAGATACTCTTACGACACTTACAATCGTCATAGAATCTATCATAGCTGTCATATCTTATAGCTGTAAGAGAATATGTCATACACAGGCTATAAATAGTATATTCTCTTACAACATGTCATAACCCTCCTTGGGGTGCCCAAAGATTCCTTTTTCAAAGATGCTTCTCGACACATGTCTTCACCTGTCATAGAATCTTTCATTTACGACTCTTACGCATCATAGATTTGTCATAGGAATCTGTCATAACCATTTCGATCAAAATTCCCTTACACACTATCCAATATGCCGACACATGGAAAAATATTCTTACCACTAAGTGGGATGCCTATCTCCTCATGTGAGGACAAATTTACATGTGGTCATCTTCCATGTAGGATGACACTTCACCGTGCTAAGTCCCACAAGATGACAACATAGGATTTGCATACTAATTGTACAATAGATAATAAATAAATAAATACAATGAAATAATACAAGGAATTACCAAGCTTGAGACACCTTAATTCCCAACAATAAGTACCGGAAGCATATATTCAAACAGTCTAAGTTCGGCAGAGGAGTATATAGTAATATTCAAAGCATAACACTAAGTTGAATTGGTCCGCATTCCTCTGGGATTGCATATTTTGTTATGCAGTTTTAAGGTGTTGTAAACACTTGTATAAAGTGTCTAAATCCAAAGTTTTAAGTTCTAAAGTCTACTACAAAGATAGTTACAAGCTACTGAGTATCGCTACATGGCTTGATAAAGTTTGACTATAACAGAGCACGTGTTCTTAGGGTCTGCATTTTGCCACAAAAGGAGATTTTACTTTGCAGTTTTGAAGGTATGATCTGTGATGTTTGAGGAGTCTTTAACATGATTTTGAGCAAGTCTTGTGGTCCATAGTAAAAGATATAGTTTGATAGATGAACTGAACCAGTGGCAGTCTGAGTTGGAAGCCGACATGATAAGTTTGAATTGTATGCGATAAGTTCTATTGTTTAGAACTTAATTCTAAGTGGTGGAATAATCGAGGCTGACATATGTGAATATAATTCAAGTGTTGTTTGGGTCCACTATGAATTTTTGTGAATGAATTTGGCCAACAAGTTACATAAGGCATGACTACACGGAACACCTTATTAGGCCAACCTAATATGAAGTTTTCAAGTGTTTTATATATATATATATGCGAATGTGAATGTATGTGTGATATGTGAAGTGCAGTACAAGTGACAAGAGTAGAAGAAGAGAGATCTTGCTTAATGTAAATATAGAGCAATGAAACAGAGCAGTCAAGATGAAGAGTTTTGAGAAAGTGTTTTGAGCTTCATTGAAACTATAACCATGCATGTGTAGATGTAATAGGGGAAATTGAACTTGGCAGTGAGCCATTTTTTTTACTTTCTTTCTCTAGGTAGTGAGCATTTCTTTGGGCAGTGAGCCCTAAGGGAGTGAGCCTTCTTGTAATCTAGTATTGTTATTACATAATATATTGTGACCTAACATTCACCGTGGTTTTTCCTAGTTTTGGGTTTTCCACGTAAAAATCCTGGTGTTCATGTGTGATGGATTGTGGTTGTTTTTTCTATGTTTAATTTGCTTTGTTATTGCATGTGGTAAATGGATTACTAGTTTAATAAGAAAGAGGTTTAATAGAGTATTGATTCACGCCCCCCTCTCAGTACTTTGGGTGTTCAACGATTGGTATCAGAGCCTGGTTCCTTGGAAGAAGCCTAACAGCTTGAGGAAGAGCTTGGAGACTAAACACATTGCAGGTAAAAAATGTCCTACTCCTCCTGAAGAAATTAATTCAACTAAAACTAAAAAAGAATGCATGCTTGTCAATGAAGAAGAACTCAAGCTTGCACTTGAAGTTCTTGAAAGGGTTGAAATAGAAAACAAGAATCTAAAAGAGAATGTCAAGGAAGCAGACGAGTGCATCAAAAAGTTGAGGGAGAAAGTCAAGAAGTTCAAAGAAAAATATAAGGAGGTTAGTGAAAAGTTGATATCTACAAATGATACCTCGAGTAATCTAAAAGTGGAAGTTGTAAAAAGAACAAAAGCAGAAGAAGACCTAAATCAATTGGTGAAAAGAAAAATTGAAGACTGCACAGAGCTTGAACAAGAAGTTGTGCATCTGAAAGTTGATCTGAAATAGGCATGGAGTCAAGAAGATAAATTCAAAGTGAGTATTGCCCAACTTGATAGAATACTTGCTAGTTAGAAGTGTCCTGATGATAAAGAAGGCTTGGCATTTGAGAAAGGTGAAAGTTCTAAAATTGGTCAAGAAAAGAATGCTGAGATCAAGAAAGACAAAAGCAAATAGATTCATAATCAAAGGAATAGACCTAGAAGACCGTCGGTTAGACAACCAAATTCTCATAGGTACCCTTCTTTCAATGGTTATTGTAATGTAAGTAGTAAGTTTGGTCATAAGGCTACTCAATGTAGGAGTAGAGTGAATCAAAATGTTCCATCATTCTCTGGTCAGTGTTTTACTTGCAATAAAGTAGGTCATAAGGATAATGAATGTATAAGTCAGATAAGGAATGGTTATAACAATGGAAGGAATATTCAAACTTTCAAAGGTAATTGCTTTATATGCAATTGGTTTGGACATAAAGCTAGTGAATGCAGAAGTCAAATAAGGAACAACTATAATAATGGAAGGAATGATCATTCTTTCAATGGGAATTGCTTTGCATGCAATAGATTTGGACACATGGCTAACCAATGTAGATCAAAGATGAATGAATGGAACAATGGACAAAGAAATGTTGCATGTTTCAGCTACAACAAGCCTGGACACATTACAAGGTTCTGCAAAAGCAAGAATATGAAAAAGGATAATTAGGCAAAGATGAAGAAGCTGATAGAAAATGTCGATCTAACAGAGATCAAGAAGGCTATGAACAAGATTTGGGTTAAGAAGGAAGCATAATAAGTCAAGGATGATTCCACACTAGACTCTAGTGCAAGTACTTCCTCTGGGAAGTAAATTGAGAGCTTTGGCTCAGGGGGAGCTTAAATGCAAAATCCTATTCCCCCAGCCATAAGTATGGGGTTGATATCCAGCATGAAGATATGAGTTGTAAGATATAATGACAGATCATTTGGAGAAGATTCTGGTAGAAAAGAATTTAATGTGGTGGATTGTAGAGCAATTTAGATCGACTGTGGGTCGTAGACTAAGCGTTTGATAGCTTTTTGAAATAAGCATTTATGACGATTGAATCTTAATGGAAAGAGGATATAAGGAATTCCTTTGAAAGAAAAATCACCTTGCATTCAAACCCTCAAGTGACTAAAAACATCTAAGAAGTGAGCTAAGGCAAATCCAAGTGATCAACGATTTATGCGAAGAAACCCTAACTGAAAATAAAAGGTATTTATAGCTATCTCTAGTGAAATATTTATGTGTTGAATCTGTAAATATGTATACTCCTCAAGTAGTTGAGATAACAGAGAGGCCTCACCCTAAGTTCAAAAAGCACCCTTTCAAATCAGTTGAAACTGATCCAGATGGTGTGTTCTTTGAAGTCCCATTTGGAATCATGCACACTGAAGATGTTAGGGCATATATTCATGCAAATCTGGAAGAATATGATCATATTAAACTAGGGATTCAAGTTTACTTGAATGAGTTGACTGGAGATAATTTTAGATTGAAGAAATAATACAACATTCTACATGAGAGGAAATTAGATGTGTGGATTGATTTTCCAATATTTTTTGAAAATGCTTGGATCTGGTATGCCCTAAGTAGAATTCATGATAAATTTATGTGGTTAGATATGACACACATGATCACTAAAGGTTCCATTAGAGTAGTAACTAGCATGTACTCCATCAGAAAGGTCCTTGCCTTGAAAACTATGAAGAATAATATAGTAATGTAGCTGACAGGTGCAAAATTTGATAAGAGGGCACTAACTATAAATGATATTATGGATCCAACAGTTAGATTTGCATCAATGGTTATTGGTTATAAAGTCTACTTCTCCAATAGGGAAAACTCAGTCTCTACAACAACTATATACACAACATATGATATGGTTAAGAACAATACAAACTATGATCTTTGTGAGTTGCTTTGGCAATAATTGTTGGAAAATCTAAAAATAACAAAGAACACTAAGTACCCTTTCAGGTATGGCACTTTGATCATCTACCTACTATTCTACTTGCTAAAATAATTACCAGGTATAGGTAACATTGGGTGGTTAAATCATTCTCTGGTATAAGTTCAGATTAGAAATCATCTACAGAGTTAGGAGATGTTGATAAACAAAATGAAGCATTGTGGGGTTACTTTAAGAATTTCCAAAAGAAAATACATGCTAGGGCTAGAATCCCTTAAAAGGTTGTAATGAAATATGAAAAGGAAATTGTATTCATGGTAGACAAAGATAAATGCTCCATGGAGGCAGTAGAACCCAGAACTGTATGGGTCCCAACAATGGGATATGAGGTTACAGAAGATGTTCTAATTGGTTTGGTAGATTTAATGTTGAGAAAAGCAAAAGATCTAAATGAGGAAAGGTTTGGAACCTATGAAGAGAAGTCCCTTAAAGTGCACTTGGAACAAAGGCAACCTGAGACTCAGAGAAAAGTTAGAAAGTATGTAGAAGAGTTTGCAAAAAGAAAAGGATTTATAGATGAAGAAATAAAAAGGGCAAGAGCTAAGTCAGAAGCATCCCAGGCTAGAAGTCCTCTGAAAGGACAAAATTCAAAGGCCTTGGAGAAGAAAGAGGAGGAATCTGAGAAAGAAAAGCATGTATCTAGATCTGTGAGAAGAACAAGAGCCTCATCCTCAGCAGCAGCTACCTCTAAGACCTTCGGACCCTATATTGAGGTTGAGAAAGAAAAGGTAAAACTTGTAGATGCTAGGAAAAAAGTTCCTAAGAACAAGAAAAGAAAGAAAGCTAAATCCACCAAAAGAGTGTATGTAAGCCTTGGTGGAGGAGAATAAGAAAAAGAAGAGACTGAGATTGATGAAGAAGTGAGAACAAAAAGAGTAAAAACTGATGAAACCCCCTCTGGCAAAAAGGAGAAGCCCTTAGAAAAGGATAAGGACAAGAAGAAGAAGAAAGGGGAAAAGACTAAGACCAAAGATGAAACTAATATGTCCTTGGAAACCACCATCGCTGCAATGGCTAAGCATGGGAATTTAAAGCCCATTGTTAACATGTATGATGAAAGCTCTGATGTTGATAAGGCAACAATTGAGACTTCTATGATAAAATATTTAGTCATGTTTAGTAAAGCCCTGATTGAAATCATTGATGATCTTTTGGATAGTCTAGCTAGCATAATGAATACAAGAAAAGAAGGGGCTATGGCAAAAGATGCTGAAATAAAAGAATATGTTCTTTTAAAACTTTATCCAAACATCACTCCTAATGAAAGAACCAAAGCCACTAAGATACTTAGTAAGAAATTTAGAACAAAGAAAAGGGTGAACACTTTAATGTCTGGTGACATTGAAAATCTGGTGAAGGAAATTGAGGAAATAACATTGAGTGTGCTCCATGAGCTACATATTTCAACAATAATAGACACTGATGAAGAGGAGCCAAACACATAATAGAATGTTGATAATATTGCCCCAGAAGTGAATATTGAGCAGAGCTTGGACCAAGGTACAATCAATCCTTTGGAAATTTTAGGAAAGGATGAAGAGATGAAAGATTCTGAGAAAGAGAATAACTCTGAAGAAGTAAAGATAGCTCCAGAAGAAAATATCCCTGAGAGACAAGAGGAGCAGAGAGAAGAAATAAATGAACAAGTAATGGATAATCATGTTCTAAAAGTGGAAGGAAATGAACAAGAAAGTATTCAAGAAGCCCCTCTGGAGAGACAAAATGCCAAGGCATCTCAAGTTGGAGAGAACAGAGACACTACTGACTCTTTGAGAGAGTTTTTGGAGAAGAAGAAGGAAGCTCAGATTTTGACTACACCTGAGCTATTGCAAGGCCCTATCAATTTTGCTACAATGTCCCCTCTATAGAAACTAGGACTCAGACAATTTTTCAAGCCACTGCACAAGAAGAAATGTTTAAGTCTCATATAGAGGATAGTGAGCTGATTGAAGATGCATCAACAAATTTTGAAAAGTTGATGCCTGGAATAAAGAGAGATACATCATTGGCCCCTACTACACAAATGAAAATGTTAATGCAATCAATCAATTCTCATTTTGAGCCCTTGGAACAAGCTGCAGAAAAGAAAGTAAGGGCAAAGATTGATGACAAAAGGTTATTTGAGCTTATTGATAAATTTTCTCAAGATAAAATTTTGTTAGATAAACGTATAGAGTATGCATAGTTAGCCCTTAAAGAAGCTAGTGAAATTATCATTTTTTTCTTACATGGCTGGATAAGAATAAGGATATAAAAGATAAAATAGATAGATGGGAAGCTCAAATAATGAAAATATCCAAAACTTATGATTCGGTAAAAGATGCTATTGGCAATCAAAGGGCACAAGTTGAGACTATTCATTCTAATATACATAAGTTACATACCTAGAGGGAGGTCATAAAGTATAGAATGAGTTAGCTCTAGGAGGTAGTAAGTTTCAAGATTGCATCCCTAACCAAGCTAATAGCAACAATAGATAAGACTAGGCAAATCACTGAGGCCCCTACTATAGTGAAGAAAGTAGAAGAGTTGGTGTCCCAGATTAATGGGCATATTAGTTTTGAGTGATGCTAAAACCAATTGGGATGAAGAAATGGTGCAACTGAAAAGAATCTATAAAGATCTTCTCCCAGAACAATGGTAAGCATTTTGATTTCACTTGCATATATGTGGACAGTAGAAAAACAATTTTGAAATTTTGGCAACTAGTACATATCTTTGTATCATACACCTTTGCCATTGATGTCAAAGGGGGAGAAGAAATGAAGCATGTGAAAAACATTTGAAAAGTAAGAAGAGAAGCATGAAGTTAGGGGGAGCAGTGTGTAAAGAGAAAGGGGGAGTTGTAACACTTTTTCACATCAAGTGTTGCCATCAATGCCAAAGGGGGAGATTGTGTTGAATTGCACCAGACAACTGAGAGGGGGGTGAATGAGTTGTCTTCAAAATTTGATTATTTATGAACATTAACACATCAAACACTTGTTCACTATTATTCATATTTAATCATGAAAGCATGAAATAAGAAATTCAACACAACAACATCATCAACACATGAGACACTAGGTGTTTTACGTGGAAAACCCTAAATGGGAAAACCACAGTGGGTGTTATCCCACAAAAATAAATAAGTTATAACAATATTGAAAAAAAAGAGGCTCACTGCCTTATGGATCACCACCCAATATGCTCACTGTAAATGTTGAGGCTCACTGCTAAGATCGGCCACTACCAATGGATGGCTCACTGCCAAGGATTGGTGAACTAATTTGATAGCATCTACTGCATGCCTGGATTTAGTTCCATTGAAGCATAGTATAACTCCTATGCTATGCTCTTCTTACACCTTCACACTTATCTTCTCATTTTCACACTTCAACATCTTTTTCACAACTACATTTCATGCTTTTATACAATTCATCAACCTTGGAATGTACATCAAGGTTGGCATTACATTCATTAACCATTGGAACAATCTCCAAGGTCGGCATTACAAACATACATAGAAATAGGTCTAGACCTAAACAAAATTTACTAAGTTAAAGATGTATGCGGATCATGTTATGCCTTAGCTGGGACTCAAATGCAATCTTCCACGTCACGACACGCTTCCTCAATCTTCAATGTATCTTCGCAAACAATGAAAACAACCAAGTCAGCCAAGTTTGGTGCTAACATTAACTCTTCTAAGAACAATCTTCATCCATGATCCAAATTTCTCTTTGTGGACCAATCCAAAGGTAGGAGCATGATCAAGAGACATCCACAAGCACATTGTAATCACCAAGAACAACCGCATGATGTCTAACCACTCTGTCAAGAAGATTCTTCAAATCAGAGCACAAGAAGAACATTGTTAGCTAATGTCATAAAGAAAGTATAGATTACGGACCACCACATCATGAACCATTGGAGTTGAAGGAACTTATCATCAGTCCAGACTTAACTCTAGAAATGCATATCATAATACTTCAATGCAGAGGAATGTGGAATAAAATACATTCTCCCTGTCACCAGTGAATACTCATAAAAGTAGTTTTCACTCTGGCAATCATAACTCACTCAATTCTTCATACCAGAGGCTCAAACTTGGAGTATAGCATCTTTAGACATGCATCTAAATAACTTCCAATCCACATAAAAGACTATTCATTCTACAAGAAATGCAAAGCAATCTACTGAACCGCCTTGCTATATCAGAAATACTTATTATCTTCAACACTTAACTCATTACAAGAAAGCATCAAACAAAGAGCACAATTGACACCAATGATAACACAAATATGTTGACATCAATGACAACACAAATATGTTGACATCAATGACAACACCAGTTAGGCACATACTTGCAACAATCTCCCCCTTTTTCATTGATGGCAATGTTGAAATCCATCGGACAACTGAGAGGGGGGGTGAATCAGTTGTCCCTAAAACTTTGAACAATTATGAACATCAACTCTTCAAATAATTATTTACTATTATTCAGATTTAACCATGAAAGCATGAAATAAGAAGCTCAACACAATAACACAAGCAACACATGAAACACCAGATTTTACATGGAAAACCCTATGTGGGAAAAACCATGGAGGTTGTTAGCCCACAAGATATATATGTTATAGCAATACCAAAAAATAGAGGCTCACTGCCTTAGGGCCTACTGCCTAAATTGCTCACTACAAATGTTGAGTCTCACTACCAAAAATGACTCACTGCCAAGGATGGCTCACTGCCAAGAGGTGGTGAACTGATTTGGTAGCATCTACTCCATCCCTAGATTCAGTTCCATTGAAGCACAATATAACTCTTCTGCTCTGCTCTTTTACACCTTCACACTTATCTCTTCATTTCTGCACTAGGACATCTTTTTTACAACTTCATTCTATGCTTTAATACAATTCATTAACCTTGGAATGTACATCAAGGTCAGCATTACATTCATCAACCATTGGAACATTCTCCAAGGTTGGCATTACAAACATATAAAGAAATAGGTCTGGACCTAAACATTCTTTTCTAAGTAAAGATGTATGTGGATCACGTTATGCCTTAGCTAGGACTCAAATGTAATATTCCATGCCACAACATGCTTCCATAATCTTCAATGCATCTCCGCAAGAAGTGAAGACAACCAAGTCAGCCAAGATTGGTGATAACACTGGGTATTCAAGGAACATACTTCATCCATTATCCAAATTTCTCTTTACAGACCAATCCAAAGGTAGTAACACAATTAGGAAACGTTCACAAGATTCTTCAAATCAAAGAACAAGAACAACACTGGCAGCCACTGGCATAAAGAAAGGATATCTTGCGGACCACCAAATCATGAACAATTGGAGTTGAAGGAACTTATTATCGTTCCAAACTTAACTATAGAACCACGGATCATAATACTTCAATGCGGAGGAATGCAGAGAAAAATACCTTCTCCATGTCACCAGTGAATACTCAAGAAAAGTAACTTTTATTCTGGTGAATATAACTCACTCAGATCTTCATACCAGAGGCTCAAGATTGAGATATAGCATCTTCATACATGCCTCTAAATAACTTCCAATCCGCAAATAAAAATATTCATTCTACTAGAGATGCGGAGCAATCTACCAGACTGTTCTTTAGTAAACAAAGATACTCTTCTACACACTATTTCCACTGGAGGAGCAAATTTTCTCAATAGCACTTGGAAAATCAATATCTGGATCATTTACTCATTTTCTCCAACACTTCCATGAGCTGATACAAAGCATCTAACTTATCAAATTAGGACCACAATTGACATCAATGACAACACAGATATGTTGACATCGATGACAACATCGATTAGGCACATACTTGCAACAGGCAACATATGATGTGAAAAATTGTAATGACCATCAAGACAAGATACTCCCCCTTTCTTTCTACACATCTGTACTTTTTCTCCCCATGATTTTTTCACATGATTTCTCTCCCCCTTTGACATCAATGGCAAAGGGCACATACTTGCACTCAACTACTCTGATCAAATTGCTCTTTAATGAATAATGTACATAACACTTACTGCTCCCTTGAGAGGTAGCTCTCAAAACATCAATCCAGATTAAAGAATGAGGCTTTGGACACCATTGGACTAATGCATCCTTATGCATATTAGTTCAGAGCGGGAAGGGTAATAAACCCTAACTTTTCTCTGAGATATTCAAAGGTATCCTTAGGCATAGGCTTAGTGAAAATATCTGCAATCTGATCCTTTATGGTCCCATATTCCATCTTTACTTCATTATCTGTCACCTTCTCTCTCAAACAGTGATACCTTATTGATATGTGCTTTGTTCTTAAGTGCATCATTGGATTCTTTGTAATGTTTGTGGCACTTATATTGTCACAAAAGATTTCAATTAGATCTTCATACACAACTCTTATTTTCTTCCAAGTCTACTTCATCCATAACACTTGAGTGCAACAACATGCTACTATAATATACTCTGCTTCTGTAGTAGACAAGGAGATTAAGTCTTGCTTTTTGCTCATCCATGAAACCAATCTATTTCCCATGAAGAAAGCACCTCCACTTGTACTCTTTTTGTCATCAACATGTCCAGCCCAATCTGCATCTATATAAGCACTGAGAGTGAAATCATTGTCCTTTGGATACCATAAGCCATGATCTAATGTACCTTTCAAATACCCCAAGATTCTCTTGACTGCTATCATATGTGATTCTCTAGGATCTTCTTGAAATCTTTCCACAAGACATACTACATGCATTATATTAGGTCTACTTTGAGTTAGATAAAGTAATCATCCAATCATAGATCTATACCTTTTCTAATCAATTTTAGGTGATTCATCAGTTTTGCTTAATTTACATCTAGTCACCATAGGAGTACATACTGGTTTGGAGTCCTCCATCCTAAATTTCTTCAATAACTCTTTCACATACTTAGACTGAGAAATGAAGATTCCTTTATTTGATTGAGTAATTTGCAGAACTAGAAAGAAATTCATTTCACCAAACATAGACATCTCAAATTTATTTTGCATTTCTCCTATAAACTTCATGCACATACCTTCATTTGCTCAAAAGATAATGTCATCAACAAAGACTTCAATAATCAAGATTTGATTATCATTGATTTTTAAATAGAGATTATTGTCAGTGGTACCTTTATTGAACCCTAATTGTAGCAGATACTTGTCTAACCTTGCATACCATGCTCTAGGGGCTTGCTTCAGTCCATAGAATGCCTTTTTCAATCTGCACACCATATCACCTTCCTTTGATAACTAAAATCCTTCTAGTTTCTCAATGTAAACTTCCTCTTCCAATTCACCATTCAAGAATGCAGACTTCACATCCATCTGATACACTCTGAAATCTTTGTGAGCTACAAATGCCAGAAATATTCTGATTGCTTCTATCCTAGCCACTAGTGCAAAAGTCTCTTCAAAATCTATTCCTTCAATTTGAGAATATCCTTTGCACACAAGCCTTGCTTTTTTCCTTACAACTTCTCCATTTTCATTCTACTTGTTTTTGAAAACCCATTTAGTTCTAATGACATTCTTATCAATAGGTCTAGGAACCAATTCCCAAGCTTGATTCTTCTCAATCTGCAAAAGTTCTTCTTCCATGGATTTTACCTAATTTTCATCATTACAAGCTTCATTCATAGTTTTTGGTTCAACTTTTGAAAGCAAATAGTAATTCACTTGTTCTTCTGTAGCTCTTTTTCTTGTCAGCACACCTTTTCTTTTGTCACCTATGTTGGTCTTTGAATCAACAGAGGGTTTTGTAGTTCCAATGCAAAGGCATATTCGGCCAACAAATATAGGAGGTTGCGTGAGCTGCCTCCCTTTCACTTCTGGTTCTACCGCACCAAGGGGGTATCCCTATAGCTAAAGATTTGATCTGTGACTCGCCCAATGACAAAAAGATTTAGCTTTACAACAATAGGCAGAATACTCTCATGTTTGGACCAATATTTGTGTGATAAATCACAAGCCTGACAGTGTTCTTGGACATATCTAACTGGTTATGAATGAGAGTAAGCAGGGGTCCTATTTCTACTCCTACAAACTAACAGGTTGGAATTAAGAAATGATTTGTATTTATGTTTTGGATGCAAGACATGGGGTTTTAGATCATAACTACTACACAAGAAGCAGACTGGTGCCTATCTTAGGGCAAGGAGTCAACTAGACGTATACAGATGAATGGTTTGCACTGGCATTCAATATTCAAGGGGTTAGGACTGGTATTTTCCTTACAAACACCACCCAAGACTGAGTATTTAGCTACCTCTACTTACACATATCCCAACTGACATACATTCTTCCTCATACTTAATCTGGAATAGTTTAATCCACTCCTTGAATGGAAGTCACAGATCAAGCATGCAATACAGAAAATCTATATTCTTGAATTTGAGGAACCCTTAGCAACCAGATTCAAAAGAAGTGATGCATACAGTAAATGGAGACAAACAACTAAACACATGCAACAATGCATTTTTCATATAAACACAACATGAAATTGAACATATGTGCAAGGTGCATTCAAATGCAACTCATAAACTCACAAAAGAGATAGAACAGCCAAGAAATGCTCTGATCTTCATTATTTCCTCCAAAAAATGCCCAAGTCTTCAACAACCCAAAATGAGTAACACAGTTTTCCCTTTATAGCAAGAATGTGCACTCAACAATTAATTACAATGGTCAAATTTAAAATTCTACCAGATACAATGCATCTTCAGAATGGTGCCCAAAATATTCAATGCACTAGGCAGAAGGAGGAAAAGTAGGTGAAATTGGGGAATGTGCCGCCGCCTGGAGATTTTCTTCTTAAAAATAGTAGTTGGCTTGTCAATCCATGACCATACCTCTGCATTTCTGTCATTAAAGCCAACCTACCCATGGGATGCAATAGTTGCTTGCCCTAAAGTTTATTCCCACCTGAGGTGATGCAGCAAACACATACAAATCTCCTCCTTTGAAAATTTGAACCATGGCCATCGATTTCCCTCCTATTGCCAAGATTTGCGGCTCCAAATCGCTTTGAAAATTCCATCGGCCAATGCAATTGCGCCACGTAGGTGCCCTTTTCCATCGCTGACTTTTCCTTCTATTTTCCCATTCTCACCTTTGTATATGCAAAAGCATATACATACAATTGCCTGCACATTCAAATCTTTGCATATACGAGATTGTATATGCATACAATCAACCTTCATACAAGGTGTGGACCCCAAATCATTATGAATCAAATTGAAATTACATTCAAGTCCCGTGTTGTATCTTCATTCTTTGTATCTCTCAATGTATATTGCACATACAATGTGCAACATACAACCCACAGACCCTAGCCACTTATCCGCCAAAACACATTTTCCTTTCGTGTCCAGGTTGTATGTTTTCTCTTTGCATATTGGCATTATTTCTTTGCATGTACAATGCGAACATACAAGCAAAACTATATACAACCACACTTGTACATTGCAAACATGCGATTGAACTTTGCATGATACATTTGTATATGACCCTTGTATGTGCAAACATACAATGCAGACATACAACCGGTAGGCCTGAGGCTTTGTATCTCTTGCTTGCATGTGTGACTTGTATATGAGATACAAACACCTTTGTATCTTCATTGGCCTATCGGCGGGAACATGAATTGGGCCACCGATGAGCGAAGTCTCACTGATATGCATTTTGCATATACAATTAGCCCTTGGTATCATCACTATATATATTGCATCGGCCATCGGGGTAACCTCTGGCTGAGCTGCCGATATGGGAAGTCTCGCCGATGACCCTTTGAAACTGCCTTGTATATTTTCCATTGTATGTGCACCTTTGTATGTGTGGACCCTACCACTGCTTAACTCGATTTGAATATATTTGAGATCCACCACTTGTATATACCCGTTGTATATGTGAATATACAACGACAACATACATGCGATTTCCTTTTGCATACAAGCATAGAATCTGCGATGGAATATTTGATGCACATACAATCCAATATGCATACAACCATTTTTTGCACTTTTTGAAGACAATTTAACTCTTTTCAGGCTCGCCAATGTATATTCATGCTTGCACATTCAAATGCACATACAAACAACAATGCACATACAAAGATACATGCATAAAAATGTGAAGGCCGAGGGACTTAGGAATTTGTTGGAAAGTGCCTGTGAATTTAAATGCTTGAAGTCTGAATGTTTATGCAGGCACTAACATTGGCTCTATCTGGGGACGCATGCCTTTTGCAGGCATGGCGAGAACCATAGATCTCTGGGATGCAGACCAGTCCCTTATCCATTGGGCACATAATCAAACATTGCACCAACCTGCATCATAAAACACATTGTTTTAAAATTTACTTGGTGGCCCAGGGCCACCAAAAAGGAAAAACCAATATTTTCCTTTGTCAAATACCTGATTTTATTTTGATTTCTTCAAATGAAGCCAAAAAATACTTGGCTATCTGTAGCACCCTACTTTGCAATTGGTTGTGCTGCTGCCCATTTCTCTTTCTTTAACAAATCTACAACAAGCTTCATCAGCATACATTATCATCAGCTGTAGAATGTCATCATCACATGAGTCACTAATGTTGCTTGGAAAAATAACAGACTCACATGAAACAAATGATTCCACATCAGAATTTTGCCCTTATTCAAAAAATAAGAGCTCCTATGTGTCAAACATGCAATATTCAAGCACAAGCAACATCTCATAATTATATTCATTTTTATAAACATTCAGATATCCATCATCATTGTGCTTAGCAATTTTATCATCAAGGTCCACCTGTAATGCCTCAAGAGAAGGCATAAAAAGCTCAGACTGCAACCCTTCACTGAAAGCTTTGTAGTCACCCCTGCAACCAACACTATCCCCAACTGCATGAGCACACACATCTGCAACTTGTCCATTCACATCTGAATAGTGACCTTGATTTTTCTCTTCACCAATGCACTAATGATCAACAACAAAATTTTCAACCTCTACATTGTAGAGGTGGTCATAATCTTCAAGGAAGCATCCATACTCAGCATCCATATATATTTCATCATCTGAAAGGCTCACATATGAGTCTGAATGCTGACAGTCACTAACATATTCACTATCATCCCTTGAATCAACATCTTCTATATTCAGAGTGAAGCTTTGCATATCCACCTCATATAAATAATCAGGAATAATTGGGATATACCTATTACTGCAAGACACAACCTCATGTATATCTTTCATTTCATCATTTGAAATGTATTTTGCATCTGCAGGCTTCTTTTCAAATGGCTGATAACAATTTTTGTCTTCATCATTATATGATGTGCCTACATTTTCTACAACACCTTCTTCATGTCTATGCATCACATCATGACTGCACCCATTGTTGTGAGATACATTCCCTTTTGCAAAATCATTTCTTAATGAACACACTGGGAAAGTTGAAATATATTCACTTTGAAAACTATTTTGAAAACTTGTAGTCATGAAACCTACTAGCATTCCATATTTCTGATTATTTTCAATATCCATAGCAGATTTGTAGGCCTGGTGAAGGGTAGCTTGTTCTTTATCTCTCAATAAATAACTCATTTCTTCATCAAATGCAGCCAAATAAATTGCCAAGCACAATGCATCATTGGGTCTCATATATTCAGGAATCTGCTTGAGCAACTTAATAAATCTAAGATTAAAGGTTGGAACTAGTTCCTCATCTCCCTTTTGGATATTCATGAAATGTATGATTAATGAGGCCAAATCAAATCTTTCACCAAACTGCTCCAGGAATGCAATCTATAAATCTACCCATGAAGAAACTGAACACACAGGTAGGTCTGAAAACCAAACCCTAGCATCATCCTCTAATGACTGAACAAAAAGTCTCATTACTACATCTTCAGCCTCTACCTCATAATCTTCTATCAAATTACAAACAATTTGTAGATGTTTATTTGCAGACTCAGAATTTGATCCACTATATCTTGGCAAACATTTTCTAATCTTATTGGGAATAACATTTGGGTAACCACTTATTCCATTGAAATTTATGGGCTTATATCTATCAATACTAAAACTTCTTTGAGAGCACAACCAAGACTGTTGCTCTATTTGAAACATTTTGAGTGAAAAGATGGAATACCTAGAAATATGTTGCAGCTGTAGATAGGTTCAATCAATAGAGTTGCCACCTTTCACAGAGAGGATAGAATATCAACAAGGTACTTTTGTTTTTTGGATTCATCATGCTAGTAGAGCACCACATGGTCGTTCTTTGGTATTACTGCAACAACTTCACCTGGGTCTTCTAAATCTTCAAATTACTTGACTCCCTAGCGGAGTCGCCACTTTGTTGGTCTCTGAATCAGTAGAGGGTTTGCCAATTCCAATGCACAGGTAGATTTGGCCAACAAATACAGGAGGTTACGTGAGCTGCCTCTCCTTCACTTCTAGTTCTACCACACCAAGGGGGTATCCCTATAGCTAAAGATTTGATCTATGACTCGCCCAATGATGAAAAGATTTAGCTTTCCAACAACATGCAGAATACTCTCATGTTTGGACCAAGATTTGTGTGATAAATCACAAGGTTGGCAGTGTTCTTGGACATATCTAACTGGTTATGAATGAGAGTATGCAGGGGTCCTATTTCTACTCCTACAAACTAACAAGTTGGATTTAAGAAATGATTTATATTTATGTTTTAGATGCAAGACAGGGGGTTTTGGATCATAACTACTACACAAGAAGCAGATTGGTGCCTATCTTAGGGCAAGGAGTTAACTAGACGTATACAGATGAATGGTTTGCACTGGCATTCAAGTTTCAAGGGGTTAGGACTGGTATTTGCCTTATAAACACCACCCAAGACTGAGTATTTAGCTGCCTCTACTTACACATATCCCAGCTGACATACATTCTTCCTCATACTTAATCTAAAACAGTTTAATCCACTCCTTGAATGGAAGTCACAGATCAAGCATGCAATATAGAAAATCTATATTCTAGAATCTGAGGAACCCTTCGAAACCAGATTCAAAAGAAGCGATGCATACAGCAAATGGAGACAAATAACTAAACACATGCAACAATGCATTTTTCATATAAACACAACATGAAATTGAACATATGTGCAAGGTGCATTCAAATGCAACTCATAAACTCACAAAAGAAATAAAACAGCCAAGAAATGCTTTGATCTCCATTATTTCTTCCAAAAAATGCCCAAGTCTTCAACAACCCAAAATGAGTAACATAGTTTGCCCTTTATAGCAAGAATGTGCACTCAACAATTAATTACAATGGTCAAATTCAAAATTCTACCAGATACAATGCATCTTCAGAATGGTACCTAAAATATTCAATGCAGTAGGTAGGAGGAGGAAAAGTAGGTGAAATTGGGGAATGTGCCGCCACCTGGAGATTTTCTTCTTAAAAATAGTAGTTGGCCTATCAATCCGTCAACCATACCTTTGCATTTCTATCATTAAAGCCAACCTACCCACGGGATGCAGTAGTTGCGTGCTCTGAAGTTTATTCCCACTTGAGGTGATGCATCGATCACATACAAATCTCCTCCTTTGAAAATTTGAACCATGGCCATCGATTTCCCTCCTATCGCCAATATCTACGGCTCCAAATCTCTTTGAAAAGTCCATCGGCCAATGCAATCACACCACGTAGGCACCCTTTTCCATCGCTAACTTTTCCTTCTATTTTTCCATTCTCTCCTTTGTATATGCAAAAGCATAAACATACAACTGCCTACACATTCAAATCTTTGCATATACGATATTGTATATGCATACAATCAACCTTCATACACGGTGCAGACCCCAAATCATTATGAATCAAATTGAAATTGCATTCGGGTCCCACGTTGTATCTTCATTCTTTGTATCTCTCAATGTGTATGCACGAACCCCAGTCACTTATCCACCAAAACACATTTTTCTTTCGTGTCTGGGTTGTATGTTTTCTCTTTGCATATTAGCATTGTATCTTTGCATGTACAATGCGAACATACAAGCAAAACTATATACAACCACACTTGTACATTGCAAACATGTGTCTAACCTTTACACGATACATTTGTATATGACCCTTGTATGTGCAAACATACAATGCGGACATACAACCGGTGGGCCCGAGGCTTTGTATCTCTTGCTTACATGTGTGACTTGTATATGAGATACAAGCACCTTTGTATCTTCATCGACCTATCAACGGGAAAATGAATTGGGCCACCGATGAGCGAAGTCTCACCGATATGCATTTTGCATATACAATCACCCCTTGGTATCATTACTTTGTATATTGCATCGGCCATTAGGGTAACCTCTGGCTGAGCTGCCGCTATGGGAAGTCTGGCCGATGACCCTTTGAAATTGCCTTGTATATTTTCCATTATACATGCACCTTTGTATGTGCGGACCCCACCACTGCTTAACCTGATTTGAACATATTTGAGATCCGCCACTTGTATATACCCGTTGTATATGCGAATATACAACGACAACATACATGTGATTTCCTTTTGCATACAAGCATGGAATCTACGATGGAATATTCGATGCACATACAATCTGATATGCATACAACCATTTTTTGCACTTTTTGTAGCTAATTTAACTCTTTTTGAGCCCGCCAATGTATATTCATGCTTGCACATACAAACAACAATGCACATACAAAGATACATGCATAAAAATGTGAAGGCTGAGGGACTTAGGAATTTCTTGGAAAGTGCCTGCGAATTTAAATGCTTGAAATCTGAATGTTTATGCAGGCACTAACAACCTATAATATGATCTTAATAATGATTAATCCGTACATACCTAGGAGTCTTCACAACATTTTTCGAAGCCTCTTCTTCATCCTGATTGTCTTCTTGCTCAACGTTTTCTTCATTTTCTATAATCATAGATTCATTTGGTTCATAGCAACTCAGATATGATATTCTTTTCTTGCCTTCATCTACCTTCACATTAGCACTCTCAACAATCTTATTCAGTCTCTTATTGTAGCACTAGTAGGCCTTACTCTTGGTAGAGTAACAAAGAAAAATTCCTTCATCACATCGAGCATCAAACTTGCCTAGTTCTTCATCTCTTTTGATATAACATTTGCTTCCAAAAACTTTGAAATACTTCATTGTAGGAACTCTTCCATACCATAATTCAAAAGGAGTTTTAGATCTGTTACCTTTGACTTGAACTCTGTTTAGGATGTACACAATGTTGGGATAAGGTGCCATTAACCTTGTAAATCCCAATATTGTATTTATTCCATTTATTATATATAATTTGTTATAATCCATAAGGAGATTTACTAGTTTCACTGGCAGGGGTAATTTCTAAGTAACTGGAGGTAATTACGGAGTGACTTTTATTGTTGGTAAATGTAAAACTCAAATTAAATGCGTGTAGGTGCCACCTTGGGAGAATCTACTATTTTTAGCATGTATGATGCACATCATAATGTTTGGTGGGTGTATGTAAAGAATCTATGACAGCTGCAAGTTTTCATAAGATTCTATGACACTATGACGCATATGATGGATATTAATGAGTTGTAAGTTGCTATGTTTAGCCCAAGGTTCCTATCTTGGAAAGATACTCTTTTGTAGAATCTATGATAGTTATGATGTGTCATAAGATGTTATAAGAGGCCAGATTTTGTCTTGGACACCCAACCTTTGCATGGCTATTGTTTGGACAAGTGGAAGGTGCTTGTAAGATGGCATTCAATGTTTGCATGTTGGGGAATCTCATGAGAGAGAAGGTAAATGCCTAGGAGGAGTTGGAAAACATTTTCTAAAAGCATTTTCCATGTATTTGTTACTACAATACAGATTTAAGGTACTCAGGTGCTGCCAGAATGTTGTCAGATTGAAGACTTGTGGAGAGAGTTGTGTAGTTGATGTATTATACAGATCATTTACAGATTAATACAAACTTGTGCCTCTTTCTTGGTGGAGTTTTTTACCTGCAAGGGTTTTCTCTACGTAAACACTGTGTCATTGTGTTGAGTTCTTCATGTTTGACATCTTTCCTATAGTGGGTTTTATGTTTAGTTACAATCTCCATTCTTAATGCACACTTAAAGATTGCTGAAATTTATTCAAATCAGATTTCTATTAAAGTAGTGTTGCTTTCATGTCTAACATTTGGTATTAGAGCCTAGCTAGCTTTGACTCTTGGGTGGTTGTGTTTGTTTTACAAATCTTGTGTTGTTATTATGGCTACATCCACCATTGCATCAACCTTTCGAATGGACATTGAGAAGTTCAACGGAACGTGGTATGAGTTGTGGAAGCTAAAAATGGAAGATTTGTTGGAAGAAAGAAACCAATGGTTGTCTATTCAAAAAGAGAAGAAACCCAATGATGTCTCTTTGGATGAGTGGACTAGACTAGATAAGAATGCACGGGGAACCATCTGTTTGTGTCTTTCAGATTCTGTGCTGCTAAATGTCACAAAGGAAGAGACCACATACAAATTGTGGAATCGATTGGGTGAGATCTACCAAGCTAAGAGTATGGTAAATAAACTTTATTTAAAAAGGAAGTTGTTTTCTTTGAAAATGAAAGAGGGTGAGTCAGTTGCAGAGCATTTAAATTCTTTTAATTTGTTGATGAGTCAGCGTGTTTTAGTAGATGTTTAATATGATGAGGAAGATAAATGTATCTTTAGTTGTGGTTGCTATTATTAGTCCTAGGTGCCCATATTGGGAAGTTTTATTGTTAGAGGTATCTATGACAGTTATGATGCATCATAAGATGCTTTTACATACTATTCTTGGACCTGGATACCCCACCTTGCATGGGTAAGTTATTGCCACTTGGTGGTTGCATGTATGATGACATTTAATGCTTGCATGTGGGGTTATTGGAGGAGAGAGAAAGTGGATGCCTAGAATGGAGGGAAAACTCTTCTATAAATATTTTCCATTGTATTTATTTCTGAAATATAGATTTTAGGTACTCAGGTGTTGTTGGAATACTGTCAGATTGAAGACTGGTGGAGAGAGTTGTGTAGTTGATGTATTGTACTATTGTATAATCTTTTACAGATTAATACAAGCTTGTGCCTCTTTCCTTGTGGAGTTTTTTTACCCGTAATTGTTTTCTCCAAGTAAACACTGTGTTGTGTGTTTAGTTTTCTGTTTTGATGTTTTTTGTGTTGCATATTTTCATTTGCATGTTACAATCTCCATTTATAATACACAATTAAAGACTATAGAAATTTATATTTGAATCAAATTTCTGTTGAGTAGTTGTGCTTTCATTTCTAACATTTGGTATCAAAGCCTGGCCAGCTTTGACTCTTGGGTGGCAGTGCAGAATCTGTAGCTATAGTGAGAGAATTGGTTGTGTTCGTTTTGCATATCTTGTGTTGATATTATGGCTTGATCCACTGTTGCATCAACCTCTCGTTTGGAAATTGAGAAGTTCAATAGAATAGGGTATGAGTTGTGGAAGTTGAAAATGGAGGATTTGTTGGAAGAAATAAACCAGTGGTTGGTTGTTCAAAAAGAGAAGAAACCTGATGATGTCTCTCTAGATGCGTGGGATAGGCTAGATAAGAAGGCATGAGGAACCATCCATTTGTGTATGTCAGACTCTGTCTTGTTGAATGTCACAAAGGAAGAGACCACACATAAATTGTGGAATCAGTTAGGTGAGATCTATCAAGCCAAGAGTATGGTAAATAAACTCTATTTAAAAAGAAAATTATTTTCCATGAAAATGAGAGAGGGTGATTCAGTTGCAGAGCATTTAAATTCTTTTAATTTTTTGTTGAGTTAGCTTGCTTCAGTAGATGTTGATGTTAGTGAGGAAGATAAATGTATCTTCTTTGTTCTTTACCTGAGTCTTGGGAGAATGTTATCTTTTTTATCACTGCTAATGATGAAGGGGTAAATCATAAAACAAACAACAATAGAAATTGCATATATAAAATAGAATGTTCTTTTATTGATTTGGACAACTCACTACATTACAGAAGCTCAAATACAATCAGAGGATGAATCCTCCATAGGCTACAACACATTACAACTCCCAATCTCAAGACTCTGGAATCTTCTACCTTATGTAACCCCAAATCTACTAAGGCTTCTATTTTCCTACCTATTCTTGACTCTAAACTTTCCCCCTTATCTCTACTACTACCAAGGATTCCCAAAAATGGTCATAAATAGCCCTTTTTGGCAGCCAATAGCTAAATTTTGAAATTTGCCTCTCCCTCCAAAAATATGTCAACTTCCAGGAGCCATAACTTTTGATCTAGGTGTTCGATTGATGAATTGTTTGAAGCGTCAAAAAGCTCGTGGAGTTCTCTACATGCTAGAACCTACTTTGCCAGTTCTGTCAATTTTTGGGCCCGTACAGGACCATTTAGTGCCTCAAACTTGAGTTTAAATAATTTTTAGGGGTTTTTCAGCAAATAAAAACTTTAATATCTTTCAGCCCACAAATGATCTTTGCCTGATTCCTGTGCTAAATGTCTTATATTTCATTTACAAAGCTTCATGTAACTTTTTGCTTTAATTCATGCCCAAATGCAAACTTTCCAAAAATAGTAGTTTGCTATTTTTAGCAGTTTGGAAAAACTGAAAGCTCTACATCATTATTCAAGCCATTATGGAACCAGAAACACTAATTTTGAAAAGAAATGGAAACAACATCAATGATTTTGAATCATCATCTTTTTTATGGGTGATGCAAGATTGCCCTTACACCACTAGATACTCCTGCATCAGACACCCAGGGTAATTTTAAGAAGTGATCTTGTCACATCTCAAGTGTTTGAGAAAAACCACAAATGGTCAACTTCTGCCTTAGATAACCAGGAGGAATCTTCAACAAGATTTCCTTTCCACTTCACCAGATATTCTTCATATTGCCTATTTTGAGTACTTCTTCTGACATGGCTATCCAAGATCTCTTCTATCTCCTCCTTTGAAGTAGATGTCAGAATACTCCATTGTTCTTCTGTTGGTCCATCCTCTGTTCCACCTTCATGATATTCCATTAAATCTGCAATGTTGAACATAGGAGAAATGTTGATCCCACTTGGTAGCTCAACCTCATATGCATTTCCTGAGTTATGCTTTTCAAGATTTTGCATGGTCCAAATTTCTTCATTTTTAACTTATTATATGTTCCAACTAGAAACCTCTCTTTTCTCAAGTGAAACATGACTTCATCTCCTACCTAAAATTCCTTATATCTCCTCTTCTAATTTGCCTTAGCCTTGTACTGAATATTCATCTTATTAATGTGCTTTCTCACCTCTTCGTGTAAATTCTTCAAGTGCTCTGCAAAGTCTTCAGTTTCAACACTTATCTTTTCTCCCTTGTCTAGCTTCCTTAAATCTAAAGCATTTCTTGGACTACTTCCATATATAATCTAGAATGGTGATTTACCTGTACTCCTATTGAAAAAATTGTTGTAAGCAAATTTTGCCTATGGTAACATTAAATCCCATCCCTTGGGCTTGTCTCCTACTAAGCATTGTAGCAGGTTACCCAAACTCCTATTCACAACTTTCGTCTATCTATCAGTCTGTGAATGGTGTGCAAAACTAAACTTCAAATCTATCTTTAACTTCTTCCACAATGTCCTCCAAAAATAACCAAAAAACTTGGTATCTTAGTCTGAAACTATGCTCTTAGGTAGACCACGTAGTCTAATCACCTCTCTGAAAAATAACTCTATAATATGAACATCATCATTAGTTTTCTTGCAAGGAATAAAATGTGCCATCTTCAAGAATCTGACCACCACTACAAAAATGGAATCTTGTCCTCTCTGTGTCCTTGGTAACCCAAGAACAAAATCCATACTACTATCATCCCATGGTTTCTCTGGTATAGGTAGTGGCTGATATAGCCCTATATTCTGACTTGTTTGTTTTGCCATTTGACACACTCTGCAACTTTGCACAAATTTCCTCATGTCTTGCTGCAACTATGGCCAATAATAATGCTCACCAACAACAACAATGGTCTTATCTTGACCAAAGTGTCTAGCTAATCCCCCAATATGCTTCTCCTTAATCAGGTTCTCTCTCATGGAACTCCTCAGAATGCACAACTGGCTTCACTTAAACAACATGCCATCTTGGATTATGAAATCCAACCATTTTGTCCTATGCAAAGTAGCAAATTCTAGACAAGCTTTCCAAGCCTCTACAAAATCTAGATCTTCAGGATACAAAATTTTGAGCTCATTGAACCCAACAACCTCTATCTTCATTTATGTCAACAAATTTTGCCTTTTGCTCAAGGCATCTACAACTCTATTGGACTTCCCACTCCTGTGCTTCAAAACAAAAGTAAAACTCTACAAACTCAACCCATTTTAAGTGCATTTGTTTTAACTTTCCTTGACTATTAAGATACTACAAAGCCTGATGATTAGTATATAAAAACAAACTCTTTCGACAACAAATAATGTCTCCATTTCTTCAAAGCCTAAACTATTGCATAAAATGTTTCATCATAAACATAATACTTTTTCTTGGCATCATTAAGTTTCTCACTGAAATAGGTAATGGTCTTACCTTCTTGGCTCAAAACAGCTCCTACAACATTGCCACTAGCATCACAATATACCTGAAATACCTTATTGAAATTTGGAAGTGCCAAAATAGGTTGCTCTGTGACTTTCTACTTCAATGTATCAAAACTCTTATCTGCTCCTATAGTCCATTTAAACTCTTTTCTATCCCCTCTCATTGTCTTAGTTAGGGGTGCACAAATGCTACTAAAATTCCTGATAAAATTTCTGTAAAAACTTGCCAAACCATGAAAAGATTGTACCTCTGTAGCACTTCTTGGCGTAGGCCATTCAATGATAGCCCTCACCTTCTCTAGGTCCATCTTAAGGCCTTCCTTTGAGACATCAAATCCCAGGTATACAAAGACCTTCTTTGCAAAACTACATTTCTTCAGATTAATTAGTAACTTCACCTCTCTCAGCTTTTCTAAAACTCTTCTGATATGCATTAGATGCTCCTTCCAAGTCTTACTAAAAATCAAAATGTCATCTAAAAAAAATCCCAAAAACTCTTTCAATACCTTGTTCATGAGCCGCATGAATGTGCTTGGTGCATTGGTTAGCCCAAATGGCATGACTAACCACTCATACAAACCTTCCTTTTTCTTGAAGGTTGTCTTCCATTTATTTCCTTCTCTAATTCAGATCTAGTGATACCTTTCTTCAGATCAATCTTCATAAAGTACTTGGCTCTACTCAAACAATCCATTATGTCATCCATTCTGGGTAATAGAAATCTATACTTGATAGTGATCTTATTGATGGGTCAGGAATCAATACACATTCTCCACTCTCCATCTTTCTTTGGTGCTAGTACTACAAGTACCGCACATGGACTTGAGCTCTCCCTTATTAGTCCTTTCCTTAACAACTCGTGAACCTATCTATTCAGCTCTTCATTCTCTGCAGGAGTCATTCTATGGGCTACCTTATTTAGCAAATTGACTCCTAGTATCAAATCCATTTGGTGACTTATCTTCCTTAGTGGTGGTAAACCTTCTGGTAAATTATCAGAGACAATATCCTAAAATTCTTCCGACAGATCTTAGACTTCTACTAGTACATCTTCACATTTCTCTTCACTAATCGTACGAATCAATGCAAAGCAATGACACTCATGCTTCATACCCTCCAAAAATTTCCTACCATCTACCAAGCAAAGTTTGGCAGTACTACATACCTTTTCTTCTACCTCCTTCAAGGGCTTCAACTTATGACAAACTTCATCCTTTGTTAGGGAATATGTATTTGCATGGCTATCATGGACAATGTATCTATCATACTACCATGGCCTTCCCAATAGCATATGACATGCATCCATCGGTATGATATCACATAGCACCTCATCATGGTAGTCCCCAATCTTGAACTTGACTAAACACTACTCATTGACCAAAGCTATATGGTCCTTTTGCAACCATGCAATCTGATATAGATGTGGGTGATTTCTTCTTGCAAACTTCATCTTGTTAACCATCTCCTCCAAAACAAGATTGTCAGTGCTTTCACTATCAATAATAATATCACAACACTTACCTTCACATTTGCAACTTGTGTGGAACAAACTCTTCCTCTGATCTGGTTCTTTCTCCTCATTCAACAAGGTTCTTTTGACAACTAGGTTTTCTCCCCTTTCATCATCTTCAAAATGCTCAGACTATGCATCTTCATCTACATGTGCAACTCGTGCATTACCTTTAGGTCTTCTATTTGTCCTTCCTTGATGTTGCGGACACGCGTATGCTTGATGCCCTTCTTCACCACATTGTAAAGAGGTTCCTCTGAAACCTCCTCTTTTAGGTCCTTTGATGTAGGATCATTCCTAGTTCAAGAGCAATCTTGAATCAACCAAAAACATTTGCATTTCAATTTGTTTACAGTTTAGTTTGTTTTTTTTCATTTCAGTTTAGGTAGTTCAGTCAGTAGCAGTTTCTGTATTTTGGTCTGCATTCTACCATAGTTGCATTTCAGATCTTACAGAGCTAGACTTAGTATCTCTATTCATTCATCTACATCATATCTAGAATTTAGAGCATTTGGATTAAGTACCAAAAAGTTATCGCCATCAAAAGATCGACTATTTTCTCAAAGTAGAGCATCCTAACAATCTTTGACAATCAGATAAAGGAGAAGACTTGTAGAGCATTCCTTGACTTGTGGAGCATAATTACACATCATTAATTAAGTTTTGGTTTGTGTCTGACCTTCCCTGAGATCCGCACATCATTCCATGCATTTGCGGAGGTGTTCTATGTGATTAGGTCCGACCTCTTCATGTACACACGTTACACCTCTTTATTAGAGTTTGTAACCTTCCTTGGCCAATGCAGAGGAATCTTTGGTTCTGGAGATGATATATAATGATGTAATAGATACCTAGAATAGTAGTTAAGATCAATAGCATAAGTTCATAGTTTGGATTAATTGCGAAGGAGCTTCAAAGCTATATCTTGTGCATATTTTGATATTCTGTAATCAAGCCTGTGAGCCCAATTGTAAGCCCGTATGTTTCTGGTTAATCTGTATTTAAATTCTATGATATACTGAATGATTGAATCTGCATTTGTTTCATATCTTTGAGTTGTTTCTATTGTGTTTACTCTTGTTTCACGGTCCAGATAGTTCATTCTGTGAACTCTCCTACCGTGATTGCACCAAGTGGTATCAGAGTGAAAGTTTGAATCTTTGGGAGTGAATTGAGCGAAGTTGGCGAGGGAATTTTGTAAGATCTTGCTGTGGATAGATCACTCAATTGAGGCAAGTTACTTGTGTCACAACTGATCACCGATTGTGAGGTAGTTTTCACCTTGTATCTCGATTGCCGAACTTGAGGCAGTTTGCACATGATCCTAGGAAGAATGCCATCAAGGATAGTTGCCACTGTTGGAACAATGGCTGGTAGGACGGATAAGATAATTGAAATGATGAAAACAATGAGAATTCGATTGGATGTCGTTGAGGAAGATAGGCAACAAAGATTGAGATTAAGACCTAATGTTGAGAATGATGATGAAGAGGAATTTCAATCTATTGAATAAATTGGCAAAACCCTAGGATGTGATGAAGAAGAAGAATAAGATCAAGTGAAGATGTTGTGAGCTATTTCAAAGATTAGAAATAGACCTAGAGTTGATGGACTAAATTATACTGGCAATTTGAATCCTGAAGAATTGATTGATTGGATAAATGACATGGAAGAATACTTTGAGTATGAAGAAGTTGAAGATCTAGAGAAGGTGAAATTTGCAAAGACAAAGTTGAAAGGACATGTTGCTATATAGTGGAAAGAAGTTTAGTTGGATAGAAATAAAAGAGGAAAAGAGAAGATTACAAAATGGGATAGAATGGTGACAAAATTGAAGAATCAGTTTATACCTACCGACTATGAGTTGGAGTTGTTGAAAAGATTATAGAACCTGAGACAAAAGGAGAAATCTGTGAAGGAGTATATTGAAGAATTTCATCAGATGATTAAAAGGACAGGACATAGTGAAGCAAGCAAGGAGAAAGTAGCTAGATACATCAATGGACTGACATTGAACATTCAAGAGGAACTAAGTTTAGTGAGGATGACATCTTTGGAGGAAGCATATCAGTTTGCCATGAAAGTTGAAGAAAAGTTGAATAAGAGGCATGATCAGACACAGAGAGAAAGAGGATGTAAACTTCAAAAAGGCAAATTTTTTTTTAGAGGAGACAGATCACATTCAGAGAAGAACAAGTTTGACAACACATTTAAGAAGAATAATAGAGAAAACAATGCATACTGGAGCAACGATAGAAATTTACATCACAGAGATAATTACAATTCATACCAGAATGAAGGATATAGAAGAGAAGGAAGATGATTGATAAGAGAACATTGAAAGGCACTTGTTTCAAGTGTGGAGGTGAAAGACATAGAGCATTCGAATGTAATCAAGGGAGTACAAGCAAGAGAACAAAGAACAGTGGAAGAGCAGCTTATGTATAAGAAGAACCTATTGGATCACCTAATTTAGTTGGCAAGCCAGAGAAAGGAGAATCACTTGTGATGAGGAGAGCACTATTTCAAGCAAAGACAAATGAGGAACCACCACAGAGGAAGAGTTTGTTCAGAACAAGATACAAATTAGGAGGTAAATGTTGTAAAGTTGTTATTGATAGTGGTAGTTAAGATAACCCAGTTTCAGAAGAGATGGTGACTAAGATGAAGTTGGAAAGATTGAAATACCCTAAGCCTTATTAGATAGCATGGATTTGCGATGATCATAAGGTATTGGTGAGTGAACAATGTTTGGTGAAATTTCATATTGGATAATATCATGATGAAGTATTGTGTGATATTATGCCTATGGATGTTTGTCATATTTTGTTGGGTAGACCTTGGCAGTATTATAGAAAAGCTATACATTATGGGAGAAAGAATACATACACTATAACATCAAATGGGAATAGAATTACCTTGATTCCTTTGGAGGATGATCCTAAGAGTAAGGTATGTGGGAATGCTAGAATCTATTTGGTAGATGGAAGAAAATTTTTGGATGGTTTGAGACATGAAAACATGTGTTATACTTTGATCCCTAAGAAGCTTGAAGCATTAAAACAAACTGAAGAATCACAACCGGAGGAGATAAAAGAGTTGTTGATAAAGTATGAAGACATCATATCAGATAATGTACCTGAAGGATTGCCACCTATAAGGAGTATCAATCATCACATGTATCTTATACTAGGAGCTAGTTTGCCTAACAAAGAAGCACATAGAATAACACCAGCAGAGAATGAGGAATTGAATAGGTAGATACAAGAGTTGTTGAGGAAAGGTTTAATCAGAGAAAGTTTGAGTCCTTGTACAGTACCTACAGTGCTGGTACCTAAGAAAGATGGAGAATGTGTACAGACTCTAGAGCAATAAACAAAATCACAATTAAGTATAGATTCCCTTTACCTATAATGAATGATATCATTGATTGTTTGAGTGGATCAAGATATTTCACAAAGATAGACTTGAAGACTGGATACCATCATATCAGAATCATAGAAGGAGATGAATGGAATACTACTTTTAAGACAAACGAAGGATTGTATGAGTGGTTAGTAATGCCTTTTGGATTGACAAATGTACCAAGTAATTTCATGAGGTTGATGGATGAGGTCCTGAAGAAATTCTTGCATAAGTTTGTGATTGTATACTTGGATGATATTTTGATTTTCAGTAAGACAAAAGAAGGACATTTGTGGCATATTAAACAAGTATTGCAAAGACCGAGAGAAGAGAAATTGCTGATAAACATCAAGAAATTAGTTTCATGGAGGAAGAATTAGTCTACTTGGAATTTGTGATTTCTATAGAAGGATTGAAGATGGACCCTAAGAAAGTGAGAGCAATTGTTGAATGGCCTACACCAGAGAGCATGGGTGAGGTTAGATCATTTCATGGATTGGCTAGTTTCTACCGAAAGTTCATCAGAAATTTTAGTTCAGTTTGCCTATGATAGAAACAATGAGAGATGACAAAAAAGACTTTAAGTGGACATCAGGAGTAGATAAAAGTTTTGAATTGTTGAAGCATAAGGTGATAGAGAAACCTATTTTAGCATTACTGGATTTCAATAAGGTATTTCAAGTAGATTGTGATGTGAGTGGAAATACAATTGGAGTAGTATTGAGTCAAGAAGGAAGACCTGTAGCATATTTTAGTGAGAAGTTGAATGATACACATAGAAGATATTCAGTTTATGATGAAGAGTTCTATGCCATAATTCAAGCCCTAAAGAAGTGGAGACATTATTTGTTGCCTAAGGAGTTTGTGTTGTATATAGATCATCAAGCTTTGCAGTATTTGAATAGTCAAGGTAAGTTGAATCAGAGACATATGAGATGGGTAGAGTCCATGTAGAGTTATACTGTTGTGTTGAAGCATAGGAGTGGAATATCAAACAAAGTTACAGATGCCTTGAGTAGGAGAAGAAACTTGTTGACAGAAATGAGAGTTGAAGTGTTAGGTTTTGATGAATTAAAGAGCATGTATAAGGGAGACACTGACTTTGTAGAACCTTGGAAAGCATGCAAGGAACCTGTTGTGATAGATAGGAGTAAGTGGTTGGACTATTTCATTCAAGGAGACGTGTTGTTTAGAGGAAATTAGTTGTGCATACCTAGAAGTTCAATGAGAGATAATTTGATAAAGGAGAAACATAGTGGAGGATTGGCAGGACATTTTGGCATTGACAAGATAGTGTCTTTGGTGAGTGAAAACTACTTTTGGCCTTAAATACATAAGGATGTTAGGAAATTTGTGCAGAGTTGTAGAGTTTGTCAAGTTGCAAAAGGGAGTAGTTGAAATACTGAATTGTATAAACCTTTGACAGTACCGGAGCAACCTTGGGAAGACATAAGTATGGATTTTGTAATGGGATTATTGAAGACACAGAGAGGACATGATTCAACATTTGTAGTAGTGGACAAATTTTCAAAGATGGCTCATTTCATGCCTTGTAAGAAGACAACTGATGCAGTGCATGTAGCAGACCTATTTTTCAAGGAGATTGTGTGATTGCATGGATTACCTAAGAGTATAATTTTAGACAAAGCACCAGATTTCTTGGATATTTTTGGAAGACACTTTGGAAGTAGATGAAGACAAGTTTGAAATTTAGTTTATCTTTTCATCCATAGAGTGATGGACAGATAGAGGTAGTGAATAAGAGTTTGGGAAACTTGTTGAGATGTTTGGTTGGAGAGAAGGCAGGAAGTTGTGATTTGATTCTTTCACAAGCAGAGTTTGCATACAATAATTTAGTAAATAGGAGTACCGGAAGAACACCTTTTGAGATTGTTACTAGAGTAAACCCTAGAGGAGTTACAGAGTTGAGAGATATTGGTATGGTAGAAAAGAGAAGTACAGAAGCAAAAGACTTTGCAGGACATATGGAGACAGTGCATACTTAGGTGAAGAAGCATTTGGAAGAGATGAACAACAAAAATAAAGAGCAAGCAGATGAGCAGAGAAGACATAAAGAATTTGAAGTTGGAGATGAAGTGATGGTATACATGAGAAAAGAAAGATTTCCAGTTGGAATATATAACTAGTTAAAGATGAAGAAGTTTGGACCTTGTAGGATATTCAAAAAATTTGATTCAAGAAATGCATATGAAGTGGAATTAGTGGAGACATTGGGCATATCACCTATTTTCAACATTGTAAACCTCTATCAGTATCATGAAGCAGAGTTAAATGACAGCATGGCAAAGGACTTAAAGAAGCAGTTACCACAACAAGCACCAGAGAAGATTGAAGACATCTTCGATAGTAGAGTTGGATGCAGTACCAGAGGAAGACAATACAAAGAATACCTTGTAAAGTGGAAAGGTAGACCGGAAGAAGATTCATCATGGATTTCTCAGGATAAGGTGGACCATATTGGTTTTCCTCTAGCCCCAGCAAAGTGAGGGATTCACTTTTTCAATAACCCCAAATGTCTGATGCAGGAGCATCCTTGGTTCAAGAGTAATCTCGCATCAACCAAAAATATTTGCATTTCAGTTTGTTTCTTTTCATTTCAGTTCAGGCAGTTCATTCAGTAACAGTTTTTGTATTTTGGTCTGCATTCTACAGTAGTTGCATTTTAGATCTTGCAGAGCTGGACTTAGCATTTCTATTCATTCATCTATATCATATCTAGAATTTAGAGCATTTGGATTAAGTACCAAAAATTTATTGCCATCAGAAGATCGAATCTTTTCTCAGAGCATAGCATCTTGACAATCTCTGACAATCAGCTAAAGGAGAAGACTTGTGGAGCCTAATTGCACATCATTGATTGAACTTTTGTTTGTGGCCAACCTTCCCCAAGATCTGCACATCATTCCATGCATTTGTGGAGGTGTTCTACATGATTATGTCTGGCCTATCTGTGTACACACATTACATCTCTTTATTGGAGTTTGTAACCTTCCTTGGTTGATGCAAAGGAATCCTTGGTTCTGAAGATGATATATAATGATGTAATAGATGCCTAGGAAAGTAGTTAAGATCAATAGCATAAGTTCATAGTTTAGATTCGTTGTGAAGGAACTTCAAAGCTATATCTTGTGCATATTTGATATTCTATAATCAGGCTTGTGAGCCTGATTGTAAGCCCACATGTTGCCGGCTAATCTATATTTGAATTCTATGATATATTGAATGACTAAATCTACATTTGTTTCATATCTTTGAGTTATTTCCATTGTGTTTACTCTTAATACATATTTTGGATAATTCATTATGTGAACCCTCCTACCATGACTACACCATCCTTGCCTAGGTTGGCCTCTTCCTCTTCGTCTTTGCTCACCATTGTTTTGGTCACAAGGGCAATATACATTATCTCCTCTCTGATTTCGACCGGTGCCAGCTTCTTCACTTTTCTTTTAATCTTCATTTCATCCTCAATAGGAGCTTCCTCTAGTCCTTCTACCTTGACCTCTTCCTCTTTGCTTTCTTTCAAATCTTTTATTCAGCTTTTGGCATGTCTCTCACTACATGAGTAGAGTTGATCCTTACCATATTATTAAAATTGTTGTGTCCCATTCTTTTGTGCCACAACCAATACTCACTAGATTGAGCCAACAAACATGTTCTTCCATTTAACTCCTTCAGATGATAGATATCAACATATGACTTTATAACTTCTACAACTAGTTTTCTAGACCCTGCCATCTTGATTTCACAACCTTTGGCATGAAAGGTGAGATCGTAACCTTTGTTGCACATCTGACTAACACTAAGAAGATTGTGCTTTAGCCCTTTGACATAGAGGACATCCTTAGTCCTATTATTCCCATCAATAGTTATAGCACCATTTCCACAAATTTGTGCCGACTCATCACCACCAAACTTTACAGCTCCACCATCCCACTTCTCAAGGCTAAGAAACTTCTCCTTATCACTAGTCATATGATTTGAGCAACCACTTTTAATTACCAAAGCCTTGGCTTCTTCTCTTGCTTGAAAGGTAGTTCATACAACCATTGATCTATCATTGTTTTGGTCTGTTTGTAAGGCATCAGCCTTCTCACATTTTCCAACATCACCTTTTTTGTCACCAACACTCAAGGCCATGAAAAGTGTTTCATCATTTGAATCATCATGATCCACATCTTTTGAAGAACAACTACTCTATATGGAATACAAACTTCTTTTGAACTTATCTCTCTTGTTACTACCCCTTGATTCTTTAAAAGGACATTTAGAAGCAAAGTGACCAACAATTCCACAATTGAAACATTTGAAAGGTAACTTACCTTTGTATTTGTTGGTGCCTTTCTTCAGTCTTCTCACAAAATTTGCTTCAACTTCATCAAAGCTCTCATCTTCATCAACAACTTCATCCTTTGTCTTCATACTAACTTTAAAAGCAACTTCTTTCTTTGGAGCATCACTTCCAAACTCTATCATTTCAAAAGCAATAAGGGTACCAAACAATTTGTCCATAGTGTATTTATCCAAGTCCTCATTCTCCTCATTAGTAGATACCTTATGACTGTAAGATTTGGGAAGAGATCTCAGAACGTTCTTCACAATTTCATCCTCTTCCACTTTACCACCAAGACTTGTGATGCCATTGACCACTTCATTCACCTAGAGCATATACCCAACAATGTCTTCATCCTCTGTCACTTTTAGACTCTCAACTTTGCTTTTGAAGATTTGCATCTTTGCTTGCTTTACTTTCTTATCTCCTTCATAAATGGTTTCAAGCTTATCCCAAACTTCTTTAGCAGAACTACAACTCATTACCTTTGAAAGATGAATTAGCTAACCCACTCATGATTGAAAACTTTGCCTTGGCATTGTTATCATACAAATTAACTTCATATAATTCCATAGGAATAGTAGCATGAACTTTGTAACCAGTCTTGACAAAGTCCCAAACACCACACCCTAAAGAATTGATATAGGCTTCTGTCCTTAGCTTCCAAAAAGCATAGTTTGGTCCATCAAACCTAGGTATCTTTCTGGGTCCATTAAGTACCATCCTGGACCTTCCTCAAGTGATTAAGCTTCCTTTAGAGGAATTTGTCTATGATACCAATTGTTGAACACACCAGGATACTGAGAGGGGGGTGAATCATTATCTAAACAAACTTCAACTTCTCTGGAGTAGATTAAAACTCAAGCATTATAGCATTAACATAAGCATGAAAGATTAACACATTGCTCATCAACACATAGCACTAGATATATGTGAAAAACCCAAGAAGGGAAAAAACATGGCAAGGATTAACTCACAATATATGAAGCTCAAAATTACAACTTTGTTTTAGAGCTACAACCCAAGGAAGCTACTACTCCCTGCTGACTTTGTTTTAGGGATACAACCCAAGGAAGCTACTACTCCTTGAAAACTTTACTTTAGGGTCACTCCCAAGGAAGATACAGCTCCCTGCAGACTTCTTTTAGAGCTACAACCCAAGGAAGCAATTAATCCCTGATCTGAGAACAAACTCAAAAATATTACAGTATGACAGTACTTCTACTACCTAAAAACTGACATTAAAGTTCACAACTTTAATGATTGCAATTCTACTTCTTCTAATAATTGGATCAATTAGGCACACTCTTCACTTCATTCTTGTCACATAAATTTATTTAAGATGAATCAGGACAACTTCTAACACATCTTCTCTTTCTTCGTCAGTCGCACATCATAATGCAGTCATTTTTCTCCTCTTCCTACTTGTGAACTATATCAATCACTTTTCAATCACTCCTTGCCTAACTTGAATTAGTTTACAATTTATACATGATATTACATTGATTATATTGCTTGTCGGCCAGAGATAGCAGAAAAATACAATTACAAATTGGCCAGACAATACACAACATGAAACGTGTAGAGGACAAGTCCTAAACAAGATGACACACTACACCAGCAGAAGACCCATGCCTTGCAGACATCAACACTTATTTAAACAGGTCCAAAACATCATTCACAACATCAAACATCAATAAATTACATCCACACACTCCGCTCATTTGAAAATAGGACATCCTTAAGAAAAGACATGAAATTTGAAGCATAACAACCACAACAACTTGAAAACCTTGTGCAGTACTGGAAATAAGAAAGATCTTCATGAAACTCTTCTAGATGTGTCTACAAGACTCATACAACATATCTTAGCACTCCTTCATCTCCACACATCAAGGATTTGTGCCATACATTTTCAACCATAAACTCTAAGAGCAACAAGCCATCCTAAACGCACTGCAACATACTATCATTGCAAAACTAACCTTGAGGACCACCAACAAACTTGAAACAACAAGGAATCATGTAATTCACATCCATAAACATGTCCACAAAACCACAAAGGAAAACATTCACTTTCGGAGGAATGTGGAGCATTCCAACAGGCCTTTAACACCACCTCACTCTGCCAGAACATGTGTCGGTACTCCATCATGCATAACTTTAACAATAGAAGGACAAATGATCTGAAACTTTAGAATTATCACCTTCACTACACCCTAAACATAAGTCCAGAACTACATATCCATAACTGCTAATGCAAAGGAATGTGAAGCAATCTCCCAAATAGTCTTCAAAGATAGTCATCCTATAGCAGAAACTGTCACCAGCTTCCAAAGGCCAAACCTTCTTTGTATCAACACACGAATTCTTAGGAATAGTAGGAGAGATCATACAATATGCTTTAGGGCACCAATAACATCTTCTCAACATCATAAACACATCTGATCATCTTAGTGCTTCTAATTCACATATTAATGTATCTTCATACTCAACTCTACATTGATCAAGGCATGACATCCAACCATGAACTTTAGTAACCACATTATATTCAACATGACATCCAACCATGAACTATATCTTCTCTATTGGATAGGACATGACATCCAACCATGAACACCATCACACATCCAAGATAGTGTTGACATCAATGACAATCTTGTGACAGTGTTGACATCAATGACAACCTTAGAAACCATATGCATAACATTCACAAGTATAGTGGCCAAGGAGATCACTTGCATCAAGTTTATGCCACTTCTCTTCTGTATGTGTGAAACTTAAATTTAATTATCATATCTTGGCCTAACTCTTTTCTAGTAGCTTGGTAGATCATTTTCTTTTCACTAGTTCTAGACCATGCCTCACGTTTCTCTACACTATTTTCTTAAGGTAAAAGATGCCTTTATACACCATTTCTAATATAACATGGTCCCTAAATTACACCTTACACATTTGGTACATTGCAAATAATCTTCCAATGTAAGTTTTAAGGACTATACATCTCCATTGTTTTCTTTTCTTGTCCACACAGGCTTCTAATCTATTTTTTACTTGAAATTTTTTTTCTCCACATATCCAATAAAAAGTAATCCTTCAACTATATAAGTATCTTTCTGACTTGTCTCTTCTTGCCATTAAAGTTGAACAAACACTACTAGATCATCCTACACTTTGTTGATCATCCCAAATATGAAAATCCTACACACACCTTGTTGATCATCCCACACATATATTGGCACTTATCTTGGAATTTAATATACTAATTAGTGATTTTTTTAGCGGCTAATATTCACCAATTGGCTAATAGTTGAGATTGGGGATTCAAAATTTGGCTAATAGTTTAAGCTGTAAGGTGACCTAAATTGCCACATCTTTACAAAATTTTATTTTAGTCTTGGTTAAATTGCTAGAATATTTATTTTATTAAAATTTTAAACTCATAAATTTGCCAAGATATTTGATACTTGATTAGATCAGATTCACCTAAATTTTATAAGTTATAGTAGAAAATGAAATTAATTCGCCAATAGTATTATATAATTATTGGTTTCTTTAGGGCCATATCGCCAAATTTTAATCACCGCCATTGATTTTATTTATAATCTAATGGTTGGGGTTGTATTCCATGGGTTAAAATGTACCCACAGAGCTCTAATACCCATCAAGCCCAAAATTGTATTTAGGTTGTTGATCTCAATGTATAATCTAACAGATGGGGTTAAGTTTCATGAGCAAAAATGTACCTATGAAGCTCCAATTCCCATGGGGCCCAAAATTGCATTTGAGATCAATGGTCTAAAATACGAACCTAAATGTAATTTTGGGACCCATGGGTATTGGAGCTTTGCATGTACATTTTGGCCTGCAGAATAAAACCCAAATCGTTAGATTATAAATAAAATCAATGGCAGTGAAAAATAATTTAGGGCTAATTTAAAATATTAAGGAATTAAGGAATTTTAGACACAAGCACTACACCTTAAACTAGTCAATCATTGCCACCCTTAGGCCCTTACTTTTCCATAAGAATTTAACATTTTAAAAAAAGTAAGGAATCACCATGGTAATTAATGTATTTACCTATTTTTCATCAAGATTCGCCAGGATTTTCTACAAATTTGTAGTGATGTAAAAAATTTGCCAATCAAATTAATATTTTTTTCACAAAAAAGGAAAGATGTGCCAATAGAAATTAATATTTTTCCCAAAAAATTGAAAGATTCGCCATGATTTTATATTTTTTTTTAGGAGGGCTTTCTTAAAGTTATCACTAATTCTTTCCCCTCTATAGCTTAGAGAACCTCTTAAGTGTGTTACTTCATCACCTTTTCCTATGCACATCATAAGATGTTAGGTTAGTAATAGTTCCAATGTTGAGCTTTAAAGAATAAGACATAAGATCTCATTGATGAGGGTGATATCATTATTTATTCATATGATACACCTCCTTAATTTTATTTTCATGATAATACTACATTGGTAGATGATCCCAATAAAATACATGAAAAATGTTTCATGTGTGATGGTTACCACTATCTTCTTGTTGCACAAACTTTAGTGCACCATTCTATCCCTATTCCTTCCATTATTTCCCTTTATTTACAAGTTATTTTGGAGTTCATTTACCTTCTTGAGGATCCTCCCCAATGTATGGTGGATATTCCTTCTACTACTATTCATGATACTTCCATTCCTACTTCTTCATTTATTGTGATTGTGGAGCTTGTCCCTTTATTTGACAATCCTTGTTGGAAGACCGTTACACATATTTCTTCTATCTTCTATTTTAACTAGAGATTCACTTAGCTCTTTTGAGTCTCCTTCATATAATACTCTTTGCATGAAAGCTTCACATCACAATATTGTGTAATCATTTACCCTCTAGTTGAGGGTTGTTATACATGTATTATTGATTGATTGTACTCTCCCTTTGAGGTCTCTTTCTATTCTTCCTCTTTATGATGACGTATGTGTTATACATTCTTCTCTTTCTACCACAATTCCTCTATTTGAATTTACTACTCTTCCTCAAGAATCATTGCTTAAGTATTTAGATTTCTCTATTTATTTATTCTCTTGTCTATGATATTCTCTTATTTTTTTATTATTTGTATCTTCCTCTTCATGACATTTTGGGGATCTAATTGAAAGTATTAGTAGGACACCCCTTCTCATATTGACTAAAAAATAACACATAGTTTTATTATAGCCTATGTTGTCATGTGTTTCCTACTCATTTTTATTCATACATGTATGTGAAGTTCTATGAGAATGGAAGACGATGATCCTAGATTAGTGACCATAATGTTACTGTCATATTAGGATGATTATAGTCTTATAGAACCCTTCGAACCTTCTTATATGCATGTGCTATATGTTCATACTCATTAACACCTACTTATACTACTTTTCCAAAAAATTTTGTCTCCTATTTTCATGTTTCCTCTGTGTTACTCCTACTATTATGTCTTTTAGTAGCTAGCATGCACCTCTATTATTTCTCTTACATGCCCAATGATGACTTTCCATATGGTCAACATTTTTTCATCTTGCATGGGTGTACATCTCTATGTATAATTTACTTATATTGTACTACTGCTATTGATATATCTAGATTGACATATCTATTACTCTCTTTTCCTACACCTCTCTTATATGTTATGACCTTGAACATTTACATACAATCACATATATATTGTTCATAGAATTTTCCATTCTCCTACTTTATCATTGGTAAACTTTCCTTTAGGACATCTTCTATTTATCCTTAAGATAGGGAGTATACCTTAGTTACATGATCCTCTATCCCTTAGGTCCCTTCATCTTTTCTTACTCTCAACACTTTATGACTCACATATGGTTTCATGATGACTATATTATGTACTTAGCATTTTTCTTTCCACATGGGGTAAATTTCCTTGATTCTTGGGGGAATCTCCTTACATATCCCCTCTTCTATATATTTTCCTAATAGTTTTTTTAAAGAAAAATGTGCTAAGGCACCTGAACTATATTCTTTTATAATAGGACTATTATAGAGCTTGATACAAAATTCCCTTAAGAAGAATAAGTTGGGCAAGAAAAGGCTTGAAGACATAGCCCATGAACAAAACATAACCATCGCCCCTTTAAAAAACATAATAAACTTCTCAACACCAGAGAAGGAGTGGTAAACAAAATAAAGAGGAAAATACTATGAACCTCTTCTACAGACAATACAACAACATATACAAACTATATAGCCGAAGATAAAAGCTAAAACATACATATATTCAAACCCTATATTAGTTTATCATGTTCAGATCATCCAAAAGAAAGCCATGTTTTGCAAGCTCAGTGGGAGCATCAGCTTCAACAACAGGAGGGGGTGGAGGTGGATGAAAGTGTAGAAGAAAATATAGAGCTTGAAATACCTCTCTCGCAGCCACCTCAAGATCGACACCCAGCTCCTCAGCATGACAATGTAGACTGTTTTGAATGGTCCTAGAATAGTTATTTTGAAGTCCATGTTGGAAGGCAATATAAACACAATGAATGGCTGGCCGACTCTCAAGAAATTTGTGCTATAATAAACCTTCCACAGGCACAGAACCCAGATAGAGATCATAGCTAGCCACTGCCTCATTAAATTTATCAATAGAGAAAAGAAAACCCTAAATGAAAATGTAGCCCACATTCCTTACTAGCTCTACGTTCTGAATTAGGTCCATCGCATTTGATAAAAAATGAGAAACGAATCGAGATGGGTAGATAGACCTTGGAAAGTGAAGTATTTCCTAACCACACATAGTGACAATTTCCCTCTCAACCTCTTCATCATAAAAATTAAAAATCTTGGCCAAAGATTATGATTCCCTAAGACCAAGAAATGGTTTTTCCCATTTCTGCGTAGGGAAGAAAATCCATTTGTTTCACTGTATCGAAACCATCTTGTAGAACTTCCCCTCTCGCAGCTATGAAAAGAGAATCAAAAGATACTACAACTAGAAAGAAAGATGTAGAGCGCACGCTAGAAGAAGGTGAGTAGAAAATGAAACTTGACGCTGGGTACTTGATGAATGGAGCCATGTGAGAAATGAATTCACTATAATCATTACAAGATTTGGGAGACGTAAACAAGGAAAGCCACCTTACTAACTGATTAATGAAATGGTGCCCAAAGTACTTTACGATCTCCCTTCGCACAAGTTAGTTAAGTCACTTGTCACACACGAATAGTTTGCCATAATCAGAGTAATGATTAGGAGAGAATGAAGGAATAGAAAACCTACCAAAAATAAACACAAAAATAAACACAAAAATAAACACAAAGTAGAAAAAATCTACTTCTCTAAATTAAAGAAGTAGAAATTTGAAATGGAATATTTCCAATTTCCTTTCCAAAAACCCCATTGCCCTCCTGCTAGCTAGTGCAGGAGCACCTCTCCTACAGTGGCCTACATGAGGCATTTAGTTGTTTTATGCTTAGTTTTATGTTTTCAATAAGGTCCTATATGGACATTATGTTGGATCTAAGGCACACAACTGAGAGGGTGGGGTGAATCAGTTGTGCAAAAACTTGCTACCACTTTAAACACTTGATTCTTCTTTGTTAGTTAACAGCATATCAATTAACCATTTATGAAAGCAGAAAGCATAAACACTAGAGTAGATAAACATCAACACATTAGACACTAAGATTTTTGACGTGGAAAACCCGGTTAAGGGAAGAACCATGGGGTGATTAACCCAAGGATTATTCTCTATTAGAAGAATAAGAAAAATAAATGACACATGCCAGTCAGGGCTCATTGCCCAAGCACACTGCTCACAAAGAGGCACATTGCCTACAAGAGACACACTGTCTACAAGATCATAAGTATCACAACCTTGAACTGGAGAATGACATATTCACCATGTCTGGATCAGTTCCATTTAAGCTCGAGATACACCTGCTCTGCCTTTCACTCTTTCACTATACCACACTCATCCACTACATAACACACTCCAAAATAAATTCACAAACCTTCATTTATACAAGGCATCGACTTAGGAATAATAATCTAAGTCGGCACTCAACCATAAGAACATTTGCAAGATGAATAACACATCCGATCGGCCACCACAAGAATGTTTGCAAGATGAACAACTCATCCGGTCGGCTAGTCTGAACAAGAACTTCATCTGGAAGAATATCTTCAATTCTGGGCTCTACCACCAATGCGGACCAACAACACAATGTCAACATGATCCAAGAACCTTCACAAGCTTGCCTGAATGACCATGAACATCCGCACTTCCTCTGCTCACTAGAATCTCTTCTCTTCCTCATCTGAAACTTCAAGAACACAGTCTGTCGTGACTGTCAAACTGAAACAGGTTCTTCTGAACCTCCAAACTACATACAAACTAAGATGACACATCACAAGGACATCCCAAACACTTCTTTCCAATCCACAGAATCTGTCAATGCACTTCCAGATCTCACCGGACCTTTTTGTAACACTCTGTCACTCCCGAGCATCTCCCGGAATCGGTTCTACTTGATCGATGACAACTTCTTCAAATCTCCATGCGGACCTCTAAAAACTTAACTGGATCATCTCAAGACTCATATCTACAAACCCTTTAATCCATATCCTTTGATCAACAACCTATTGAGTACTTTTGCCTTCTTCTCAACACTGTTCTTCACTGTTCCTGATTGAGACTAATTTTCTCAATATCCTCAGCACACAGCTCATCCAATCCTTCTTATCGAGGCAATATGAGTATGTTGACATCAATGACAACACTGATTAACCTCATACTTGCAACAATCTCCCCCTTTGTCATTGATGGCAACATATGATGTGAAAAACCATCAAGACAAGATCTTCTCCTTTCTGTCATAGCTCCCCCTATCAGCAACAGCTCTTCACATGTCTTCTCTTCCTTTAATGCTCGCCCTTTGATCATCAACCACTTTTTTTTCACATGTCTTCTCTCCCCCTTTGACATCAATGGCAAAGGGTTCATACTTACAATTCTAACACATCAGAATCATACTAGCTACTCCCCCTTAGTAGCAGCTCCCCATCATCAATCTGGATCACAAGATATGACTGTGATATCCACCAGATTGATGCAAATCAGTGCATCCTAGTTCATCACCGGAGGGTCCATGACCCCTAACTTCTCCCGAAGATACTCAAAAGAGTACTTGGGAAGAGGTTTGGTAAAAATATCTACAATCTGATCCTTGGAGGGTACATATTCCAATCTGACTTCTTCCTTGTTCACTTGTTCTTTCAGAAAGTGAAACTTGATAGATATGTGCTTAGTCTTAGAATGCAACACCGGATTCTTAGAAATATTGATTGCACTTGAGTTATCATAGAAAATTGTGATAGGCTCCTCATATTCAACTTTAATGTCTCTTAGCATCTACTTCATCCATAAGATTTGAGTGCAATTACTTGCTACTGCAATGTATTCTGCTTCAGTTGTAGATAGAGATATTGCCTCTTGTTTCTTGCTTAGCCAAGAAACCAACCATTTTCCTAAAAAGAATGCTCCTCCACTTGTACTCTTCTGGTCATCCACATCTCCTGCCCAATCTGCATCTGTGTATGCATGAAGAGAGAAATCCTGATCTCTAGGATACCATAGACCATACTTAGTTGTTCCTTTCAAGTACCTAAAAATTCTTTTGATTTCCATGACATGAGATTCTCTGGGATTAGCTTGAAATCTAGCCACAAGACCAACAGCCTGCATTATATTTGGTCTAGTTTGAGTGAGATACAATAGTCCTCCAATCATTGATCTGTACTTGGTCTGATCTGTCTTAGGAGAGTCATCATCTTTGCTCAACTTACATCTGGTTGCCATAGGAGTGTTCATTGGCTTTGAATCTTCCATTCCAAATTTCCTCAACAATTCTTTTACATATTTGGTCTAACAGATAAAGATGCCTTTCTTTGTCTAAGTAATTTGCAGACCCAAGAAGAAATCCATTTCACCAAGCATTGACATTTCAAACTCACTTTTCATTTGATTTGCAAAAGTTTTACACATACTGTCTTTTCCTCCAAAGATGATATCATCAACAAATACTTCAACAATCAAGATGTTTTCCTTATTTATTTGGAAATATAGATTACTATCAGCAGTACCTTTGTTGAAACCAATCTACACAAGATGCTTATCCAACCTTTCATACCATGCTCTTGGGGCTTGCTTCAAACCATACAGTGCTTTCTTCAACTTGCAGACCATATCATCATGATCAGACAATTGAAATCCATCCAGTTGTTCAATGTATACTTCTTCTTCCAAATCACCATTTAGGAAGGCAGACTTGACATCCATATGATATACCTTGAAGTCTTTGAATGTAGCAAATGCAAGAAATAATCTGACTGCTTCAATTCTTGCCACCGGAGCAAAGGTTTCTTCAAAATCAATTCCTTCTATTTGAGAGTAGCCTTTACAGACCAATCTAGCTTTGTTTCTGATTACTTCACCAACTTCATTTAGCTTGTTCCGGAAGACCCATTTGGTTCCAATCACATTCTTTTTTCTAGGTTTGGGAACAAGATCCCAAGTATGATTTTTCTCAATTTGCATCAACTCTTCTTCCATTGCTTTGGTCCAGTTTTCATCATTGCAAGCTTCATTAATTGTTTTAGGTTCAATCTTTGAAATCAAACAGTATTTATTTGAATCTAGAGCAATTTTCCTCCTTGTTTGTACCCCTTTGCTCTTGTCACCTATGATCTGATCTTCAGAATGATTTAGAGTTACATACCTTGGAACTTTGGGTGTTTCTTGCACTACTGTTTCTTGATCAGGCTCATTTAGACAAGCCTCTTCTTCCTAATTTACCAGATCAGTCTGTATTTGATTTTCAGAGGAGGATTGAGCTCCTTGCACCAGAGAATCATTCTGATCATCTTCATCACATTCATAGAATCTTGAGGGCTTCTCAATTCCTTCATCAACCTTCACATTTGTACTTTCTATCATCTTTCTCAATCTTTTATTGTAACACCGGTATGCTTTGCTTTGAGTGGAGTAACTCAAGAAAATTCCTTCATCACTTCTAGCATCAAACTTTCCTAGATCTTCATCTCTTTTGATGTAACACTTGCTACCAAATACTCTAAAATATCTCACAGTGGGAGTTATGCCAAACCAAAGTTCATAAGGAGTCTTACCGGTATTGCTTCTAATTTGAACTCGGTTAAGAGTATAGATTGCAGTGCTAATAGCTTCTCTCCAAAACATCTGAGGAACATTCACTTCCATCATCATTGTCTTGGCTACTTCCTGGATGGTCTGGTTCTTTCTCTCAACTACTCCATTCTGCTGTGGAGTCCTAGGAGTAGACAACTGTCTTTTTATACCATGTTTCTCACAAAAATCTATGAATTCACCGGATGTGAATTCACCACCTCTATTAGACCTTAGACATTTCAATTTCAATCCGGTTTGATTCTCTACCATAGCTTTGAAGATTTTGAACTTCTCAAGGGCTTCTGATTTCTCTTTTAGGAAGGTAACCCACATCATCTGGGAATGATCATCAATCAGTAACATGAAATATCTATCACCTTGCATACTCTTGATTCTTGTCGAACCACAGAGATTAGTATGGACTAATTCCAATAATCCGATAGAGGACTGATCCTTGCTTTTGAAAGAGACTCTACTCTGTTTACCTAGCTGACATTCTTTGCACAAACTATTTGTAGGTTTCACCAATTTTGGAAGATCTCTTATAGCCTGAGTATTGCTTATTTTGATGATGTTATCAAAATTCACATGACACATTCTTCTATGCCATAACCAACTCTGATCAACTTGAACAAATAGACAACGTCTATTAGAACCAACTAGATGGAAGATATTACCTTTTGTTTGAATACCGGATGCAATCTTAGTTCTGGAGCTTTCAAAGATCCTGCATCTTCCATTCTTGAACCGGAGATCATAGCCTTTGTCCACCAACTGACCAACACTGAGAAGAATGTGCTTCAATCCTAACATATAGTACATTACCAGTTTTGCTCTTTCAATCAAAAGAAATAGTTCCCCTACATCTAATTCTACCAACAGAATTATCACCAAATTTTACCATTCCTCCTTCATACCTTTCCAAATCTAAGAACTTGTTCTTGTCCCCTATCATATGGTGAGAGCATCCACTGTCAATAACCCAATCATCCTTTTCTTCAATTTGTGCAGCTAAGGCTCTTTCCACAACCTCATGATTAACAAATTCAGAGGATATTGGATTGTCCTCCTTGATGGCAATAAACACCCATTCATTTCTAGATCTGTTTCCTATCTCTAATTCATCATCTGTTACACCATCATTATCATCTTCTTCATGAACATAATAACAGTTCTTTTGGAACCTTTGTCTGTTAGAGTTTGATCTTTCAGTTCTTTCTGGACATCTTGAGGCAAAATGACCAATCTTATTGTAGTTGAAGCATTTAAAAGGTGACTTTCCTTCATACTTAGCAGATCCTCTTGGTAGTCTCTTTGCAACGAGGGCTTCAAGATGATATGTTTCTGCCTCTTCCTCTTCCATGTCTTTTCTTGCTTGATCATACCATGACAGCTTCCTTGAAGAGTTTTCTCTTGGATCAAATATTTGTTTGCCTTTCACATAGGCACTGGCTTTGAATGCAGATTTAGTCTTGGGGGGATCATCTCCAAACTTAGTCATTTCAAATGCAGTCAGTTTGCCAGCCAATTGCTCTCTAGTGACTGTTGTATGGGCTCTTAATTCATCAATGGCAGCAACCTTGATTTTGTAGGCAGCAGGAAGGGATTTGAGGATTTTGCAGACAATTTCATTTTCATCCAGAACACCACCAGCATTCCTGATTCCACATACCAGCTCATTTACTCTTGGCATAAAGGTAGTGATGTTTTCATCATCTCTCATCTTTAATCTTTCAAATTTCCCTTTCAGACTTTGCAACCTTACACTCTTGACAAACTCATCTCCTTCATTCAAAAGTTCCAGTTTGACCTAGATCTCATATGCAGTTGGTAGGTCAATAACATTTGAGAGTTCTAAATCATTCAATGTGCTTAGAAGAGCTTCTTTGGTCCGCAAATTGTTTTCAGCATCTGTGATTTCATTTAGAGTTGTCGGACCACCCTGTGGAGGTACATAAGCCTTTGTGATCATAGACAGGTATGCTTTTCCCATGCACTTCAAGTGACATCTCATGCGACCTTTCCAGAGCGAGAAATTGGTTTCATCAAACTTCAGACTATCCTTCTTGTATGACGACATCTTAGATCTCCTCAAGCGGTTAAGCTCCTTTCAGAGGAACTTGGCTCTGATACCAATTGTTGGATCTAAGGCACACAACTAAGAGGGGGGGTGAATCAGTTGTACAAAAACTTGCTACCACTTTAAACACTTGATTCTTCTTTGTTATTTAACAGCATATCAATTAACCATTTATGAAAGCAGAAAGCATAAACACCGGAGCAGATAAACATCAACACATTAGACACCAAGATTTTTGACGTGGAAAACCCAATTAAGGGAAAAACTACAGGGTGATTAACCCAAGGATTATTCTCTATTAGAAGAATAAGAAAAATAAATGGCACATGCCAGTCAGGGCTCACTACCCGAGCACACTGCTCACAAAGAGGCACACTACCTACAAGAGACACACTGTCTACAAGATCATAAGTATCACAACCTTCAACTGGAGAATGACATCTTCACCATGTCTGGATCAGTTCCATTTAAGCTCAAGACACACCTGCTCTGCCTTTTGCTCTTTCGCTATACCACACTCATCCACTGCCCAACACACTCCAAAATAAATTCACAAACCTTCATTTACACAAGGCATCGACTTAGGAATAATCATCTAAGTCGGTACTCAACCATAAGAACATTCAAAAGATGAATAACACATCCGGTCACCCACCACAAGAACGTTTGCAAGATGAATAACTCATCCGATCAGCTAGTCTGAACAAGAACTTCATCCGGAAGAATATCTTCAATTCTGGACTCTACCACCAATGCGGACCAACAACGCAACCTCAACGTGATCCAAGAACCTTCACAAGCTTGCCTAAATGACCACGAACATCCGCACTTCCTCTGCTCACCGAAATCTCTTCTCTTCCTCATCTAGAACTTCAAGAACACAGTCTGTCGCGACTGTCAAATTGAAACAGGTTCTTCTAGACCTCCAAACTACATACAAATTGAGATGACACATCACAAGGACATCCCAAACACTTCTTTCCAATCCGCAGAATCTGTCAATGCACTTCCGGATCTCACCGGACCTTTTTGTAACACTCTGTCACTCCGGAGCATCTCCCAGAACTGATTCTACTTGACCGATGACAACTTCTTCAAATCTCCATGCGGACCTCTGAAAACTACTATTCTTCACTATTCCTAATTGAGACTAATTTTCTCAATATCCTCAGCATATAGCTCATCCAATCCTTCTTGTCAAGGCAATATGAGTATGTTGACATCAATGACAACACTGATTAAACTCATACTTGCAACACATTAAATGTAATAAGGTCTGAGTTGACCATGCTTTGCTATTTTGAGATAGTTTGTTGGGACAACTATTAAGTTTGTTAGATCGGTTGGGTCTCCCAGCCGCTTGGAGGAAAAAATAGTACTACTGTGGTGAGTAGTCAAAATGCCCTAGATCGGGTCATTTGAGGGATCATGATATTGGGAATTCATTAGGAATCTGGTGTTGAGTCTGATATTGAATAGTTCTATAATGGAGAGTTGATTTATGAGTCTGTGAGATAGTTAGTTGTAATCTTTTCTGCAAGCAATAAAGATATTCTATTTTGTGTCATTTCTCTATTTGGATCTCACTGTGTAATTGAATTGCTATTCTGGTGGGTGTATGGATTCATTTATCCATTCCACTGGTTGATTCATCGAATCGGTGGAATGGTTGTGTACAATAGTTTAGGATTTAGTTTGCATTTTCTAGTTGTTTGCATGCATGTCTATAGGGTCACAGGTCAGAGGTGTTGAAAACCCTAGCATCGATATGTGCTAGGCTGTGCAGGTTGTATTGGGTCAGAGAAATCACCTAGGAAGTGAATCGGGCCATCATGGGAGGTCACAGCGAATGTTGGATGTCTCACTGATGAAAGAGGCATTGGCGTGAGATAAGGCATCAGGGGAAAAGAATTGTGTTGGCCCGACAGTAAAGGTCTCACCGAGTGGATGTGTTGGGGTGACAATTGCAAAGTGTCACCAACGAAGAGTTATCGGTGTGAGATTAGATATCTGCGAAGGAGTTCAAGGTTGGGCTGACGGTAGAGGTCTGGCTAATGGTGGAGCTAGTGCTAAGGGTTAGGGTGTGACAATAGGCATCAAAAAATGGGCAGAAAGTTACACCGATAGTTATATGTCTTGGCATTAGGGTTGTTAGCATCGGTATGAGACGGAGCATTGGGGAGACTTTAGGCGAAGTGGTCGATAGATAAAGTGTTACCGATAGGCAAGCAAAAGCGATAACATTGACATTGGTGAAAGAAAGGCTTTCAGGGAGACATTCTGCGGAGAGACCGATGACCTAAGTCTTGCTGATAGGCAATTTAATCAATCAAAGGGTATCGGTGGGAGTTAGGCGATCGGGGAAGAAGAAAATTGGTCGGCTAATGGGAGATATCTCACCGATGGGTGATTTAAGCATCGGAATGAAAATGTTTTGCTAAGCCGATAGGTATAGGGCATAGCGATATGGTGTTGGGGACACATCGATATGAAATGGGATGTCGGTGCGAAAGGAATTAATTTGGCTGATGGTCTTGTGTTTTGCCGATAGACAAATAATTAGAAAATAGAGAGTGTATGCATATTTGATAATGCATAGACATACATTTGAATTTGTATGTTAGGGTCTAAATGGTAGATGCCTTTGCATCATAGTGGTATTAGAGCTCAGCAAAAGAACTAGGTTGTTTGTGTGTTGATTCTGTCACTGAGAAGACAAAACCAGAGAAAGGTCGACAGAGGTATTGACAAAGTCTATGAATGTTTATATCAGACAGAGAAAGTGAAGAAGGGGCTAGCAATATGCCTCCAAAGGGGATGACCACTGAGGTGGCCAAGAAATTCAAGGAGATGGAGGATCTAATCAAGACTAGAGTCAAGGAAGCACTCCAGGTTGAGTTGAAAACCTTAGGAAAAGGCAAGAAACCAGACAAGGAGTCTGATGGAGAAGAAGAAGATGGGGAAGAGGAAACAACCTCAGCATAGACAGACATATCTACAGATCAGAAACAATTTCTGGAGGCTATAAAATCACTCGATAAGGAGTCGTCTAAATCAAGAATGGAGATTCTGATGTTTAGCGGAAAGATGGATGCAGAAGAAGTCATCGAATGGATTGAGGCTTTGAACAATTACTTTGAGTACAAGGAGGTACCGGAGAATAGGAGAGTCAAGTTTGCAAAAATGAAACTGAAAGGTGCTACACTCACATGGTGGAACTACACCTAGGGAGAAAGGGTGAAGCGTGGCAAGAGCATGATCCCATCCTAGAGTCAGATGGTAGAAAGGATTAAGACTCAGTTCCTACCAGTGGATTATGAAGTGCAGATATACAGGAAAATGCAGAATCTCAGATAGAAGGATATGGATGTATCCACCTATACAGAGGAATTTCACAATTATCTCTAAGATGTGGACTTACTGAGGATGAGAAAGGAAGAGTTGCCAGGTATATTAATGGCCTGAAGGATAGCATACAAGATGAGATCACCATCTTAACACCAGAAACTGTGGACAAGTGTTTCCAAGTGGCACTGAGAGTAGAAGAGAAACTGAAGAGAAGACAAGAGCATAATAACAGAGGAAGAGGAAGCAACGTAAGGGGAAGAGGATCAACCCCTATAAAATGACAAGTAAATGAGAGTCAAGGAGACATTGGTAAAGGACAAGAACAGTCTGATTTCAGAGGTGGATGGAAAGGGACAAGAGGCAGATTTGGAGGTAGAAGAGGTTCTTATACATCTTCAAGAAAGTGCTATACCTATGGTGAGTTTGGTCATCCATCCTTTAGATGTCCAGAAAGGCAAGGGTCATCATCAAGAGATGATAGGAACGCAGACAAGAGGGTACAACTTGTGCAAGAAGAGAAGGTAGAGGAAAGTGTGCAAAGTTCAAACACTTATCAAAGAGATGGAGCTCCTGATAATTATGGATATCTTGAGGAGGGTGAAGCATTGATGCTAAGGAGAATTAACTTGAAGACATCCAAGGAGATGATACAGAGGAGAGCACTTTTTCAGACTAATTGTAGAAGCAAAGGCAAAATATGCAAGGTAGTAATAGATTCTAGTTCTACAGATAATATGGTATCTCAGGAAATGGTGGATAAACTAAAACTGGAAAGGATTCCACATCAAAATCCTTACAAAGCATCTTAGGTAAGTGAAATCCAATCACTTTTGGTATATGAACAGGCATATGTTGATTTTCAAATTGGAGAATATCAGGATAGAGTTTTATGTGATGTTTTGGCCATGGAATCTTGTCACCTACTGTTGGGTAGGCCATGGCAATTTGATAGAAGAGTCTTGTATGATGGGTATGCTAATACCTACACCATCAAGAAGGATGGGAGAACTATTGTGTTGATGCCATTACAGGAAGAAGCCGCAGCATAGAAGGTAGCAAAAATCATTTTAGTGGGAAAGAGGGAGTTTGTGAAGATGCCTACAGCAGCAGACATAAAGGCAATTGAGGTTACTGTAGGGAAAGAAGTTGTTAAGGACAACAGTTTGAAGAAAGGTTTAGTTTTGACTATCAGAGGTCAGCAACAGACTAAATAGCAGGTTTATAAGTAGCCACAAATTGATTGGCAAGACAAGGATGTTGTCATAGTTGGGACTATTGTTTGTCCTATAACAGTTGAAAGGAAGATAGATTTGAACATTGCAGAAGTTCAAGAAGCAATTCCTACTGTTATTCAACTATGTATTCAGACAGAGGTGCTGGTAAGACAAACTGGCAAACATAGGGTATGTGTGAGAAGGGCCTACATGGACAGGCATGAAGGCTTACTTGCAAGACAGCAAGTTACAGTTCTAAAATCTTGGAGCAGCCAAGAGACAGCAAAGTATTGTAGGAGTTAAGGACAACACTGAGAGGGGGGGTGAATCAGTGTAGTGTGAATTTTCTAATCTTTTTAAAAACTTTAACTTGGAGAGCACAAGGAGAGAAAGTTATCATTGAATTGTCAAACACATATGCACATAACTGAGAATGAAAACAAAAACTCATGAGTAAAACATACAACCATAGAGAGATAATCAATATGAATCAAGACACAAGAATTGCACGAGTGGAAAACCCTCCAGGGGTAGAAAAACCACTCCAGAACTGCCTCACTGGCTTAACTGATAAAACATGCCTCACTGGCTACAAAGAAGCCTCACTGGCTACAATATGTGTCTCACTAACAAATTTTTAGGTCTCACTGACCTGTAAGCCTCACTGGCATACTGTTTAGAAGCACCAGCTTCAAGGAGCACCAACCCCTACTATAGAACAAACTGAAAACAAGAATTCAGAGGGTTTCTCTGTTTTAATACAAAACATTTCTTCTCTCTCATGTGTCTGTCAAATGTCCATTCTATTCAAAATCAATCCTACATCCGGATATACTCAACAACACTGCATTAATCCATCTGCCAAGCCAATATATACAAGATGATATTCTTGCATTTCCAAATATGGTCTCTTCAAATTCTCTGTCCTGCAAATCTATTTTAGTGAGCATAAAACCTTTCATATTCTGAAAAACAAATTCAATGATTTTCAATATCTTATTTTTGCCCTTATATCTGTAAATGTCTTCAATTTAATGCACCCATTCAATTCCCTGTCGGAATCTCTATTTTTCAAAATATATCTTCAAAAACACTTCATATTTTCTCTGCACTTCAAAGACTCTTGCAATTTCTTCTTCATAAATTACAATAATAATATCTTTTAGAATTAAATCAGATTGATATGAAATAATTTATTTCATCTTCAAATTTCCTTTTTCTCTGATCCATTCATCTTCACCTGCAAAAACCATTTTCCTGCAAGAATATAAATCTTCATATTTATCTGTGCATAATTACTTCAAAGACTTTTCAATCTTTTCATCTTCTCTCTGACAAAAATCTTTTTCATCTTCTTCAAATCCTTCATTTTCTTTTCAACAAGACTCTTCATATTCTGAGCATAAATAAAAAGCAATTCAATTTCCCTTTGCAAATATTTATTCATCTTCTTGCAAAAGAAAATAAATAATGTCCACCATAAAAAATGTCTTCATTTTTCTTCATTCCCTGTCAAAAATCTATTCTTCAAAAATATATCTTCAATTCTCCATAAATATTTGCCTTAAAAAAAATCTCCTCAAAAATCAATCTTCAATATCTTTATCCTCTTAAAAAATCATTCTCTTTCAATTTGAGAAAAGCAAAAAAACAAAATCATCTTTTAATAAAAAATTCTATCTTCAAGCACTCTTGGACTTCTTTGCACTTTAAAAAGGAAATAAATCTGTTTTAGCCTTTTTGTCATGAAAAATCTCCACAAGGAAATTGCCTTATTTAAAAGCACTAAAAAAATCTCCTTATCCTCCAAGAAATAAAAAGTTTCTAACTTCATCACCATCCATTTAAAATGATGCTTTTCTCCATTTAAATATATATGCATATTCCCCATTTAAACATGAAACTATCTCTTCATTTTTATAGAGCATTTTTAATGCTTTTAAAATTTCTTTCTTAAAACATATTTTAATGCCACCAAAATACTTCAATTCTTTCCATAAGACGTGCTCTCCTTAAAAAGAAATTTTAAATAAATTAAGGAATCTTTGAAAAATGTTTTTCAAAGCATGGTCTTCAAATTTAATTTAATCGGGCTCCCTCCTTGAAATATATACCATGCTCCTTAAAAATTCGATGCCTTTTCTAATTTATAGAAGCCTTTTTAATGAATAAAGCTTTTCACTCATAAATCCATACCATGCTTTTTCAAAAACTTAAAAATCTTTCCTCCTTTAGAATTATTAACTATTTGATAAAAGCAAATGAATGCTTTTCTTAAATGACTTGCTCCCCCTTTTTAAATATGTATTAAATTTCAAAGACATTTGATGGCAAACTCCTCTTTGAAAAATAATTTCTCCTTTATAATATTAAATATGGGTCTTCAAATAAATATTTGTGCTCCCCTCCGAATTCAAGCTCCCTATAATTAAATACAAACCTTTGATGAACGTAAGACAACCTCCCAAGACATCATAGCAACTTAATTCCAAACTTATGAAGATGAACTGACACCATTACCTGACAATTCTTGCCATATGATGTATCTGTATCATCAACACAACACCTTTTTGACATCAATGACAATCAACTACCATCAAGTATAAAGCTAGAACAGGTTAGAACATTGAGATGGCAAGGAATAAAGGTGGAATTCTTCCACAACCTAACTCATGGGACATGAGTTCTTTTTCTATTGGGGAGTATGGTGCAGGAGCACCTTGTTAGATCTAGGGCACACAACTGAGAGGGGGGTGAATCAGTTGTACAAAAACTTGCTTCTACTTCAAACACTTGATTCTACTTTGTTAGTTAACAGCATATCAATTAACCATTCATGAAAGTAGAAAGCATAAACACTAGAGCAGATAAACATCAACACAGTAGACACCAAGATTTTTGACGTAGAAAACCTGGTTAAGGGAAAAACCACAGGGTGATTAACCCAAGGATTATTCTCTATTAGAAGAATAAGAAAAAAGAATGGCACTTGCCAATTAGGGCTCAATGCCCGAGCACATTGCTCACAAGGAGGCACACTGCCTACAAAGAGACACATTGTCTACAAGATCATAAGTATCACAAACTTGAACTGGAGAATGACATCTTCACCATGTCTGGATCAGTTCCATTTAAGCTCGAGTCATACCTGCTCTACCTTTCGCTCTTCTGCTATACCACACTCATCCGCTTCACAACACACATCAAAATGAATTCATAAACCTTCATTTATACAAGGCATCGACTTAGGAACAATCATCTAAGTCGACAATCATCCACAAGAACATCCACAAGTCGGCAATCATCCACAAGAATGTTCACAAGACAAATAATCCATCCGGTCGGCCAACCTGAACAAGAACATCTTCATCCAGAAGTATATCTTCAATTTCGGGCTCTACCACTAATGTAGACCAACAACACAACCTTAACATGATCCAAGAACCTTCACAGGCTTGCCTGAATGACTAGGTACATCCGTATTTCCTCTACTCACTGGAATCTCTTCTCTTCCTCATCCGAAACTTCAAGAACATAGTCTACTACCACTATCATATTGCAAGAGGTGCTTCTGGACCTCCAAACCATGAACAAATCAAGATGACACATCACAAGGACATCCAAAACACTCTGTCCAATCCGCAGAATAGGACAATGCACTTTCGGATCTCATCGGACCTTTTTGTAGCACTCTGTCACTCTGGAGCATCTCCTCGAACAAGTTCTACTTGATTGATCACAACTTCTTCATATCTTCATGTAGACCTTTGAAATCTTAATTGGATCATCTCAAGACTCATACCTACAAACCCTTTAATCTGCATCCTCTGGTCCTCAACCTGTTGAGTACTTTTGCCTTCTTCTCATCACTATTCTTCTCTATTCCTGATTGAGACTGATTTCCTTAATAACCTCAGCACACAGCTCATCCAATCCTTCTTACCAATGTAATATGAGTATTTTGACATCAATGACAACACTGGTTAACCTCATACTTGCAACAATCTCCCCTTTTGTCATTGATGGCAACATATGATGTGAAAAACCATCAAGATAAGAACTTCTCCTTTCTGTCATAGCTCCCCCTATCAGCAACAATTCTTCACATGTCTTCTCTTCCTTTACTGCTCCCCCTTTGATCAACAATCACTTGTTTTTCACATGTCTTCTCTCTCCCTTTGACATCAATGGCAAAGGGCTCATACTTGCAAATCTAACACATCAGAATCATACTAGCTGCTCCCCCTTAGTGGCAGCTCCCCATCATCAATCCAGATCACAAGATATGATTGTGATACCCACTGGACTGATGCACATCAGTGCATTATAGTTCATCATCGGAGGGGCCATGACCCCTAACTTCTCCCGGAGATACTCAAAAGAGTACTTGGGAAGAGATTTAGTAAAAATATCTACAATCTGATCCTTGGAGGGTACATACTCCAATCTGACTTCATCCTTGTTCACTTTCTCTCTCAGAAAGTGAAACTTGATAGATATGTGCTTGGTCTTAGAATGCAACACCGGATTCTTAGAAATATTTATTGCACTTGAATTATCATAGAAAATTGTGATAGGCTCCTCATATTCTACTTTAATGTCTCTTAACATCTGCTTCATCCATAAGATTTGAGTGCAACTACCTGCTGTTGCAATGTATTCTGCTTCAGTTGTAGACAGAGATATTGCCTCTTGTTTCTTGCTTAGCCAAGAAACTAACCTTTTTCCCAAAAAGAATGCTCCTCCACTTGTACTCTTCCGGTCATCCACATCTCCTGCCTAATCTGCATCTGTATATGCATGAAGAGAGAAATCATGATCTCTAAGATACCATAGACCATACTCAACTGTCCCCTTTAGATATCTAAAAATCCTGTTGATTGCCATAACATGAGATTCTCTAGGATCAGCCTGAAATCTTGCCACAAGACCGACAGCCTGCATTATATCTAGTCTAGTTTGAGTGAGATATAATAGTCCTCCAATCATTGATCTGTACTTGGTCTGATCTGTCTTAGGGGAGTCATCATCTTTGCTCAACTTACATCCGGTTGCCATAGGAGTGTTCATTGGCTTTGAATCTTCCATTTCGAATTTCCTCAACAATTTTTTCACATACTTGGTCTGAGAGATAAAGATGCCTTTCTTTGTCTGAGTAATTTGCAGACCCAAGAAGAAATTCATTTCACCAAGCATTGACATTTCAAACTCACTTTTCATTTGATTTGCAAAATTTTTACACATACTGTCTTTTCCTCCAAAGATGATATCATCAACAAATACTTCAACAATCATGATGTTTTCCTTATCTATTTGGAAATATAGATTACTATCAACAATACCTTTGTTGAAACCAATCTACACAAGATGCTTATCCAACCTTTCATACCATGCTCTTGGGGCTTGCTTCAAACCATACAGTGCTTTCTTCAATTTGCTGACCATATCATCATGATCAGACAATTGAAATCCATCTGGTTGTTCAATGTATACTTCTTCTTCCAAATCACCATCTAGGAAGGCAGACTTGACATCCATCTGATATACCTTGAAGTCTTTGAAGGTAGCAAATGCAAGAAATAATCTGACTGCTTCAATTCTTGCCACCGAAGCAAAGGTTTCTTCAAAATCAATTCCTTCTATTTGAGAGTAGCCTTTGCAGACCAATCTAGCTTTGTTTCTGATTACTTCACCAACTTCATTTAGTTTGTTCTAGAAGACCCATTTGGTTCCAATCACATTCTTGTTTCTAGGTCTGGGAACAAGATCCCAAGTATGATTTTTCTCAATTTGCATCAATTCTTCCTCCATTGCTTTGGTCTAGTTTTCATCATTGCAAGCTTGATCAATTGTCTTAGGTTCAATCTTTGAAATCAGATAGTATTCATTTGAATTTTGAGCAATTCTCCTCCTTGTTTGTACCCCTTTGCTTTTGTCACCTACGATTTGATCTTCAGAATGGTTTAGATTTACATACCTTGGAACTTTGGGAGTTTCTTGCACTACTATTTCTTGATCAGGCTCATTCAGACAAACTTCTTCTTCCTGATTTACCGAATCAGTCTGAATCTAAATTTTAGAGGAGGATTGAGCGCCTTGCATCAGAGAATCATTCTGATCATCTTCATCATATTCATAAAACCTTGAGGGCTTCTCAATTCCTTCATCAACTTTCACATTTGTACTTTCTATCATCTTTCTCAATCTCTTATTGTAACACCGGTATGCTTTGCTTTAAGTGGAGTAACCCAAGAAAATTCCTTCATCACTTCTAGCATCAAACTTTCCTAGATCTTCATCTTTTTTGATGTAACATTTGCTACCAAATACTCTAAAATACCTCACAGTAGGAGTTATACCAAACCAAAGTTCATAAGGAGTCTTACCGGTATTGCTTTTGATTTGAACTGGATTAAGAGTGTAGACTGCAGTGTTGACAGCTTCTCTCTAAAACATCTGAGGAACATTTGCTTCCATCATCATTGTCCTGGATGCTTCCTGGATGGTCCGGTTCTTTCTCTCAACTACTCCATTTTGCTGTGGAGTCCTAGGAGTAGACAACTGTCTCTTTATACCATGCTTCTCACAGAAATCTATGAATTCACCGGATGTGAATTCACCACCTCTATCAGACCTTAGACATTTCAGTTTCTATCCGGTTTGATTCTCTACCATAGCTTTGAAGATTTTGAACTTCTCAAGGGCTTCTGATTTCTCTTTTAGGAAGGTAACCCACATCATCCGAGAATGATCATCAATCAGTAACATGAAATATCTATTACCTTGCATACTCTTGATTCTTGTCGGACCACAGAGATCAATATGAACTAATTCCAAGAATTCAGTAGAGGACTGATCCTTGCTTTTGAAAGAGACTCTACTCTGTTTACCTAGCTGACATTCTTTGCACAAACTATTTGTAGGTTTCACCAATTTTGGAAGATCTCTTATAGCCTGAGTATTGCTTATCTTGATGATGTTGTCAAAATTCACATGACACATCCTTCTATGCCATAACCAACTCTGATCAACTTGAACAAACAAGTAACTTTTATTAGAACCAACTAGATGGAAGATATTACCTTTTGTTTGAGTACCTAATGCAATCTCAGTTCCAGAGCTTTCAAAGATCCTCATCTTCCATTCTTGAACCGAAGATCATAACCTTTGTCCACCAGCTGACCAACAATGAGAAGATTGTGCTTCAATCCTTCAACATATAGTACATTACCAGTTTTGCTCTTTCCATCAAAAGAAATAGTTCCCCTACCTCTGATTCTGCCAGCAGAATTATCACCAAACTTTACCATTCCTCCTTCATACCTTTCCAAATCTAAGAACTTGTTTTTGTCACCTATCATGTGGTGAGAACATCCATTGTCAATAACCCAATCATCCTTTTCTTCAACTTGGGCAGCCAAAGCTCTTTCTACAACCTTATAATTGACAGATTCAGAGGATATTGAATCTTCTTCCTTGATGGCAATAAACACCCATTCATTTCTGGATCTATTTCCTATTTCTGATTCATCATCTGTTACACCTTCATTATCATCTTCTTCATGAACATAATAACAGTTCTTTTGGAACCTTTGTCTGTTAGCATTTGACCTTGCAGATTTTTCCAGACATCTTGAAGCAAAATGACCAATCTTATTGCAGTTGAAGCACTTAAAGGGTAGTTTTCCTTCATACTTACCAGATCCTCTTGGCAGTCTTTTTGCAATGAGGGCTTCAAGTTGAGTTGTTTCTGCTTCTTCCTCTTCCATGTCTTTCCTTGCTTGATCATACCATGACAACTTCCTTGAAGAGTTTTCTCCTGGATCAAATCTTTGTTTGCCTTTCATATAGGCACTGGCTTTAAATGCAGATTCTATCTTGGGGTGATCATCTCCAAACTCGGTCATTTCAAATGCAGCTAGTTTACTAGCCAATTGCACTATTGTGACAGTTGTATGGGCTCTAAATTCATCAATGGTAGCAACCTTGATTTTGTAGGTAGCAGGAAGGGATCTGAGAATTTTGCAAACAATCTCATTTTCATCCAGAACTCCACCAGCATTCCTAATTCCAGACACCAGCTCATTTACTCTTGGCATAAAAGTAGTGATATTTTTATCATCTCTCATCTTAAATATTTCAAATTTCCCTTTCAGACTTTACAACCTTACACTCTTAACAAACTCATCTCCTTCATACAGAAGTTCTAGCTTAACCTAGATCTCATAGGCAGTTGGTAGGTCAATAACATTTGAGAGTTCTATGTCATTCAATGCGCTTAGAAGAGCTTCTTTGGTCCGCAAATTATTTTTAGTATCTGTGATTTCATTCAGAGTTTTCAGACCACCCTGTGGAGGTACATATGCTTTTGTGACCATTGCCAAGTATGCTTTTCCCATACACTCCAAGTGACATTTCATGCGACCTTTCCAGAGTGAGAAGTTGGTTCCATCGAACTTCAGACTATCCTTCTTGTATGATGACAACCTGGATCTCCTCAAGCGGTTAATCTCTTTCAGAGGAACTTAGCTTCGATACCAATTGTTAGATCTAGGGCACACAACTGAGAGGGGGGGTGAATCAGTTGTACAAAAACTTGCTTCTACTTCAAACACTTGGTTCTACTTTGTTAGTTAACATCATATCAATTAATCATTCATGAAAGCAGAAAGCATAAACACCAGAGCAGATAAACATCAACACATTAGACACCAAGATTTTTGGCATGGAAAACCTGGTTAAGGGAAAAACCATGGGGTGATTAACCCAAGGATTATTCTCTGTTAGAAGAATAAGAAAAAAGAATGGCACTTGCCATTAGGGCTCACTACCCGAGCACACTACTCATAAGGAGGCACACTGCCTACAAAGAGACACATTGTCTACAAGATCATAAGTATCACAAACTTGAACTAGAGAATGACATCTTCACTATGTCTAGATCAGTTCCATTTAAGCCTGAGTCATACCTGCTCTGCCTTTCACTCTTCCACTATACCACACTCATCCGCTTCACAACACACATCAAAATGAATTCAAAAACCTTCATTTATACAAGGCATCGACTTAGGAACAATCATCTAAGTCGGCAATCATCCACAAGAACATCCACAAGTCGGCAATCATTCACAAGAACATTCACAAGATAAATAACCCATCCGGTCGGCCAACCTGAACAAGAACATCTTCATCCAGAAGTATATCTTCAATTCTGGTCTCTACCACTAATGCGGACCAACAACACAACCTTAACATGATCCAAGAACCTTCACAGGCTTGCCTAAATGACTAGGTACATCCGCTTTTCCTCTACTCACTGGAATCTCTTCTCTTCCTCATCTGGAACTTCAAGAACACAGTCTACTGCCACTGTCATACTGCAAGAGGTGCTTTCGGACCTCCAAACCATGAACAAATTGAGATGACACATCACAAGGACATCCAAAACACTCTGTCCAATCCACAGAATAGGACAATGCACTTCCGGATCTCATCGGACCTTTTTGTAGCACTCTGTCACTCTGGAGCATCTCCCGGAACAGGTTCTACTTGATCGATCACAACTTCTTCATATCTTCATGCAGACCTCTGAAATCTTAACTGGATCATCTCAAGACTCATACCTACAAACCCTTTAATCTGCATCCTTTGGTCCTCAACCTGTTGAGTACTTTTGCCTTCTTCTCATCACTGTTCTTCTCTATTCCTGATTGAGACTGATTTCCTTAATAACCTCATCACATAGCTCATCCAATCCTTCTTACCAATGTAATATGAGTATGTTGACATCAATGATAACACTGGTTAACCTCATACTTGCACCACACCTCTCCTACAGTGGCCTACATGAGGCATTTAGTTTTTTTATGCTTAGTTTTATGTTTTCAATAAGGTCCTATATGGACATTAAATGTAATAAGGTCTGAGTTGACCATGCTTTGCTATTTTTAGATAGTTTGTTGGGACAACTGTTAAGTTTGTCAGATTGGTTGGGTCTCCCAACCACTTGGAGGAAAAAATAGTACTACTATGGTGAGTAGTTAAAATGCCCTAGATCGGGTCATTTGAGTGATCATGATATTGGGAATTCATTAGGAATCTGGTGTTGAGTCTGATAGGAGTCTGATATTGAACAGTTCGATAATGGAGAGTTGATTTATGAGTTTGTGAGATAGTTAGTTGTAATCTTTTCTGCAAGCAAGAAAGAGATTCTATTTTGTGTCATTTCTCTCTTTGTATCTCACTGTGTAATCGAATTCCTGTTCTAGTGGGTGTATGGATTCGTTTATCCATTCCACTAGTTTATTCGTCAAATCAGTGGAATGGCTGTGTACAGTAGTTTAGGATTTAGTTTGCATTGTCTGGTTGTTCACATGCATGTCTATAGGGTCGTAGGTCAGAGGCGTTGAAAACCCTAGCATCAGTATGTGCTAGGCTGTGCAGGTTGTATTGAGTCGGAGAAATCACCCAGGAAGCAAATCGGGCTGTCGTGGGAGGTCACAGTGAATGTTGGATGTCACACCGATGAAAGAGGCATCGGCATGAGATAAGGCATCAGGGGAAAAGAATTGTGTTGGCCCAACGGTAAAGGATCTCACTGAGTGGATGTGTTAGGTTGACAATTCCAAAGTGTCACCGACGAAGAGTTATCAGTGTGAGATTGGATATCGGCAAAGGAGTTCAAGGTTGGGCCGACGGTAGAGGTCTGGCCGATGGTGGAGCTAGTGCTAAGGGTTTCGGTGTGAGAATAGGCATCGAAGAACTAGTAGAAAGTTATGTCGATAGTTATATGTCTTGGCGTTAGGGTTGTTAGCATCAGTATGAGATAGAGCATTGGGGAGACTTCAGGCGAAGTGGCCGATAGATAAAGTGTTGCCGATAGGCAAGCAAAAGTGATAACATCAACATCGGTGAAAGACAGGCTTTTGGGGAGACATTCTGCGGAGAGGCCGATGACCTAAGTCTTGCTGATAGGCAATTTAATCAATCAAAGGGTATCGGTGGGAGTTAGGCGATCGGGGAAGAAGAAAACTGGTCGGCCGATGGGAGATATCTCACCGATGGGTGATTTAAGCATCGGAATGAAAGTGTTTTGCTAAGACGATAGGTATAGGGCATAGTGATATGGTGTCGGGGACACATCGATATGAAATGGGGTGTCGGTGTGAAAGGAATTAATTTGGCTGATGGTCTTGTAATAAGTGAAATCAAAATGAAGATTAAAACTAATCAAATGCAAAATAGAATGATTATACCTTCCTTCTAACTCACGAATCGATGCGGGAAGGAGTTTACACCTACGTAGCTCCTTAGATGTTTCCCAAATGATGCAAGATGTGGATTTCTCAATGCATACAACACAATGTAGATGAGAGACAAGTGGTTTGATACCTGATTGAGATGGAGATGGGGGATGGTTAGAGTGATTTTGGTAGAGGTTTGATGAGATGAGGAGATTGTGGAGTGATTTGGATAGAGATCTGATGCATGAAGGATTCTCTCTAATGGCTTAGAGAGGGGTCCAATTTATAGAGTTTTGGAGATGAGGATGGAGCGTGAGGATTTAGTTGGTGAGATCAAGGGCTAGGAATAAAAGTGAATCTTTTATTCCTAGTGGATGAATTAAAAATTCTCATTTTGGGAAGAGTGGAGGATAAAGGGGGGCAACTGAATTTTAAATTCAATGAGTGGAGGATAGTGGGAGACAACTAAATTTTAAATTCAGTGATTGGAGGATTGTGGGGGACAACTAAATTTTAAATTCAGTGAATGGAGGATAGTGGGGGACAACTAAATTTTAAATTTAGTGAGTGGAGGATGAGGTAAGCAGGGTGAATTAAGTGTTTATCTTAATTAACTTAAGCCTAGGTTAATCAGATAAGCATGATTTATCTAATTAACAAGAATTAGGGAAATGGATAAATCAACTAAATAAATATTAGGAATATTCATTCAATTAATAGGATAGGGTTGTAAGATTAAATGGATTAATTAGGTGAATTAATTGATCACCAGGGATATGCAGATGGGGAGAGTGGATTAGTGTAGAGGTACGGGAAATTGGTTTGCAGAGAAATCCAATTTTCGGTGTCTACATTTGCCCCTCTTTGAGATGGTGTTGTGGCTAAGTAACATCATTTCAAAGAAGTTAGAACATAGAGATGGATTGGATAGAAAAAAGATTTTGGTTTGGAAGAATAGGGTAAGGTTTGGGGATATTTGGTAAGGGTGATGCCCCCTCGAGAGGATAGGCAGGTTGCGAGAACACGGTTGTGCTCTCGAAATGGATGGAACATATTGGTTGAACTGGTTAGAAGATAAGTGGTGGGATGAAAGGATGATGATGTTCAAAGATGATTGGTGGATGATCATTGTGCTAAAACTAAATTTGAGCAATCCTAGGTTTGATATAGCAAAGTGGATATTTTCACCAAGGTATAGAAGACCAAGGTGATGATGTTTATCCAACATTTGCATGGACTAGACACACAGACAAAGGGATGATCTCATGCATGCCCAAGATAGTACAACCTTGTCTAGACGAGGGAAGGGGACTCATAGCATAAGCCCTTAGTACAAAAAAGGTATGATAAACCTTAGATGCATAAGGAGATCAATATGCTAGAACCGACCCTATGATCAATCAAGATATGAATACTAGCTTGGAGTAATGAGACCAACCCACAAGAATAGCATACAAAAGCAAGACTATGCCCCATTCTAGATGTTTTCACCACATACCATGATATAATAAGATCAAGGTAGCTTTGATGTGATCTTCGAATAGGACAAAAGATAAAAATCAAAAACCAAAAGACCAACTAACCAAACAAGTAGCCATTGTATCTCTTGCCAAGATGGATAATGATTTGATAGATTCTGCCTATCGTAGGAAAGATATATCCCAAGGCAGGAATTGATAGATGATGGGATCATGCTAAATTGATGTTTGTAAGATTGGCTCAAGATATGATGGTGACAAGTTGTGATTGATGTTGAATTGATAGTTGATGATTTTGATTAAGGGAGAATGCTTTGATAGGTGATGCGATGCTTGGATCTAGTGTAAACTTATTAAGGATAGATGTGATGATGATGAGAGTGTGATGGAGGAAGTTTGATATTTGTGATGGAGAGATTGTTTTTGGAATTTTGTGTGTTTTCTATTGTTTTGGGATTTTTTTGATATTTGTGATGTTTTTTGGATTTTTGATTTTGTGATGTTTTTGGATTTTTTTTTTTGGATTTTTTTATTTTTTTGAATTGTTTGATTTTTGAAAAGGAATGGTTTATTATGAGATGGTTGCATTGGATTTCATGTGGATAACCTTTGCATTAAATACCAATGACAAGGGAACACCAAGTCGAGAGGTGAAAGTGATGGGGTTGGATAGGGGGATTGGATAGCTGATTCATGATAGATGAATGGACAAGTGATAGGGATGCATGTTAGATAGATGGAAGATAAGGATGAGGGGTAGGATAGGTATGCATGATATATGGATGGGGGATTGTAGGATTTTCTCCAAGGGCTAGTTTGCAAGGAATCATATGCCCCAATGTCTAAAGAATTTTGCATGATGGGCTCATGTGTGAATGGATGGTCTTTACAATAGATGAATGGAGGATATACTTGGAAAGGAAGTATGACAAGACGTCTCCAAAGCATGTTGTTGATATTTTGCCCCTTGTCTTTATCAAGATCTAAGGTGGGAGATATAGTGGATAAGTATATGATAGGATAAGGATAAGACAGTGGATAAGATGTGCAAGGATATTATGGATGTGGATGAAGCATACGGTTTTGCCCCCAAGTGTAGGGATATAAAATGAATGGAGAAGGGATTACACATGACGCCCACAAGGGATTTTCATCATGGTACTTTCCCAAGGCGCCACAAGGAGTGGTTTTCACCATTGGACGGATTTTTTCTCTTTACTATTTTTTTGATTTTTTGATTTTTTTTTTTGTGTTTTTTATGGAATGGGGACTCTAGCGTCTGTTTCCATAGCAAGGAGAAGATAGTCCCATGTTGGATAGCATTATGGATGATGATTGCATGGATGTTGGTAGATAGGAGAAGATGGAATAGATTATGGATAATGGATTATGGTGTGTATAATGTGGATTATGCAAAAGCATGGACCATAGGAATGTGATGGGGAAGATATGTAAGATATTGAATGAAAGATGGAGAGATGGAGGTATGTGGGAATTGCAAGTGGTGGAGAGGAACCAAGACCAATGGTTGTGCACATCGTGATGTATTTGGAATCTTGTACTTGTGATGTGGAGGTGGGAGTAATGGGGATTGGGATGGGGGATATTTGGATGGTCGATTTGGGGTTTTAGGGACCCAAATAGACTTAGGAATTATGGGATTTTTAGATGGGAAGTGGGATGTTTGGGATTTTGCGGTAGATTTGGAGGTGGATGCCTCATTAGATTTGAGTGATCTTTGTTTGGTGACCCACACCATTTTTATTTTTGCTTTTTCTTGTGATGGTGTGGGCTTTGATAGCCGTTGGGATTTTTCATTTTGATTGGAAGGGATAATATCCTTAGGCTTTTGTACTTTATGAGTTGAGGCATTCAAATTTTTAAATCCCATGGATTTGGTGGAAGCTTCATGTTTGAAAGATGTGTGCTTTTGTTGGTCTTGATTGGAGATTTTATTGGACTTATGGATGGAGGGGTAAAAAGTGGATTTTTGGATAGATGGATGAAGTGATTTGATGATTGGGATATTAGGAGTTGGGAGGATGGGAGGATAAGAGGATTTGTGGATAGGGATGTTGGGAGTTGGTAGGATAGGAGGTAGAGTGGATTTGATAGGGATCTTTGGAGTTGGAAGTAGTGGAGGTAAATTTGGTGGAGGGAGATGGATGGTCACATACTTTTGCAAATGGTAGGATGATGGAGGAGGGATGGCGACATATGTTTTGGGAGTGCAATGAGATGCACCATGTTTGGGATTGGATGAATGGATTTTGGAAGGTGGGTGGATGGTACCAACATGTTTAGATTGTTGTTCTTGGGATGCATAGCCAAGGCCATGCGAAGATGGATGGAATGTGGTGTGGATGGGCTCCAAGATGCCTTGTTCATGAAGGCCTAAGCCTTTGCCTTGATAGTTCATAAGTTGGAGCATGCGACATGCAATGGGATGTTTGGTGCTTTGGAAACAAGACGTGAATCCATTATTTGTTGGAGATAGATAGGTGGTGGAAGGAAGTTGTTCGCCTCCTACAAGGGAGTCACCACGGATGAAAGTGCTTGTGCCAAGTGGATAAGGGGATGGATTTGGGATGGGATTGGTAGATGGAGGTGAAGGATTAATGGGGGATGGTAAAGGGGTGGTAGAAGTTGATGGGGGATCAATAAGGTGATCCATAGATGGGAGGGGATGGGGGATGGGATTGGATGGGATGGTCAGATCTTGATTAGGAGAAGGGGTTGATGTTTCAACATGCTTTGGATTTGATTCTTGGAATAGCTCATGTGGTTGGGTAGAAGTGGGATTGACTTGGATAGATGTGGTGGGTGCTTGGATGGATGTGATAGGTGTTTGGATGGATGTGATAGGTGTTTGACTTATGTGTTCTTGAACATGGCTGCATGATGATTCTTGACTTATGATAGGGGGTTGTTCAAGAGATTTGGTGGGTGTTGGATTGCATGAGGGTGTTTGATTCCTTGCTAATAGCTAATGGATGGTATCCTTCATGAGTTTATGGGTTGAAGAGCAATATAATGGATGGATAATGATGGTGGTTGGTGTAGGATTAGGATGGGGATTGGATAGGTGGGTGATAGGATTAGGTAATGATGGTTCATAGATGGGTTCAAGGATAGGTGTTGGATTAGATGGTGGAGGCCACTCTAGATTGGTATCTCCCTTGTCAAAGGTTATTAGATCTTGCCTAGGATAACTTGGACTTGCATGTGCTTCTTGTTGTGAAGGTGGATTTGGGCTCACTAGTACTTGTTGGGGAGGCCATTGATAGTCTTGGTAGCTAGGTGTAATGGTAGGATATGTAGACAAAAGGTTTTGGGGTTGGTATGAAGTTGAGGGCATTTGGTCTTGTTTCCATGGTGGATTTCGGCTTACATGTTCTTGTTGTGATGACACTTGGTTGTCTCATGGATGGGCTTGGTGGTATGTTGGAATGTTAGAATGAGAAATTGGATAATGTTGGGGTGAAGGCTGATTTGTTGATGTGGCATGGACATGATAGGTGGATGAATTAGGTGGGTATGAAGCTAAAGATGATGACATGTAAGGTTGTTGTGGAATTTGAATGTAATAAGTGAAATCAAAATGAAGATTAAAACTAATCAAATGCAAAATAGAATGATTATACCTTCCTTCTAACTCATGAATCCATGTGGGAAGGAGTTTGCACCTATGTAGCTCCTCAGATGTTTCCTAAATGATAGAAGATGTGGATTGCTCAATGCATACAACACAATGTAGATGAGAGACAAGTGGTTTGATACCTGATTGAGATGGAGATGGGGGATGGCTAGAGTGATTTTGGCAGAGTTTTGATGAGATGAGGAGATTGTGGAGTGATTTGGACAAAGATCTGATGCATGAAGGAGTCTCTCTAATGACTTAGAGAGGGGTCCAATTTATAGAGTTTTGGAGATGAGGATGGAGGGTGAGGATTCAGTTGATGAGATCAAGGGCTAGGAATAAAAGTGAATCTTTTATTCCTAGTGGACAAATTAAAAATTCTCATTTTTGGAAGAGTGGAGGATAATGGGGGACAACTGAATTTTAAATTCAGTGAGTGGAGGATAGTGGGAGACAACTGAATTTTAAATTCAGTGATTGGAGGATTGTGGGGGACAACTAAATTTTAAATTTAGTGAGTGGAGGATAGTGGGGGACAATTGAATTTTAAATTCAGTGAGTGCAGGATGAGGTAAGCAGGGTTAATTAAGTGTTTATCTTAATTAACTTAAGCCTAGGTTAATCAAATGAACATGATTTATCTAATTAACAGGGATTAGGGAAATGTATAAATCAACTAAATAAATATTAGGAATATTCATTCAATTAATAGGATAGGGTTGTAAGATTAAATGGATTAATTAGGTGAATTAATTGATCACCAGGGATATGCAGATGGGGAGAGTGGATTAGTGTAGATGTATAGGAAATTGGTTTGCAGAGCAATCCAATTTTCAGTGTCTACAGGTCTTATGTTTTGCCGATAGACAAATAATTAGAAAATAGAGAGTGTATGCATATTTGATAATGCATAGACATATGTTTGAATTTGTATGTTAGGGTCTGAATGGCAGATGCCTCTACATCACTAGCCTACCCACAGTAAAAGTCACAAAAAACCTTCCACTTTCTCAACAAATAAGCCACCCCATACAGCATCAAAATCTTTTACTGTCAACCTCCAAAATTCTCCCAACTCCCTCAAATCGTAACAAGGAAACTGAATCCCATTCCAACAAAGTCTCCTCTTGATCACAAGAAACATTAGCAAGAAAATCTGCTAGACTATTCCCTTCTCTGTATGTATGTAGGATTTGAAAAGATTCAAAAGAATCTAAAGTGCTTTCAACGTCCCGAAGAATATATCCTATCTTCCAACTAGGAGAGGATCTCCTTCTAATGGCATTGAGAATATTCAAGGAATCACCTTCAATTACAATATTTTTAATCTCAAACTCCACAACAAGATTAAGGCCTAAAACCAATGCCAAAGCTTTAGCTTCATTATTAGAGCATACTCCTAACCTCATAGAGAGGGCTTTAACAACAGAGCCTCTACAATCCCTAATCACACACCCAGCACCTGAGATCCCTAGATTCCCATGACAAGCACCATCAAATATCAATTTAAAAAAATTATTTAAAAGGATATTTTCCTAATAGTTATACCATATTAAAATTTCCTTTCTCCCTATCCCACTTTAGCTTAAATTAATTAGTTAGTTTTTCCAAACTTTTTAAGGGGGCATACTATATACATTATCAGTTGGTGTAGTCTAGCCTCTTTTTCCATGGGGTGGCAACTAAATATAGTTAGTCATTTTGTTCTTATCATCACATTTTTAGTTTGGATTTGGCTTGATCCATTGGGTGGCAACCATATCACTATTCTATATTCTTTTACCTTTCTGTCTTGGCCCGACCTATTTATTTAGTGGAAATAACATCAATAACATCTCTCTCACTTTCCTACATCTTGGTGGTGTCAACATATCCAAAACCTTTGCCAAGGTGCTATTCTAGACTATGTGGCTCATTCAAAACCTTCTCTTTCTTATTTCTACTTATGTGATCCTTCATGGATCTTCTCTCTCCCCAACTCTATATATATTACAATAGACATGAATTATACTAAGTTATTTTTATACCATTTACATCTAGAATTTTATTTCCATGTCTTTAGCATGACTTTCTTTGTCATACAATAATTGTATTTTCTTTTTCTTGGGTGTATTTATGATAAGAGCTTGCACATGGAATTGATGGAAAGAAGGGAATAGAATTTGAGATTATACACTCCTACATGTATATCCTTTTTATTGTATGCTTTATGAAATTTCAAAATTTTATGAAATGTACTTTTGTTTACTTTATTGTACCTTAGTTAAGTATGCTTCTTGACTTAGTGTCATCAACATATTGAAGTGGGAGAAAAATGCAAGGTTAGCAATTTCTTGGTTTGCAACTTCCACCTTATGAGATTTTACACTCATTTTGGTGTACATCACCTAAGTTGTATTTTAGGACCATTTCACCTATTTTTGGAATTTTCCTTGATCTCAAAAAGAGAACGCATGGAGACCGGTCCTTAGGAATGCTCTTTATACATTACTAACTATTTAAAATCCTAACTCCTCTAGGACACCAATGTGAGATAGTTGCTAGTGTCCTTATTCAAATATGAAAAAGTATTACATGCCCATTTGTTCCCTAATTGTTATAACATTTAAATGTTCATCTAGCCCAAAACTTAGTAAAAACATAGTTTTAGCCTCCATTTTCTACATTATAAAAATATAGAAGGCTTCATGGACTCATACTATTGTAATAGTTACAAGCGATCAATAAAATATCCATTAGCATGTAGAGAAGTAAGCAATACTTTTGAGGATTACAAGTTTGGGATCATATAGCATCACTTAAGCCATAAGTCTCTATTGATCCTTGTCCCTTTTCATTCTATAATTATTTAATCTCTTTGTTTAACCTTTAAAAGCCACAAATCCCCATTTTTCTCCCTCTTAGAGCCATATCTCAAAACCTATTGATAATAAGGAATACTAAGAGGGGGGTGAATCAGTATTCCATAAAACCACTTCTTTACAAATTTATTTATCCAATTTCCAAAGTTAATAATATGAAAGCAAAATAAACATAGGAACAACAACCATAAAGACATAACACATGAACACTAGGATTTTTATGTGGAAAACCCAAAAAGGGAAAAACCATGGTGAGTGTTAGCTCACAATATATTAATATAGCACAATACCATATAACAAGAAGGGTCACTGCCCAAAGAAATGCTCACTCCAAGAAAGGCTCACTACCTAGAGAAAGAAGGAAGAAAGAAGAATGGCTCACTACTAATTTGAACTACTCTGATTGCATCTACACATGCATGGTTACAACTCCAATGAAACATAGAAATATTGTCTCAAAACTCTTCATCTCTGACTACTCTATTTCACTACTCTGGTTTTACATAGGAACAAGACCTCTCTTTTCCTGGCCTTACACAATTGCTTTACTTAGGATGTTGCACACTCACATTCTCATCACACACACACACCAAACACTAAATTCGATCCCATATATATATCCGCAACACTTAAGATCTAAATATTGGGTTGGCATACTCAGATGAAGCATATAGTTAATAAACTTGTAGCTTGTCAGCCAAATCCATTCATCAAAATACATAGCAAACCTATAACATTTGAAATATCTTCTCATATATTGCTTCCAACTATAGAACCACTTAGGATAAAGTTCTAATCAATAGAACTTACCGCACATAAATCAAAATATCATGTCGGCCTCAAACTCAGACTACTATTGGTTCAGTTTAACTGTCAGACTACATCTTTTACTATAGACCATAGGGATTGCTCAAAATCATATCAAGGACTCCTCAGACAACACCAATGATACCTTCAAAACCGCAAAGCAAAATATTCTTTAGCGGCAAAATGCGAACCATCAGAACTTAGACTCTGTCATAGTCGAACTCTGTCAAACACTATAGCGATACTCAACAGCTTGCAACTATCTTTTTGATGGACTTCAAATCTTACAACTTGGTATTTAGACACTTCAAACAAGTGTTTAAAACACCTCAAAACTACATAACAAAATATGCAATTGCAGAGAAATTTAGATCATTTTACTTCACACTGTACATTGTCCATGTCTTACTTTTGTTCATCCAGACTTAGATATTTTCTTCAAATGACTTCTGGAGGAAGTCATGACCTAAACACTAGAATATATCATCATCAAATGGCTATGAGTCAACATACATGAACTACATTTGCCGGTCTTCATCTGTGGAGGCATACTGATCCACTTTCTGTCCCTTACTTTGAATACTGTCCATACTTAGTCATTCTGGCCTTCCGGTCTTGAATACTCTTGTGCCTTGTTGCCAAATCTAGTTGGTCTTCTAGAGTGATGTCTTCTTTGTCTTGTTCCCATGAATGACAACACTCAATTATTCAACCTAGTAGTGTCTCTTGCCAACAATCTCCCCCTTTGGCATTGATGGAAACACTTAGTGAAAAATGCTTGACTGCCTTGACTGCTCCCCCTTTCTATATACACTCTATATTTCCTCTCCCACTGAGATGTTTTCTCATTTTTCACTGAAATTCTTCTTCCCCTTTGACATCAATGGCAAAGGTGTAGCTTCTGGAGTCAAAAATTGTCAAAACTACAAAATTTTCTATACTCTATCGCATATGTACACATATAATCTTCAATTTTATTTTACATGTGCTGGAGGATGTCATTGAAAATGTTATTAATTTGGGCCAGTTCACCATCCCATCTTTTCTTGGCATTGTCCAAAATTTGAATATGACCACTAAGTAGAAAAACTACAGTCTCTGCCTTGTGAAGATCAGAGGGGGTGTCAGATTGTGAAGGTACTTGTGCTTCAGCTGCTAGATTAGACATAGAATCTAACTTAAGATAGATTATTCTTCTTAGCTGGCACATTTTGTTTCTAATTTTGTTCATCTCACTTATTAGATTGTTTAATTCATCATGAAGGTTGATGACTTGACTTTCCTTGCTACTCACTAATTCTATCACTGGATCGAATGACTTAGAAATATTTATCAGTTTCAGCTCTAAATCCTTGATCTTCACTTCTATTTCCTTAGTGGCTTCCGACCAGGATAAACAAAATTTATATATATTTCTAGCTTCTTTAATGGCACTCTAAATGCGTTTTATTCTATTATCTAGCTAGGCTTTGTCATCACCTATCATTTTCTTCAACTCATTCAATCTTTTCTAATTAAATTCTTGCCTAACTTTTATGTCTATGGATTTCTTAAATGATTCAAAATGTTTACTTATAGAGTCTAATAGTCCTTTGAGTTGATTTTCTGATGACAAAGAAGTATCCTTCTGGTATCTTGGCATCAGCTTCCCCAAAATACTAGATGGCTCACCAATGAGCTTACTAACCTCTATGTGAGACTTTAACATTTCCTCTCTTTCCTTTGCCTGTACAATTAATGCCAATCTAAATTTTTATATAGGGGACATTGTGTCCAAGTTTATTGGACCATGCAGAAGCTCATGCTCATTCAAACTTGTTTCTCTTTCTCCAATAGTTCTTTAACTGATTCTGCAGTGTCTCTTGGTGCAGTAGAGACTTCTCCTTTTAAGATCTACTCTAGATCATCTAGATCAATGTCCTTATTAGAGTCCTCCTTTTGTTCTGGTGAAGGATTTTCCTTTTCCTATTCCTCCTCACTCCTCTCCTTGTGAATTTTATCTTCAGCTTGATGTTCTAGAGAGAATCTTGTTTCAACAGGACTTCTTTCACCTCAGTCACTTTAACACCTTCATCTATTTCTTGATCAAGATTTACTTCCAGAGAAGATGTATCATTTCTAGCATGTGTTTCTTCATTGTCATAAATGGTTAGAAGATTGAATTCCCTTAATGTGCTCAGAGTGTTTTCTTCAGTTTCCTCTACCACTTTTTCAATTTCTCTTAACATTAGAGCATTCATTCTTTTCTTTGACCTAAATTTGTTGTGAATTGCTTTGGGTATTTTTACTTTTTCTTCTAGAGTGATTTCTGGACATAGTTTTATTAAAGAATGCTATCTTAGTTTAGCATCCTTTGCCATGGCCACTTCCTTTCTTGCAGACATTATGCTTGCCAGGCTATGTGGAAGATCATCAATTATTTCAATTAGGACCTTGTTGTAGATTTTCAGATACTCTACAACATCAGTCTCAATGATTTTCTTATCCAAATCATTATATTCATCATATAATTGTGCAATAGGCTTCAGATTGCCATCCACTATTATGGCTTTGAGAACATCTTCAAGACTTATGTTTGCTTCTTCTGTCTGAGGCACATCTTGATTTTGCATTTTCCCAAATTTACCGTTATCGGAGGGTTTCTTTTTGCTAGTTCCGAAGGCTTTTGTAGCCTCAGTTTTCATCTTCTTTACTTCTTCATTTGATTATGTTTCTTCTTCATCAAAGCTTACATGCATTCTTTTAGCCTTGGTCTTCTATCTTTTTTGGCTAGTAGTAGGAATTTCCACACTTACAGATGGTGTGGGATCAGAGGGAATGGATGCAACTTCTACAGAGGTAGATCCTTTGGTTCTCCTTCTTGATACCTCTGGTTTTTCTTGTCCACCTTTGTGTTCTTTCGAAGAACCAATTGATTCACTTTTACTCTTTTCTTTTGCCTTTATTACTTGTTCTTTTGTGAATCCATGTTTCAAGGGAATAGCTTCTACCACTTTCTGTATTTTCCTAGAGTTCTCAGGCTTTCTTACTTCAAAATGAATTTTTGCATACAATTCCTCATAAGTCCCAAATCTTTCTTTATTGGGATCTCTAGGTTTACTTAACACATATTGAGCATAGTTTTCTAATACTCATGCAATTCTAGGCTCAACAGCCTCCATCAAGCACTGATCTTTTGTAACAATGAAGCAAATAGTATCCTTATCTTTATCAACAACCCCATTGGGATTCTTTCCCTGGTCTGCATTAACTTTTGATTTTTTTTGAAATAGCCCCACAAAGCTAAGTTCTGCACATCAATACTACCTATGCTATTCAGATGATTTCTAATTTGAACTAAAATAGGTTTATCATTTATCCAGAGTAGATTCTTCATACTTGGAAACTCTTACATGTAGTAGAAGAATAAATAGAGAATCAACATATATTTGAATGGATATTTTTGCTCTTTAGTCTTCCTTAAATTTTCCATCAGTTGTTGTCAAAGCAGTTCATAAAGATCATACTCTGCATGCAAAACTCCATGTGGAACTTCTTAGAATGCACCCATTGGATCAACTTCAGTTGCTTTGAAGGGATGTTTCTTGAATTTGGGTCATGGTCACTCAATAATATCAACAACTTATGGGTTTGCCATTGCAAAGATTTAATAAAGTTCTGATAGTAAATACCTTGCTATGCCAAATTAGGGTTTCCTTTGCTTGGATCACTCTGATTTCTTTGAATCTTTGTTGACGCTTGAAAAATTACTTCAATCTCTCTTGGATATCTGATAGCTTGAACACAAAGTGAGTTATATTGCAAATGAGTTTTCTTTTTATCCTCCTCACTTGACCTAATTGTCATAAATGCTCATTTTCAAAAAGCTGCCTAACTTTTCTCTGATAGATACAGTTGATCAAAATTACTCCACAATGTACAACACTAACTTATTTTCTTCTAGATTTTCTTCCAAAATATCATTCATATTGGCTTCTACCACATATCTTTGTGTCGTACTCTAGCACTAACTATCTGGCTGGGGGTTTGGATTTTTAACATTGCTCCCCCTAAGCTAGATCTCCCAATTTACTTCCTAGAGGAAGTATCTACACCAGAAGCTAGTATGGATCTATCCTCTTCTTTAATTACTTCTTTCTTGATCTAGATCTTGTCCATTTCCTTCTTGGTTTCAACCGGATCAACCTTTTCTTTTCCTTTATCATTCTTTTGCTCTATTTTCTTATTTTCAGTATGGTAGTTCCCTTTTACATTTTTGCTTCTGTAGACTCTTGCAATATGTCCATACTTGTTGCAATTGTAGCATACCACATTCCTTTGCCTTTAATTCCTTCTATTGATTGGATTTGATCTGCATTGATTAGCCATATGTCCAAATCTGTTTCATGCAAAACACTTTCTATTGAATGATTGACTATTCCTTGTATTGTAAGACCCATTTCTTACTAGATTTCTGCATTCATTTGATTTGTGACCAATTTTCATGCAACTAAAACATTGACCAGAGAATAATGGAACATTCTGATTTACTCTACTCCTGCATTGAGTAGCTTTATGACCAAACTTATTGCAATTAATATAGTGGCCATTGAAAGATGGATACCTCTGAGCATTTGGTTGTTTGACTGGAGGTCTTCTAGGTCTTCTTCTTTGATTTCTGAATTGGTTTCCTCTATTTTTATTTAACTCAGTGTTTGTTTGACCAAATTTTGAGATTTCTCCTTTCTCATATCCCAAAACTTGCTTATCATCAACACTCTTTTGACTAGCAATCATCTCATCAAGCTTTGCAGAACTTAGCTTGAACTTTTCTTCATAACTCTTGGCTTTTTCGAAGTCTTCTTTTAGACTCACAATTTCTTTTTCAATTTTGGCACAATCTTCTAATTTTACTTTTCATCATTAAATTCAGATCTTCTACTTTTGTTCTTTCTATAACTTTTCCTTCCAAATCATTTAGGGTTTCATTTGTAGATATCAATTGATCACTAACTTCTTTGTATTTGTCTTTGAATTTTTTGACTTGTCCTTTTAATTTTGAGATGCATTCATCATCTTCTTGTAAGTTATCCTTTAGATCCCTGATTTCTACCTCAGATTTTTCAAGATCAATAAGGGTTGCTTCTAGTTCCTTGTTGCTTTCATAATTTCCAAATCTTCTTGCTACCACGATTACACTACCCCTGATCTTCCTCAAGTTGTTAGACTTCTTCCAAGGAACTTGGCTCTAATACCAAATGTTGATAATAAGGAATATTGAGAGGGGGCTAAATCAATATTCCACAAAACCACTTCTTAATAAATTTATTTATCCAATTTCCAAAGTTAATAATATGAAAGCAGAATAAACATAGGAACAACAACCATAAAGACATAACACATGAACACTAGGATTTTTACGTGGAAAACCCAAAAAGGGAAAAACCATGGTGAGTGTTAGCTCACAATATATTAATATCACACAATACCAAATTACAAGAAGGCTCACTACCCAGAGAAATGCTCATTGCAATAGCTCACTGCCAATTTGAACTGCTCTAATCGCATCTACACATGCTGATGTAGGAGCATCCCTAGTTCAAGAGAAATCTTACATCAACCAAAAACATTTGCATTTCAGTTTGTTTGCATTTCAGTTTGTTTCTTTCATTTTCCAGTTTAGTTCAAGTAGTTCAGTCCAGGCAGTTCAGTCAGAAGTAGTTTCAGCTTTTGGTCTAGTATTCTACTGTAGTTGTATTTCACATCTTGCAGATCTAGACTTATCATCTACATTCATTAATCTACATCATATCTAGAATTTAGAGCATTTGGATCAGTCACCAGAAAGTTATTGCTATCAAAAGATTGATTGTTTTCTCGGAGCAGAGCATCTTGACAGTCTCAAATAATTAGCTAAAGGAGAAGGCTTGTGAAGCCTAATGACACATCATTCAATGATCTTTGGTTCATGGCTAACCTTCCCCAAGGGTTTGCACATTATTCCATTCATTTGAGGAAGTGTTCAATGCATTTAGGTCTAACCTATCTAGGTACACATTACAATTCTTCATTGGAGTTTGTGACCTTCCTTGGCTGACACAGAGCAATCTTTTGGTCCAGAGAAGATATATATTGATGTAATAGATCCTTAGGAAAGCAGTTCAAAAGTTATCAATAAGTTCATAGTTTAGATTTTATGCGAAGGAACTTTAAAGCTTTATCTTGTGCATGTATGTAATCAAGCCTGCGAGCCCTAATTGTAAGCCTGCATGTTGCCGGCTAGACTGTATTTGAATTCTATGATATACTGAATGAGTAAATCTGCATTTGCTTTATATCTTTGACTTGTTTCCATTGTGTTTACTCTTGCTGCATGGTCTGGATAGTCCATTTTGTGAATCCTCCTACCATGACTGTACCACATGCATGGTTCCCACTCCAATGAAGCATAGATATACTGTCTCAAAACTCTTCATCTCTGACTACTCTATTTCACTGCTTTGCTTTTACATAGGAGCAAGATCTCTCTTTTCCCGCCCTTACATAATTGATTTACTTCAGATGTCACACACTCACATTCGCATCACACACACACCAAACACTAAATTCAATCCCATATATATCCACAACACTTAAGATCTTCATATTGGGTCAACATACTCAGATGAAGCGTATAGTTAATAAACTTGTAGCTTGTCAGCCAAATCCATTCATCAAAATACATAACAAACCTAAATAACATTCAAAACATCTTCTCATATGTTGGCTCCAACTATAGAACCACTTAGGATAAAGTTCTAATCAATAGAACTTACCACACATAAATCAAACTATCAAGTTAGCATCAAATTCAGACTGTTATTCGTTCAGTTTAACTGTCAAACTACATCTTTTACTGTAGATCACAGGGCTTTCTCAAAATCATATCAAGAACTCCTCAGACATCACCAATCATACCTTCAGAACTGCAAAGCAAAATATTCTTTAGCGGCAAAATGTGGACCATCAGAACTTAGACTTTGTCACAGTCAAACTCTTTCAAACACTGTAGCGATACTCAGCAGCTTGAAACTATCTTTCCGGTGGACTTTAGAGCTTACAACTCAAGATTTAGACACTTCATACAAGTGTTTACAACACTTCAAAACTACATAACAAAATATGCACTTGCAGAGAAGTACAGATCATTTTGCTTCACACTATACACTGTCCCTGTCTTACTTCTATTCATCCAGAGTTAGATATTTTCTTCAAATGACTTATGAAGGAAGTCATGACCTGAACATTGGAATATATCATCATCAAGTGGCTATGAGTCAACATAACTAAACTACATTTTCTAGTCTTCATCTGCGGAGGCATACTCATCCATTTTCTGTCCCTTACTTTGAATACTGTCCATACTTAGTCATTCTAGCCTTACGGCCTTGAATACTCTTGTGCCTTGTTACCAAATCTAGTTGGTCTTCTAGAGTGATGTCTTCTTTGTCTTGTTTCCATCAATGACAACACTCAATTATTCAACCTAGCAGTGTGTCTTGGCAACAAAACCCTTGTCATAGCATTCCATACTCAAATATAAAACTCCTCCCTATGTTTTATCTCATTATTATTTCCTTTTGTGATTTCCACCTCCCAATTTTCCCTTCATCACTATAGAGACACTATTACATAGTTCATCCCCTAGGATTTGTGTTTATGATCACTAAATCTCTTCACAAACCACATCCAAACAAGATTTCACTAGGTCTACGCATACTCACCTATTTATGTAGTGCTACTATTGAGGTTCGAATACACCACCTAGGGGATTGACTAATGTAGTTTCCTTAATATCATGTGCACTTTTCCCCCTTGTACCCAAATTTAGCTCATGATGATTGAATCTTGATGTACAACACTCACATTTTACAAATGGGAGGAGGATCATAAAATTTTGGTGATCTAACAAAAAATGTACAGAAAGAATGAAAACAAGATTTAATTAGAAATATAGAGAAAAAAGAACAATAACAAAATTCCACCACAAAATACCAAATTCCTTCTCATCCCCCAAATAGAAAGAGTCTCTAGTTTTAAATAAAATTACCACTCATCAACATTTTGGAATGTTCTTTCTCCTCCACTAAAGCCTACAAAATTCTCCCACTAGGAAAAGATCAAAGAAAACACCCTAGAATAACCAAAAACATGTTCCCCTAGCCCCTACATAACTAAATTAATCTTAAGAGTGACTTGCAACCCAAGATCACAATCGAACACTAAATTATTAAGTCTAGAAAATTCAAAAGAAAAAATAAAAAAATAAATTACATTTTTTGGGCCATAGATGGTCGAATTCAACCCCAAAAATGTCAAAATAGGTTGTAACTAGTTGGGGTTGGTAATGGTGATATGGATCTCTTAAAAATATTCAATCTAAAAATATAAGTTTAAATAACTTCTCAAATCAAAAGTTATGGTCTTTTCAAGTTTTGAATCCCATAACTTTCTCGTTTGGTTGAAAAACTTAGCTCCTATGAGTTTTTATAATTAAGCTCTTGATAGTTATTCCTATCAATTTTCTTTAATTCCCATTCTAAGATACAAGTGTTATCCTCTTGTTGTAATCCTTCTCACTATACAAAATACTTATTGTAGTTACTCTATCTCATGTGTACTCTCTTCTTGTCTAGAATTTGTGATATCTTAAATCTCTATTCTTTCTTGGTACTGTGGATAGGTAAAAATCAAGTTAATAAGATCAAGCATGTAAATGAAAACCTAATCCTACCACCATCAAAGAATCAAATCCAAGTGAAATCAAATGTATGCAATTCAAGAACAAGAGCACTTAGATTGTGTGATTCCTTGTTTATGATGTGGATTGCTTCTCAACAATGAACAATTATGAAGATCAAAGCTGCCATGATGGATGAATGATAATGATAATGTGCTCAATGGATGCTAAAATGCTCAATATGCTTAGGATGATAATGCAGATGCTATATGATGAGATGATGTAGTATGGAATGAGAGGGTGTTTATATAGGCCTCAACCAAAATCAATCAACAATGGAGATTTGGTGGCTATGTGAATGGTCAAGATGAATTGATAATCATAGGTAAATGTGTAGATGACAAGTGGAGGGAAGAATAAGGCTCATGTGTGATTGTGTACATAAAAAGTATTACATGTGAAAGATATTAAATGAAAGATGCAGTACTGCACATGTTTCAAATAAGAGATGCACACATGTCAGCTTATAATGAAAGATGAAGATAAATGACAAGAGAAATTAATTAAATAAATAAAATTTATTTAATTAATTGGAAAGTGGGATTATGAATGGGATTTTAATTAAATAAATAAGATTTATTTAATTAAAATAGATAGAATAGAGATAATTAAATAATTAAAGATTGTTTAATTATAGGTTAGAGAAAATAGAAGAAAATAGATAATAAATTAATTAAATTAATATGAATTTATTTAATTAATAGAAGAAATAAGTGATTTAGAGAAAATAGAGAAAATGCTCAAATGTGTTAGGCAAGTGCAGATAACAGATAATGTGATATTTTGATACTAATGATAATTAAGTCAATTTTTGGGTGTCTACATTTTGCCCCTCTTTGATACAATGTTCATTAGAACATTGTGTCAAAGAAAATAGGATGATTCTCTCGATAAATAAGGTTATGCCCCAGTGTAACTCGCGGATGATGCTCCCTCAAGAGGTAAGTTAGGCTAACAAAAAAGGGTTGGGTTGGCTCACAATAAGATGAAAGGCTAAAAACAAGGGTGATATGAAGAAAACAGGGGTTGGGTGGGAGAAATTGGGATGGTTTAGAAGAAAATAGGCTTTGGTATAGAAGAATTAGGGTTGAAAAAGGGGGTATAAGTAGATCCCTCAAGGGCAAATAGGCTCATTTGTGCTTGTAGCTGATAGAAATCTAGAGCTCTTGAGTGTTATAGTGCTTTGAGTGTCAGAGAGCTTTCAGGATGGTGATTCCATGCAATGATCATTGTGCCAAGTGAGTGAGGACTCATGGGTGACTAGTAGGAGCAAACGTACTAGTATGTATCAAAAGCTTTCCCAGTTGCGTGATTTTTTAGTGTAAAAGCATCATAAATGCACACATGTCACCAGAAGCGAGCAAGTTTAGGGCTAGGAATTTAGGTTGCTTTTAGAGGAAAAGTAGTCATTTATGGTAGTTTAGGTCACTTATAGGCTCAAACCAATCGCTTTTGATAAATTTAGGTCACTTTTAGTTGGCTAGGGAAAACAGATAGGCAAAATGCACATATGGTGAAAACTAGTCGCTTATGGGCAAAAAATGATCTCTTGTATGGATTTAGATCACTTTTAAGTGATAATAGCTCACTTATGGGGGGATAGATCACTTTTGAATTAGAACCATTCGCTTATAGTAAAATGGCTCGCTTATGATTAAAAGGCTAGCGCATGTAGAAAAATGGATCGCTTTCAGTAAAATAGGTAATGTTATCAGTCAGAAATCCATTTTAGCACAAGAAACTGATGCAGTGGGTTGAATGATGTAGGATATACTGCCACCATTATTGTCTTGAGAGCCACACCCTAGGGATTTGTGATTGGTTAGAGTGTTAGATGCAGAGGAGTGGCTAGTCCTAGAGATCATTGGATTAAAGCATGTCTCAAGATTGGAGCTAGTGCGGGCATACTGAGGACTCATGACAGCTATGGTTGAGCGATGGAGGAGTGAGCATAGTTCATTCTTGTTGTCGATGGGAGAGGCGATGATTACACTGGAGGATGTCTTCTGAATTCTACGCATCCCAATTGATGGAGATAGGGTAGATTATGATCCTGACTTGGGTCCAGCTACATTCAGGTGATTGTTTGAGACTCTAGACATTGGGGGTGAGGGCTCGGAGATATTGATGGCAAGGATGGAGGAGCTCTGCAATAGACTACAATGAGTGGTTGTAGCAATTATCAGATGGCTGGTTGGAGACAAACGGGCTAGAGGATTTCTAGGTGGATGGGGGATGGTGATGGAGGGGATGTTCTCATATGGGACCACATATGCATGGGCTGAGTGTGTGCTAGGGCAGTTGTATCATATTTACATGATTGCACATATATGTTTGGAGCTAGTATGTCTGCAAGGGTCACAGTTCTACATGTATGGGCATACAAGCATATTCTAGTGACAAGGCTAGATGGATGGATGGCTAGGGTAGCAGGAGAGCTGTATGCGAGGATGTACAGGGGAGCCCTCACCTATCGATAGCACCGAGGTATAGTCTACTGGAGGAGGACACTGGATGAGCTTGATATGTTTATATGGAGGCCATGGTTGGGTTGTGAGATATGGGAGGAGGATGACAGAGAACTTGTCTATTCTAGGTAGGCTAGATACATTTTTAGTCACAAGATATATAATATTCAGTGTTATTTGCCCGAGAGGGTGTTGAGACAGTTCGGGATACGACAGGCAGTACCAGTAGGTGATGCCATATTTGGAAGGACTCGACAAGACATATTTGATTGGGGGCTAGAGATTGTGGTTGAGATACTGTTAGCAGAGAGAGAAGGGTTACAGCCAGTTGTATGGCAGTGGGGATAGGGTCCTCCAGATCTAGGGACTCTTCTGGATTATGATGTATATTGGGTTACTGCTATGTCGACTCAGTTGATGAGGCCTGGGGAGATATGAGAGATCAGGATGGAGAGACCAGTTAGGAGGAGACAACAAGGAGCTCCACCAGTATAGGTAGTAGTACCGGTAGTTCCACAGGGACAGGCACAGCCACAGGTACAAGTGCCATGAGGTGATGATGTGGGCATACAACAATTGAGGTAGAGGATTAGAGAGGAGAGGAGATGGAGGCAGAGGGCTCATTTCAGGCTACAGAGGGTGGAGATGGACCAGCATCAAGTGGTGTTGGGGATGCGGCATGCTAGAGCAATGCTCAAGCTTATCATGCACAGCTGTAGGCCAGGGCTCAGGCAGGGGGTACAGATGATGTTGCACTTGCTAGGGTGATAGGAGAGAGAGATGTAGTGAGGCAGAGTGAGGAGGTGATGAGGTTAGAGAGATATACTACCTTACAGCAGGTTCAGGCTATTACTACTGAGAGGGATGCAGCTATGTAATAGGTGCAGGTTGTGACAGCATAGAGGGATGCTATGAGGATTGAGATGGATTCAGTTGTGGCTGCATTAGGTACTAATTAGGCTACCATGTATCTAGCTACCCAGTTAACACAGACACAGGTAAAGCTGAGGCGAGCACAAGGTGAGATTGATTATTATAGAGGCTTATATTATGGAGCAATGCCTGTAGAGCAGAGGCAGCTGAGCTATAGGAGCAGATCAGGGGCTTCAGGTTCACGGAGGACAGGAGGGTCACAATCTTTAGCTTTAGTGATGGGCCCTCCTAGATATGGGAGCCCAGATGTAGGACCTAGTGGTGGAGGTCAAGGTGAGGGAGCCGTCATTAGTCACTAGGGGTACCTTGTTTATGTATATTTTGTATCATGATGAGGCTGATGAGCTGATTGTACATACAGTTTTGATGGCTCATGGATAGCCTCATTTTGTATATGTAGACACTTGTATATTGACACATTTGATGATATATATGATGATGATTTGGATTAATTATGTGATTTTGTAATGATGATGGATGCACTTATGTTATGATGTTATGCATTTTTGTATTTTCATGGTTTATATGGATGTTTATGCAAATGGTAATATTAATATAAATGTATTATGCTAATGATATTTTGATGATAGAAGTGTACATAATGGTAATGCATGATGATGATGAGGATATGATAATACAAATATATAGATGATAATGATGATATGTACCTATGTATGCCTAACACAATTGTTTTGTAGGATGAAGATGAAGAAAATGAAGAAATAGGAATGAGGAATGAAGATGAAGAACTGATCAATCTTGGTTGAGTACTATATAATATGAGGATGGAATAGATGATAGAATAGATAATAAGACAACGTTTAAAGTAATTGCTTAAAAAGTAGAGAAATATAATCCTTATGTTTGATATAGCATATGGATCTTATGTACCAGGGTATAAAAGACCAAGGTGTCGAGGTATCTAATGCCTAACTAGCATACTACAATCTTGTCTAAACGTATGAGGTCAAGATGTTGAACCAACATACACAAGATATGAATAGAAGCTAGTGTGCAGAGATGGAATTTGATGCTAAAAGCAAAGGGTTGAGCTTATCTCCATTACACATAATGACATCTTGCTGGTTATATGTATGGAAATAGTCTTAGCATAGAATAGTCTCAATGCATAAGAGACTGTTTAGCTGCTCAGATGCAAAAGATATTGATATGCAAGATACGAATCCCAACACATACAAGATACCAATATGCATAGGAAGAGAATAAGATTATCCCACAGTCACACCATCTGAAAGCATTATGACCATGCCCCATTCCATACTTCATCGTAACATACCAAGATATGATAGATCAAGGCAGGCTTGATTAGGCATAGGAAAGGGAAAAAAGATAAATCAAAAGATAAGATAAAAGATACTTTCATCATGTTCTCTTGCCAAATTTAAGTGCTCTTGGATGGATTAAGATGGCGCCTTGTTGAGAGGAAAGCTATCTCCTGTTGAAGGCTAAAGATGTTGATAAAATGCGATACCAAATGTTGGCATAAGGCATGCGGACAAATAGCTTTCGGCTTATCCCTGATTTGTTAAAGTGTTTGAGCTTTCTCTAATATGCATAGTCTACTTCTTGCTTGATCTAGTCAAAGAGAAGAAGATGTAAGATGAAAGAAGAAATGGGGTGGATCGTCTATGCTTGCGTACTGGGTACTTCCTTTGTATTCCAGACTACCTACATACCCTGTATCCATGAGATCAAAGCACATTACAATGGTGATGAGACATGATTAATATGTAGTTTTGGGCTTATTGATGATGTAAATGATGAAAGATAGAATAAAGTGATATGAATGATTGGAGGATGATTAGAGGAATGATGATAGATGAATGATGAGAAGGGTCTATTGCCTATGCCTAAATTAGAGTGCTTCCTTCATATCTCAAATTGCCTACATACCCTATATCCACGAGATCAAAGCACATTACAATGGTGATGAGACATGATTAATATGTAGTTTTGGGCTTATTGATGATGTAAATGATGAAAGATAGAATAAAGTGATATGAATGATTGGAGGATGATTAGAGGAATGATGATAGATGAATGATGAGAAGGGTCTATTGCCTATGCCTAAATTAGAGTGCTTCCTTCATATCTCAAATTGCCTACATACCCTGTATCCAAGGGATCAAGGCTTTGAATGATAGAGATGAGATGTAGCTCTTGTTTATTGTGTTGGTGGTTGATAAAAAGGATCAACTTTATTGCTTGGATTTTTGTGATGTTTTGATTTTCTTTGGATTTTGTTATGTTTTGATTTTTTTGGGGATTTTGGCTATATTTGATGTTTGAGATGATATGAGCTAGAGCTTTAGATATCCACTTCCAAATAAGGCTCAACAAGTGCCCCTAGTATGGGATAAAGTTTATTAGGGAGAGGCTGTGATGGATGTGTTTATGCGGATAATATGCTAAGGTACTAAATGACATCTTAACCCCAATAAAGTCCAAGCTACGATAACTAGCATGGAAAAGGTAAGGGTGAAAAGGCTTTTGAAATGAATTGGCTTGTGATGTTTAATGGGAATGATAGTGGATTATGGAGGCAAGATAGTGGATGATGTTGTGGAAAGCTGTGATTGAACAAACTAGGTAAATGATGGAGGCTGATCTCTACACATAGTGCCTATTTGCTAGGTTTTTACTATGGTACTTATCCAAGGCACTTGTTTACCAAGTTTTCACCAAAGGATGAATTATTTATCTTTACTATTTATTTTTTGGAATATGCTGAGACTCGTGGATTGAACCTCTTTAGATGAATGTTGTTGACTCGTTCATCCAAGGGAATATCCTCGGGTGTTGAGAGAGTATATGTGCCTAATCCATAGACTGATGTGATGACAAAGGGACCAAGCCAATTAGGTTCAAACTTGCTCTATTGCTCACGATGTTGCTGATTCCTTTGATTCTTTTTAAGGACAAGATCTCCAACTTGAAACCTTCATTCTCTAATCTTTTTGTTATAGCTACGGCATAAATGATTTTGATAAAACTAGAGATGATTGAGTGCTACAAGATGTTGTTCATCTAATAGCCCAAGATCATGGAGTCTGGATACTCTATATTCTTCATCTGAGATGGTATGCTATAGAGATACTCATAGTGAGGGAATCTCAACCTCAATAGGTAGGATGGCTTCGGTGCCATAGACAATGGCATAAGGTGTAGCGCCAGTGGGAGTTCTGACACTTATTTGATAAGCCCATAGTGCAGGATTAAATTGTAAATGCCAATCACGACCAGCTTCATTGACTATCTTTTTAAGGATTTTGATGATTGTTTTGTCAGAAGCCTTAGCTTGGCCATTACTTTCAGGATAATAAGGTGTAGAAAACCTATGTTGGATATGGAACTTGTTGCAAAGATTTCTAACCTCTTGATTCTTAAAGGGGTGACAATTATCAGTGACAATGGCTTGAGGGATTCCATAGCAGAAAATGATATAGTGTAAGATGAACTTGGATATTTGTTTGCTAGTGATATAAGTCATTGGTATTGCTTCCACCCACCTTGTGAAATACTTAGTGGTGGTGATGAACTTATGACCATTTGACAAGGTAGGATGGATTTTACCTATGAGGTCAAGTCCCCACTGCGAGAAGGGCCAAGGAGTAGTAATAGGTTGAAGTTCATGTGCTAGTGCATGTATTAGATCCCCATGTTTTTGACATTGTAGACATCTCTTTGCAAACTACTGTGCATCTTTCTCCATAGTTGGCCAATAGTATCTAGCTCATAGAAGTTTCTTAACAAAACTAGGGCCAGCAGAATGCAATCCACAGACACCTTCATGTAACTCATGTAAGGCAACCTTTGCTTCATCGGAATCAAGATATCTAAGAAGGATACCATAAAGACTCCGGCGATAGAAGCTTGATGGATAAAAGTTATATGTTGGGTATTAAATAGTTGGAATGGTAAGGTTTGATTGCGGAGATACTCATATATGTCCTCATACCAAGGTGAATTGGGACCAAAAATCTCACATATAAGCTCAGACTGCGGTACTTCAAATGCTGGGATCAGAAGTTGTTCAACTAAAAACTCACACTTATGTGCATTGGAAGGCATGTCTAGGAGAGATACTATCATAGCTAGAGCATCTGTTGCTTTGTTTTGTATCCTTAGAATCTGTTCAAAGGTGATACTATTGAAGTATTTCTTGAAATCATCTACCATTACCTTGTATGGAAGGAGCTTCTCATCTTTTGTTTGATACTCATCTAAGACTTGTTTGATAACTAATTGGGAATCACCAAAGACCTATAGCTATTTAATGGCCCACTGCACTGCCATGTGTAATCCTGTGATTAAAGCCTCATATTCTACTATGTTGTTGGTACACGAAAACGCGATCCTGTATGATTTTAGGATACAATCTCCTTGAGGTGTGATAAACAATATCCCTGCTCCTGATCCATGTTGTGTGTCAGATCCATCAAAGTATAGTTGCCACAATGTTGGAGAAGTTAGATTGAACAATTCTTCATCATGGAACTCTGGACGTATTAGATGAATATCGATGATGGGTGTTGGGGCTAACTGATCAGTGATAACTTGTCCTTTTATGGATTTTTGATCCACATATTTTATGTCAAATTCACTTAAGATAATAACCCATTTTGCTAGTCTTCTTGTAAGGATTGGTTTGGAAAGAAGATACTTGAGTGGGTCAAAATTAGATATGAGCTTTGTTGTTTGGTTCAGCATGTATTGTCACAACTTTTGGGAAGGAAACACCAATGCTAAACATGCCTTTTCCATAGATGAATAGTTAAGTTCATAGCCAACAAGAGTTCTGCTGATGTAGTAAATGGCTTGTTCCTTTCCTAAATCATCATGTTGAGCTAAGAGGGCACCCAATACTGCTGCTATTGAAGATATGTAGAGTAATAGTGGTCGATCAAGTACATGAGGTACCAACATAGGAAGTGTTACTAGATATTCCTTTATTTTGATGAAGGCCCATTGACATTTTTCATCCCACTTGAAAGGTTCACCCTTGCGAAGGAGATGTTGAAAAGGATGACACTTATCTAGTAGTTGTGAGATAAACCTGTGAATGGATTGTAACCTTCCTTGTAGACTATGAATCTACTCTATATTTGATGGTGAAGGCATTTCCATGATGGCTTTTACTTTATTAGGATCCACTTCTATTCCTTGTTAAGACACAATGTATCCCAATAATTTTCTAGATGTTACAATAAACACACATTTCTTTGGATTTAGCCTGACTTGATACTTCGCTAGTCAATCAAAGATTTGTGCTAGTACCTATAGGTGTCCTTCTCTTGTCTTGGATTTTCCTAGGATTTCATCAACATAGTCTTCCATGATAGTGTGGAAAAGGTCATGAAAGATAACTGTCATGGCATGTTGATAAGTAGCTCCAGCATTCTTAAGTCCAAAAGGCATTACGACCCAATAGTATGTCCCTCATGGGAAAATGAATGATGTTTTATCTTGGTCTTCGTCTGCTATTCTGATTTGGTTATATCCTGAGAATCTATCCATCAAGGATATCATTCATGTCTAGCTCTGAGGTCTACAATGTTGTCTATACTTGGTAGCGGGAAGTCATCTTTAGGGCATGCTTTGTTGAGATCTCTGAAATCTATGGAACAGTGAACTCATCCATCAAGTTTTACCACAAGTACCAAGTTTGAAACCCATTCCGGATAATCAATAGGCTTTATGAACTTTGCTTCTAACAATTTTTGTATCTCTGCCTTAACCAAAAGAGTTATTTGTGGGTGCATTTTGTACAGCTTTTGTTTGACCAGTTTTGCATTAGGAGATACTGCTAGGTGATGTACCACAAGTGATGGATCTAGACCTAGCATGTCGGCATAAGTCCATGCAAAATTAATGGCTCTTTTCATGAAGAATGCTATAAAATCTCTTCTTTCTTGCTCTGATAGTGATGCTGCCAAAAATGTGATCCTCGAATTTTGTTTTGTGCCTAGGTTCATTTTTTGATATTTCTCAACTAGCACTGTTGATTTTTCATGATAATCTATGGTGATAGGAACATCAAATTCCCCACCCTCAGGTGCCTCAGGGAGGTTTTCACCCTTAGATACGTCCTTTATTTTTACTTTTTCACAGTCAAGAGGTGCCTTTCAATTTTCACCTAGTGACCTATCTTTTTTTATTCTATTTATTTCACTTTTGCGACTAAAGGATTTGATGCTTCCACCAAAATATGCTAGTTTAGGGAGGTCCATCATGAAGCCTGCTTTGTGATCACCCAATGGAGTGCCTTTTTGTAAACCCATGAATTCGACAATAGCTTCATTATTTTCAAATCTGTTCAATATCAGTGCCCCCTGTTGGTCCCAATCGATGAGGTCAAAATAAATGAGTGAAAGGGTAATGGACAAAGGGTTACTGGTAGATGAGGTGGTAGAAATCATGAAGATGGAGGTTTCTTGGAAAAGTTCTGTGATGTGAAGGGAGGAGTCATCGATGGTATCTGAATTAGAAGTCTCTACTACCAAAGAAGATCCAACTTATGTATCAGAAATACACTTGATGTCTTTGGAAGGTTGTACCTCCGGCTGATAGCCAAGGCCTTGCTTGTTAAACTTCTTAGACACAATAATGGGTTCAATAGGTCCTTGTTCCTGTGATCCCAATCCACCATGTCCTTTGTAACCCATGTTCTTAATGATACAGAACCCATTGTTATATCTCTCCACTTCAAGTTGCACTTGGTCATTCTCATCATAGAATATCCAAGAGTTAATGTCGTCAATGTCTTCATCATCAAGGAATCATCCTTTGATGAATACTATTGGTGGAGATTTTATAATGGCTATGGATGAAGATGACTTGGATGTTGAAGGTTTACCATGGGATTTAGGAGATAAGGGAAGAGTTCCAACACATCAAAATTCTTGCAATGTGTACTCACCTGGACCATGTTCAGTGTACTTGATATGGAGATTTGGAGTGGCTTTGCTAGCTGATGAATTGAGTAAGGCAGAAGGGTCAACATAGGATGAAGATGGATAAGCTTCAATGTTGATGGGAATATGGTTAGGACTTTGATATTTTTCTTGAAAGGCATGACAAAACTCAAATGGATTGAGATCAGCATGGATTGTAACTTCAACACCGTTATATGGAAACTTGAGACATTGATGGTATGTGGAAGGAACAGCTTTAAGGGCATGGATCCATGGATGGCCAACAATGATGTTATAAGGAAGCTCAATATCAAGAACTTGACAATGGGTGTCAGTACTGACAGGACCAACTTGGAGAGGCAAATGGATGATTCCTTCAGTATCTCTCTCAGCATCATCATATGCTTTGATAGTAATGACCTTGGAAGTGTCAATGTTCTTCTCAAAATATCCCAATTGTTTTATTAGTTTTAAAGAGAATATATTAAGACTAGCTCCACCATCTACTAGAATTTATTTGATACGGCATTGGCTTACAAATACTTCTATGTGGAGGGCTTCATTATGTGATGGGTTAATGGATGGTTAAAGATCTTTATCAGAGAAGGTGATATGGCAAGGGGCTGCAATGCTGGCTATCATAGATTGAAATTGTGTGGTATCGATATCATTAGGCATCGAAGACTCTTGCAGTGCTTTTTCAAGGATAGCTTTATGAGTGGGGGATATGCGTAGCAGCTCTAGGATGGAGATGTGTGCGGGAGTTTTGCCAAGGTGATCAAGGATATTATAACTAGAAGGTGGTCGAGGAGGATTGATAGGTGCTCCTTGAATGGTAACACAGGTTCGTCTAGTAGTTACAGTGCAATCAGGTGCTTTACCTTGGCTAGTGATGGTAGAAATACGAGCATAATCAATGTGGTCAATCATAGATGACTCATAGTTGTAATTGATAGCATTCCCAGTATGAGGATTACTTTCCTTATCATGAGATGGAAGTGGATATTTGAAAGCATCTAGATCATAGTTTGAAGTTGGTTGATGTGTCGATTGTGATGTTGGTGGTGTGATTTTAGCAAGACCTTGATCGATGCAATATTGAATGACATGTTTTAAACACATGCAAACATTTGTGCTATGTCCTTTAACTCGATGGTATTCACAATATTCATTCTCTTTGTACCAAGGAGCTTTGAAGATAGTTTCTACTTTGGGTGGAGCTTCAGGTAATGTAATATCTCCTGCTTGAACAAGTTTGTGAAAGATTACCTCAATAGGTTCCCCTAAGGGAGTAAATTATCATCTAGGTGTTGGATTTGATCTTGGTCGATTTCCTTGAAAAGGTGGATTAGCTATAGATGTGGCTTGAATGTTAATGGGAGGTTTCACTATTTGTATGTTCTTTGCATCCACAATGCTGTCATTAATGACATTTTTGTTTTTGTTCCAAAAGCGGGATTTGTCATTTGAAGATTGAGGATTGTCCTTGTTGTCTTTGAAAATTTTGATGGTGCCCTTGGTAATTAAAGCTCACTCAATGGTGGTTCCTTTGGAGATGAGTTCGTCAAAGGTGCTAGCACTTTGCGGTTACAATTGGAATGAAAGCTTGGGATGAAGATTTTGGACAAATATGTCAAGTTCCTATTTCTTGAGTATTTGCCATGATAATTTGCTAGACATGTTATGCCATCATTGGATAAATGATGAGAAAGTTTCACCATTGTGTTGTTTTTTATTGACAAGATCATTCATATTGACCTCATGTTTAATGTTGAAAGAGAAATGGGATCGAAATTTGTTCGCTAATTCCTCAAAAGTTTTGATTCCTGGAGATAAGTGAGAGAACCATTCAAGAGCTTGTCCCGCTAAACTTTGGTGGAATAGTCTCAAAAGATATGTGTCATCCTGAGCAACATCGAGACATGCAACATATAACGCTCTAAGATGGTCATCTGGATTACCTTTCCCTTTGCATTTGTCAAATTATGGGATTTCAAAATGTGGCAAAAAAGATATCATGCGAAGTGACTTGTCAAATGGATAAGGACATATATCTCCCAAGGAAAATGTCTTCTTGTTTTGTCCTACTACCTTGTGAACCATTTGTTCAATATCCGCTTGAGATAATTGTTTTTGTTGCAAAGGGGGTTGATGGCTTGGAGGTGGAGTGTAGTATGATAGGTATTGTTACTGCGGTGTAGTGTATGAGGGTATGACCATATGTTGGGTTTGAGTGCTCACATTATATGCCGAAGGATTGGTATACGACACATATGTGCTTGATGATTGCTATCCTTGAGACACAAGTGGGGGTTAGGCGAATTGTGATGGATTGGCTCCAAGGTTTTGCATCACATGGGAACTAGAGGATGGATTGACGTTGGTCAATGGAGATGAATTAGAGGTTAGAGTTGGATTATGATAACCAATGGAAGGATTGGTGGATGAAGAAGGATGGACATTTGGGTTTATATTTTGAGCAACATGAGTACTGTGAGATGGAGTAATATATGTCATATGGTGAGAGGCAATGGGTGGTCCTTGGGTTGCATAAGACGGATTGATGTTGTGTGAAGGATTATATGAAGATGGAGTAAGTGATGCAAGTTGATCAACATAAGGGACAACGGTATTAGGAGTGGCTTGTGATACAATAGGCGGCTCACTCATTTCAATGAGACTGGTATTGGGATTATACAGTGTGTTGGATGTATTCATGGAAATCATGGAGACCATATGAGAAGTGATAGGAGTATTAGTTTGGGATGTGGTTTCCACATGTGATGCAATAGGAGTAGGAACTTGTAATGGCTATGAGATTTGTGTGGCTTGTGATATTGGGATAGCTTGTGAAACTTGTATATTTTGTGGTAATGGGATAGCTTGTGAAACTTGTGGAGTTTGTGATGTTGGGATAGCTTGTGAAACTTGAGGAGTTTGTACTTGTGAAACATGGACAGCTTATGATACTTGAGGAGTTTGTGATGCTTGAGGCATGGATACGGTCATGGTAGGAGTGGAGACATGTTGTGAGACATGGAAGGGTGGAAAGCTCAAATTTTGTGAAAGGAGAGGAAGTACTTCGGATGGAGTTATCAAAGGTTCTAAAGTGTTTTCCATACGTGGTGGGTTTTATGGTGTAGCAATAGGCAATGAAGGAGATGGATTAGAAGGTGGAAGAGAGTGCATGGATATGTCATGAGATGGTGTGGCTACGGTGGATGGTCCCTTTGCAACAACAGTAGGAGTGTTAGGATCTTGTTTATGAATGGCAGATATGTCAAAGTTGCTTGGTAACTTGGCTCCCATATGGGATAATTGCAAGAAATAACAATCTGAATCAGATAAAATGAGCTTATCAACTTGGTCCCATACGTGTGTCTCTTGATATTCAAAAAAATCATCTTGGGATTACTCTTCATAGGTTGTTGTAAATGGGTGATGTTGCACTCGTTGTGAAGATGATGGTCCAATGGTGTATCCTTTGGGTACAAACATGTGAGAAGGCATACTGATTGTGAATTGAGTTGCATCTTTGAGGGGAGTTGATCAAGATTGTTAGAATTTGGCTTCCATTTCAGCTCACAATTTGGCTTCCATTTCAGTTCTATATTGGCTCCTAGTTTGAGGCATGATGGTTGATGATGGAGATTGGACTAGTTTTTCAAGGTTGAGACCCCATAAATTTATGGTTTGCTGTTTGGTTGTTGACAGTTTGTTGATGGTTTGTTGATGGATTGTTTTTTTGGTTGCTGGATGGATTGCTTTTGGATTGTTGGTTGGTTGCTTGGATTATTGGTTGGTTTTTGTTTGATAGGATTTCTTTGTTGATTGATTGTTTGGATAAACTTCCCTAGAGAATAGCTCACAAACTCAAACAAAAAGCTAGTTGATAATGTTTTTTGCTAATGTTACTAAGGCTTAACAAGGCCAAAGAGATGATGTTTGTTGTTGCTAGGTTGATTGTTTTGATGATTGGTTGCTTGTTGGGGGTCTCAAGAGGATGAAAAGCTCAAAAATTCCAATGGTTGGGTATGCTCAAAATAGGAGGTGATGTTCAGGTGGTTGTGGATGATCAAAGGAATGTCTAGAAGCTAATGACAGAGCTAAGGGATCTGAAAGTGCAACAGATTGGGCTTGGTTGATATGAATTGATGATGTTTGAGTAGAAGCGAAAGGTCATAGCTCAAAAGAGACTCAGAAAATGCCAAAAGTGATGGGTAATAGTTCAAAAGTGATATGGATTGTTTCAGGTGACAGACTGCAGGGTTAACCAAAAGTGACTAGGTTTACTAGAGGCAACAAGTTTTAGTTCAAAAGTGAGCTACTGCTGTTTAAAAGCGATGTGATTTTGCCAGAAGTGACTGTCTACTGTTTAAAAGTGATACGATTTTGACAGAGGTGAGTAGTTTTAGTTCAAAGGTGATTTGTGTCTAACAAATGGTGTGTTTTGATGAGTTTTTAACAAGAAGACAATGATTTGAGTCACTCACACTCACAACATTCAGAAGCTTGTACAACCTAGGCTAGGAAAGGATTGTATTTGTTGAATCCCCTTGCCGTGCCTATTCAAAGCAGATAGCTTTAGGATCTTGGTAGCACCAGCTCCCCTCCACAGTACTCACTTCTCATGCATACCAAGTTTTGGGTTTTCCAAGGCTCACATACCTTAGGATTGTCCCTGCTATCTCTACTAAGAACCACGAGAATTAGGGAAGCTTCAAAGGCTTTACCTTTTACGTCAACAAATAGAGGGATTTTAGCCACTACACAAAGGTTGCTAGTAAGGGCATCCATTCAGGTGGCTACACATGTGGCGATTCACTCCATTAATGGAGGCTTCCAAGCCCAAAGAGGTTATGCTCTAAGGGTTTTTGGGGGAAACATTCATCGATGTAACACAATAGCACCTATTGTTTGTGGCTTTCGACATAAACACTTTTCTTATATAGCAGCTTGGAAGAGATTGGCTTTAGCTTGTTACCGCTTGGGTCGTACCCCTTCTCACACTGGGAAGGCAAGCCCTCTAAAGATAATAACAAGTTCTCATGCACCCAAGATCCATTTGATAGGCAAAGGGAGAGGATACTTTTGTCTTTAAATTTGGGTTACACACATACACAACAAGCAATCAAGAAAGATAAAACAAACACAGAGTAAATAATGGTTATTTTTAAGAACCAAGTCTAAATATTCCTAAATTAGTGATAGAAATGAAATGTCTTGGACTGATCGAAGCTGCAACAGATATGTTAGTAGTTTCACAACCTCTTTTTCTTGGACAAACAATAAGATGATGCACAAATAGATGATTAGTAACCAAGAAAAACCAAAATCTGAATAACAAAATTGAAATCTGATGCAAAATAGGGGTTCAAATCAACACATACTCCAAAATAACTCACTTTACAAGTTTGAAAACCTATTCTTGTTAGTATCTCACATAAGCTTTCATACTGCTTTGTAACCCTCCAAACAACAATTTTTTTAGCATAAATCTCTAAATACTCCTCAAGCCCACAAATCAATTAATATTCTAGATACCCTTTTGGCCATTATTTAACATATATCAAAAAGGGCTAGGGTTGTTTTGTATGGAATAGGACAAAAACAATATTGTTCCTATGCAAACCCTAGGATTGTTACAAAACTGCTTTTACCAAAAATGGCATAACTCACCCAAAACATAATGACATTACATGAAACCAAAAGCATTGTAAACTAGAAACACATATATTTCCATCCATCTATTATATTCATCAATGTGAGGTAGTGCCAAACTGTACCATGCATGTTTTTAGACTACATTTTTAGAAAATTAATCTTTGCAGACCTACCCTCAATAAAAATGCCATAACTTATTCAAATCTTAATAAATTTGATGCAAAAAAAAGAAATGGAAAGTATACTAAATAATATTTCCATCCATACAACATTAAGGTCATATACAAGCTGTACAAATCCATACCAAACTCTGAAACAACAATTTAACATTCAGAAATACAAAAACAAGAGTATCTTTCATTGATATCACATTAAAATACAACAACCCACCTTTGGATTCATGTTTACAACATGTATTTATTCTTTCCCAATCATTTTCCAACTATCAACCACCCACAACTAACTTCCTAATCAAGGTTGCAACTTTAATGCACTTTTTGACAACATTCATAATGACAACTTTTTAACAATTTGACAATTTTTACAATTTTGATCCGTAATGACTCAAATGACTCCAATTACATCACAAATGGTCTATTATGACCTTATTACATGAAAAAAGACTCAAAACACAACATAAATCAAATATTTACAAATGGCCTTATGGAGGTATAAAGTCCATTAGGTGCTCCTGCACCATACTCCCGGAGGAAAGAAAATTCAAGTCCCATTGAATGCTAGTCTACTCCTTCTTCCTGCTCTTCCAATTCTTTTACAATTTGTCCTTCATCTTTGCAAATGTTCTTGGGTCCTTCTTCCTCTTATTTTTTTTATACCATCTCTCATTCAGTATCCTCTCAACTTTCAGGTTCCAAAATTCTATTTCTTGTTTATATACCTTAGTAGTATCATCTGTGTCTTTATCCTCATCATTGGAACACCACATGATAGCATATTCACCATTAGTGTAACCTGCATCATACTCTTGCAAACCTTCATATACCTCATTAGAAAACAAATCTAAAGCATCCTTATTAGCAATTTCATTATCAACAACTTGATCATGAATATCACACCAACATTATTAACAACCTTATCATCAGCAACTTGAGTATCAATACCAAATTTATCAGCAACCTCAACAACCTTCTCTACTTGTTCATCTTTCTCATTTGATTCAAACCACTGCATATGGTATAAAGAGTCATCCACAACTATGTCTACCTTGTCCTCTTGAACTTTCTCAATGCTAGATGTCAAAACAATCATAGGTGTACTTACCATTTCATTTCTTACCTCTTCTATTGTTGTTGTCCTTTCTTGTCTTTTTCTTCTTTGAATAATTGTCTTAATAGGCCACCTAACCTTCTTTCTTAGTGATAAATGTCAACTTTTCTCTTTCTATGCTTTCTCTTCAATTTCTATTATTCTTTGCATGTCAAGTTCCATACTTTTGTTCATTCCTTCCAAGGCTTTCCTTATCTCAATTATCTCTTGTTCAAACTCCATTTGTCTTGCCCTTTCATTTTCCTTCTTTCTCATCTCTTTTTCCTCTCTTTCCATCTTCTCACTTTACCTTTTCTTCTCTTGCTTCATATTTTGTGAACCCCCAGCCTGCAAGTACCTTCTAAACAAATCCATCTTTCCTCAAGCAAGTCTCTCCTTGCTTCTCCTTGTCTTTTCCTCACCTATGTCTCTTCTCTTCTTCTCTACTTAGTCTTTTGGCAACCAGGTTCTTTCTTTAACCTACACAAACACAAACACACAAACACCAAACTCTCATGCCTAGAACTTCTAAGCTCTAATACCAATTGATGCAAAATAGGGGTTCAAATCAACACAAACTCCAAAAGAACTCACTTTACAAGTTTGAAAACCTATTCTTGTTAGTATCTCACATAAGCCTTCATACTATTTTGTAACCCTCCAAACAACAATATTTTTGAGCATAACTCTCTGAATAATCATCAAGCCCAAAAATCAACCAATGTTCTAGATAAACTTTTGGCCATTATTTAACATATCTCAAAATGGGCTAGGCTTGTTTTGTATGGAATAGGACAAAAATAAGATTGTTCCTGTGCAAACCCTAGGACTGTTACAAACCCACTTTCACCAAAAATGGCATAACTCACCCAAAACATAATAAAATTACATGCAAACAAAAGAATTGTAAACTAGAAACACATATATTTATATCCATCTATTATATTCATCAATGTGAGGTTGTACTAGTCCATACCATTCATGTTTTTAGACTACATTTTTAGAAAATTAAACTCTGTAGACCTACCCTCAATAAAAATGTCATAACTTATTCAAATCTTAATAAAATTTGATGAAACCAAAAAAATGGAAAGTAGAATCAATACTATTTGTAGAAATACCACATTTAGGTCATATAAAGGCCATACAAATTTGTACCAAACTCTGAAACAACAATTTAACATTCAAAAATGTAGAAACAAGGGTATCTTTTATTGATATCACATCAAAATGTAACAACCCACCTTCTCCAACCTTCTCCCACCTTGGGATTCATGTTTACAACATGTATTTATGCTTTACCAATCATTTTCCAACTACCAACCACCCACAACTAACTTCCTAATCAATGTTGCAACATTAATGCACTTTTTGACAACTTTCATAATGACAATTTTTTAACAATTTGACAATTTTTACAAGTTTGATCCCTAATGACTCAAATGACTCCAAATACATCACAAATGATCTATTATGACCTTATTAAATGAGAAAAGACTCAAAATACAACATAAATCAAATATTTACAAAATGGCCTCATGGAGGCATAAAGGCAAGGTATGCAAGTTAGTCATAGATTCTGGTTCCACTGATAATATAGTGTCAAAGGAAATGGTAGACAAGTTAGATTTGGTGAAAGTTCCTCATCAAAAACCATATAAAGTGACATGGTTGAATGATGATCATTCACTTCTAGTAAATGAGTTGGCTTTAGTTGAATTTAAGATTGGGGGGTATAGAGATATGGTATTGTGTGATGTTCTACCTATGCAATGTTGCCATTTGTTGCTTGGAAGGCCATGGCAATATGACAAACATACTGTGTATGATGGATGGGTTAATACTTATCAGATTGAAAATGAAGGAAATTCATTTACTTTGCTCCCATTAAAAGAGGTTGTAGTAGATCAGTCCAAGACAGCAAAGGTGATCATGATGGGTAGTAAAGAGTTTGTGAAGGATGCGAATGGAAAACAAGAAGAGTGTATTCAAAGGGGAGGTATCAAACCAATGGGTTTGCAAGGTGTCTCAATAGTGGAGAATGAAAAGGATGTGATGATGGCAAAGGCAGGCCAAGAAGAGGCCAAACATGTCTTGATTGTAAAGACTTTAGATAGTTTGGAGAAATGTGAAAGTATAATGGTTGGGACAATGCTTTGTCCACTGGTTGGAAGAAAAGTTGATGGGTAGATGTATGAAAACTCTACTAGATCAGAGATCTTTGCATCTGAGAACTTGAAAAGTGATGGAAAGACACAAAGTGCAGTGGTAAAGGGCAGTCATAGGAATGATCTCAAGCATGTAAGGATGATAAAGAACAGAGTTTAGAAAATCAGAGGTCTGATTACAAAGATGAGGCAATGGCATGGAACACACCAGTTCAACAATGCAAGATGTGCAGCAAGGACCAGTTTTGTAAGCCAAGGAACACATGCAAGGTATAGAGATGCTATGACAGAGACAGGTTTAAGGCAATTTAGTCCTCATAGGACATGAGTTTCTTTTAGGGGGGTTGCATGGTGCAGGAGCACCTAAGCCAATCATGGCTTGATCAAATAATGCTCAAGAGTTTTTGTAAGTGTTCAAGGAGTCTTGTAAAGTGTCATATCACCAATGTATGTAATAAGGTCTAGAAAAGACCATTTTTATGTCTTAAAGTCCTTTAGGGGTCCATTGGCTAAGTAATGTCATAATGTTGTTTAGGAAAACTAAGCCACCAACGGTCATACCTTCAAAATATTGGTTAAGTTAGTTGAAGGATAGTTGATAAATGATGTAATAAGTTTTCCAAATGAGAGGAGAAGAATGTAGCACAAATTTTGATAAAGGAATAACAATTAAAACTCTATTTTTTAAAAAACTCATTTTTCTTTGTATTTTCTCTGTTTCAGCCCATACTATGACCTTGTACGGTACTATTAGGATTGGAAACTCATTTGAGGTGATAGATGATTGTGTTATCTTTCATTTGAATCTAGTTTGAGGGTTTTTTATTGAGATACGAGTTAGATATCATCAATTTTCTAAAATTGCCCCATTTCAACTGTCAAAACAGGGGTTTCAGGGCAGAAATGAGAAAATAGGGAATTCCACCCTCTGTGGTCACTATTATTTGGTGGAATGACCCCCATTAGACATGTTAGAGGTTACCTTTATGTTTCGAAGGTAGAGAATATGGTTTGTAGGGGTTTAGGGGGGTGTTCTTGTGTGTTTTGAAGTGTTTTCCATGTGGGTAAGAGGAACCAAATAGGGTATTTGACAAAATATCAAAGGAAATTATTGTATGATGGTTGTGGGAGCATGTACAGGTGTAATTAGGTGTGTTTGAATCATTGGCCAAGGTGGTAGAGGCCTGGAGCATAGACTTTCAATAAACCCTAGGGTTCTTGGCCTAAAAGTGAGGGTTCTTGAGTTTGCTATCTAAATGATCATGCCACTTGAATGTGAGTGTAGATTTGGGAGTTTTGTACCCTATGTGAGGACTTTTTAATGAGTTTTGGGGTTAACTAAGACTTGTAAGGGTGCTTCCTTTATAAAAGGTGACCTAAATAAGCCTAATTACAGGCAGAAAACTCTAATTTTGAAGAACTTGGTCTAAAACAACCATACCTTGCTCTTGGATGTGTTGTATGAAAGGAAAATGGGTGTCCAAAAATGTGATTGAAATTTGGGTTTGAAATAGTAAAGGGAAATTAGGTCAAAAAAACCTCTATGGTAGGGCTATAAGGTTTTTGAAGGCTTGAACTGACTTGTTGCTAAAAGGAAACCTCAAGAATTTGAGAGTGATTGGGTTGTGTTTGGTTGGTGAATATAATATTATTAGATGCCTCTTTAAACCCATGTGAAGGTCTGAAGCCTAGAGTACAAGTTGTAGACTTTGGAGACCTAGTTCATTGAAGGGTCATTGTGAGAGTTTGAGAATAAAATAAAGAGCACCAGTTTGTGAAACTTTGTAAAACCAAGTTGTTGTCACCATGTATTGCATCAAAAGTGATCTACAGTTACCAGAGGTGATCAACTATTCATTATAAGTGATCTGAATTCTGCTGAAAGTGACCAGTTACAACTCAGAAGTGACGTAGAAAAACTAGAAGTAAACTGTTACTGCTCAGAAGCGACTCAAATTTGCCAGATGCATGAAAAATCCTTGTTTCTACAAAACTATGGTTAGGTGATGCAGAGGCATCCACACTATAACCTTCGCATACAGCATGGATGTCTGCAGCCCATCCTCATCATCATCACCTTCGCCATCATCATCATATTCCGCTTTACACTGTCAGCATCATCACAATTATCCTCCTGCCGACTACTATTCACTTCTCCCGTCTTCCTCCTAACATCATCATCATGATGTTCGACTAGCGCAAACATCCTCCTGTTGCACTGTTCATCGGGCTCCAAACACTAGCGGCATCATCATGATACGCGACACCACCTTCGTCAGCAGGATATCAAATATCCAGTTGCTTCAAATATCCTGATGACGACCACTTCAGCACCTTCCCTTCGATGCTCCGCTAGCCGACGATACAAACAACAGCATCATGATATGGTTTATCCGGTTCTCTCGAAACCTCCTGATGATGCTAATACAACCTTCTGCCGATACCCAAGCACTTAACAACGGCAGGATAAACTCGCATAGGGGGATATCTCAATATCCTGATGACGATGACATCATATCCTGATGACGATGACGTCACCCAATATCCTGATGACCTCTTCAACACTTAGTCAAAAAAATGAACTTTCACTCCTGCATCTGTTAGCGATATGCGGATGATGGGCTCTCCTGAGAGATGATCCTGATGCCGATACGCTCCTCCTCGGCTCCTCCAGATGATGATCACCCCGACGCACTTGCACTTCATGCAATCGACAACATCATGCTCATCTCCTCCACTTGTCTGGATGACGATGCCTAACCCGACTGCAGGATATTTGCAGAAATATCCTGATGATGCCGTCTTGACCAATTTCCAACCTTAGCGAAATTTCACTTCGCCGATCCTCCAGGGATGACCCGATCCAACCTTAGGGTGATCTTCCACACTCTAGCTTATCAGCTTGACCTAGCACATACCCATGCTAGGGTCTTCAACATCTGTCGACCGCGATCCTGCACACCTGCATGCAAACAAACAAACTACAACCTAACCTACTATACATCGCCATTCCACCGATCAGACGGATCAACCGGTGGAATGGATCAGTAAATCCATGAAGCCACCCAAACCAGTAAATCGACCAAGAAATGGAATTCAACAGAGGATGAACAAGAACAGGATCTCTTTATTCGATTTCAAAAGATGTAAATACAATGATCAGTTTCTCTCGCTCTGCCTCACTCTCGCAAAGTCTGATCGATGATATCTGTCTGTATATGCAATATCAACCGATCTCATGCTTAAATAGATTATCCTACAAGTACTACTGACCCGACTCCAAGCGGCTGGGAACTCTCCAGGCGGCTGGGAGAGCCAACCGGACCCTACAGCATGACAGCTGTTATAACCAACTAACTAAAAATAGCAAAAGCCTGGTCAGCATGATCTTATCATGATCAGCGTGACCTTATTACATGCATTTGGGTCTTAACAGACCTTCTTGGAAACATAAACAAGACCTAAACTACTAACTGCCTTATCAAGACCAGCTGTCAGGTAGGTGCTTCTGCACCATACTCCCCAACAGAAAAGAACTCATGTCCCATGAGTTTAGTATGTGGAAGTCCTCCACCTTTACACTTTGCTTTGTCAATAGTCTGACCTGCTCCAGCTTTGTCTGCTGCTGTCTCTTGGCTGCTCCAAGACTTCTGAACTGTAACTTGCTTTCGGGCAAGTGAACCCTCATGCCTGTTGATGTAGGCCTTTCTCTCACATACCTTGTGTTTGTCAGGTTGCCTGACCAGAACCTCTGTCTGAACTGCCTCTTGAATTTCTACAATGTTCAACTCTATCTTCCTGTCAATCTTTATAGGACAAGCAATAGTCCCAACTATGACAACATCCTTGTCATTCCTCTCAACTGATGGTTGGTTGCACCCCTGTTTCTGAACCTGCTGCTGACCTCTGTCAGTCACAACTGAAACGTTCTTCAGCTTGTTGTCTGTAACAACTCCTTTCCCTGCAGTGTCCTCAACTGCCTTTATGCCTGCTCCTCTAGGCATCTGCACAAATTCCTTCTTTCCCATTAAAATGATTTGGGCTGCCTTCTGTACTGCAGCTTTTGCCGGTAATGGCATCAACTTAATAATCTTCCCATCCTTCTTGATGGTGTAGCTATTAGCATACCCATCATACAGTACCCTTCTGTCAAATTGCCATGGTCTACCCAACAGTAGGTGACAACATTCCATAGGCAAAATATCACACAAAATTCTATCCTGATATGCTCCAATCTGAAAATCCACATATGCCTGTTCAGCGACAAAAAGTGATTGACTATCACTCACCCAAGATGTCTTGTAAGGGTGTGGATGTGGAATCCTTTCCAAATGCAGTTTATCCACCATCTCCTGAGATACCATGTTGTCTGTTGAACCAGTATCAATGACAACCTTACATACTTTACCTTTACTCTTGCATGTGGTCTTGAAAAGAGCTCTTCTTTGCATCATATCCTTTGATGCCTGCAAACTAATTCTCCTTAGCATCAATGATTCTCCACTCTCTGGATATCCAACATTATCAGGATCTCTGTTTGAACTCTGTGCACTTTCTTCTACTTTCTCTTCTTGTACCAGTTGTACTCTCTTGTCACTAGTTCTATCATTTCTGGATGATGAACCTTTGTTTTCTGGACATTTGAAAGATGGATGACCAAACTCACCACAGGTGTAATATTTTCCTGAAAATGTAGTAGAACCTCTACCACCTCCAAATCTTCCTCTATTACCTTTCCATCCACCTCTGAAATCAGACTGTCCCTGTCCTTTACCAGTGTCTTCTTGTCCCTCATTGGTTTGCTTTTGTGTAGGGGCTGTTCCTCTTCCCCTATTGTTTCCTCTTCCTCTCATGGACTTATCATGTCCTCTATTCATCTTTTCTTCAATCCTGATTGCCATTTGATAACAATCCTCCACATTCTTAGGGTTAGCTAACACTAACTCATCTTGTATGTTAAATCTCAAACCAGCCAAGTACCTAGCCACCTTTTCTACCTCATTCTCATGATGACCAGATCTCATACTTAACAGATAAAATTCCTCAGTATATGCTTTCACATCCCTGTCTTTCTGCTTTAAAAATTGCAATTTCTTAAACATCTGGATTTCATAATCCCTTGGCAAGAATTTACCTTTTATCCTTGCTACCATCTTATCCCATGAAGTGATCTTTGACTTCCCTTGTTTCCTTCTCTCGGATTGTACATAATCCCACCATACCAAAGCATGACCTCCTAACTTGGTCTTTGCAATCTTTACCTTCTGATCCTCAGCAACATCTTCACATTCAAAGTGATTATCAAGTGCAGCAATCCAATCTAACAATTCATCTTCATTCAAGCTTCCAGTATACTTGGTAACATCAACCTTTACCTTAGGTTTTTCACTCTGCACTGCCTTTAACAGTTTTGCCAATCTCTAGTCTTCAGCATCCAGATCTTCAGCTACCTCTTCATACTCTTCTACAGTATCTTCATCTTCTTCAGACTCACTGTCTTCCACTTCCCTCTTTTTGTTCTTTTCCAGGGCTGTAAGCCTGGCTTGAAGTGCTTCAGCAAGCTCCTTCATCTTCCTCATCTCTCTAACATGTTTTTCCTTCATCTCCTGCAATTCCCTTGCAGTACCACTACCTTTTGGAGGCATTTTGTCAACCTCTTAATCAACACACAACACACAATTCAACTCTACCTCTGCCCTTTCGGTGACAGAATCAACACACAACAGCCCAGACCTTTTGCTGAGCTCTGATACCACTATGATGCAGAGGCATCCACACTATAACCTTCGCATACAGCATGGATGTCTGCAGCCCATCCTCATCATCATCACCTTCGCCATCATCATCATATTCCGCTTTACACTGTCAGCATCATCACAATTATCCTCCTGCCGACTACTATTCACTTCTCACGTCTTCCTCCTAACATCATCATCATGATGTTCGACTAGCGCAAACATCCTCCTGTTGCACTGTTCATCGGGCTCCAAACACTAGCGGCATCATCATGATACGCGACACCACCTTCGTCAGCAGGATATCAAATATCCGGTTGCTTCAAATATCCTGATGACGACCACTTCAGCACCTTCCCTTCAATGCTCCGCTAGCCGACGATACAAACAACAGCATCATGATATGGTTTATCCGGTTCTCTCGAAACCTCCTGATGATGCTAATACAACCTTCTGCCGATACCCAAGCACTTAACAATGGCAGGATAAACTTGCATAGGGGGATATCTCAATATCCTGATGACGATGACGTCATATCCTGATGACGATGACATCACCCAATATCCTGATGACCTCTTCAACACTTAGTCAAAAAAATGAACTTTCACTCCCGCATCTGTTAGCGATATGCGGATGATGGGCTCTCCCGAGAGATGATCCTGATGCCGATACGCTCCTCCTCGGCTCCTCCAGATGATGATCACCCCGACGCACTTGCACTTCATGCAATCGACAACATCATGCTCATCTCCTCCACTTGTCTGGATGACGATGCCTAACCCGACTGCAGGATATTTGCAGAAATATCTTGATGATGCCGTCTTGACCAATTTCCAACCTTAGCAAAATTTCACTTCGCCGATCCTCCAGGGATGACCCGATCCAACCTCAGGGTGATCTTCCACACTCTAGCTTATTAGCTTGACCTAGCACATACCCATGCTAGGGTCTTCAACATCTGTCGACCGCGATCCTGCACACCTGCATACAAACAAACAAACTACAACCTAACCTACTATACATCGCCATTCCACCGATCAGACGGATCAACCGGTGGAATGGATCAGTAAATCCATGAAGCCACCCAAACCAGCAAATCGACCAAGAAATGGAATTCAACAGAGGATGAACAAGAACATGATCTCTTTATTCGATTTCAAAAGATGTAAATACAATGATCAGTTTCTCTCGCTCTGCCTCACTCTCGTAAAGTCTGATCGATGATATCTGTCTGTATATGCAATATCAACCGATCTCATGCTTAAATAGATTATCCTACGAGTACTACTGACCCGACTCCAAGCAGCTGGGAACTCTCCAGGCGGCTGGGAGAGCCAACCGGACCCTACAGCATGACAGCTGTTATAACCAACTAACTAAAAATAGCAAAAGCCTGGTCAGCATGATCTTATCATGATCAGCGTGACCTTATTACATGCATTTGGGTCTTAACAGACCTTCTTGGAAACATAAACAAGACCTAAACTACTAACTGCCTTATCAAGACCAGCTGTCAGGTAGGTGCTTCTGCACCATTAGGGTTATGAAAAAAATGACTATTAGAGATTGCAAACCCTAGAATGACAAACCTAGTGGATGAAATATGATCAAATGGATACCCTGCAACCACATATTGGTTAATTGAAAACCCTAGAATGATAAATTGATAAGATCTTGCAAAATCAAGGGTGTTAGCTCAATTAAAATGAAAACCCTAATCAAATTGATTGGCAAATGATAGTATGATGATCAAGATCTTGCAAAACATAGATTAGAAATCTTGATTGATCAATAAAAATCTAACAAAACACCCTGCAACACCAAATGTCAGAAGAAAACCCCAATTTACAGAAAGCGAGTGGAACAACCAAAAGTGACTGGTTTTTGATTAAAAGTGATACAAAATTGACTAGATGCAACCACTATTGGCTCAAAAGTGATGCAGAGATGCTAAAGGTGACTGATTTTTGCTCAAAAATGACTGAAAATTGCCATAAGCACTCTAAAAAATTTGAACTTCACAAAAACAACTTCAAACAGCAAAGTTAATCAAGGATGTGCATCCCATTGGGCATGCCAAAATGTGGATAGGTAAAAATTAGGTTAATAAGATCAAGCATGTAAATGAAAATCTAATCCTACCACCATCAAAGAATCGAATCCAAGTGAAATCAAATGCATGCAATTTAAGAACAAGGTCACCTAGATTGTGTGATTCCTTATTTATGATGTGGAATGCTTCTAAAAAATGAACAATTATAAAGATCAAAGCTGCCATGATGGATGGATGATAGTGATAAAGTGCTTAATGGATGCTAAAATGCTTAATGTGCTCAGGATGATAATGTAGATACTATATGATGAGATGATGTAGTATGGAATGAGGGGGTGTTTACATAGGCCTCAACCAAAATCAATCAACGGTAGAGATTTGGTGGCTATGTGAATAGTTAAGATATATTGATAATCATAGATGAATGTGTAGATAACAAATGGAGGGAAAAACAAGGCTCATGTGTGATTGTGTACATAAAAAGTACTACATGTGAAAGATATTAAATGAAAGATGTAGTACCACACATATTTCAAATAAGAGATGCACACATGTCGGTTTATAATGAAAGATGAAGATAAATGACAAGAGAAATTAATTAATTAAATAAAATTTATTTAATTAATTGGAAAGTGGGATTATGAATGGGATTTTAATTAAACAAATAAGATTTATTTATTTAAAATAGATAGGATAGAGATAATTAATTAATTAAAGATTATTTAATTATAGATTAGAGAAAATAGAAGAAAATAGATAATAAATTAATTAAATAAATATGAATTTATTTAATTAATAGAAGAAATAAGTGATTTAGAGAAAATAGAGAAAATGCTCAATGTGTTAGGCAAGTGCAGATAATAGATAATGCGATATTTTGATAGTAATGATAATTAAGTCAGTTTTTGGGTGTCTATAGGTACTTGTTTCTCCCAATCCACTTCTTCTTCTTCATTATCTCCCCATAGACTGTACATAAATTAGAAACATTGAATACTAAATAGATATCAAATTTTTTAAAAAATTTGTAGACTAATCTTCTTATACTTTAGTTTATTATATGTCCCTTGGGGAAATCTCTCTCATATTAAATAGACCATCACTAAATATCCCTTTGTAAACATCTTTGACCTTCTTGTTTTATTAGCTTCTACCTTATACTTTTCATTATTATCTTGTATATTTCTTCGCATTTTATCTTGCAACTATTGTATGTGCTCTACAAATGCCTTTGCATCATCACTAACCCATTATACAATTGGTAACTATACTAGGTCTAAAACACCTTTAAAATTTCTATTGTAGAGAATTTGGAACAATGATCTTGTGGGCCAATTTGTTGAACCAATATAGACAAAATCAACTTGCGGTAAAGCTAAGTCCCATTACTTGGGCTTATCTCCAATAATGCATCTTAATAGGTTTCTCAAAATCATGTTATTGCCATGGTCTACCCTTCTATTCGAGGGTGGTATGTACTACTAAATTATAGAACTTAGTCCCTAAATTCTTCCATAGAGTCCTCCAAAAATGAATTAGAAATTTTGTATCCCTATTTGAATTAATGGTATTTGGAACAACATACAATCTAACAACTTCTTTGAAAAATAGATCTACTACTCTAGTGGCACCATTAGTTTTTTTGCATGCAATAAAATGAGCCGTCTTATAAAATAAATCCACAATAATAAAAACCAAATCATTACCTCTTTGTGTGTATGGAAACCCACATATAATGTCCATACCCAAATCTATGGTCTCTTTGGCATTGGTAATGGCATGTACATCCTTATGTTTTGTGCATGGCCTTTATCTACTTGACATTTCCTACATCTTGATACATACCTATTCTTCATCTTTAGCCAAAGATACTTCTCATCTATTTTCTATTTGTCTTTTTTATACCAAATTGTCCACCCAAACCACCAGTATGAAGTTCTCTCATAATATTATCTCTCATAGACCTAGCTAGAATAAAACATTGTTTTCTTTTAAAGAGATAATATTCTTGCAAAAAATAAACATCATGAATGGTATTACTCTCAACTACTAAAGGATTGAATTTCCTTGTTCAACAAGTTTTTAAAATTTTGGATTAGAATCATATAATTCCTTAATACTCTCAAACCCAACTAGTTCACTCACTCACAATAGTAGTTATTAATGTCACATGCCTACTTAAACCATGATAACTAAATTATATTTTCCTAATTTATTATTAACAACAAAAGTATATCCCTACAAGACGGAAATCCACTTTGTATGTTTTCTATTTAACTTCTTTGGTTTTTCACATATTAAGGGTTGTTGCAAATATGTGCCTAATTAGTGTTGTCATTGATGTCAACATATCCTTGTTGCCATTAGTGTCAACTGTATCCTATTTTGTTACCTGTTTAGAAGACTAGAATGTTGAGGATATTGAGAAAATTAATGAAGATCAATGTATGCAGACCATATGGCTATGTAGAGGATTGTTTGAAGAGCTCCAGTTAAGTTTTGAGAGGTCCGCATGAAGATTTGAAGAAGCCATGGTCATCTGAGTAGAACCGGGTTTTGCTATGTTCAAAAGTGATAGAGTGACAGTAAATTGGTCTAGATTGCTCTGCATTGAAATATTATAATCTATGGTTCTAGAGGCATGTTTGGGAAGTCAGTGTGTATCATCAACTCAAGTGGTTCATGGTTTAGAGGTCCGCAAGCAATCTTTCTAGTGTGACAGTCATGGTAGACAGTGTTACTAAGGTTCTGGGAGAAGATACAAATGATTCTAATGATTTGGAGGAGTGCAGATGTCTTTGTTAAATTCAATGTGCTTGTGGAGGTCTCTGGATCATGCACGTGCTGTGTTGGAGGTTTACATTGAAGATTGAGCTCCTTGTTGAAGATTTCCTCTTTAGTGTTGCTACTTATCCTAGTCTTGGTCGACCTGATGATTCAAGCATGTTGTGGATGATCTAAGAGAAATTATATGGAGCATGGTGTGTTGATCAAGAAAGATTTGAGTCCTAGTTATGTTTGACCGATAACTTAGTGATTCACATTAAGTCAAATGTTTGGAGTGTCAACCTTGATGTTTATTCCAAGGTTGATGAAGCATATAAAGGCATGTAGTTGAGTTATTGAAAATCATCCTTGTGCGAAATAATAAAATCCCAAGAAAGGGTCAGAGGCAGCGCAGAGAAGAGGAGCAGAGGAACAAGAATAGTAAAAGATGAAGTGATATTGAATGAGTATTTGGGAGAAGAGAAGAAGTTTTATGAGCATTCAATGAGACTAAACCAGGAATGAAGAAGATGCTATTTCTTAGTTAATTCCTTCTATATTAAACATAAATTCTATAGGCAGTGAGCCTCATTTTGAGAAATGAGCTCTGGGTAGTGCGCCCGAAGGCAAGTGCCTTCCCATTTTCAAGTACTTTTAACAGGGTACAAATCTTGTGGGTTAGCCCCCACCGTGGTTTTCCCTTAACCGGGTTTCCACATTAAAAATTTTGGTGTCAATTGTGTTAATTGTGTTTTTGCTCATGTGTTATTGTTTTGTGCTTTAATGTTTACATCATTAATCTATTTGTTAGTTGTGAAAGAAGATTAAAAAGAGAAAAGGTTAATTTTGTGGGACAACTGATTCACCCCCCCTCTTAGTTGTTTGGTCTAATTCCAAAAATTGGTATCAGATCCAAGTTCCTTTGAAAGAAGCTTGACCGCTTGAGGAGATCTAGAATGTTGACTTACAAGAAAGACAGTCTAAGATTTGATGGAACAAATTACACTCCATGGAAGATGTGCATGCAGTGTCATTTGCAATGTATGGGTGACGTCGACTGGTTGATAACTAAGAATGAATATAAGATTCCAAAAAAAGGTCCTACAACTCCAGATGAAATCAAAGGTACTAAGAACAACACTCAAGCTATAGAATCCTTGTTGAGTGCCCTGTCTGATACAGAAATGACAAATGTACTTGAATTGAAAACTGTGCATGAAATCTAGGAAAAGTTGGGAACACTGCATGAAGGTGATGAACATGTCAAATGTGCCAAGATTCAAAGCCTGAAGGGTAGATATGAAAGCTTAAGGATGAGTGAAGATGAAAATATTACCTCCTACATGCTAAAAGTGAATGAACTTGTGAGCGGTATAAGGTGTGCTAGTGGAAAATTGGAAGAATCAGAAATTGTTGCCAAAGTGCTCAGATCCTTACCTCCGGCCTACAAACATAAAGTTACTGCCATTGAATAAATTAGGACTATGACAACTGTTACAAGGGATCAGTTGGTTGGTAAACTTTCAACATTTTAAATGAGTGAGTTTGGTGATTCTCTTCCTAAGTCTGAATCTGCATTTAAAGCCAATATTCATGAAAAACAAAAATATGATATGGGTGAAAGCTCTTCAAGAAGATCTAACAGATTTGACAGGACAAGGAAGGATCTTGAAGGTGATGAAACTGAGTTCAATGAACTTGAAGCCCTTTTTGCCAAAATATTGCCAAGAGGATCCGATAAGTATGAAGGAAAGTTGCCATTCAAATGTTTTGCTTGTAATAAGATTGGTCATTTTTCCTCAAGGTGTCCAGAGAGGGGTTCAAGGCCAAACCCTAACAAACCCAGAGTTTAGAAGAAATGCTACTATGTCTAAGAAGGTAGTGAAGAAGGAGTGACAAATGATGAATCTGATCATGGAGGTTCCATTGAAAATGATTGGGTATTCATTGCTATCAAAGAAGAAGATTCGGTGCCTACTAAATCTACGACCTATGCAAATGTGGAAAGTGCCTTTGCTACTTAGGTTGTAGAAAAAGATGAATGGGTAATTAACAGTGGATGCTCTCATCATATGACTGGTGATAAAAGTAAGTTTGTTAGATTTAAAAAACATGAAGGTGGAATTGTGAAATTTGGAGACAACTTAGCTGGTAGAATCTATGGTAGAGGATGTTCTATATGTGGAAGGATTGAAGCATAATCTTCTTAGTGTTGGATAGTTGGTTGACAAGGGTTATGATCTCTGATTCAAGGATGGAAAATATAGAATCTTGGAAAGCTCTGAAATTGAAATTGCATATGGTATTCAGACTAGAGGTAACATCTTTCATTTAAGTAGTTCTGGCAAAAGTTATTTGATTGCTCAGATTGATCAGAGTTGGTTATGGCATAGGAGAATGTGTCATGTGAATTTTGATAACATTGTCAAGATAAGTTCTACTCAGGATGTAAGAGATCTTCCAAAACTTATAAAACCCACTGATAGCATGTGTAGAGAATGTCAATTGGGTAAATAGAATAAAATTTCATTCAAGGGTAAATAACACTTTTCAAGTGGACGGCTAGAACTTGTGCATACTGATCTATGTGGCCCTGCTAGAATTAGGAGTGTGCAAGGAGATAGATATTTTATGTTGTTGATTGATGATTACTCCTGGATGATGTGGGTAACCTTTTTGAAAGAAAATCAAAAGCTCTTGACAATTTCAAGGTGTTCAAGGTTATGGTGGAAAATGACATTGGTGAAAAAATAAAGTGTCTAAGATCCGACAGAGGTGGAGAGTTTACCTCCAGTGAGTTTGATACATTCTGTGAAAAGCATGGAATAAAAAGACAGTTATCTGCTCCTAGGACTCCTCAGCAAAATGGAGTCATGGAAAGAAAGAACCAGACCATTCAAGAAGCTGCAAGGACCATGATGATGGAAGCAAATGTTCCACAAGTCTATTAGAGAGAAGCTATGAGTACTATTGTCTACGTTCTTAACTAGGTGCAGATCAAAGGCAATTCTAGTAAGATCCCTTATGAACTATGGTTTGGTCATCCTCCTACTATGAGATACTTCAAAGTTTTTGGTAGTAAGTGCTATATCAAAAGAGATGAAGATCTAGGAAAGTTTGAAGCAAGAAGTGATGAAGGGATATTTCTGGGTTACTCTACTCAAAGCAAGGCATACCGGTGCTTTAACAAAAGATTAAAAAAGATTGTTGAAAGTGCAAATGTTAGAGTTGATGAGAGCAAAGAAGGACATTCCAGGTCTTGCAGATATGAATCAAATGATCAAGATGAAAGTCAAAGTCAAGGAAGATAAGTTCAAACCCAGACTCAGATTCAGATTGATCCAAAAAATCCAACGACTCAAGAGGTTAGTACAGATGTTGAAGAACAAGCTCAAGAAATAGAGGTTCAAATAAATTCCAAAACTCCTAGGTATGTAAGATTGAATCATGCTGAAGATCAAATCATAGGAGATAGATATAAAGGTGTTCGAACTAGGAAAAGAATTGCTAAGGATCAAGAGGAAATTTGTTTGATTTAAAAGATTGAACCAAATCCAGTAAGTGAAGCTTGCAATGATGAAAATTGGGTAAAAGCCATGGAAGAAGAATTAATACAAATTGACAAGAATCACACTTGGGATCTTGTTCCTAGACCTAAAGAGAAAAATGTGATTGGAACTAAATGGGTCTTTCAGAATAAACTAAATGAAGATGGTGAAGTTGTAAGGAACAAAGCGAGGTTGGTCTAGAAAGGATATTCTCAAGTGGAAGGAATTGATTTTGAAGAAACTTTTGCTCTGGTGGCAAGAATAGAGGCAGTCAGATTATTTCTTACATTTACTACTTATAAAGATTTCAAGGTCTATTAGATGGATGTCAAGTTAGCATTCCTAAATAGAGAATTAGAAGAAGTCTACATTGAGCAACCAGAAGGATTTCAGTTGTCTGATTAGAGAGATATGGTTTGTAGGTTGAGGAAAGCATTGTATGGACTCAAACAAGCCCCAAGAGCCTGGTATGCAAGATTAGATAAGTATCTGCTAAAACTAGGATATAGCAATTGCACTGCTGATAGTAATCTTTACTTCAAGATTGATCATGGCCACATTCTGATTGTTGAGGTATTTGTTGATGATATCATTTTTGGTGGAAATGAGAGTATGTGAAAAATATTTGTTGATCAGATGCAGAGTGAATTTGAGATGTCCATGTTTGGTGAAATGAATTTCTTCTTAGGTCTGTAAATCATTCAGTCAGATAAAGGTATCTTCATATCTCAATCTAAGTATGTGAGAATTGTTGAAAATGTTTGGAATGGAAGATTCAAAGCCAATGGGTACACCCATGGTAACAGGATGTAAGTTGAGTAAGGATGATGACTCCCCTAAGGCAAATCAAAAAGGTATAGATCAATGATTGGAGGACTACTCTATCTGACTCAGACCAGACCTGATATTATAAATGCAGTTGGACTTGTTGCTAGATTTCAAGTTGATCCTAGAGAATCACATGTTGTAGCAGTCAATAGAATTTTTAGATATCTCAAAGGGACACTTGATTTTGGCTTATGGTATCCAAAGGCTAATGACTTCACTCTTCATACATATACAGATGCTGATTGGCCAGGAGATGTGGATAATAGAAAAAGTATTAGTGGTTCTTGGGAAATAAATTAGTTTCTTGGTTGAGCAAAAAGTAGGAGGCAATATCCCTATCTACAGCATAGGCAGAGTATATAGCAGCAACAAACAATTGTACTCAAGTTCTATGGATGAAGCAAATGTTGAAGGACATCAGAATTGTGTTTGAGGAGCCTATCACGATCTTCTATGATAATTCAATTGCAATAAGCATCTCAAAGAATCTAGTGTTGCATTCAAAGACAAAGCACATATCAATCAAGTTTCACTTTTTCAAAGAGAAAGTTAATGAGAATGAAGTCAGATTGGAGTTTGTTTCTTCAAAGGATCAAATTGTGGATATTTTCACCAAGCCTCTACCAAAGGATACTTTTGAGTATCTTAGAGTGAAGTTAGGGCTTATTAGCCCTCCTAATTAGAACTAAGATGCACTAGGGTGCATCAGTCTAATGGAATTCATAGTCATATCTTGTGATCCAGATTGATGTTAAGGAGATACTACTCAGGGGGAGTAGTCAGTATGCAAATTTTGAGATCAGTCTGAAACAAAAAAGGGGAAGAAAAGATTGTAAATATGTGCCCTTTGCCATTGATGTCAAAGGGGGAGAGAAGTCACGTGAAAAACCAGTTGTTGATGAAAGGGGGAGCAATGAAGAAAGTAGTTGCAGAAGTGATAAGGGAAAGGGGGACAAGTTCTTGTCTTGATGGTTGAATCAGTTTTTCACATCATATGTTGCCATCAATGACAAAGGGGGAGATTATTGCAAATATTTGCTTAATCAGTGTTGTCATTGATGTCAACATATCCTTATTGCCATTAGTGTCAATTGTATCCTATTTTGTTGCTTGTTTAGAAGACTGGAATGTTGAGGATATTGAGAAAATTAATGAAGATCAATGTATGCGAACCATATGGCTATGTAGAGGATTGTCTGAAGCAGCTCCAGTTAAGTTTTGAGAGGTCCACATGAAGATTTGAAGAAGCCATGGTCATCTGAGTAGAACTGGGTTTTGTTGTTTTTCAGAAGAGGTAGAGTGACAGTAAATTGGTCTAGATTGCTTCGCATTGAAATATTATGATTTGTGGTTCTAGAGGCATGTTTGGGAAGTCGGTGTGTATCATCAACTCAAGTGGTTTGTGGTTTAGAGGTATACAAGCAATCTTTCTAGTGTGACAGTCATGGCAGATAGTGTTATTGAGGTTCTGGGATAAGATGCAAATGATTATGATGATTTGGAGGAGTGCGGATATCTTTGTTAAATTTAATGTGCTTGTGGAGGTCTCTGGATCATGCACCTACTATGTTGGAGGTCCACATTGAAGATTGAGCTCATTGTTGAAGATTTCTTCTTTAGTGTTGTTGCTTATCCCAGTCTTGGCTGACCAGATGATTCAAGCATTTTGTAGATGATCTAAGAGCAATTCTATTGAGCATGGTATGTTGATCAAGGAAGATTTGAGCCCCAGTTATGTTTGACCAATAGCTTACTAATTCACATTAAGTCAAATGTTTGGAGTGCCGACCTTGATGTTTATTCTAAGGTTGATGAAGCATATAAAGGCATGTAGTTGAGTTGTTGAAAATCATCCTTGTACAAAATAATAAAATCCCAATAAAGGATCAGAGGCAGAGCAGAGAAGAGGAGGAGCAGAGGAACAAGAATAGTAAAAGATGAAGTGATAGTGAAGAAGTATTTGGGAGAAGAGCAGACATTTTATGAGCATTCAATGAGACTGAACCAGGCATGAAGAAGATGTTATTTCTCAGTTAATTCCTTCTATATTCAACATAAATTTTGTAGGCAGTGAGCCTCTTTTTGAGCAGCGAGCTCTGTGCAGCACGCCTAAAGTCAAGTGCCTTCCCATTTTCAAGTACTTTTAACAGGGTACAAATCTTGTGGGTTAGCCCCCACCATGGTTTTCCCTTAATCGGGTTTCCACATTAAAAATATTGGTGTCAATTGTGTTAATTGTGTTTTTGCTCATGTGTTATTATTTCATGCTTTAATGTTTACATCATTAATCTATTTGTAAGTTGTGAAAGAAGATTAAAAAGAAAAAAGGTTAATTTTGTGGGATAACTAATTCACCCCCCCCCTCTCAATTGTCTAGTCTAATTCCAACAAGGGCCTCATGATCTATAAATATGATAGACTCCTTAGGCACCAAGTAACGTATCCAATGTCTCAATGTTTGTACAATGGTATAAAATTCAACATCATAAGTAGAATAATTTGTCTTTACCTCATTCAATGCTATAATAGATGTTTTTGTCACCTTCTTTAGAAATTAGAAACTTTTGTTTCGACCCTCATCCACATAAATTATTTCCCCCTCATATATAATCTTTTATTGGTGCAATAGTGCTACTAAAATTCTTAATGAATTTTCTATAAAAGGTTGTTAAGCCATGGAAACTTCTCACCTATAATATGCATCTTGAGATAGGCCACTCAACAATTGCCTTTACCTTTTCTTCATCCATTCTTATTCCATCCTTTGAGATGAGAAATCCCAAGAATATCAAACTCTTCAACACAAATAGGTTTTCATTTCTTCAAATTTTCATAGAGCCTTTCCTTCATTAATGGTTCTAAGACCATTCGCAAATACATTAAGTGCTCTTCTTTATTCTTATTAAATATCAAAATATCATCAAAATAGACTACCACAAAATTATGAATGTAATCTTGCAACACTCGGTTCATCGTCTTCATAAATGTGTTGGGTGCATTGGATAATATAAATGGCATCAACATCCACTTATATAAGCCATCCCTAGTCTTGAACATTGTTTTCCATTCATCAGCTTCTTGAATCTGAATTTTCTAGTAGCCACTTCATAGGTCATTTTTAGTAAAATATTTAGCTCTTGCAAGCACATCCATCATGTCATCAAAGAAAGCATAGGAAATCTATATTTGATGGTGATTTTGTTTATTTCCCTAGTATCCACACATATCCTTCACCTTCCATCCATATTTGGTTGTTATTAATGCAAGAGTTCCACAAGGACTCATACTATCCCTTACCACACTCTTCCTCAACAAATCAATTACTTGCCTATTTAATTCTCTATGTTCTAGTAGTTGTTGGCATTTCTTCTGAATCAGCATTAGGGTTTGCCACTTCTAATGCACAGGCAGATTCAGGCCAACTGAATACAGGAGGTTGCGTGAGCTCCTCCCCTTCACTTCTGGTTCTGCCGCACCAAGGGGGGTATCCCTATAACTCAAGATGCAACCTTGACTAGCTCAAAGATAAAAGGATCTAACTTGACAACAACAGGCAGAATACTCTCATGTATGGACCAAGATCTGCATGATAGATCACAAGGCTGGCAACATTCTTGGACATGATGTCTGGTTGGTTATGAGAGCATGCAGGGGGTTCCTAATCCTACTCCTACAACTAACAGGTGGAAGTATGAAATGGTTTGATATGAGTTTGGATGCAAAGCTGGACATGGTGTATAACACAAGAACACAGCATGATTGGTGCCTATCCAGGGCTTGGAGTCGGTAGACATACACCTGTGAATGATCAGCATGAATAGCTAAAACCGGATTTCAGGGGGATACACATGATATCTGCCTTACAGATATCTCCTAATATAGAGTGTTGAGCTATCTCTACTTATGGCATCCCTACTGCAGTATACCCTTCCCAATGTTCAACCTGAAAACAGTTTAATCTGCCCCTTGAGCAGAGGTTCAAAGATCAGACATTCAACATAGGAATTCTATGCTCTAGAATCTAAACATAAGCAAACATCCAGATCCAGAAGAAGGATACATGCAATACTGGAGACAGAATTAACACAACACATGCTAAGACAGCATTACTCATATAAGATCAACCATGAAACCAGTGGATTCATGCCAAGTCCTACAACAGGAGATACATAAACTCACAAGAAAGACTGTACAGAGCAACCAGATCAGCTGGTTTTGGATTACAGAGCCAAAATCATCAACTTTCAACAACCTCCCAAATGAATGACACCATCTGCATTATATAGCAGGAAGGTGCTTTCAGCATTTAATCACAATGTTGACCAAAAATCCCGCCAGATACACAGTATCATGGAAATGGCGCTCAAACACAACCAGATTGGCGCCCAAACTTGAATGCAGCAGGTAGGGGAGGAGACAGGAAGATTTCTCGAGCCCTGCGCCTCCATCCGCTGATGTACATCTTCAGTCGGGTACAGGATCCATCCACGCCATCGCCCATACCTCTGCAACAATCGCCATTAATGGCGCACCAACCCGCGGCCTTGGGAAGAACATCATACAGACTATCGCAAGCATTTCCCGCCGAGATTCATCATCATGATGTTTCGAATATGCAGGATAATATTATCCCACATGCACCCCGCAGCAACCTCCTTAACACTTTATATACTAAGTCATGAGCAAATATCATGTCGGTGCTTTTGCTCCTGACGACACTAGTATAAGACTTCATCATCATCATCCTCCAGCAGCATGATATCCTGTTGCCCGAAATATCACCCTGACGTCATCATGATATTTGAAATATACCCTTCATGATAATCGGCACAACCTGATCCATCGGAGGAACATCCTCCTGCTGAGCTTATTCCAAAAGTCTGGCCGATGAACATCCTGATGACGTCATCATCATATCCTGCTGACGTCATCATCATATCTGCCTACTGTGCACCAACTCGCATAGCCGGATGACGTCATCATCATGTTTGCAAATATCAGGAGGTCTCTTCAAGATGATCAGCATTAGAAATATGACCCCCCCGGACCTTGATGACATCATCATCATATTAACATCATCATGATATTCGAAAGACAACCGGATATTTGGAAATATCCTCCTGATGCACAAATATCAGGTTGCACTATAGCTCCACTATAAGATCGGGGCGATAACTGAATATGATGATGCTGCTTGAAAAGATCACCCCCAGTAGATAATGCGCGAAGCCGGCAGGCGGATATCTCCTTGATATCAGCATCATCATGATGCTCGAACAAAACAAAAACATATATCCGGGTGATATGAAAATATCACCCCTTCCTTCGGAAATATCATGATGCAGATAGGCAGATAAAAAGATATCACCCTGATATACGGATGACGTCAGCATCATCAGGATGACAAAACAATCAAACAGGAAGTGATACAACATCATCAGGATGATATTGACTAAGATCATCCTGATGTTCAAAATATGATGACCCTAGTGAATATCGGGTCGCACTTAGAACTCTTCAACAACATCATCAGGATGATGTTAACCAAGATCACCCGATGATAAAATATCACCCCGGCGAAATATCATGAAGGCAGAAAATATGATGACCTCCGCAAGCAGCAGGATGATAACCGGAAATATCATGATGATGACGACCCTTAGGAAAAAACAAGTCAGGTCGAACAACTTAGAGAATAACCCCTTCAGAACATCGGGGCAACATCATCATCATGCCTGGGCACGGTGATAAATGGAAGATCACCGGATGCTTTGAAAAATCACCCTCGCAAGCAGATCAGGGCGCACTGTAGCTCGTCAGCATCATCATGATAAAAACCAAACATCACCCGATAGCGAAATATGATGATGACGATGAGAAACCGGTCGGTAGAGAACATGATGATGCTGACCTGCAAGGAAACAAACATGATGATGATGACCTCCTCCTCAAGAAAATATGATGATGATGCTGAAAACTGCAGAGGAGGTCCATCACTTAGAGCATTTTTTGGATACTTAGGGAGAGTGCCTGAATGAAAATTTCTCAGAAAACTACCAGTCAATTCAGGCACTAACAGTGGCTCTGTCTGGGGACGTGCAGGTGAAAACCTGCAGCGAAAACACCAGATCTCTGGGATGCAGACCAGTCCCTTATCCATTGGGCACAGAGTCAAATACTGTACTGACCTGCATCACCAAACACACTTGATGGCCTAAGGCCACCAAGAAAAGAAAAACATGTATCTCCCTTTGTCAAATATCTTATTTTCATCTACATGCACTGGGTCAAGCTTGGAGATACTACAAAGATCCACCCACAAATAAATCTTGTCATCTGCATATTCAACTCTTTGATTTGGCTTGTCATTATCACCCTTGTGCAGATAACCCTCAGCATCATGTGACATGTGGGTGCAAAATATATCAAACAATGCATGTTCATATGGCATATAGCACTCATCACCTATATCATCATCATGCATTGCAACATGATCTCCTAGCTGGACTGCAAATAGGAAACACTCAGAGTCCACCACACAACTAGGAAGATCAAGGCTCATTGTATTATATGCTGGCTCATCAAAAGAAAAGCTTTCAAAATCACAATTGTGTACATCATGTACACAACCATCTGGTACACCAGGCTGGAAAAGATCAGGCTCTGGCATCTCTTTTAAGTCAGGCACATTTTCACAGTCACTTACCTGATGTATGTTGTTTCCTCTTTCATCAGGATGAGAAACAGAATCCAAGCCAAAAAAAATGTCTAGATCCTCACCATACTCAGACAGATCCTCATCACCATATGTGTCATAAATGGGTGATCCAGGTGCATCAGTTTCATCATAGTATGCCATTTGTTCATGGGCAGCAGAGCATATCTCTTTATCACCAATGGACTCAGTCTGTGGAGGAGTATCAGCCTGTGTGTCATAAGCAAAACAGCCATCAAATGAAAAACAATCATGCTCTGAACTAGCACTTATTTCAATTTCTGACTGCTCTTCATGATCTCCATGTGTTTGAAAGGTAGGCAATGGGTCACACATAGGACTGCTTCTCTGCTTGCTTATATCTTCTCTGTCTTGAGTACAATACTCACAATTATCTCCACAGGTCCATTCTAAAAATTGCTCATTGCTGTCCACAACCTCGTTATTGTTTTCATGGTCAGCTGCCTCATCATTGCAATGGGAATCCTCATTAGTCCTTTCACTGGCATCCTCAACTGGTGAACAATCCAGTTGAGCAGTATTGTTAGCATTATGTTCAAATACAGCAGTCTCAACCTCTATGCTTTTATTTTCATTTTTATCTGCACATGATGCCATAATCATTTGGTCATTTGCAGCTTCATAACCATTCCTCACACCAAGGCCTGGGGACAGGGGTTTCAGCAGGTGCACATTTCTCATTTCTTCTACATTTTCTAAAAATTTGTATGCCATCTGCATACTTGTCACCTTGAAATCCCTCAGTAATGCACTAGAGCCCTCCTCAAAAGCTTCAAAGAATATGCCAACACAGGCTGAAATATCAGGTCTGAAACTTTCAGGGACATGTGAAAGGGCTACTGCAAACCTATGACTGAAATCAACACATGGCTCTTCATCTTGTTTTCTGATTCTCATCAATTCTGCAACAAGATCAGCCGGTTCTTTTGCAAATTCTTCCTTGAAACAGTCAGCAAGCTCATCCCAACAGGCAAAAAATTTCTTTGGAAAGCTCAAATACCAGTCTTTTGCTTTTGCATCAAAGGACCTAACAAGAAACCTCATCCACATATCCTCATCTCTGAATGAATATTTTCCCATAAAACTTTGAAAATTTTGGATATGTGCATTCCCATCACATACATTGTGACCACTAAATCTAGGCATCTGACAGTATATCCTAGCAGGCATAGTTTCTACTTCATAATCCACCCATGACAAATCCAGTTGGTCATACAAAGGATCAAAAGGGCTGACAGGAGGTTTAGCTTTCTTACAGGCAGACACAACAGGGTTACTGCTTCTTAACTGGGCCTGCTCAGCCTCTAAGAATATCAACCTATTTCTTATCTCTTCTATTCCTCTATCCAACATTTCACCACTGAGTGTGGGATAACTCATACTTGGATTTATAAAAATCTTACTCTTAGACATCCTTTGTCTGTCTAAGACCTAAGGCTTCCCCTGGCATCTAACCTATGCAGTAAAACAGCAAATAAAGGGGAAGGAACAAGGTACCTTTTCTCATACAGATGCAGAAATATGTACATCTTTCAACCAATAACATACATCTATCTTTCATGTGCATTTGGATCTTTTTTGCAGAGTCGCCACCTCTCCAGAGAGGACAAAATTTTCAATAGCTGAAAGCTACTTTTCCAGGTTCATTCCACCAGCAGAGCATCAATTTGTTAGTGACTCGGATGGGCCACAAGTATATCATTTTTTAGTCCTTCCCCAGCAGAGTCGCCATTTTGTTGGCATTTCTTCTGAATCAGCATTAGGGTTTGCCACTTCTAATGCACAGGCAGATTCAGGCCAACTGAATACAGGAGGTTGCGTGAGCTCCTCCCCTTCACTTCTGGTTCTGCCGCACCAAGGGGTGTATCCCTATAACTCAAGATGCAACCTTGACTAGCTCAAAGATAGAAGGATCTAACTTGACAACAACAGGCAGAATACTCTCATGTATGGACCAAGATCTGCATGATAGATCACAAGGATGGCAACATTCTTGGACATGATGTCTGGTTGGTTATGAGAGCATGCAGGGGGTTCCTAATCCTACTCCTACAACTAACAGGTGGAAGTATGAAATGGTTTGATATGAGTTTGGATGCAAAGCTGGACATGGTGTATAACACAAGAACACAGCATGATTGGTGCCTATCCAGGGCTTGGAGTCGGTAGACATACACCTGTGAATGATCAGCATGAATAGCTAAAACCGGATTTCAGGGGGATACACATGATATCTGCCTTACAGATATCTCCCAATATAGAGTGTTGAGCTATCTCTACTTATGGCATCCCTACTGCAGTATACCCTTCCCAATGTTCAACCTGAAAACAGTTTAATCTGCCCCTTGAGCAGAGGTTCAAAGATCAGACATTCAACATAGGAATTCTATGCTCTAGAATCTAAACATAAGCAAACATCCAGATCCAGAAGAAGGATACATGCAATACTGGAGACAGAATTAACACAACACATGCTAAGACAGCATTACTCATATAAGATCAACCATGAAACCAGTGGATTCATGCCAAGTCCTACAACAGGAGATACATAAACTCACAAGAAAGACTGTACAGAGCAACCAGATCAGCTGGTTTTGGATTACAAAGCCAAAATCATCAACTTTCAACAACCTCCCAAATGAATGACACCATCTGCATTATATAGCAGGAAGGTGCTTTCAGCATTTAATCACAATGTTGACCAAAAATCCCACTAGATACACAGTATCATGGAAATGGCGCTCAAACACAACCAGATTGGCGCCCAAACTTGAATGCAGCAGGTAGGGGAGGAGACAGGAAGATTTCTCGAGCCCTGCGCCTCCATCCGCTGATGTACATCTTCAGTCGGGTACATGATCCATCCACGCCATCGCCCATACCTCTGCAACAATCGCCATTAATGGCGCACCAACCCGCGGCCTTGGGAAGAACATCATACAGACTATCGCAAGCATTTCCCGCCGAGATTCATCATCATGATGTTTCGAATATGCAGGATAATATTATCCCACATGCACCCCGCAGCAACCTCCTTAACACTTTATATACTAAGTCATGAGCAAATATCATGTCGGTGCTTTTGCTCCTGACGACACTAGTATAAGACTTCATCATCATCATCCTCCAGCAGCATGATATCCTGTTGCCCGAAATATCACCCTGACGTCATCATGATATTTGAAATATACCCTTCATGATAATCGGCACAACCTGATCCATCGGAGGAACATCCTCCTGCTGAGCTTATTCCAAAAGTCTGGCCGATGAACATCCTGATGACGTCATCATCATATCCTGCTGATGTCATCATCATATCTGCCTACTGTGCACCAACTCGCATATCCGGATGACATCATCATCATGTTTGCAAATATCAGGAGGTCTCTTCAAGATGATCAGCGTTAGAAATATGACCCCCCCGGACCTTGATGATGTCATCATCATATTAACATCATCATGATATTCGGAAGACAACCGGATATTTGGAAATATCCTCCTGATGCACAAATATCAGGTTGCACTGTAGCTCCACTATAAGATTGGGGCGATAACTGAATATGATGATGCTGCTTGAAAAGATCACCCCCAGTAGATAATGCGCGAAGCCGGCAGGTGGATATCTCCTTGATATCAGCATCATCATGATGCTCGAACAAAACAAAAACATATATCCGGGTGATATGAAAATATCACCCCTTCCTTCGGAAATATCATGATGCAGATAGGCAGATAAAAAGATATCACCCTGATATACGGATGACGTCAGCATCATCAGGATGACAAAACAATCAAACAGGAAGTGATACAACATCATCAGGATGATATTGACTAAGATCATCCTGATGTTCAAAATATGATGACCCTAGTGAATATCGGGTCGCACTTAGAACTCTTCAACAACATCATCAGGATGATGTTAACCAAGATCACCCGATGATAAAATATCACCCCGGCGAAATATCATGAAGGCAGAAAATATGATGACCTCCGCAAGCAGCAGGATGATAACAGGAAATATCATGATGATGACGACCCTTAGGAAAAAACAAGTCAGGTCGAACAACTTAGAGAATAACCCCTTCAGAACATCGGGGCAACATCATCATCATGCCTAGGCACGGTGATAAATGGAAGATCACCGGATGCTTTGAAAAATCACCCTCGCAAGCAGATCAGGGCGCACTGTAGCTCGTCAGCATCATCATGATAAAAACCAAACATCACCCGATAGCGAAATATGATGATGACGATGAGAAACCGGTCGGTAGAGAACATGATGATGCTGACCTGCAAGGAAACAAACATGATGATGATGACCTCCTCCTCAAGAAAATATGATGATGATGCTGAAAACTGCAGAGGAGGTCCATCACTTAGAGCATTTTTTGGATACTTAGGGAGAGTGCCTGAATGAAAATTTCTCAGAAAACTACCAGTCAATTCAGGCACTAACAGTAGTCTCATCCTATAAGCTACTTGATTGGGTAGGGATAATCCTAGAATTAAATCAATGTGATGTTGAATATCTCTCTTTGGTGGAAAACCATTTGGTAGCTCATTAAGTATAACATCAACATATTATTCCAAAAAAAATGTTTCTTTTGCTAGTATTGACACAACTTAATATATCTTCTTTCTTTATCACAAGGCATAGTAGAGCCTTGCCATCTTAATCTCCTTGATAAATTCTTTTGTGGATAGCATGTTCTCTATCCATCCTTCTTAATTAAGAACTAATAGAGCCACCTTTAAACCATCCTTACAAAATGTATATGTATTCTTCTCCCCATTATGGATTTCTTTCTTATAGTCATGTTGTCATAGAATCCCTAACAACACATGGCATACATCCATTAGGATGGAATGACACCAAATTTCATCCCTATATGTCTTTCCTATTGAAAACTTGATTAAAACCCTCTTATCAACATTAACTTCATTTTCTTTCTTAAACCAAGAAACATGGTAAGGATAAGGATGCTTTTCACATTGTAGACCTAAATTCTATACCATTTCATAATTCATTATAAACCATTTTTTCACAACATCCACCATAAAAAATAAGATTTCATACCTTTCCTCTTGGAGTGAATTTGGTTCAAAAACTATTTTTATGCATCTGGATGAGTTATCATCATAAGGCTCTCAACTACATCTATGATAATTTCTACATCATATTATTTATTCTTTTGTCCCAACCTCAACCAAGTTCACTCTTAGATGATCTTCTTGCCTCCTTTCTTGTGCATGATAGTGCAAGCACTCAAATGTGCTATGTTCTTCTTCACCACACATGTATCAAATGAAAGGCCTATGTGGAGAGTTCTATCCTTTATCACCATCATAGCTCCTACCTCTCTAAAATCCTCTTTACTAAAACCCATCATCACTACCATAGCCTTTGTCTCTCTAAAATCATTTTTTCTAATTCTAAAATCTTTGTCTCAAATTTTCCTCTTTCTCCACCTAATGGGATGATTCTCCTATTATGGGATTAAACCCACCACATCCCTTGGAAAGAAATGATGATCCTCTTTTCAACCTAGATGATCTCCAAAAATTATGTCTATTTTTCTTCTATTTTGCCTTCAAAGCTAGTTGATAGGCATCTTCTATACTATGAATCCTATGCATGATTAATTCATCTTAGATAGAACAAATTAAACCATTTACATAATTGTAGCCATCTATTCATTTGTTTCATCATTCTCCACCCAAATGGATAGCTTGTAAAATTCATTTGTGTAGCCCATTACACTGAGCTCCTTTTGCCTTAGATTTTAAAATCTTTTGTAGAGGGTGTGTGTATAATCCATAGAGAGAAATTTTCCCCTCAACTTTTTCTTCATCTTACTCTAGGTCTTGATCTTTTCCTTACCTTTACTTTGTCTTTATTTTTGTAAGTTATCCTACCATATATTTTCATAACTTTTCAATTTTGTGCTTGCAAACTTTACTTTATTTTCCTCTATCATAGTTTTTGATTTAAAAAACATCTACATATTATTCAACTAGTATGTCAACTCCTCTAGTTTTTTACTACCCCTATAATCTAAAACTTTAACCTTTATTCCACCATTCCCTTCTTCTAATGTTCTAATCATCCTTTATTTGATTGATTGAAGTTCATCTTGATCTTCCTCCTCTTACTGAATAAATGATCAATCATCTTCTAGAACTTCTTATGCCAACCTCTTTCTTCATCTATGTCATCTACACCTCTATGTATACCCTACAATAATTTTGGTAAGCTCTTCTACTTTCCTTTTTAGTTGTTGCATATATTCTTGTTCATCTATGTATGGTCTCCATGTCCTCTCACCATATTGCTTAAACCTCAGATTTCTAACCAGATGATGTGACCAAAAGTGTAGAGAAAGAATATGAAACAAGATTAATTAGAAATGCAAATAAAAAAAGAACAACACTAACATTCCACCACAAAAAACCAAATTCCTTCACATTCCCCCCAAATACAAAGAATCTCCAATTTTAGGTATAATTACCACTCATCCACATTCTAGAATGTTCTTACTCCTCCACTAAAGCCTAAGTAATGCTTCTACTAAAAATAGATCAAAGAAAACATCCTAGAGTAAACAGAAAAGTTAATTTTGTAAAACTACTATTTTTAGTAATTGTGCATTTAAGTATAGATGGACCTAAAAATTATCCCCTAACCCATACACAACTGAGTCTTGAGAGTAAATTGCAACCCAAGATTACACTCAAACTCTAAATTATTAAGTCTAGAAAATTTAAAGGAAACTTAAAAAGTATTAATTTATAATTTTAAAAGCCCTTAGATGGTCAAATTCATTTCAAAAAATGTCAAAATAGGTTGTAATTAGCTAGGGATAATTTTAGTGACATGGAGCTCTCAAAATTTACAATCTAGGGAAAAAGGGATCAAATAGATTCATGGATTAAAAGTTATGGTCTCTACAAGTTTTAGTACCTGCATCAATTGTGAGTAGATGCTAAGAGTTTTAGAGGCATTAAACACCTAGATACTAGTGCCCTCTCTTTCCTTGTAGTTGCATCCACCTCTACCCTACAACAATGCCCACTCAACCTTGTAATAACGGTGATACTAGTGACCAAAAATCTAAGTTCTTATATTAAAGTGAAATTCACCTAGAACCATTTTCCTAGATCCTTGAGTCCATTTCTGAAATCACATAAGTCACATTATAGGTGCATATACTCTATTTTCTTATTTATGTAATGTAACTTAGTTCATTTACATTTCGCACTGCCCAACTCTTATACTTGCTTTCCTACATCAAAATTAGATTGTTTGAGTTATATATTTCTATACTTTCATATTAAATTGGATTTATTTTTTAAGTATAAAAGAAATTAAATAAACTATCTTGTATGTAAAACACTTAGGAGGTAGGTCATTTTGTTCTTTTAAAATCTTCATATTTATTCATGTGTTCTTTGAAGATTAATTTAGTATCTACACTATTTTTAATTGAACCCTACAAAACATTTATGCACACAATCCTGGCTAAGTGAGGAGTAAGAATATTTTGAAGTATTTCCTTAGAATCTTGGATTGTCATGTTAGAAGGTTGTTTTCAAACTAATCTCTACACAGTTAGTTTAGAGGATTCATTTTAACTCAATGACTTAACAACATTGAAGATTTGTTAACCTATGCAAAATGTTTTTTTCCATATTTATTTTCTCCTTACCCTTTCTCTTGCTTTTGCTATTTATTTTAAATAGGTGTTAGTCTAGGAATGGGATATATTTATTGCAAATCTTTCTATAGGAGTATTTGTGGTTTGAAAATGTGGGAATCATAAACTTAGATTATTTAATCAAACATTGTAAGTTAACTGGGTAATCTATAAATGAACTTGCATCTTAAATTAGAAAATAAACTCCAAAAACCTTGTGGGTTATAATTTGTAACTCTTCAATAAATTCAATAACCTATATATAGGTATCTTTAAACTTATTTGTTTTGTACCCTTTTCAAAAGAGTTTTATTACTCACCAATTTAGCTCAACATTTTGCACATAAATAATAATGCATAGGCTTACCAAAATACATAATATAGAAATTATTTAATAATTATCTCTTCATAGATAATAACCTTAAAATCAAATAAATTTTATGTAAAAGATCATTTTCAAGAACATTTTCATATTGAAAAATATTAAAATATTATTTCTATTTATAAAAAAGAGTAATTGTAAACCCCTTTTTATGGGAAGGCTTGGGTTCATCCAACTCACAATTCAAGAGCAGATGCACAATAGGTTCCATCACATAGAGAATGACACAAATTAAATTTTGACAGAGTAGCTAGAGGCAATCCAAGAGCGACAGAGCAAGTTGCATCATTAGAAGTCACAACAGAGAAATGATAGCTTTAGCGGAAAATAAATTTCAACAATGAAGCTAAGGTTCAAGCCTTGTTGTTTGGGCTTCACATTTTCTTGAAATTAGGCCTCACCAAGATACGCATCAAAGGAGATCCATAGTAAATTATAAACACAATAAGGAAGTGATCAACTCCAAATTTGAAGATAAAAATATTTTGGCTAAGTGTTGGGAGACCTTGAATCAATTTGAAGAATACAAGGTTAGCCACATATACTAGAAGGCTAATATTGAGGTTGACAAGTTGGTAATGTGGAAATTAATATGTCAAATAACTACCTACACACTAACTCGGTGAAAGCATGGGAGAGATTGGAAATTGGTTGACTAGCCATTTCACATGAATGACAATAAATCTAGACATCATAAACTTGTATGGCACAATGGATGGCTCATTTGTTGGAAGAAGAGGATAGCTCAGAGTAGACATGCACATTTATGATGACAATTATGCCTAGTACTGCAACAAATAATATAAACACTAATTAGAATGCCATTTGCAACAAAGTAGACAGTATGGATTTAACATTATGTCTCAAAGAGAAGAGGAGGCAAATCGTGTTCATGGGACATATCTCAGATATTAGGCTAAAGAAGATCTTTAAATCATGGTCAATTATTATTCTACATGTAATCTACATGGTCCTTGGGGACACTTTCGTTTCCACATCTCACAAGTACAGGGTGAATACTGATATATCCTCCATGTTGGTTGTGGTGTTGCTAGATTTGGGGGAGCCAAAAGAGGTTATCGGGGTGGTGGCAGAGACATTAATTAAACCATACAAGCAAGGGGGACTGCAAAAGACCTTGAAGGATGTTGTTCTTGGCTTGGGGTTCTTTCCCAACAATGGCACTTAGTCAGTGATCCTCTAGCTATATTATGGTCCGTGGGTACTATTGTGTGGTTACACAACATGCCCCATTTTGACTTGGCAAAATAGAGACCCAACTTTTTGGTTTGGCTTGTGTTTTCTACTTCCTGGCAGTCTGGTAAAAGTAAGTCATGCAGATAGCCCTCTAAAGGAGGATGTGGTAAGTCATCATCATGAGGTCAAGTTGTCAAAATTCATATTTCATTCCAATAACCTCATATTTAGAAAGAGCATCAAATTTCATGCAGGTTTGCCTTTTGCGTCACCCTGATATTCATTAGGATGTGAAAGTTATGAACGGTCAAAATCTTGGTCAAACTTGATATTCACAGGGGGAGGATCATATTTCTCAATATCAGTCATATCGCAGAAGATCATCCTGATCTAATTTATCACTCGATAAATCATGCGGTCCAAATGTCCAGACGTTAATTTTAGGTGATAGTGACCTTTAACCGTCAGCAGCCTTATGTATTTCGTGAGGATCATATTTCTCAATGTAACCCGATATTTCTCAATATCCTCCTGTCGCGAAATATCCCCCTAAGCCATTATCCTGATGATGTCATTCAAGTCTGATAAACAAAGAAACAAACATGACGATGACATAATCATCATTTTTACCTCTCGAGGGCATATCTCCTAAACATGATCCTTCTCGGATAACATGATGATGACGTCATGATGCCATAGCGATATACTGAGCCAATATCTGGATGACATCATCCTGATATTCTGAGAGAGAGAGGTTATAGTTTATCCAGTCATCATCATTTTTGTAACATCACCCAACATATTGAAATATCCTCCTAATGTATAAAGCATGACCTAAGGGTGCGTTCATCGCCCGATTTTGTCAAGATAGTTTTTTCCTCTCGAGGAGGATGATCACATTGCACTCAGGATGATATTTGAATATCACCCTGATATCCAAATACTATCATGTATTCGAATATATCCTGTCATACGAATATCACCCAGCTCTTGTTGCCACCATTGACATTTAATGCGAGCAGATGTGGTAGGTAGTTCCTGCCGACCACAAAACCCGATGACACACCTGGTGAAATCTTGAGTTTAAGTGAAAAATCAACAATTAAAATCTAATATGTCAGGGTTTGCCCTAATTTCGCCCTAATTGCAAAGTTAAAAGGTAAATTCAATTGTCATTTTCACATTTACCTTGTGATAAAATTATTTTTACAGAGTGCTAGCTTTCCAAACCCTCATACAGGCGATACTTGGATGAACAGAGCTTACAGGCAGGAAGAAACACGAGATTATCACCAGAATTAAAAGTATTTTCAGAAAGCCACTGGTATAATCAAAAGGATCTGCATAACTAGGTAAGTAATTGAAACCCTCATCCTATTGCTTTTGCATAATCAGGTATGATGTTGTTGGTTTGAAATCATAGTTTATACATCCCATGATAAGTAAATGCTGACTAAGTATAGTATGCATGATGTTAGTAGAGATAAATCATTATGTGCATGTTTGTGAATATCCATTGTAAGATAAATCTTGTTAATTGCAGATATCCATGGCTGACAAGAGGTTAGCTAAGTGTGAGGCTAAATTCATCAGGCCCATGTATGCATATCCTAAAGGAATCATGTTCAAGTATGGTGCCATAACGGATACACATCAAGGGAGTACCGATTTGGAGGCCTGGTCCACCAAAATGAATGATGAAAAGAATAGAAGCACCTTGCTAGATGCAGTGTTTGTGTCAGGAATGTGGAATGCGGCTGGTTTTTCGTACTCCATGGAGTCTCCAGAGCTAGTTATTGAATGTGCACGAAATTACAATCCACAAACAAGACAGGTGGTAAAACATGGGAGAATATACGTAGACCTGTCCATCAAGGGTCTTTCCAAGACATTTGGTGGTGCAGGAGCACCTACCTTACAGTGGCCTCCATGAGGTAGTTAGTTAGTTTTAAATCTTGTTGATGTTTCCAAGAAGGTCTTATAAGACCAATGCATGTAATAAGGTCTGAGTTGACCATGCTTTACTATTTTTAGATAGTTTGTTTGGACAGCTGTTTAGTTTGTTAGATTGGTTGGGTCTCCCAGCTGCTTGGAGGTGGGTCTCCCAGCCGCTTGGAGGCAAAAATAGTACTACTGTGAGTAGTTAAATACCTTCAGAATCAAGTCATTTCAAAAAGGGAGAGAGAGAGAGTGAGACATACTAAGGAGTTAGAGTGTGCTGTGGAGAACAAAGTATTGTACTTGCATCCTTTGAAAGAAATAAAGAGATCCTATTTGTGTCAACTCTCTGTTTGAATTCCATTGTCTAATCAAGTTGTTGTTCTAGTGGGAGCATGGATTCGCTTATCCATTCCACCAGTTGATTCATAGAATTGGTGGAATGGCTGTGTACCATAGTTTAGGTTTTCTTTTTGTGTTTTCTATTTTTGTCTGCATGCATGTTTGTAGGATTGCAAGCTAGAGATGTTGAAGAACCCTAGCATGGGTATGTGCTAGGTCATGCAGGTTGTTAGAGTCTAGAAGGTCGTCCAGGAAGTGGATCGGGTCATCCCAGGAAGTTCAGCGGATCAGAACGGTGAAAATCCACTAAGATCAGTGTATTCGTCGCATCTGCATCATCAGGATATTTCTGCATATATCCTACAGTTACATCAGGCATCAGCTTATGTATATCCCGATAGTGGACATCAGGTTATGTTGCATATGTGTATCGGGTTGTGAATATCTGCCTGACAGAGATAATTCGCAAATATGATGTAGTGCATATTTGGAGTGCATATTTGTGAAGATGATGCAGTTGATCGCATAAGGTAAATGCGCATTGGGGTGATAGGGAATTAACACTAGGTGGATTGTGGAAGGAATATTCGGTAGAATATTTATCGTGAGCATAAAGTTGAACATCGTCATCAAGATGTTTCAATATGACCTAATAAGTTATATCCTGATGTTGGTTGTGTAAGTGGGTCAAATATCGAGGTGACGTAAGCATTGGAGGAGAGGTGTATGAGGTTGTCGTCATCAGGATATATGGGAGGAACCTAATATTTTATATCCTGCTGATAAAAGGTGCAGATGATGTCAAACATCATGATGCTGCAGATAGAGTTTGGCGGTAAGGTGAATAGTGATCGTCAGGAGGATAATTATGTTTGCCGAATATGATGATGCTGCTGAAAGGCGAAAGGTCGAAGGCTTGTCTGCAGGAGGATATCGGTCGGCAGAGAAAATATGATGATGCTGACAGGTTTTAGGTTTGGGTGCATAATTAGTAATGCATAGACATACATGCTGTATGTTAGGATTTTAGTGTGGATACCTCTGCATCATAGTGATATCAGAGCTCAGTAAAAGGTTTGGGCTATTTGTGTGTTGATTCTGTCACTGGGAAGACAGAGGTAGAGAAGTGAGAGGTTGATAAAATGCCTCCGAAAGGTAATGGTACTGCAAGGGAGTTGCAAGAGATAAAGGAAAAACATACCAGAGAGATGAGGAAGATGAAGGAGCTTGCTGAAGCACTTCAAACCAGGCTTGTAGCCTTGGAGAAGAACAAAAAGAGAGAAGTGGAAGACAGTGAATCAGAAGAAGAGGAAGATGCCGTTGAAGAGTATGAAGAGGTAGCTGAAGAATTGAATGCTGAAGACCAGAGATTTGCAAAATTGTTAAAGGTAGTGCAGAGTGATAAACCTAAGGTAAAGGTTGATGTTTCCAAGTATAATGGAAGTTTGAATGAAGATGAGTTACTGGATTGGATTGTTGCACTTGATAATCACTTTGAATGTGAGGATGTTGCTGAGGATCAGAAGGTAAAGATTACAAAAACCAAGTTAAGAGGTCATGCTTTGGTATGGTGGGATTATGTACAATCCGAGAGAAGGAAACAAGGCAAGTCAAAGATCACTTCATGGGCTAAAATGGTAGCAAGGATCAAAGGTAAATTCTTATCCAAGGATTATGAAATTCAAATATTTAAGAAGCTACAATTTTTAAGGTAAAAAGAAATGGATGTGAAGGCATACACTGAGGAGTTTTATAAATTGAGTATGAGATCTAGTCATCATGAGAATGAGGTAGAAAAGGTGGCTAGGTACTTAGCTGGCTTGAGATTGAACATATAGGATGAGTTAGTTTTAGCTAACCCTAAGAGTGTGGAAGATTGTTATCAAATGGCAATCAGGATTGAAGAAAAAATGAATAGAAGACAAGATAAATCCATGAGAGGAAGAGGCCGCAATATGAGGGGAAGAGGATCAGCCCCTACAATAGGGCAAACCAATGAGGGTTAAGAAGACACTGGTAAAGGACAGGGACAGTCTGATTTCAGAGGTGGATGGAAGGGTACTAGAGGTAGATTTGGAAGTGGTAGAGGTTCTACTACATTTTCAGGAAAGTGTTACACCTATGGTGAGTTTGGTCATCCATTTTTTAAATGTCCAGAAAGACAAGGTTCATCATCCAGAGATGATAGGACAAATGACAAGAGAGTACAACTTGTGCAAGAAGAGAAAGTAGAGGAAAGTGTGCAAAGTTCAAACACTTATCAAGGAGATAGAGCTCCTGACAATTATGCATATCTTGAGGAGGGAGAAACATTGATGTTAAGAAGCACAGTCTTGAAGACATCAAAGGATATGATGCAAAGAAGAGCTCTTTTCAAGACCACATGCAAGAGCAAAGGTAAAGTATGTAAGGTGGTCATTGATACTGGTTCAACAGACAATATGATATCTCAGGAAATGGTGGATAAACTAAATTTGGAAAGGATTCCACATCAACACCCTTACAAGGCATCTTGGGTGAGTGATAGTCAATCACTTTTTGTATATGAACAGGCATATGTTGATTTTCAGATTGGAGCATATCATGATAGAGTTTTGTGTGACATTTTGCCCATGGAATGTTGTCACCTACTGCTGGGTAGGCCATGGCAATTTGATAGGAGGGTACTATATGATGGGTATGCAAATACCTACACCATCAAGAAATATGGGAAAACTATTATGTTGATGCCATTACAGGAAGAAGCTACAGCACAGAAGGCAGCAAAAATCATTTTCGTGGGAAAGAAGGAATTTGTACAGATACCTACAATGACAGGCATAAAGGCAGTTGAGGACATTGCAGGGAAAGAAGTTGTTAAGGACAACAGTTTGAAGACAGTTTCAGTTTTGACTGACAGAGGTCAGCAGCAGGTTTAGAAACAGGTTTGCAAATAGCAACCAGTTGAGTGGAATGACAAGGATGTTGTTATAGTTGGGACTATTGTTTGTCCTATAAAGGATGAAAGAAAGATAGGTTTGAACATTGTGGAAGTTCAAGAGGAAATTACTAAGGTTATTCAACCAGGTATTTAGACAGAGGTGATGGTCAGACAACCTGACAAACACAGGGTATGTGTTAGAAGGGCCTACATTGACAGGCATGAGGGTTTACTTGCATGACAGCAAGTTATGGTTTAGAAATTTTGGAGCAGCCAAGAGACAGCACGAGATAAAGCTGGAGTAGTTCAGAACACTGAGATGGCAAAGCATAAAGGTGGAATTCTTCCACAACCTAACTCATGGGACATGAGTTCTTTTTCTGTTGGGGAGTATGGTGCAGGAGCACCTACCTTACAGTGGCCTCCATGAGGCAGTTAGTTAGTTTTAAATCTTGTTGATGTTTCCAAGAAGGTCTTATAAGACCAATACATGTAATAAGGTCTGAGTTGACCATGCTTTACTATTTTTAGATAGTTTGTTTGGACAACTGTTTAGTTTGTTAGATCGGTTGGGTCTCCCAGCCGCTTGGAGGTAGGTCTCCCAGCCACTTGGAGGCAAAAATAGTACTACTGTGAGTAGTTAAATACCCTCGGAATCGAGTCATTTCAAAAAGGGAGAGAGAGAGAGTGAGACATACTAAGGAGTTAGAGTGTGTTGTGGAGAACAAAGTATTGTACTTGCATCCTTTGAAAGCAATAAAGAGATCCTGTTTGTGTCAACTCTCTGTTTGAATTCCATTGTGTAATCAAGTTTCTATTCTGGTGGGAGCATGGATTCGCTTATCCATTCCACCGGTTGATTCATAGAATCAGTGGAATGGCTGTGTACCATAGTTTAGGTTTTCTTTTTGTGTTTTATGTTTCTGTCTGCATGCATGTTTGTAGGATCGCAAGCCAGAGATGTTGAAGAACCCTAGCATGGGTATGTGCTAGGTCATGCAGGTTGTTAGAGTCTAGAAGGTCGTCTAGGAAGTGGATCAGGTCATCCCAGGAAGTTCGGTAGATCATAACGGTGAAAATCCACTAAGATCGGTGTATTCATCGCATCTGCATCATTAGGATATTTCTGCGTATATCCTGCAATTACATCAGGCATCAGCTTGCGTATATGCTGATAGTGGACATCAAGTTATGTTGCATATGTGTATCAGGTTGTGAATATCTGCCTGATGGAGATAATTTGTGAATATGATGCAGTGCATATTTGGAGTGCATATTTGTGAAGATGATGTAGTCGATCGCATAAGGTAAATGCGCATTGGGGTGATATTATGCGCATTGGGGTGATAGGGAATTAACACTAGGTGGATCGCGGAAGGAATATTCAGCAGAATATTCATCGTGAGCATAAAGTTGAACATCATCATCAGGATGTTTCAATATGACCTGATAAGTTATATCCTGATGTTGGTTGTGTAAGCGGGTCGGATATCAAGGTGACGTAAGCATTGGAGGAGAGGTGTATGAGGTTGTCATCATCAGGATATATGGGAGGAACCCAATATCTTATATCCTGCTGATAAAAGGTACAGATGATGTCGAACATCATGATGCTACAGATAGAGTTTGGCGGTAAGGTGAATAGTGATCGTCAGAAGGATAATTGTGTTCGCCGAATATGATGATGCTGCTGAAAGATGAAAGGTCGAAGGCTTGTCTGCAGGAGGATATCAGTCGGCAGAGAAAATATGATGATGCTGACAGGTTTTAGGTTTGGGTGCATAATTAGTAATGCATAGATATACATGCCGTATGTTAGGATTTTAGTGTGGATGCCTCTGCATCATTTGGATTACCATTGGGCAATAAGGTTAACAGCATAGATTTGAAGAAATCTAAAGTTGAATATGAAAATAATAAGAAGAAAGCAAAAAAGAACATGTATCAGTGGAGGGCTAAGAACAGTACATATCCTGTAGCGGCCAAACTTCCTGTGCACTTGTATAAGTATGATTTTGACAAAGAGTATCAATATATGATTGCATTGCTTAGCAGGGTGATAGGCCAGCTTGATGCTGGTAGTTTTAAAGACTGGATGTATGGTGTCATCATGATGTGCATATATGCAGACATTAAGCCACTATGGGGCCAATTGATAAGTGATGCTCTACATGAGCAGCTGACGAAACTGGCAGGTTCAAATTGTTCCTTTTACATGACATCATACATTGTCTACTCCTATGCTTACAAAGGCACATTTCATGCATTAACAACGGTTGGAAAGATTGGTGGAACCACCAATGATGCTCATATTTGGGATCATCATCCCCAGTTGTAGAGAGTTAATTACCTCTAGGATTACAAATTGGTAAATGATGCATTCTCTATGCATCTGGTGAGAACCATGGAGGAGGACAGAATGAAAAGATTGAGCATGGAAGCTCAAGAAATAATCTACAGGCATGGAGCCTGGTACATTCAATTTGCAACATTTTCTTACATGAGAATTGAGGGTTTTGAAGAATACCCCCTCATGCTACCAAGATACCCCACTGATGCAGTGGTATTAATGGAATTTATAAGGTAGAGCCTGACAATACTGAAGACATACAAGGATGCTCAAAAAATACCACCCATTTTGTTTCCAGTAACCATTGGCTGGTATATGTGCCCAGATTTAGAAAATATCAAGAAAGTCATGGTTAGTTTGAATAAAATGCAATTGCAGCCATTCCCACTGGTAAGGCCATATGATCCTTGTGGGAGGGTACAAAAAATAATAGGGAAACCTATTCATCAGAAGCACCTAGAAAATTTCTGGGCGGATTGTGAAGATGAAGCAGAAGCCAGAAGAAGAAGATACCAAAGGTTATCACTAAATCAAATCAAAACCTTTGACTGCATCTCCATTCCTTCACAGTTGAAAAAGGATGATGGCAAGATAATGGCAAATGAGTATGAGGAAAAGAAAATATATAATGATACCATATCTGCACTTGACCTGACCATACAAGACGATATATCTTTAGATCTTTCATTGCCAGGACATTACACCTAACCCAAGCTTGGGTTGATGAACAAATTGATGCATTGAAAAAGAAAGGTGTTGCCATTACTGTAGACAATAAAAAGAAAGGACATGATATTCCTGATGAGGAATATGATGATTTTATAACTAAAAAAAGGAAATCTAAAGGGGAAAGGTTGCCTCCACAACAACAACAAAGCAAAAGACCCCCTAGGGGTAAGAAAATTGATAATGAACCCAAGGGGGTGATTATTGAAAGGGCAATGTTTCCAGCTGAGGATACAATAGCATCAGGATTAGGATCAGCATCACCTCCACAGGCAGGTAAACAAAAGTCCAAGAAAGATCAGACAGCGAAGGCAGTAGTTATTGAGACCCAAGAAGAGGGTCAATCCTCACAAAAACAAATAGAAGAGGATATCCTTCTGGAGGAAGAGCCTGAGGAAGAGGAGGCCCCTTTATTATTCAAAAGGAAAAGAAAAGCCCCACAGGTGGTGGTAGCTACCACACCTAAGAAACCAAGAACCTCCATGAGGGGTGAGATAAAGCAATCCCCTATAATGTTGAAAGGGGCGGGTAGTGAAGTTTTCCATAAGGAATTTCAACACAATGTTCCACTTCCTACCATTGTTCAGTTCAAGACTGAACAAGCGGAAGAGTAGATGAAAGAAACCTCACAAATGTTTCAAAGAGGTCATATCTCATTGGATGAAACAGTTAATATTATCTGATGATGAGATAGTGAAGGAAGTAGCTTCACAGAAAATGGAAACCCTTGTTGCAGGTACGCACATGACTCCTCATGGGATTCCATTAGTTCAAACAATGTTGGAGGAGATGAAGCAAGTGGAATCTGAAAAGGAAAAGAGTCCAGAGAAGATAGCTCAAGAAATGGGGCTGGACACATTAGTTAAATAGGTGACAAGTCCTGCAGTAGTGGATTTGACATATAGACAGGATGCAAGTCCTAAACATCTGGCAGGTACACCTGATAAAGGAGAACATATGGAAGAAGTGAAGATGGCAGAACCAGAGGGCCATGCTTCAGAAATGAGCCAACAACACCAATAGGACATATCAGTTAAGCACATTATAGTAGAGGTTTAGGAAAAGAAGGCTGATGAGAAAGATGTTTTAGAAGATGATGCTTCTAAAGTTTAGGAAGTGAATAATGCGAGTGTAGAACAGATCGTGGTTTTAGAGCAAATAGTGGCACCTAGGGAAGATTCCACAATATCCACTGCTATGAATATGCCTCAACAGGAGGAAAAGTCAAAAGTGGATGAAGTAATAAAGGAGAAGGATCATGATCATCATATAGATGCATCACAAGATCCTCCACCTCAGGATAATGCTCCTCTGGAAAAGGAAATTCCTCAGCAAGAGGATGTACCACAGGATCGCTCCCAGTATGAGCATCATGAAGAAGAAACAAGAAAATCACCTACTCCATAACATATGCTGACGGATACATGAGATCAAGGTGAACGTCATGATGATGCTGAGAAATGTGATCAAGTACCTCGATGGTTGGAAAGGGAAGTCAACACAGAGGTTGATTTTGAGATTCAGGAATTTGATGTGTCCACTTTGTTTTCAGAAAACCTGATAAAACCAAAGAGGAAGGCCAGAGTCACTTCAGCCATTAAGAGGGATCCAACAACTAGAAGAAGGACTACACAGATAGCAATTCCCACTATAGATAAAGAAAAGGGTGAAATTACTCTAGAAGAATTCCAGATTAATACAGTTGACTTAGGGTTTGCTAATGAAAACCAAGAGGGTCAAGAAGGAAAAGACATTATAGATTCTTTGATTCAAAAGGTTAAGAGAGAAAAGGAGAAAAATAAGCAACACAAAGAGCACATTGCTCAGTTGCATGCATATATAGGAAGGTTAACTAATCTTGAAGATGATTCCAATGACCATGGAGTCCCATTAACTGCTATTTCCTAAGAAGAGGTAAATAAATTGGATCTCATGAAACATGAGTCATCCATATTGAGAGAGTGGATGTATTCCACATTTGATATAGCAGAAGAAGTGGTAATGGCCTCTTTGAAGAGGTAGAATTCTCTCAGTGGCTCCAGGAAAAAGGTAGACAAGTTGCAAATGGAAACAACTAAAAGGTCTTTCCAATTGGAGAAGATATTGGATGCCCTGGGAGAAATAAGGAGGATAAATCCCCAATTGCTCATCAACAAGCGGGTACTGAATAATAATAATGCATTATTGATAGATATATGGTATAAGGACATTCAATTTGAATGTGATGTACTCAAAAGATGCAACAATAAGTTGAGAGAAATCAGCATAAAGTTACATGATATGATGTCTTTTGAGGCAGACATTTTAGAAATGTTGGAAGGAAAAGTGGAAGGAAAGGTAGAAAATCAAGATGAGGAGTTTGCAATCCAAGCTCTACATAATAACTTCCAATTTGTTGCTGATGATCCATAGGCCAAATGACAGAAGAAATCATGGATAGACTTGTGAGGACCAAAGTGAAAATAGAAAATTATAATGAGACATTATATAATAGAAGGAATAAACTGGATAACATCAGAAATAAATAGCAGGCACATAAACATGCCATTATCAAAGCAAAGACCCAGGATGGTGGAGAAATAGATAAAATAGTGCAGTTGTATGAAAATGTCAGGGTAATTATGCAGCCTCATATACAAGGTCGACATCATCAGGATGATGAAGGTACAGAAAGTGATGCACCTGACGATGGAGTGCATGAATCAGATAAAGTAGATGATGATGCATCATGAAGTAAATATCAACATCTAATACTTAGTGAAAATAAGTATTTCAGATAGTTGCCAGCTGGCAGCTTGTGCCATTTGATAAAGTTGACAAAGTCAAAGGAAAATATTGACCGTAGATATTCATAGATAAATCAAGATCTTAGATCTTTTTGTAGCAGAATCCTCACCTTGTTCTATAAAAGGTGCAGGAATGCCTCATTTCAAGCATTCGAAACTTAATTGAAATCCGTCTGCTGAAATATTCAGGGCTCATTTCAAAGCTTGTTGTGTACATTTATATCCTTGCATACTTAATGAATGAGAAGACTGTTTTGATTACAATTCATCATAAATCTTGAGTAATTAGTGTGTGAATTCTGGATATATGTTGTGATTTGTTGTGTCCCTTAGAGTGCATATCTACTCACATATGTTGTTTTCATACAATTCCTTTGAAGTTAGCATCAACTGTATCTAGCTGTGGAATGTCCTGGTGAACATATGGTTTGGTTTTCTTCTCTTCATGACTGTATTTGATGTACATGTAGTTTAATAGCTGAAGGTTCAACATTAATTTTAAGCATTTCTTTCAATTTCTTTTAAAATTCAGAGCATTTCATCATCATAATTGCAAATAATTGATAATCTCAAGCAAATAATGTAAATATGTGGACATCTCATAGATAATTGAAAATATTTAGCATATTTGAAGCTAAAGCATGTATAATTGATGAATATCATGCAAAGATTTAAATATTTCTATATCATTTGATCAAACAATTGCATAAAATGACCTCTCTGTGAAGAATCTTTGCAGAAATAGTGTCATGATGATGAACTCAACATAAGGCCCCAAAATGGAAACAACAACACACATCAACCTCTGAGTAACGTCAGACGATTAAGACCTAATCACCAGAGACTTGGGATCATGAATTCTCTGAATTCATCGTATCTTTCAAGATGAATAAAGGTTAATGTGTACTTTTATTCTATGCTTGTTTGTGACTAACATCATGACCAACATAAATTGGTGCTAGAAGGAGGGCCTATTTGAAAGAAGACGCTCATCATCATTATTTTCAAGGTTGATGATGCAGAGAGTAAGGTAACCCCAAATGCATCTGTGAATTCAAAATATTGCTCAAGTAGTTACTGTAGCAAGCTTGTAGATGATCATTCTGTGTAAAGATTCCTAGATCAAACGTAAATATTGCAAGCTTTACAGTAGATCATCATGAATTCACAAATATCACCCAATGTTAAGTAAATCTATTGAAGCTTTGAAGAGTTTTGCCTTAGACACTTGATATCTCGTGGTAAGAGTCATCATACCCCAAATATCACCTCATATTTGCACTATCTTTGCAAATATTTTGTAAATATCAAGTCAAATCAGTCATCTAATCATAAATATCACCTCAGCTGGTGAAATTCAGCCAATATTTATGATCATCCGGCTAATTTCCCATCAAATTCGAGAAATCTTGGCTCACAGGATAATACTAGGTCAAGATCCATCAGACCTTTTGAAGAACTACCTGTTAGAGGCTTTAGACCTAGGACTGTTGATATTCATCACACTCCTAGTTCCAGTGCATTAGGAACACCACCAGGACATCCTCCTGTAACTCATATTAGTTTTAATATACCTACAGGATCTCCTCAGGGTGCACCTTTAGTCCAACCTCAGTCGGTTATACCTCAAACGCAACCTCCTCCGGTTACAATGTCTTTCTTCATGGTAGAATCGCCTTTAACCTTCACTCATATCATGAGTTACCCAAGAATCTAGACAAAATTTGTCCAAAGTATCATCCTTATCAAGATGCTGAAGATCATATCAGAACTTTTAAGGAAGCTTGTTGCAGAGCTAGAATAGAACATCAGGATGTGGTGTGTAGGTTATTTCCTTTTTCCTTAGGGGAGGAGGCTTATAATTGGTACATCAGTCTTGATCAGGGTTCTGTAGGTTCCTGGGACATCTTCAAGAAAGCTTTTCTTGATAGGTTCAAGGTTCCCATTGATCCATCTATGAATTACCACTTGTTTGCTACAATCAAAAGATTCGAGAATGAGTCTATTGCTAATTTCAATGCCAGATTCCAAAAGATGTTGTCTAAGCTAGTGGCTCCTTATACAGTAGCAGATGAAGCTGCTAGAAGTATCTATTATTCAGCTTTGGATCCTTTGACCTCCATGTTCATTAGAGGAGCCCATCCAGTGATTACAACTTTGACACAAGCTTTTCAGGAAGCTATAAAGGTCAATCAGCAGCTGATACCTGCTCCTACTCCAAATATTGCCTTTCCCACACTGCCTGGCATGTATCCAACATATCCTGCATCATATCCTGCACAATATCCTAATGGAGCTATGATACCTCCAGCAGTCATGCCTGCACCTTTACAAGTGCCTCCATTAAGTATCATGCCACCTCCTAATGGGAATGGCCAACCACCACAATACCCTGCACAAACTCAAACACCTCAGGGTGCTGATCTATCCAACAATAACCATGGATCCTCTTTCTTCAAGACTCAAATTGAAAATGTAGTAGCCAAAGCTCAAGAAGAGAAGGAGGAAATCAAAGAAATCTCTGCTTAGCTAAGAAAACTCACTACAGAAGTGACTCATTTGAGAAATCAGA